>CM075209.1:10920478-11520478 GCA_037577465.1 Liposcelis bostrychophila
AATGTCGTGACACCAGGAAAAAAAAATCATATGGGATCCGGGATTTTTATGTTCCGGGTTTTATGGCCTAAAGTGTCGTGGCACTAAAAAAAACAAACAAAAAAAAAAGAAATATGGGAGAGAGAATTCCTTTGTTTCGCAATTTATGACCAAAAATGTCGTGACACCAGAAAAACAAACAAAAAAAAATGTTATGGGATTGGGGATTTTTTGTCTCGGGCTTTCCCAGGTAGCGCAAGACGGGCGAAGAGCTCTACTAGAATTTCTAATGTCCCTCTACGAAGAAGTTTCCTAGAAGGAAAATGATCTAGTAGACATCTTCTAGATCAAAGACATCTAATAGAGAGCTTTCAAGAGGGACATTAGCGTATCTTCAGAAATCTAGAGCCTGTTTATAAGCACAAAAGTCGTCTTGTGCTACTTGGGTTTATGGCCAAAAGTGTCGTGGCACTAGGAAAAAATAATACATAGGATTGGAAATTTCTTTGTTTTGGATGTTATGACCGAAAATGTCGTGACACCAGGAGGGGGGGGGGGGGGGAATTATATGGGATCCGGGATTTTTATGTTCCGGGTTTTATGGCCAAAAGCGTCGTGGCACCAGGAAAGCATTTAAAAAAAATTCCATCGAATCGGGGATTCCTTTGCTCGAGAAAAGAAAAAAAAATCCAATTTTTAAAATATACAAAAGTTGAAAACGCCCCTTTAGGCGTGGGATAAATTAGAAACGAAAGAAAAAAAAAGGAAAATGGGAGGAGAGGAAGGAAAAAGAAAAAGGGACGGAGAAAAAAGTGAAATGATGATCAAACTCATTTGACTAAATAAATTGATGAAAGAGGCAGGATCGAGATGAAAGTTAATAAAGAAAAGAGAAGTACAGAGAAACAGAGAGAATAAGAATTATCATTGGATTAAAAGAAACATGTTTCAAATATGAAAGTTTTTAATATCGTTATAAATTTATTTAAAAACTTTGATTTACTGAGCAAAACAAAAAGTGTCCGTAATGAAATTTTCTTTTCATTTCCCCTTGAGAGACAATGGCAATCAGCTCGCTGACGGGGAAAATGAACAGGCCGATCACATTAACTAATTAACTAAAATGGATCTGTTGTTGAGACGCAACTTTTAATAAAGCGAAATATATTTTTTTTTTTTTTAATAAAAGAAAAAAGATGTAAAGCTAGCAAAACGTAATGCCAGTGATTTCATTTTTATTTGTTCTACTTCCTCTTTTTTTCTCTTCTCTTTCTCTCTTCTCCTCCCTCCCCCGAGTTAACGATAAATACGCTTGGTATATTTTTAAGCGGAAAACGATTTCACGCCGACTCTGCGGTTAATTTTAAGGGAATAGGAAACAAGAATCGTCCGTTTCTTTTTCCAGTGCAATAAATACGGGATAATAACTTCGTTCTTGGTTTTAGAAAAAAAAGAAATTGAAGAAAATGGTAAAAACTGAAAAGGAGAAGGAAAAAAAAAAAAGAGTTCTAGAAACGGTCCTGAAATCCTCTTACCAAGGTCACGTACCAGGATAACCTAATAACGCGACCCCGAGACGGAATTTTGAGTTAGTTTTCAACCATTTTTCATCAGCATTTCCCTGTTTTCCGACAAGTGAATTATATCGCTTTCACCAATGAATATATAAAGCAACTTTGTGTGATTGATACTAGCTGACTCAACAGGACCGGAAAACTTGAGTCTAGTTTAGTTTTCCGTCCTAGCAAAAAAAAAAAAAAAAAAAAAAAAAAAACCGAAAGGAAAACAAACATGTTTTGCTTTTTTTTGAGGCGAAACTTGTACAATAACAGTTTCTTTCATTCATTTCTATAGTGAAAAGTATTTCGGAAATTTTTTTTATTAATATTTATCGTGTTTGAAAAAACAACACGAAATGAAAATCATTGGTATTGAATGTTTTTGGCTTCTGATGATAATGAATGATAACTGTTTTTATGGACAGGATTCTACCAGGGCTTTGAACAAACTTAAGTTACCGTTACTTAGTGTGTCCCTTATTTTGGCCATATTTGGGGGTAAGCGATTTAAAATACGAAATTGACAAATCAAGGGACACCCGACTTAAAGTAGCGTGAAATTTCGGCCTTAGAAAAATGACACCTAGGCGGCACAGTCGAACGCCTGAACAGGTTTTAACTGGAGATGCTTCCTACTCGAAACTTGTCCAGTTGAAACCTGTTTCGGTAGGGAATTCCCAGTCTAAATTTTAACACTGATCTAAGTGAGTACTTCCCTTTTGCTTAGCATATGAATGGTCGAGTCTTCATTTTACGTACGTCCTGAGCATTGCTGACGAATAATTAAAATCGCTCACGTAAATTGTGATTCATGAAAAAAAGGAAAATCAATTGGAAAAGATTCAATTTAATATTTATTTGGAATTGATTGCGTTTGAGCCAGTTAAAAAAATTTGATTCGGTAATTTTTTTCTTGTTAACGAAGCATTATACTGTTTGATATAGAATACGGGGGTAAAAAAAGAATCATTTAATAATGAAAAAAAAGAAAAAAGTTTGATTTGTGAGGAATTTTTTTTTTCTCGACCGATTTTATCGCATCATTTACTTTCACAACTGATTCTCAGTCGTTGGTTCTTAAGCAAACATTTGATGCATCATTTGAATATTTTTTTTAAAAAGATTTTTAAAAACAAAGAAACGAAACATTTTAATTTATTGTTATTATCTACCATCTTTGCAGGGACGAACTTATGCAAAAAAGGTCTGTTTGTATTTTTTTTTTTTTCCCAATGAAAATTTGAGTTTTTGATTCCCTACCATTTATCGTAATCCGTTTTTCCTAAAAAAATAATTTCCTAATCAATTTTTCCTAAATATTTTGGTTGCTGAAATTTTTTCCCTAATCATTTTTTTTTTCCTAATTTTCAATTTTCCTAAAATTTTTTGATTTCTAAAATAAAATTTCCTAAAGTGAATATTTTTCTTAATTTTTTAAATTCTTAAAATTTTTGTAATAATTTACTAGGCAAAGCTGCGAATTTCGGTTTCTCTTTTTATTCTCGTATTTTTTATTGTTGATTGTTTTTTTATTAATTACAGTTTTTTTTTAATTAGGAAAAATATCCATTTTAAGAAATTTTATTTTAGGGATCGAAAAATTTTAGGAACCAAAATTTTTACGAAAAATGGATTAGGAATCCATTTTTTTTATAGGAAAAATGGATTTGGAGATAATTTTTTTTAGGAAAAATGGATTAGGATTTTTTTTATATATAAAAAATGGATTAAGATTTTTTTATAGGAAAAATGGATTTGGAATTAATTTTATTTAGGAAAAATGAATTAGGATCTTTCTGTAGCAAAAAAGGATTTGGAATTAATTTTTTTTTTTAGGAAAAATGGATTAATATTTTTTTTATATAAGAAAAATGGATTTGGAATTAATTTTTTTTTTTTTTTTTTTTTTTTTTTTTTTTTTTTTTTTTTTAGGAAAAATGGATCAGGATTTTTTTTATAGGATAAATGGATTACGATTATTTTATAAAAAAAATGGATTCGGAATTAATTTTTTTTTAGAAAAAATGGATTAGGATTTTTTTTATAGGATAAATGGATTAGAATTATTTTATAGGATAAGTAACCGGTGGTACCGGAGTTTCCAGTCCACCTAGGGAGTGGCGCCCCTACCCCTGTAAGGTGAGCACCCCTCTCTGGGTTATGAGCTGGTGGTGGGGAGCAGTGCCACCAGTACTGGCTCAAGGCTGAAGATAGTAATAATCGGCTAGGCTTGAGTACAGATATCAAGAGGCAAAGGTATGGCTCTTGTTCTGCGAACTAGTGGTGGGCAGCAGTGCCACTAGTACTGGCTCAGGGCTGAAGATGGTAGTGATCGGCTAGGCTTGAGTATAGGTATCAAGAGGCAGAGCTGTAGCAGCGGTATGGCTCTTGTTCTGCTGATGCAGAAGATTCTGGGAAAGTCACTGCATTATTTTTTGTCCCAGTAAAATCATTATGGCTGAAAACGATATAAAATGCCTCGGACCCCTTAGTCCCCGGCAGACCTTGAATGGTCAGAGGGTGCGAATACCCGGGTCAGCCATGAAGATCGCGACGTGGAACGTGCGAACGTTGTTTGAAGGCGGCAAATTTGAAAATGCCGTCCTTGAGATGGAAAGAATGGGGATAGACGTTTTAGGTGTCAGCGAAGTGCGGTGGTCAGGTAGCGGGGAGCGTAGCACGGGCAGTCACACCATCTACTATTCCGGAAACGATGATGTTAATCATCGAAACGGAGTCGCCGTGATTGTGTCAAAAGCTGTGAAGTGCACAGTCAAAAATTTTGTTCCCCTTTCGGATCGGGTTATGATGCTCCAGTTCGATTCCAAACCTGTTAGCATGAATGTCATCCAGGTATATGCGCCTACTACAGACGCAGATGACGATGCTATTGAGGCGTTTTATTTAGAGGTCAAAAATGCATTGCGATTGACTAAGGCCCACGAAGTCAATATTGTGATGGGGGACTTTAACGCTAAAATAGGGCGTGGTAGCGTTGGTGGAGTTATCGGAATGTTTGGTCTGGGAGTTAGGAACGAACGAGGCGATAGGCTTGTGCAGTTCTGTCAGGAGGAAGAGATGGTTGCGACGAACACCTTTTTTAATTTGCACCCTAGGAGGCTGTATACCTGGAAATCGCCACAAGATAATTCCCAAAATATAGTTCGAAATCAAATCGACTATATTTTGGTGAATAAGCGATTCAGGAATAGCATACCGAGTGTAAGAACTTATCCGGGAGCCGATATTTCGTCAGACCATAACCCTGTTGTAGGAAAGCTGAGAGTAAGGTTGAAGTCGATAAAACGGGGACCCACAAGGACCCGGATTGACGTAACCAAACTCAAGGACGCAGATTTGCGTTCTAAAGTCCAGCAGGACCTGAGTCTAGGGTTCAGTGAAATTTCTGGTCAAGAGGACGTAGAAGAGCACTGGAATAAGGTTAAAAAGGTTGTCGTCTCAGTGGGAGAGGAACACCTAAAGGCGGATCCAAGGGTAAAGCATAAATCCTGGATGACAGATGAGATTCTTGGGCTGATGGAACAGAGGAGAGAATGCAAAGGGCGCGATCCTGACGGTTATAGGGCACTTCAACGACAAATCAGAAATAAGATCCGTGAAGCTGTAGAAGCAGAAGCTTCCGAGAAATGCCATGAAATCGAAGAGTTGCAAAGCCGGTACGATACGTTTAACCTGCACAAGAAAATCAAAGAATTTACAGGGGAACGGCCTAGGCAGTCTTTCGGGGTACTGCTCGATGAAAATGGACGGTTGGTCGCCAGTACTTCCGAAAAACTTAAAGTCTGGGAGAGGTACGTATCCAAACTCTTCGACGACGACAGACCCGAAGATCACGGGATTAGGGAAGCTGATACTGGTCCGGATATTCTTAGAGCGGAGGTGATTAAAGTCATAAAAGAGCTGAAACCGGGAAAAGCTGTAGGACCCGATGGAGTTCGTGCAGAATTGCTTAAGGTTTTGAGTGACGATGAAGATCTAGATGTCCTCACATCCCTCTTCAATAAGATTTATCGGAGCGGTAATTTCCCTGAAGATTGGCTAAAATCCACGTTCATTCCTCTTCCAAAGAAAACGAACGCCAGGCGTTGTGAAGAATACCGAACCATCAGCCTTATGAGCCACCTATTAAAGCTCTTTCTGAAGATAGTCCATGGAAGGGTCTTTCGAAAGTGCGAGGCACTTATGTCTGATACTCAATTCGGGTTTCGTGGAGGTTTTGGCACGCGCGACGCTTTGTTTACGTTACAAGTACTCGTGCAGCGATGCCGAGATGTAAACAAAGATGTCTTCTTGTGTTTCATCGACTATGAGAAGGCGTTTGACAGGGTTCAACACCAGAAAATGTTAGAAATCCTTCAGCGCATGGGACTCGACAGTCGGGATGTGAGACTTATTGCCAACCTCTACTGGAACCAGGGCGCAAGCGTGCGGATCGAAAATGAGTTATCGGAGGAAGTACAAATACAGCGTGGCGTTCGGCAGGGCTGTGTATTGTCTCCGTTATTATTTAATTTGTATTCGGAGATGATCCTCTCGGAAGCTTTAGACGGCCTAAATCTAGGAATCGTGATCAACGGCGAAGAAATCAACAATTTGCGTTATGCAGACGACACGGTCTTACCGACAGGCAGTGCAGAAGATCTGCAAACTTTGCTCGATCATGTTAACGAAATGAGCAATCGGTACGGCTTAACCATAAATTCGCGAAAAACAAAGTTTATGGTTGTCAGCAGGGAAAATGTTGACGTGAGAATCTTTATCGCCGGAAAGGAAATTGAACGGGTCCACTCGTATAAATATCTTGGGTGCTGCGTAAATGATTCTTGGGATTGTAACCAGGAAGTCCGAGCACGTATTGAGCAAGCCAGAGGAACTTTCTTCAAAATGAGGAACCTGTTGTGCAATCGCAACTTGAGTCTCCAAACAAGGGTCCGTATCGTCCGATGTTACGTTTTTCCCGTGCTCTTATATGGACACGAGGGATGGACTTTAACTAGGGCGTTGGAAAAGAAGTTGGAGGCTTTTGAGATGTGGGTATACCGTCGAATGCTTAAAATCTCGTGGACTGACAGGGTGAGAAATACTGACGTCTTGGCTCGTATGGGAAAGGAGTTGGAAGTGCTGTACGAGATCAAGCGTCGGAAGCTCGATTATTTCGGCCACGTGATTCGAAATGAAAAGTACCGCCTCCTTCAGCTTGTGATGGAGGGAAAAATCGAGGGTAAGCGCAAGCAAGGCCGTAGGAAGACCTCATGGCTTAAGAATCTCAGAGACTGGTTTGGTGTTGATTCCTTGAGTCTTTTTAGAGCGGCGGTCTCAAAAGTAAAAATATGCCAGATGATAGCCAATCTTCGTCGCGGAGACGGCACTTGAAAGAAGAAGAAGATAGGATAAATGGATTAGGATTATTTTATAAAAAAAATGGATTTGGAATTAATTTTTTTTAGAAAAAATGGATTAGGATTTTTCTGTAGCAAAAATGGATTTGGAATTAATTTTTTTTAATAGGAAAAATGAATTAGGAAGCTATTTTTTTTAGCAATAATGGGTTAGGAAAAGTGGTTGGGAGCGGAGTTTTCTGACTTTTTCTAAAATACGGATTTAATTTTAATTTCTCTTCCAAGTTCTTAAATTTTCCCTCTGGCAGAATTTTTATTTTTTTATTTACTCGATTTTTTTTTTTCGGTTTAATTGAAAAACGCCGAGTGTATATATTCTTTAAACAGTAAAAGTACATTTGTATTCTTACTGAAAATGCTCTTCCGATAATCTAAAAAGCGTCCCGAACAAAAACCAAATATTATTGAATTATTTACTCCACTGAGCGTTCTATCTCCTTACGCTCGACGGAGGAAAGCGCATTCGTCATTTTTTCATTTTCAACTTACGGTTTAAACGTTCATTTAACGTTTCCACTCCGCTTTCGTTATTACTTTTCTTAAGGAATCCCATTTTGGAAATCGCAAACGGATTCCGAAGCCGGGTCATCTTAAAAGTCTAGAATTCGATTTTCTTTCGAGTTCTCCTCTGTCTACTAATCCTTTGCAGCCGTCGGAATTGGATGCAATCTTAACTTCAAATCAGAATCTACAGATTTTGAGATTTAGTTTCCTTATAAAAAGGTTTTTTTTTTTTTCTCTTGTTGAAAGTCTTTTCATTTAATACAAGCCCCATAGATAACCTTGATATTTTTAAGCCGTTGCGAATTTCAATCTGATAATAAAAAGAGAGGGAAAAAAAATTAATTACCATTACGGCATGTAATGCTTTTGCTTTTGGATATAAATACAGTTTCTCTTTTTTTTTCCTTTGTTTTCGCTTCATGGTGATTTTATCTGCTGGAAAAAGAAACATTTTTTTTTTTTTTTTTCGTTTTAAAATAGATTGGGAATCATGGGAATAAAATTCTGGTGCCACGACATGGTGTTCTCGGGATGCGTAGGAGGAAAACGAACGTCCGTGAAGTTGGCAGGACCCAGTCAACGGATTTGATCGAAAATAGTCTTATATAGTAGCTTTTCATTGTTCCTTAATAGTTCCGTGATTGTTCCAATTTGTTCTCTAATCTGAAAAAAACTGGAGCCAAAAGTTGGTGGGTCCCGCTAACTTCACGCGAACAGGACCCAATTTGAATTTATCAAAAATTTTTGCCCTTGTCGGTTGCTTTTGATTTGTTCTTCATTGTTCCGGCCAATTCAACGTTTGTTCTGCAACAGGTATGACAGTATTAGAAGGAGTAAGGGCACTGCCAACTTCACGGAAATAAAATAAAGTCAAATTCAGACGTTTAAATAGCTTGAATCGATTTCATTTTGTTTGTTTTCCGAGAAAAAGGTTTGTTCTTGTACGAAAAATACTATCAGGTTGAATTTTTCATTTTTGGAAAGGCATTCTGGGTATAAAAAAATCATGGCCTATTTGTAATATTTAGGACTTGTCTATCAATGTCTTTTTGATTGTTATGAAATGTTCTACAAATATTTCGGTACTCCATCTTCTCAAATCCTGGAAATACAGACTTTTGAGGTCTGCATGCAGCAGGACCCATTTTTTCCCCCCAATAGAGCGCGCCATCTTTCCGGTTTGTTATTCAATCTGCTGCCACGTCGGGTTTACAGTGTTCTTTTTTTTTGTCCATTATTGATCAGACATCGTTTGTTCTCGTTTGTTCTCGTTTGTTCTCGTCAGGAAAACGTTTTAAGTTTATTTGTGGCTGAAAGTTCTGATCAAAAGTCGTTTGTTCTTGATTGTTCTGGTATAAACAAGATAATTTGGAATACCTTGCATTATTGTATTGATCAGAAATCGTTTGTTCTCGTTTGTTCTCGTCAAAAAACGTTTTAGTTCATTTGTGGCTGAAAGTTCTGATCAAAAGTCGTTCGTTCAGTCGTTTGTCAGGGAAGAACAATAGAGAACAAACGATTTCTGATCAATACAATAATGCAAGGTATTCCAAATTATCTTGTTAATACCAGAACAATCAAGAACAAACGACTTTTGATCAGAACTTCCAGCCACAAATGAACTTAAACGTTTTCCTGACGAGAAGAAACGAGAACAATCGAGAACAAACGATGTCTGATCAATAATGGACAAAAAAAAAAGAACACTGTAAACCCGACGTGGCAGCAGATTGAATAACAAACCGGAAAGATGGCACGCTCTATTGGGGGGAAAAAATGGGTCCTGCTGCATGCAGACCTCAAAAGTCTGTATTTCCAGGATTTGAGAAGATGGAGTACCGAAATATTTGTAGAACATTTCATAACAATCAAAAAGACATTGATAGACAAGTCCTAAATATTACAAATAGGCCATGATTTTTTTATACCCAGAATGCCTTTCCAAAATGAAAAATTCAACCTGATAGTATTTTTCGTACAAGAACAAACCTTTTTCTCGGAAAACAAACAAAACGAAATCGATTCAAGCTATTTAATCATCTGAATTTGACTTTATTTTATTTCCGTGAAGTTGGCAGTGCCCTTACTCCTTCTAATACTGTCATACCTGTTGCAGAACAAACGTTGAATTGACCGGAACAATGAAGAACACATCAAAAGCAACCGACAAAGGCAAAAATTTTTGATAAATTCAAATTGGGTCCTGTTCGCGTGAAGTTAGCAGGACCCACCAACTTTTGGCTCCAGTTTTTTTCAGGTTAGAGAACAAATTGGAACAATCACGGAACTATTAAAGAACAATGAAAAGAAGACTATTAAAGAACAATGAACTATATAAGACTATTTTCGATCAAATCCGTTGACTGGGTCCTGCTAACTTCACGGACGTGGAAAACGATCGTTTGAGTTTGTGCTGGCAGCAAAAGAATTTTGTTTACATTAAACGATTCGGTTTTTTGGTTCCAATGAGAAAAATGGATCATAATGTAGAGTGTCGACGTTAGAAGCTTGGCTTTTTCTGGAATTTTTAAGTTCCCCGGAATTCGGGAATCCCCATATAGGAACCTTACAATTTTGAGTAGGGAAAAGTGCCATAAAATTTTCTCGGGCGTTGAGAATTTTTGAGGATCTCCAGAATTTTGGAAAAAATGCCCAAAATGCAAAAAAAAAAAAAATTATATTTTTTTTTTTTTTTTTGCACTAACTTACAAGATTGAAAAAATTTCAAAGATACTTTCATTTCTTTAGCCTATTTCCCTTCCGGTTTCTTTGCTTTTCTTTTGAACTGGCGAACTGAAATAAACGCGATAAAAAATAAAATTATTTTAACGATGAAAATCCTTGTCTTTTAAAAAAGAATCCTTTCCTTTCTTTTTTTTTTTTTCCTTTTTTCTTCTCATTTTTTCCCCTCGCATTTTAACCGGTTAGTATTCAAAATGCATTATCTTATCCTGTCTGGGGAGTAGCCCAAGGACCTGACAATCAGTGCCTTTGTAAATTGAATCCATTGGAAGATATAATCAACCTCTTTTTTGAGAAAAATGATGGAAAGCTTACAATTTCTTCTTTTCTTTTCTATAAATCTGTTTCGTTTGTGAGGCTAATTTTTGTTTCTATCGTAGGAGGGCAAGAAAAAAGAGAAAGAAAGAACCAAAGGAAAAAAAAAAACTAAAAGGAGTTAAACGACCCCGTTTGTCAGAGCCATTAGAGCCTATAATTTTTTTTTTCACTTTACTCTTTTTTAGAGAAAGGAAATGAGCGTTTTAAATCACGCTGATGTGAAGGGACTGCGTTGTTTTGTTTCTTTTTTTTTCTTCTTCCGGGAATAAAAACTACGTGGCATTAAAATCATAAAATTAAAAAAAAAATATATATATATATATGAATTGTTTATTTGCAAAAATGAGTCTTGTCCATGTTTTTTTCAAAATGGAGATCAATTGTTTTGATTTCAAAAAATGTAAATAAAGAAGTTGTGATGAAACAAAAACGAAAGATCTCCATTTTGAAAAAAAAACATGGACAAGACTTCCTCTCAGTTCCGGAACAGACAATCAATCAATAATTGTGTTCAGGAACAGACCATCAATAAATAATCGTGTGTTTTGCATGTATAAAATATTGTTGTTTAAAAAATTAGTTTAAAAAATTAAAACCTTTTCAAAATTTTTTATTAATCTTTCAAACATTTTTTGGCTCCTTTGTTTAAAATTTTTTTAAAATATTATCCAAGAAGTTCCATTTCATCAAGATGCGAGTCTGACTCGCACATATATTTTTTTTTATATACATTTATCAGTATTTAAAATAAATGGTTAGTATTTATTGTCCAATTAATTGTCCAATGGAGACAGAGCATGATTATTTTGTATCGATATAATTTTCCACCGCCCGGCCAAGAGACCGGTGGTGTAAACGAACTAATATCTTAATAAATCGAAAATGAAAAAAAGAAAAACATTTTTTTTTTTTTTTTCGTTTTTTTGTTTTTGATATCGAAACAAAAAAGAAGTTTCAATGGTCCATTCGTCAAAGCAATCAAAATAGAAAAACTACCACCTGGAAAAATAAAAAAAAAAAAAAAGAGAGAGAGAGAGAAAGTTGACGGAGAAGTAATTTTATGGCTTTTACCATAAAAGAAATCGATATTTAGACGTTTTCGAAAGAGAATTCAATCTCGGAAAAAATGTCGGGGGTTGGCGGGAGCGGCGAGGCATCGAAAAACTTATTTTGAAAGAAAATAAAGGCTGAAAAACAGGAAATTCATGATCGCGGATCATTTACTGGTGTCCTTCATAGAAAAACATGAGAAAGAAATGTTATTTTCTAACCCTCCGATATTGTTTTCCTTGGGTTTAACTCTGACCCTGAGGATGTAGGTTTCATTTGAAAAAAAAAAAAAAAAAAAATCCGACCGTGGCACATTCTGGGAGGGACAAAAATTTAATCGGCCAACGTATAATTGAATAATAATTGTTTTGCTTTCAAAAATGTAAATAAAGAAGTTGGGTTAAATTCTGGATGCCCGGGAAAACCCAATCTACATATTTTTTACATTTTTTTTATAGAAAAGTATAGAATTCTACAGTTTTCTATAAATTTTCTGCAGTTTTCTACACATTTTTTTATAGAAAAAAAAATATTTTCATAATTAGTACAAAATTCTATACTATTTTTATATTTTTTCTGTATATTTTCTACTTCTTAATTTCGAGGAAATAGAAAAATTATAAAAATTTTACAGAATTTCTATAGTTTTTCTAATTTTAAAGTCTTTTCAGTAGTTTGACTATAGAAATTATATAAAAGAAATTATAAAAAAAATTATAGAATTTCTATAAAAGTGGAATTCTACATTATTTTTATATCTTTTCTGTATATTTTCTACTTCTTGATTTCGAGAAAATATAAAAATTATAAAAAATTTGTAGAATTTCTATAGTTTTTCCTATTTTAAAATCTTTTCAATATTTTGACTACAGAAATTATATAAAAGAAATTATAAAAAATTATAAAATTTCTATAAAAGTCGAATTCTACACTTTTTTTTATATTTTTCTATAGGCTTTCCTACTTTCTGATTTCGAGAAAATATAAAAATTATAAAAAATTTATAAAATTTCTATAGTTTTTCTAATTTAAAAATCTTTTCAATAGTTTGACTACAGAATTACAATAAAATAATTAAAAAGAAATTATAAACTTTCTATAAAAAGTTGAATTCTACATTATTTTTATAATTTTTCTACATATTTTTCACTTTCTGATTTCGAGGAAATAAAAAATTATAAAAAATTTATAGAATTTCTATACTTTTTCTAATTTTAATGTATTTTCAATAGTTAGACTATAGAATTTGTATGAAATAAACTATAAAATCTGCATATTTCTATAATATTTTGTAGATTTTCTACAAAATAGCACTTCTTGCCTTAAATTCAAGTTTTTTCTCTTGCTTTTCAACAATGACTTGTAGCCTATAGGTAGAGAATCGGTTTAACACGCAAGAGGTCTGGGATCGAACTTCACTCAGCGCATGGAATTTTTCTAAAGTAAAAAAAACGATATGGGCTGGGGTTTATAATAAAAAAAAAATCAATTTTTTTTCGAAAAATCCGGGGCAGCCCCCGTCTGAGGGGTTGGAATTCAATTTTTTTGGGGGACCTGAAATATTGCAAAAATATACTATTTCTATAAAAAGTATAGATTTTGAAATCTATAGATTTTCTATACAACCATAATGTGTTATAAATTCTATAAATTCAAAATCTATATTTTTTTTATAAAAATATGTAGATTGGGTTTTCCCGGGTGTTGGGCTCAGACTTATATATAAATTAAATCAAAATAATATGTAAAATTATAAAAAATTATGTATAAAATATATATTTTTTATATATATTTATACATAAAATGTGTATAATTATACAGTATATAAAAATATATATTTTTTTTATATTTCTTTTTATATTTACATATAAATTTGAGCCCATATAATCTGTTTAAACCTTTAAAGTGTTTTAATAAATGTTTTAAAAATGTTTTAAAATTGTTTTAATAAATGTTTTAATAAATGTTTTAAAAAGGTTTTAAAAATGTTTTAAAAATGTTTTAATAAAATTTTAAAAATGTTTTAATAAGTGTTTACAAATGTTTTCATAGATGTTTTACAAATAAATTTTAAAAAATTTAAACCTTTAGAAATGTTTTAAAAATTTTTTTAAAAATGTTGTAATAAATGTTTTAAAAATGTTTTAATAATGTTTTAATAAATGTTTTAAAAATGTTGTAATAAATGTTTTAAAAATGTTTTAATAAATGTTTTAAAAATGTTTTAAAAATGTTTTAATAAATGTTTTAAAAACGTTTTAATAAATGTTTTAAAAATGTTTTAATAAATGTTTTAAAAAGGTTTTAAAAATGTTTTAAAAATGTTTTAATAAAATTTTAAAAATGTTTTTAATAATGTTTTAATAAATGTTTTAATAAATGTTTTAAAAATTTTTTTAAAAATGTTTTAAAAATGTTTTAAAAATGTTTTAAAAATTTTTTTAAAAATGTTGTAATAAATGTTTTAAAAATGTTTAAATAATGTTTTAATAAATGTTTTAAAAATGTTTTAATAAATGTTTTAAAAATGTTTTAATAAATGTTTTAAAAATGTTTTAAAAATGTTTTAATAAATGTTTTAAAAACGTTTTAATAAATGTTTTAAAAATGTTTTAATAAATGTTTTATAAACGTTTTAATAATGTTTTAAAAATGTTTTCATAAATGTTTTAAAAATGTTTTCATAGATGTTTAACAAATAATTTTAAAAAATTTAAACCTTTAGAAATGTTTTAAAAATTTTTTTAAAAATGTTTTACACATAAAATTTATACATAAAATATTTTACATATATTTCTTTTAATATAATTTATATATAAATCTGAGCCCAACATCCAGAATTTAACGAGAAGTTGTGCTGAAACAAAAGCAAATGATCTCCATTTGGGGAGCCATTTTGGGAGAAAAAAAAGAAAAAAAAAACACGGACAACATTTCTTTTTGCAATAAAACGGTTCATTTGAGCCCTGCGCGAACCTGCCCCAAAACATGTTTTACTGCAGTATAAAAGGAGATATCGCAGTTATTCCAAGCACGAAACAAAACATAAGTCACCGAAGTTAAAATTACCTGACTCAAACAGTGAAAATGTTTATAAATCAAGGACGTGTATAAGTATAACTTTAACTATCTCGAAACTCCTGCAAAACGGTTTCTTAAAAGTTCTTTATTATCATCTTTAATTTTGTTCGATTACATAGCGAAAACTTACACTACCGTGTATAAAGTATCTAGCTCAGCAAAATCACACAACGGACGCGGGCGCCCCGCCATAAAACAAAAAAGTTTACATCCGGCGACATGAAAAACCCTAAATTGCCCAATTAAAATGAACTTTCTGTAAAAGGTGACAGTAAGCCAGGTCCAGGTCAGGTGAGGTTCTTCTCAGTTCTCTTGAGTTTTTATTTTTTTTTTTCGCCGTCTTATATCCTTCTCCAAGTGAAAAATCTCAGGAAAAGAAAAAAATTAAAAATAGTAAAAAAAAAAAAAAAAAAAAAAAAAAATCTGTAAGCGGATAGGATTTTTTTTTATATACTCTCAAGGATTACATTATCTCCTCTCTTGTCATTTTATTCGTTTCGATTGGATTTTATTCCAAGTTGTGAGGCATCTTATTTGGCATTTTTCAATAAAAATTCAAATGATATAAAAAATTCGTAGAAATCTTCCGGGCTTATATATCAGTATGCAATGTAATGATGTTAACAGGAAGGAAAAAAAGAAGAAAAAAAAAAAGATTTTTTTTTATCGTTTTCCTTCCAGCCTACAACCCTTCAGGATTTCCAAACTTTTCGGGGAAAATAACAATAAGGTCCTCTTCCTCACACACCCCAAAAGCCGTAAGGAAAAATGATATTTGATGAAGTTAAGGAACGAAAACCATTTTCTCTCGGAAAAGCTCATTTAAAAAGAAGTTTTACGCTTTTGATTTCATCCCTTTCCTCCCCGGAGCAAATAGCCATAAAGTACCGAAGCCGAAAACCATTAGGAATAAATGTTCGACTCCAGCATGTAGCTAATTGCAATTAAAAAAGTATTTAATGTGAATAGTAATTAAAGACTTGAAACTTTTTAAAACATCGGTGAATAGCAGGGGACCGATTTCAAAAACCTGACGTTTTTTTAAAGAAAAATTTTTTTTTTTATCGTTTTCCTTCCAGCCTACAACCCTTCAGGATTTCCAAACTTTTCGGGGAAAATAACAATAAGTCCTCTTCCTCACACACCCCAAAAGCCGTAAGGAAAAATGATATTTGATGAAGTTAAGGAACGAAAACCATTTTCTCTCGGAAAAGCTCATTTAAAAAGAAGTTTTACGCTTTTGATTTCATCCCTTTCCTCCCCGGAGCAAATAGCCATAAAGTACCGAAGCCGAAAACCATTAGGAATAAATGTTCGACTCCAGCATGTAGCTAATTGCAATTAAAAAAGTATTTAATGTGAATAGTAATTAAAGACTTGAAACTTTTTAAAACATCGGTGAATAGCAGGGGACCGATTTCAAAAACCTGACGTTTTTTTAAAGAAAAATTTTTTTTTTTTTTTTTTTGCACAAAAGAAATTAATAATAAAAAAAAAATCTCTTAAGCCAGTTCCCATCACTCAGATCCTCTTTAATTATGAAAGAAGATGTTAGGGAATTGAAGTATATGAAAAAAAAAATTAATTTTAATCGAGAGAAATGAAACGAGGAGAGAAGAAAGAAATTCGATAGACGACGGAGGTTGTCATGAATGAAGCAGAAGCTGCAGATGTTGAAAGAAACCATCGCCGATTGAAATAGTATTAGAGAAAGAGGAAACCGAAAATTGGAAGGAAAAGAGATAAGTTCTATTGAAACGGAATTCCAATTCGAACTGTATGTTGCTTTTCATTCCATCGAATTACAAAATAATTCCTTCCATTTCTGTTTCATTGAACTTAGAAAGCAACACTGTCACAACTTTTCTCTGTGTCCGTTTTTTTTTTCTTTTTTAACCATTTTTTCTCAGGGTGCTAGTTCGCAGGAGGCCGCAAACCGCAGGTTTTTTTCCCGTAAGTTTTTGCTTATGGTTAAAGGAGGTCAATGGAGCCGGAAAATGTAAGAAATTCTTTTCTTCACATGTAAAATTGCTCTATGGGGTCGTACATATATTACGTAAGCATATTTAGGGGGGGGAGGGGGTCCGGTCAATGCTTACGTTTGCTTACGAAGGGGAGGGGGGGAGTCTGTAAAATCTTACGTAAGGATTCATATATATATATTTTTTAACCAGTGGATATAAAAATCGATTGGAGTAATGAAATAAAAACAAAACAAAACTGAAAAAAAAATAATAAAAATTTCAAACCATTTAAAATGAATGAAAATCATAAAAAGTGAAAAAAATCTTAAAAAAACTAAATTTAAAGGGATTTTAAGGAAGGAAAAATATTACGTAATATTAGGGGGGGGGGGGTCCTCCAAAATCTTACTTTGTCTTACAACGGGGGGGGAGGGGGTCAAAAACTGTCAAAAAAATGCTTACGTAATTTATGTACGATCCCTATCGGGTGTTGCAGTCAGGGTTGTTGTTTAAAACATTTTTTAATAGAAAACAGTTTAAAACGTTTTATATTATTTTCCTATGTTTTAAAACATTTTAAAACGTCTTTTATTCGGCCTGGTTTTAAAACACGTTCAAAATGTTTTAAATTCGTTTCTATTTTTATTCAAATTTTAAAACGGTATTTTTTATTCAAATGTTTTAAAACGTTTTAAAACACCGTGTTTTAAACCAATTTGTTTTAAAACAATCATCCCTGCGATTAAGCAACCATTATGAATATGAGCGGCTCATACAATCTATGGTCTATCTAAGTCCATACCATAGATTGTATAAAATGAGTCGTGCGCGACAAATTGCGGGCTCGGGCCTCTTAAAAACAGGGATGATTGTTTTAAAACAAATTGGTTTAAAACACGGTGTTTTAAAACGTTTTAAAACATTTGAATAAAAAACACCGTTTTAAAACACTAACGTTTTAAACACTGTTTTAAACACCGTATTTTATTAAGTGAATAAAATACGTTTTAAAATGCCTTTTTAAGAGGCCCGAGCCCGCAATTTGTCGCGCACGACTCATTTTATACAATCTATGGTATGGACCATACCATAGATTGTATGAGCCGCTCATATTCATAATGGTTGCTTAATTGCAGGGATGATTGTTTTAAAACAATTGGTTTAAAACACGGTGTTTTAAAACGTTTTAAAGGATTTGAATAAAAAACACCGTTTTAAAAATTTGAATAAAAATAGAAACGAATTAAAAACATTTTGAACGTGTTTTAAAACATGTTTTAAAACGTTTTAAAACATGGGATAATAATATAAAACGTTTTAAACTGTTTTTTATTAAAAAAATGTTTTAAACAGCAACCCTGCTTAAAAATGCATTTCAAAACGTATTTTATTCACTTAATAAAATACGGTGTTTTAAAACGTTAGTGTGTTAAAACGGTGTTTTTTATTCAAATGTTTTAAAACGTTTTAAAACACCGTGTTTTAAACAAATTCGTTTTAAAACAATCATCCCTGGTTGCAGTGAATTTGTAAATGTAATTTAACATTACATTCGGCAAAAATCCGATTTAATTTTTATTGTTTATCCTTTTAGTTTTTTGGTCATTTTTGAATGGTCATCTTTTGGTCAAGCCGCGTTCTTCTTTATTTTTGTAAAAAAACAAACAATTTATATTAATATTTTTGTCAAATATAAAAAAATAGCCAATCAGGGTTTTTTATATGTAAACAATTTAAGTAGTGTTTAGGAAGTTTTTAAGGGTCAAGTATTTATGTTTTATTTATTGTTTGCTCCGGAGCAGACAATGTTGTTCCAGAACAAACAACGTTGAACAAGTAAATTGCCTGATCCTGTAAATTGCCCGTTTGCATGTATGAAATACCGGATTAAAAAAATTTTTTTTTCCATCGTAAAATGTCTCCTCCGCCCGACTAACCGGTCGGTGATGTAAACGAACTAATACCTTTAGATATTAATTTTTTTTTTCTTACAAACTTTTAAGCTAATCCAAAGTATAAAAACCTTTAAGCGATTCTTATTAAAAGTTTTCGCAACGTATTAAAATAAAATAAAATCCTGAAGGTATATAGAAAGTACGAGATAATCAGCAAACAATAGGGGGAAAGGAAAAGGATTTTTTTTTCTTGCTCAGATTCCCTTGTTCTTTTTTTTTTTTTTTTTTTTTTTTTACGAAGATCGAAAAGGTGGGATTTAAATCAGACTTGAAATATTCAGGTGCTGACACGCGAGTATGAAACAATAATGAGATCCCAGAAACTGTTGAACTAAACGTTAAGCTGTAAGGGGTGAGACATTTGTAAGCGGTCGCGACAGCAAGTTAGCAATAGAATTCCTCATTTAAAATTCATTTGAGTTAGTTTAAGTTTTGAGATAGAGAATAAACAATGGTATCGGAGGGACGAAAAGGTATAAAATGCAAATTCGAAAGCTAGTTATTATGCATAAATATATACCGAGAGTGGCAACAAGATAACTTGGAAGAGTCCTTTCTCCCTTGTGGGCAGTAATCATGACATTTACAATTCTACTTGGTCTTCCCCCCCCCCCCTTCCCCCCTTATTCCTTTTTTACAACTCTCATTATGCTCCATCCGGATATCCGGATTTCTAGGGAAAAAAAAGAGAGGTGATGTAATTGGGTCGAGGAGAAATTTTTTTTTTTTTTTCCGAAAGGATACAATTAGAAAAAAATCCCTCGTAAAGCTCGTTGAAGCGACGATCTAAACTAACAAAGGCAATTCCCATACTTTTTTTTTTTTTCTTTTTTTTTTCAATGAAAGAATGAATGGAATTAAAAAAGAAAATGTTACTAAACAAAATCTGGTTGCACACAAAATTATTTCAACACCTAACCTTTTATACTTGTTCGTTCTCGAGGACCGCCAATTAAAAATATGTCCCGAAGGATTCCGGCAATCAGCTATGGTATTCGCGTCACGAACGTCTCCAGACCTGGACCTCGCATTTGTTATGCAATTACGTTAACTTGATTCTCCCGCGTGCGGGTTTTCTCCCTATTTTTCGCTCTGATTTTTTCATTTCTAGTCTTTTCATCACGTTTCCCACATGAAGCACATTTTTATTTTTATTTTTTTTTTTGTTGTTTCTCTCCTTCTTCTTTTAATTGGAATGACTAGTTTATTTATTTTACTGTTTTTTTTGGAGGGGGGGGGGGGATCGGGCGGGGAGGGCGGAGCAACGGGGTTTCCATATATGAAAAAGTTAAACGAAGGAAATTATTTACATAGCGCTGCAGTAGCAGTATTGTTCCTCTTGTATGTAGCACAGTTTGCTGTATTCATTACGGGGCTGTATATGCTGTCCTATATCGTTTCATTTTTCAGTTGTTTTATTTTCTCTTGAATTATGTGTACTAGGGTGTCCCTTATTTTTCGAATTTCAAATGTCTAACAGCCTCGACGTTTTCATTTTGGAGTGTTTATAAACGCTGAATTTTTTCAGATTTTTAAAATGACGGGAAGTGTGCTTTATGAGCACATTTTCAATTTAGAAAAATTTCCATAAGGACCAAAAATCTATTTTTTTTTTTTTTTTGTGAAAAAACACTTGTTTCTTATCGGAAATTTTGCGTAGATCACGAATCTGAAGTCTGATTTTTTTTATATCTGTCGAAGTTTTTAAGCTAGAGCACAGTGGGCCAGCCACCAAAGCATTTGAGACAAAAATCGAGTTTGTACGCACTTAGAAATTTTCAAGGGTGCTGATTTCAAATTTGATATTAGTTTTACAATTCAAGATGGCGGATGTAATATGGCAGTCTCAAAAGCCGAATTTTCATTTTTTTTTCCGCGAAATTCAGTAAATTTATATGTTTACGAAGTCGCTGATTTTGAACTCGACATTGGCTTTATAAAATTCAAGATGGTGGACCCAAAATGGCAGATATAAGGTTTAAAGCTGTTAACAGTCAGCAAAAAAATATAACATTTAAATAAATATTTATAAAATATATATAATATATATATATAATATAATATATAATATAAATATTTATAAAATATTTTAAAAATATTGAAAAACATTTTTAAAATACTGGAAAACATTTTAAAAATATTATGTAAATATTTATTGAAACAAGAAATGATAAAAATATTTTTAAAATGATGACAAATATTTTTAAAATATTGAAAAACATTTTTAAAATAATGACAAATATTTTTAAAATATTGAAAAACATTTTTAAAATATTGAAAAACATTTTTAAAATATTGTGAAACATTTTTAAAATACAGTCGAACCCACTTATAACGAGATTGAAAAATGACCGAAACTTTGCTCGTTATACCTGGGTCTCGTTATATCCGAACTAAAAATTTAACATGGAAGATATAGGTGGGCCAACCGCATTGTCAAAAAATGAGATCGGTGAACCGATCAAAGTGCTTTATCGACGAATTATGAAATGTATATTATAAATAATATACATAACGGTTAGATTTTTGATCAGAGGTCCACCAAAGCCACTGTACGGGCATACGGAATCTGAATTTTGGAAAAATAATTTTAAATTCGGAATCCTCTACCCCGAAAATATTCTCAAAAATACGGTTAGATTTTTGATCAGAGGTTCACCAAAGCCGCAATACTGGCATAAGGGATTCGAATTTCGGAAAAATTATTTCAGATTCGGAATCCTCAACCCCGAAAATATTCTCAAAAATGCGGTTAGATTTTTGATCAGAGGTTCACCAAAGCCGCAATACTGGCATAAGGGATTCGAATTTTGGAAAAATTATTTCAGATTCGGAATCCTCTACCCCGAAAATATTCTCAAAAATACGGTTAGATTTTTGATCAGAGGTCCACCAAAGCCGCAATACTGGCATAAGGGATTCGAATTTTGGAAAAATTATTTCAGATTCGGAATCCTCTACCCCGAAAATATTCTCAAAAATACGGTTAGATTTTTGATCAGAGGTCCACCAAAGCCGCAGTACGGGCATAAGGGATTCGAATTTTGGAAAAATTATTTCAGATTCGGAATCCTCTACCCCGAAAATATTCTCAAAAATTCGGTTAGATTTTTGATCAGAGGTTCACCAAAGCCGCAATACTGGCATAAGGGATTCGAATTTCGGAAAAATTATTTCAGATTCGGAAACAATAACACAATAACTTCATAAAATGTTTGTTTTAAACAAACCTTTTTAAGGAAGTTGTTTACTCTTTAAAACATCGAAGAATAATGAAATAGCTGCTCAATATGAAAAAATATTGATTGTTATAGCTGCAATTAACTTAATATAATGCTTTATAATTTTTTATTTTTTTTTATTTTCAGGTAAGTTTCCTTGGATTTATCAAGAGTAATCGAGGAAAACCTTATGGCTTAAGAATCTCAGAGACTGGTTTGGTGTTGATTCCTTGAGTCTTTTTAGAGCGGCGATTTCAAAAGTAAAAATCTGCCAGATGATAGCCAATCTTCGTCGCGGAGACGGCACTTGAAAGAAGAATCGATCAGAGTTTCTATTGTCAATTTGAATCCGGATAGGTTAAAACCTATTTAATTTTTTTCTGTAAATATGGCATTAAGCCGGGGAAAAAATCGGGAGAAGAAGTTAGTTGGGATTGTGCCGTTAATTTAGGCATAGCTGTTATCGTTACTCGCATATACCCCCGGAAGGACGATATCCGCATATACCCCCGTTCAGGTAAAAGATATAAAGCTCGGCGAGGTCTCGTTTTAAAGCATTTACAATGGGCTTTCATATGATATGTAACAAGCCATGATAAATTTGAAGGGCCGGGGGGGTCGTGGGGGGTTAGACTTCGATGATCAGGTAAGATTTTAATTTTAGTTACTTTTGGTAGTTAACATGTTTCCTAACAAAGCCTCATTAGCAGTTTTTCTAGTCATTTTAGTCGAGTAATATTTTTGTTCAACACCACCGTGTATAAGTACCTCCTTACAAATAAAATCCAGGCTTACTGTATACGTTTTGCTTTAGGAAAAAAAAGTTAATTAATGTAATCGAATTTCTTCCTATTTTAATTTCAATTTCTTCCGCGAGAAAAAAATAAAAAAATAAAAAAAGACAAAGCAAAAAAAAAAAAAAAATCAAACGGAACCAAGCTTATTATTAAAATAACGCCGGGGAAGAAAAAAAAATCGGTATCTGTTAAATTGAATATAAAGCGCTATAAAAGAAATTGAGGAAATTAAAAACCGATAAAGAAAGAGAGATAAAGACATAAAACGTATTAATTTAGCATAAAAAAAGGATTTGACTGTGGTAGTGCCCCGAGTTTTATTGGCATTTCGCACGTTCTGTTATTCTAATGATTCGTGGGAAGGTCGGAGAGCCATTTTCTTGCCTTCTTGATAGTCGTTATTGTCATCCAAAAGCCGTTTTATGTTTCATTTTCCTTGAGAACTGGGAAAAGATAAGGATTCATTTAAAACAATGTACCCCATTCTCCTCGACGCCTTTTCAAATTCGGAAATGATCCGGATGGCGGTGTTTCCCTCGGTTAATGGACTCAACCGCCATAAGAATGGGGAAATATAGTTATATACTGTATATACTATATCGGAATTTCTATATCCTTAAAAGCGAGAGAGAATAAGAGAGTTTTTCGTGAAGTATTGACCGTTAAGGGAAGAAAATAAATGGGTCTTGAAACATTTTTTTTTTCATATACTTCTTGTCATTTTTTTTTTTTCCTCCTTGTCTGAAACGGCGTCATTTGTCAATAACGTAATTAAATACGTGTGTGCTACTTTTGAGCTTTGGCCGGCAAACTTTTTTTTTTTTTTAATGTATTCGAAGAGGAAAAGAGAGAGGTTCCCATTTTTATCGTCCTCGCGGAATTGTTTTCCCAGTTCCATTAGATAACTGGGATGTAGCAATTTACGATGCAATTACTCGACCCCCTCCAAGGGAATTGCACTCGGACGCAATCAGTTCACATCGCCGGATTTATTTAATTGAAACTCTTGTTTTTCTTTGATTTCATCTCTCCGCCCTTTTTCATATTTTACATTATTTACTAAAAATAAAATATATTTTTTAAAAAAATCAAATAAAAAAGTCCGTTTCGTTAAAAAAAAAAAAAATAACGGACTGGGAATGAATTAAAATAAAATATTAAATCAGTTTAACAGATCGTGAATGGGTGTTGATCTAATTTAAAAACTTTTAAAAGTGGGAGCCGGGGAGGAAAATTTTGCTAAAATATCAAATCGAAAAGGCGGTTCGGTGAAAACGGTCCTAAGGAATTTAACGAAATTATGAAACAATAAGACAAAGTCAAGTTCCTGACAGGAGCGATAATCTATTTATCGAACAATTTCTTAAGTCCGAACACAGTTTACTGGTGTTTGGGGGGAAGTTTTAATAAAGGCAATGAAAATATCAAATGGGTTAAAATATGATCAGTTTAAGAGTTTAGAAGTGTTTCGGTTGTCTTGTTTTGATGATTTATGTCAGTTTCTGATTAAAAAAAAAAGAAAGGAAAGGAATTGGGGATGTTTACTAGGGTGGGTCGAAAATCAAAAATTTTGGAATTTCGAAATGCCTGATAGCGCAATCGCTGTGGCTTATCATTTGTAAAAATTTTTTCCTTTTCGAAATTTTATTTAAACGGCGTCTTGGTGGGGCGCAAGAGGGCCAAAGTTTTGGAAAATCCCGTAAGGGATGAAAATTCGGCTTTTGGATTTTTGTGAAAAAAGTACCGTTTCCTATATGATTTTCAACGTAGATTTCGAAAATGAAATATGTTTGCATTTAGATTTTTCTGTTCTTGAGACACAGGCCAAGTTCGCCGTAAAAATGTCAAAGCTCTAAAATTTTAATATTTTTATCATATTTTTTATAATAACTCAAAAACAGAAATAGCTAGACTCAAACCGACTTAATTTTCGAAATCTACGTTGAAAATCCGATAAAAAACGGTACTTTTTTCAGAAAAATCGAAAAGTCGAATTTTCATCCCTTAGGAGATTTTCCAAAACTTTGACCCTCTTGCGTACCCTCAAGACGCCGTTTAAAAAAAATTTCGAAAAGGAAAAATTTTTTGCAATTATTAACCACAGCGATTGCGCTATCAGGCATTTTGAAAATCCAAAATTTTTGGTTTTCGACCCACCCTATTGTTTACATTTGGCTAGAGACCCAACACAAAAAATGGTAAATGTAAGCCATTTTAGCACTTTTGTCGGAAAAAGGAAATGTCTTCAGCAAGTTTTGTCTTGCAACGAAACCGGAATGTTTCGTATAGGGCCTTAAATAGGTCGAGACGGGCAAGTCGTTTGCATTTCTTGCATTGAAAGATATTTTTTATCACAAGGTACGGTGTAAAATAGTCTGTAAATAAACTGACTAGGACTGAAAAGTGGACTTTTCAGTACCGTGTGATGAAAAGTTATTTTTCATCACAAAGTACGGCTTAAAATAATCTCTAAATACTTCCACTTATCCGCCCTAGGGCGGAAAAGTGGACTTTTCTCCGCTGTTGTGTGATGAAAAAATATTTTTATTAATTTTGCATGTATTTTTGGGCCGCAAAATCGCGGTCTGCCCTTTCCAAATCTGAGAAACTACTTTATGTTTTTTGATAATTAAGGATATTAGTTAAAATTAAAAATTGGTGTGGAGATATCGAGATTTTCCCGCAACCGTACGTGATTTTTATGGTCATTTTCGGATTCTACGGGTCAAAGAACATGAAGTAGTATCTTAGATTTGAAATTGGCCGACTTTTATTTCGCGGTCAAAAAATCGCTCTTTTTGCATAAACCTCTTTGGAAAAAAAAAAAAAAAATTCGTTAAAGAGGCGGAATAGCACGCAGTTTTTGACGCATATTTACACGGTCGTATTTGCAAACAAACGGAAGCCTTAACAGATTTTTGTTTGCTGAGAAATCTTCGACTCATATCTTTTCACCCTTTAAAAAAGCCAACTTCACACTTCCCCAGATTTACTTATTTTTTATTTAAATAAATGATTTGCTTATCTCTCTTTAAAAATCGAGGAAAAGACTTAAGCGGAAAAAATATTTGACTTAAAGGAGGCTAAAGGGGGAAAATAAGTGAGAAGGTTCTGGTGCACAAATGATGAAAATACTAATAGTGAAACTCGGGGATTTTTTTTTTTTTTCCCCCCCCCCCCCCCCCCCCCCCCTCTCTCTCTCTGAATGTAAATTCATCTGATGGGATGAAACCAGATTTAAAAAAAGGAAAGAAAAAAAAAGTGTATTCATAGATAACTCAAAATTGGAGCTTCGGAATAAAGTAGAAGGAAACGAAAGGGAACGAAAAATATGATTTGCCATTGGTGGAATTTTATGTATACCATGCAGTTGAAAATAAATAGAACATTCCGCCAACTTGACAGGTTTCGGGGATCGTCATTTTCACATGTCGAATAAAAACGAGTAAACCGAGTTTGGTTTTGCGTTCGTGACTTTCTGCCGTATGACTTTCTATCCGAAACGTTTTCGAATCCTATTAGAAGACTCGCCGCAGTAGTTGGTCAATTCATCCTCGTGGATGAACCCTTTATACGGCGTCAGGTAAATTGGACAGATTTTACTTGAAAACGATCGGTTTCTGGGAATTTTTACACGCAAAAAAAAAATAGAAATAAAAAAAAATCTTACAGAAGAAAAAAATCCCCGGGATTAAGTCTTAACCGAAATTAACTTTCACAAAAATCTAAACAAACTTTTTTTTTTTTTATTTTCTTCTCCTGCCATTAATTTAGCTTTTTTCTTACAGAAAATCTCTCAAACGTACGTTAGATATTTTCTTTTAAAAGCTCCCCTATTGACCGTTTCTTTTATTTCAAAGATATATGGTACATTATTCACTGGAAAAAGATTAGGAGTGGGACGGGAGGAGGACGGGAAGAAGAAAAAAAAAACTGTGAATTCACTGAAATAGAAACTACGACAGGAAAAATAAAAGAAAAACTTGTCAAAAAGAAACCGATGAATTAGTCCTAACGTGACGTCATTGTTTTACAGTTGGCAACTTTTTCAATTTCACGACAGAAGGAATAAAGTCTAAGAAATGACGATTGCAATGGTTAAATGAGTCCAACCTCGTAAGATGGTGACCATTAACTGTCTCACCATGGGCGATTCCCGTCAATTAATCTTAACTCTTTTTTTTTTGGAAGGGGGTAAGGGGGGTGGGGGTGGGGGAGATGAAGAAGAAAAAAAAAAAAAATAAGAAAACTGGTTTCTTTACCGGTTGACAGGAGTTTACTTTCCCAATCAGTTTTGTGTTTCTCGTAAAATTTCTCTTTGAAAGGCTTTCGACTTGTTCCTTGATTTTCTCCCCCGCTTTCGACCTAACTTCAGCCCCCCCCTCCCGTTTTGTTACTCTTCCCTTCTTTTCGGAAAAAATTTCAAGAACGAAAGTTTTTTTTCCCTGTTTAGGTTGATTTCTTTGTCCTTTTTTTTTTTTTTTTTTTTTTTTTTTTGTGTGTAAGTCTGAGCCGTGTCCGGTAAAGGAATTAAAAAGTCGATTCGGTGAAAATTAATTGAAATGCTTTTCCGAAATTATTATCTTTTTTAAGAAAGAAAAAAACATCCGTGGTATTTAGTTTTGGCGGGAAAAAATTTGGAGCAGGATGGAAAGAAATTTTCGAGAAAAGTTAACAACTCGTACCGCACAGTGGTCCGGGAAAAAAAATTATGGCAAAAACTCATTCCCAAGTCTGTGTGAAACTTAGAAAGAAGATAAAGGTGTCAAAAGCTTCGATATTTTGCGCAATTCTAACCTGCTGCCCGCGCCCCAAAATTCAAAATGGCGGGCATAATATGAAGCCAAAAATTTTTAATTATGAATGAAATTTCATGAATATTTATTTTCAGGTATTTTTGTGACTGCTGATTTCATATCTGGAACAATTATTTTAAAATTCAAGATGGCGGACTTAGTAGGGCGACAAATTTAAAAAAAAAGTTAAAGTTTAATTTTTATAAAAATTTGTACTAAGGGGTTTTCGAGGTCGCTGATCTCGAAAACCGCTAAAAATAGTTTTCTAAAATGTTTTTAAAGGACTCAATAAATTGAAAAAAATTCATTTACTCTTTGTATGTTTGAGATTCAGAAAAACGGTTTACGGATTCGAGATCAGCGACCTCAAAAACCCCTTAGTACAAATTTTCATCAAATTTTGTATTAGGGGGTTTTCGAGGTCGCTGATCTCGAATCCGCTAATAGTTTTCTAAAATGTTTTTAAGGGACTCAATAAATCGAAAAAAATTAATTTACTCGCTTTATATTCGAAATTCAGAAAAACGGTTTACGGATTCGAGATCAGCGACCTCAAAAACCCCTTAGTACAAATTTTCTTGAAAATTGAACAACTTTTAACTTTTTTTTAAATTTGTCGCGGTACTAAGTCCGCCATCTTGAATTTTAAAATAATTGTTCCAGATATGAAATCAGCAACCACAAAAATATCTGAAAATAAATATTCATAATAATTAAAAATTTTGGCCTCCATATTATGCCCGCCATTTTGAATTTTAGGGCACGGGCAACAGGTTTTTAATTGCACAAAATATCGAAGCTTTTGACACCTTCATCTTCTTTCTAAGTTTCACACAGACTTAGAATTGAGTTTTGGCCATTTATTTTTTGTCCGGACCACTGTGCGTACCCACGGAAGACTCGAACCCCCGGCTTCCCGTTTTGCCCTCCATGGGTACGAGTTGTTAATTTTTCTCGAAAATTTCTTTCAGTCTTTCCACCCTGCCCCGGATTTTTTCCCGCCATAACTAAGCATTTTCGTTGCTGGAATAAAGACAGTTACGAGAAGTGAAAATTAAAAAAAAAGAAATTTCAATCCTTGGTATTTTTCTCCGGGAACTCTCAATTTGGGCGTTACCGTTTTTTTTTAAACTGAAAAAGGAGGAGAAAAATTCGAGATCGCGAACGGCAATCTTATGTCGTTTTTAATGTTTATGCGGCAGTTAAGCTCTAGTTATTGCTGCACAACCAACAAAAACGGATATTCTTATGAATCAAGAGGTCATTAAATCCAGAGCAGAGAAAAAAATGGTTAACATCGAATTTCCCAGGAAACAATGAGGGAATAAAATCGTTATGACAAACAAAGAAATTTCATATCTTGTGTATGGAGTTTTTTTTTTATTCTCGATTCGAAAAGGACAATTATGAAAAATATAAAATAAAATAAACAGGACTGTTTTTTTTCTCTCTTTTTCTCTAAAACTGAAATAAACAAGGAAAGCAAGAAGTGGCATCAGAAATGAAATCTCTCGGAAAAACTAATGAGACGGAATCAGAATCCTTACAAATTAGGTGCTTCGTATATTATTTATAATCAACAAGTACTTGAAGGAGAAAAAAAAAAAAGAGGAAAAAAAAAAATTGTTTGTAAAGGAGGCTTCCTCTTTAAATGTCTTCATCTAAAGATTTCATTCCACGGTAATTTTTTTTAATTTTTATTTGCTTCTTAATTTTTTTTTTTTTTCTGTTTTAAGCAGGGGTCCGAAGCTTACGATTTTCGGTGGTGCCGGTGCTAGCACCAGCACCAGAAATTTTTTTTAAATAAAATCGGCATCGGCATCGGAATTTTTTTTTAATTTTATTTTTTTTTCGTTGGTGCTGGCACCGGCACCGGCACTGGATTCGTAAAATCTTTGGTGCCGGCACCGGCACCGACACCAGCATTGTAATATCTTTGGTGCTGGCACCAGAACCGGTTTCGAAAAATCTTTGGTGCTAGCATGGAGGCTGGCATCAGCTTCGACGTATTTTCCCCCGAAAAAAAAAATTCGAAAAAAATGCGTATTTACTAATTGTGAGAAATAAAAAGTTTTATATACGTCATCGTGTCTTAAATAGAAAGTTTCTTCAATTGGTTTCTTTTGAAAAAACTATGTAGTTAAAACAGAAAAATAAAAAAAAAAAAACAATCATAAACATTGGGGGTCGTTCAAGTATTTCGTAAGTACCTAAAGGATGGGGGCCGGCTCTTCGAAAATCTTACGCTAATGTTAAATCTCCATAAGACGAAGCATATTTTTATTTTTGCTTACTATAGGAGGAGAAAAATAAAAATAATAACAATAACAATAACGAAATGACATTTTAAAAATTATTTCACTGCCGGATTGAAATCGGCACCGGCACCGCGGATGGTCCGTAAAAAATTACATCGGCACCGGCACCGGCACCAGATGTCCGTAAATAATTACATTGGCACCGGAATCGGAACAGAGATTCGAAATAAATGTATCGGCACCGGCACCAGCACCGGCACCGACCACAGCGAAACTTAAATATATGCTAGCACCGGCACCGGCACCGGCACCAGCTTCGGACCCCTGGTTTTAAGTTTTGCTGAGAATTTTTTTCCTTGTTTGAATCTTTTTTGACTTTTAAGGACCCAACATTCCATAGTGAATTTGCACCTAAGACTTTTTTTTTTTTTAATATTTGAAATCAGACCGTGTCATTTGCTTTAACGTTTTTCAGTGCAGCAAAACGTTCCACTACTTTTCAAATAGTTCCACTGCTAAAATTACAGAAAGGGCGCGTGTAGGTGCATTCCGTCAAGCTTGCCATCTTCAACGAGTTAGAAAAACAAAGTGAAATTAAATTCAAAAGGGTAAAAAGTCGTACAGAAGAATCAGCTGTCTAGTTTTCTGATGAAAAACGTAATGAGTAAGCTTCCACTAAAGTTAACACAAGCAACGAAATAAAAGAGAAGAGGGGAAAAAAAAAAAAAAAAAAAAAAAAAAAAAAAAGGAGGTTGATTAAAGAAGTAAGCAGTGTACGGTACAAGAGACACACCTTATGACGCAGGAAAAGGAAGCAGGAGGTTCTACTTCCGTTTTGACTAACTCGGGCTGAAACTTCTGGTTCGTTATCGAAAGCACTCGCACTTCTCGTTTTCTCTTCATGTAATATGTCTTTCCTTTTTTTTTTCCTGTACTGTACGTGTGTGTGTGTGTTTTTTTTTCCTCTCTCTGACCTCTCATTCTCTGACGTTATCTAAATTGAATCAAAAAATTGAGGCCAACATACTCGAATTTAAAATACTAGAAAACATTTCCATTTTCTCTCTTTTTTAAAAACGAAAAAAAAAAAAAAAAAATACCAGACTGGGATATGGGGGCATATCGCTATTTAGGACTAGGTCTTTGGGTTACTGTCCTAATATTGCTAAGTTTAAACAACGAAACGATTTAAAAATTTTAAGGAATTTTTTTTGCTCGTTTTTGGCCGAAAAATTCGAATTTTTTGATAAAAATATATTTTTTTTTCCTGGCACGAGAAAAACTTAAAATTTTTTGATAAAAAAGGTCGAAAGTTGAAAAAAAAAAATTGTCAAAATTTTAATTAAAGCCTTCAAAGTGAAAATTTCAATATTAAAACATTGATTTAGCTCATATTCTTGGCTGAAAAAAAAGGAAAAAAATTGAAAAATGTAGTGAACATTTTATTTAAAATTTCTAAGTTCTGGAACATTAAAAAAAAAAAAAAAAAAAAATGGAATCAATACGGTGGACACATTTTTACAAAACCGAATATTTCCCGAAAGTTTGTTTATGGGGGTTATCGGGGTCACTGATTTTGATCCCGAAGTCAGATTTTGAAAATTCAATATGGCGGACGCAACATGGGAGCTCATTTAATCTTGCCTTTCAATTTTTTTTAGTACGAAGCCATAAAAATTATATGGGCTCCCATATTGCGCCCGCCATATTGAATTTTCAAAATCTGACTTCGGAATTGAAATCACCGACCCCGATAACCCCCATAAACAAACTTTGGTGAAAAAATTCGGTTTTGTAAAAATATGTCCGCCATATTGGATCCGCCATCTTGAATTTTTAAAATCTGACTTCGGAATCGAAATCAGCGACCCAAATAACCTTCATAAACAAACTTTGGTGAAAAAATTCGGTTTTGTAAAAATATGTCCGCCATATTGGATCCGCCATCTTGAATTTTTAAAATCTGACTTCAAAATCGAAATCACCAACCCAAATAACCCCTACAAACAAACTTTGGTCAAAATAATTGGATTTTGTAAAAATATGTCCGCCATATTGGATCCGCCATCTTGAATTTTTAAAGTGGTCGGGTAGGTACTTTAAGTGACACCACCAGTTTGGGCTTCATTCAATAGAGTCAGAAACGCCGAGCAATCAAAAGAAATGTAACTATTAATTTGGAACGGAGGAGGGAGTATTTAAATTTTTCGAAGTTTAAATTCTAATATTAAAATGATTAAATATTACTTTTTCGCGCGAACAGTGCTACACCCGGACAGACAGGTTTCCCCAGGACCGAGCACCATGACGTACTCCTACGTCAAAAGAAAAAAAAAAGGAAAAAAAAATTAAATCCTTTTTAGCCCGAGATCGAACCCTTCTACCCGATCCCTCAAGGTACCGGGAGAAGCAGATATCGGGTTTATCCGAAGGAAGAGAGGCACTGACCCGAAGGGATTCGATTCCGAACAAGGAAATTAAAAACCAAAAGTTGCCAACCTCGCAGCTCCTGTAATTAACTATAATGTAATATATCTCAATTAACAGAGATTAAAACAAACCGTGGGATTCTGCCATTTTATTCCTCCTTTTATAATTTTATTACCTTGGTCGGTTTTTGTAAAAGAGTTTATTTTATACGGGAAAAAGGGCTAGTTGAAAAACAGGAAAAACCCTTAAATTAGAGCCTCTTTGATATTGAACGAATAAGTTTTCGGGCGCTAACGGCTCGACTATTTAGTTTCCTCTTTTGCAACTCGCTAATTGTTTTTTCTCAAAATCAGATTTAGAAAAAGGGAGAAGGTTGCTTTTTAATTAAAAACATTTTAAAATATTTTAGAGAATTTTTTCTCTTCATATTTTTTTTTTTTCTTTTCTGAGTAGTGGGCGAAGGCCGAAGTCGAAAATCCGATCGACGGTAGTGCAAAAGAGAAAGGCATCCTAACAGTCTGATCCGATCATGAGCTCTCATGTTTCTCCCCACGGGAAGTCAAACAATTTGAGGTCATCATTTCCTTATGATCCAACCGGTTTACTGACTTCATCCCTTGACAATACCGTAGCTATTACAGACTGAAAGGGAGTGAAACACGATCAAAAATCCTTTCTTTTGCACATTCATCGTTTTTTTTTTTTTCTATCGTGGTCGATGATTTCTTTTTCTCCCAATTTTTATTTTCAAAACGTGATTTTTCTTTTTCAAAGTTTAAAGGGTGTTCCAATAGAGGCTTATTAAATCCAATTCTAGGAAGAGAAACTATTCGTTTTGATCAATTTTTGGCCAATGAGGTTGAAAGATTTTTTTATTTTATTGCTGATAAAGTAGAAATTGAAGATTTTTTATTACTCATGTGTAACAAAGCCCCTTTTTTCACGGTGGTGAACTAGACATTTATTAATCTATAAAAATGTGGCAAAAATCTGATTTCAGAGCTTCATTAGGATTCAATTAAAATATTCAAAATCCGTTCAATCCAAAATCCTATCTGCTCGTCCTAGCGAGATAGGATGTTGCGCCTATGCTTAGCTTATAGGTAGAGTGGTCGAATTTTGTTCCAATGCCTGTAATATTACCCCCAGAGGGTAATCTTACAGGCATTACAACCAAATCTGGGAGTTTCGTTACCAAACGTTTTTCGTGGGCACGAAAAACTTTTGTTCAATGGGTCACCATTAAAGGGTGCTTTAAGGGCTCCGAAATTTTTAAAAAGCCCGCAATTGCAAAAACATCCAAAAAAAATTCATGATTATTGTAGTTAACTGTTTTTTTTATTTTTTATTTTCAGGTAAGTTCATGGAGCAGTAGTACCGGGACCTTGGCCTGGAGAAATTCTTTCCGGGAGTTGACCACCCATATCGGGAAACCCTAGGCAAAGTCTCTATCTTCTGAATTACCAATAACAAAGCACTGATTTTACCACCAAAGTACTGACAATCAATAATTCGCTAATTTAAGTTTATTGGTAATTCGGACTTATCACTGATTATCAATAAAGGACTTTGACTGGGGAACTAAAACATTTTTATAGTTATTAAGCTAAAAGGTGGCTCTTTGAAATCGACTTTTAAATTTTTGTGACGAACCCTCTTGATTTTGTCCCAATGCCTATAAAATTATTCCACAAAAAATTTGAGGTCGAACGGTCACCATTAAGGGGTGCTTCAGGGGCCCAAAAATTTCCAAAGTGCCCGTATATGGGCCAAAAGTGAATTTTTTTTTTCCTTCGCATAAAAGACCATCGGTTTTTATCGGAAACTTGGCGCAGGTTACGAACTTGAAATCCAAAATTAGTTTAGGTGCATGGTTTTTAAGCCGCAGGCAAAAAGTCATAACAAGGCTTTCAGAGCTTTTAAATCAAATTTCGGACTCCGAGCTAGGCCGTTAAGGAATTAAAACACTTGGGTCTTTCAAAACCTGAAGAAAGGAAGATAAGTTGATTTCAGCTCAAAAATTCAAAAATTTTTATAATTAAATTTAGCAAAGTGACCTCCTTTGCTTCTTAGATCTTCTGAGCGATAAAAAGACCAGGTAAAGTCAGTTTTTGTCCTGCTAAAGTGCTCTGTCTGGCCAACTTCGAAAGTTTTTTGGACCTGATTATCTAAAAACAATGAGACCATAAAAAACCTAAAATGACCTTAATTTTGAATCTCATTTCGTTGTAGACACCTTGATATGCCGAACCTCGCTTCTTTCGGCTTGGTATACACTCGGAGAGAAAAATGCCCCTATTTGGATTTTTTTTCTTTTTGTTTGTTTGCAGAATCTGGAAAAACAGAGCGGACTACTCTTTGTTTTATGATCGATACCACTATGGAAACAAAGCTGCAAGTCCTGGCTTTAATCCGTGATTTATATGTTTCCTTCATTCTTTTATTTTTAATCTCGCGTTCACGGAACTTGAAGTAATAACAAAATCTTTGTTAGCCATGAGCTTTTCTTTTTCTTCTCCTCTTTGCGAAAGTCCAAAACTAATCATTTAAAAGATCTGATTAATTGCGTAGCCTAACTTAAATCTTTTTATTTTTTTTTTTTCAGTTTTTTCCCAAAATGTTACACATTAAAATAAAAAATTGTTTAATTTTAATTACATTTTTGTACATGTTGGTGCAACATGTTGGTCCACAGTGAATTTGGACTCTTATTACTCCACCGAGATTAGTGTGGAATGTTGGTATGTATGTTAGTGTAGTGCAAATTCACTGTGGGATATTGGACCAACATGTTGATACAACAAGTTGGACAAAAATGCTGTACCATTACCAACTTGTTGGACAAACGAACAAATCGACTATTGCAGAATTTGTTTCTACGCCAAAATTAGTGTGGAATGTTGTCCAACAAGTTGGTACAACATGTTAGTCCAACTTGTTGTACCAACATTCCACACTTAGGGTTTGCAAACCGGGAGTCCCGGTCCCGGTAATCCCGGGTATCCGGAAAAATTTTTCAATCCCGGAAAAACCGGGATTAAAACTCCGGGATCCCGGACCAACCGGGATCATATGTACTAAATCATATATATATACTAAAAGAATCCAAAATTTTCCATAGATTTATCTTTTTTGAGCTTTTTCGGTTTTTTTTTAAATTTTAGGTTGGTTTGTTCGAAACCTTGTTCATAAAAGGAATTATTACAGGCGGTTTAAAAAATCGAAGCTAGCCTGAAATACTCAGGTGGTTCAATCAATTCCCTAAACGATTTCATGAGCAGTATACCTGGCCTAAAAAATAAATTTATTGGATAGAAATTATCGATTCTGTTATATCTTAAATTATTAGATTTCGGAAATATTGAATCATTTAAAAATGCCACTATAATATTTTCGCTGGGTTATTAACAAACTATTGGTTCGTTTTGATTACTCTTCAAACTGATTAAAATTTTACCAGATTAATTTTTAGACCTAATAAGGGAATGTAGAATTTTAAATTTATAGAAAAAAATTTATACTCTACCGACTTAATGGTCATTTCGTATGAAGTATGAAAATTTCAGTATTGTAATGCAGTTTATTACAATTTAAGTTCAATTTGAATTAATAGGCTAAGAGAATCTGAAAAGTAAACAAAAATCTGATGTTTTTCAAAGATGGTAAGGGATTAGGCGTTTACTCTTTTGAAAACTATATGAGGGAACCAAAAATTTAAATTTCTAGTCTAAATTTTTGTCTAGAATACGATTATTTTTGCGTCTGAAAGGGAAAAAATTGTCTTAAGGATGAAATCTGCAGGTTCTTAGTTTTTTGCGATTTTCAACGTGGAAAAAACGGATTTTCTTTGAAAATCACCCAATCCCGGCAATACCCGGGATCCGTACGGGATTGAGTTTTTAAATCCCGGAATCCCGGAAAACCCAGTCCCGGTACCGGGATTGCAAACCCTATCCACACTAAATTTGGCGTAGGAGTAAATTCTGTAATAGTCGATTCGTTCGTTTGTCAAACATGTCGGTACAACTAATTGGTAAAACATGCTTGCCCAACTTGTTGTACCAACACGTTGGTCCAACATTCTATAGTGAATTTGCACCCCTACTCCGAAATTCAATTCTTCACCAAGTAAAAAAATCTCCCCTTTATTTTTTTTTTTTTTAATTTTAATTTAGTCTCAAGAGCTGAGCTATAGTGGCTTAAGCTATAATTTGTCAAACATGTTGGTACAACAAGTTGATCCAACAAGTTGATACAACATGTTGGCCCAACATGTATGTTGTTATGGTACAACAAGTTGGCTCAACTTGTTGTACCAACATGTTGGTCCAACATTGCATTAAGGAATTCTCATCCCAAATTCTGCAATAGTCGATTCGTTAGTTTGTCAAACATGTTGGTACAACATGTTGGTCCACCCAAAAGAAAAACATTTCTTCGAAAAGAAAAAAAAAAACAAAATTGCGCACTTTTTTAAATTGCAAGAAAACGATCAGCTAAAAATCTCGAATTCATAATCATAATTTTTCTATTTTCACGTTCAAAAAAAAAAAAAAACTAATTTTTTTAAAATTTTTTTATTTATTTCTTATTTTTTTTATTTTTAACATTTCCAGTTAAATTTGTTTAAAAACAAAAAATCTGAGACGGATTTCCATGCGGAATTCATTATGCATTAATTTTGGACAGGACATAGAGCTTTTTTTTTTTTACTCTTTTCTCCCTTTTCAAATGGAAATTTTTAATGGAATAAGGGTTTACATTGGTTGACCACGAGCATTCGTCTGCTTTACGAGACTCGGAAATAACCGTTTCTGGACCCGACCGAAAAGCCTTATCTCTCCTTCCGAAATCACTATAAAAAAAAAAGAAGAAGAGATAGAACGAGAAAGACAGAGGAGGGTTTTAAATATAGTTCGGTTAATCTATAAAAACGAAAATCCAGCTAACCTGGCGGTTTTTGGTTCTTTTTTTTTTTCATCTTCTTCCTCCTTCCTTTAAAATCGATATTTAACCGTGGAAAAAGGGGGGCAAAAGCACTCAGATGCAGAAAGGGTGGTTACATAAGAAAATCCCGGTGTTGGGAACCCGGGGACCGGGACAGTTGATCGTAAGTAATTCACGGTCCAACGAGATCCGATTCGATCGCCATCGTTATTGAAGATTTATGACTTGGCTTTGTCCTGAATTTCCTATATCTAAATATAATGTAGTGCCCTTATTTCCTTTGTCCAGATAACATACAATTTGTTCATATTTATGGGCTGCATTTTCATTGCTGTTGTTCAAGGTCTTTTTCTTATTAAAGATTCTCATCCTGTCACACATTTTCTTTTTAATGAATATAAAAAAACATACGGCATCGTATATATATATATACTGTGTATAAAAATCGTATAAAAAAAAGTAAAAAAAGGGGAAAAGAAAAACATTTGATGTTTTCAAAAGAACTGATGATAGTTTTTTATTCTCCCGTCTTTTTCTCTCTAATTTTCTTTATTATTTCTATCGCATGTTCAGTTTTCTTTTTTTTTTCCTTTTTTTTCGTTTAATTTTTTTTTCTTCCTCTTGTTTTCTTTTGTTTACGAATTTTTTTTTTCTCCCTCATCTAAAACAAACATAAGATTTTGAGTGATGCCTATGTACAGAGATTATAAGGATATGGAAACAATAACATCTGATGTTTTCAATAAATAAAAGGTAAACATATATGTTATATTGGGAGCAACTTTTTTCCCCCCTCTTTTTTTTTTTTTTTAATTTTTCGTTTTTAAAGTTGATATACCAGAAGTTGAAAAAGGGATGTTGTTTAAATAGTTTCATGATCCACCCTGCCTTATGGAAATAGATCTCGAATTCATCTCGTAAAAGGAGAAACCGGGGTCCGGTCAAAGTGTACTTGAAATTTCGATTTCTGCCCCCCCTTCGCTCTCTTTGAAGTTGGTCAACAGAATACCCGTTCAAGTATCTGATCTCATCAGAAATGTCCGACCTTGATTAAGTCTGGGAAAGCTTCAATGTTACTTTACGTACATACTCAACGTTTGAACAGATAGGGAAACCAGTTAAAGCCAACTTCTAGTCCGCATTGAAGTGGTGATGAATACTTACCTGAAAACGAAAAAAAGAGAAGCAACTTTAGAAAAGATTACAGATTAAAGTATCTAGATTAACATTCCAAAATAAAAGAGGTTTATGCAAAAAGCGTGATTTTTTGACCGTGAAATAAAAGTGTGCCTTTTTAAAATCTGAGAAACTACTTTGTTTTTTGATATTTAATGATTATAGTTGAAATTGATAATTGGTGAGGAGATATCGGATTTTTCCCGCAGCCGTACGCAATTTTTATGGTCATATTCGGATTCTGCGTGTCAAAAAACATACAAATTTCAAAAGGGCCGACTTTTATTTTGGGTCAAAAAATCACGCTTTTTGCATAAACCCCTTTCAAAAAATAATGTACTGAAATTTTGGGTAACGTCCGTTACAAGTTTCTGGTAACGTCCCTGGGGAAAAGTATGCACATTGCTAAGCTGAAAAGAGAAGTCACATGTTTTGAGATGACTCCATCGTTTAATTGTGCTAGGGGAGATATGACAAAAAGCGTAATTCTGACTCAGTGAAAGAAACTGTTATCCCCCGAAAAGAGAAAGAACAAAAATTTGAATTTGAATGCCCGCCAAAACGGAACGTGACGTCATCTTCCTAAAACAAGGACCAAATTCATTTGTGCCAAATTCATTTCTGAATCTCTGAACGGCATCTATGCGTAATGCTTACAAGCATGTTTACAAGCAAGACGTGTTTCGCTTCGAATTCGATGTCTCGCTTCGAGTTCGATATCTCGCTTCGATACAGTCAGATGACGTCACACTAATAGAAGATCGTTTAAGGAGTGATCACGTGACAAAAAGTTTTCCGGACTTTGTTTCTATTTTTTTTTTTTTTTTTTTTTTTTTTTTTTAATTTGATAAAAAAATTTCCCGTTTAAATACTAGTTTTTAGTTAAGAGCATACTATACATTAGTTATCATCGAAAATCTCGAAACATGTGACTTGTCTATTAAGTTACAAGATGTTGCTAATGTAAGGTGCTATTATAAACCAAATAATTCTTATTTTTATCTATGCACACAGAGCGGACGTTTTATCAACTTTAAAATTAGTCAGGAAGTCGATTCATAATTCCGTAACGTCCGTTACATCAAATGAACTCATGTTACTCCTCTATTCTGTGAGATAAAAATTTGAAAGTTTTAGGATATCTAGTCCGTATTTAGCCTCATTAATATAAAATGTGCTTTTGATTTTTAAAAATGTACACGCATAAGAAATACATAATCTACTGAAGATGTAAAAGTGTAGCGTCCGCTACAATGGGATTAGCTCTTTTTCAATTCTTTATAAAAAATTCGTGTTTACTTAAGAGGAATCATCAGTCGTGGCAGCAAGCTAATCGTATTTTACTTTACACGGAAAAACAAAGACAAATCTCGAAACAAAAAATATTAAGGAATTTTCGTACTTTTTTCCTGAAACTTTTTAACAATTTTGGTTTCAAGATTTGTCGTCGTTGTTCCTGCTGCCACGATGATTATTCCTCTTAGTGTAACAAAAATGGGAGTTAGTGGGTAATGTTCTCCAGTTTTATCGCAAAAAATTCAAGATTTTTTCCTTCCGCCTGAACTTCAAAAAATATTGTACTGAAATTTTGAGGAACGTCCGATACATAATTGTTGTAACGCCCTCACCGTGAGAAAAAAAAAATATACACATTGCTAAGTTGAAAAATTAATATCCAATTAAGGCACAAGTTGTTGCTAATGTAATGTGCTGATAAAAGCAAAATAGTTCGAATTTTCAACTATGCACGCAGAGCGGACGTTTTATCAAATTTGAAATTAATCGGGAAGTCGATTCATAATCGCGTAACGTCCGTTACAACAGTTGAGTTCTAGTTACTCCTCTATTCGGTGAGATAAAAATTTGAAACCTCTAGGGTATCTAGTTCTTGTTTAGCCTCATTAAAATGTGGCTAAATGTGTGTGTGTTTGATTTTTGAAAATATTTACGCATAGGAAATACCGTACCGAGGGGTTACTTTTTACACTTTTTCAGTTTTTTTTCTTATTACTTGTATAAATACTGAACAGATTTTCAATCTGCCTTCACAAACATGATGATATAGGTTAAGTGCCGAACGTAATACGGCATTCAGATACCGTTGAAGGGATCTTAGTATTCCGAACTTTGATCTCTTTTACCGTTTCGCATAATTTTTAAAATGGAATATTTTTATAATGAAGCTTATTTAAAGGGCTATTTTATTAATTAATATTCAAGAAGCTTCACTTTATTATTGCAATCCTTATTTGGGATTTGTCTTGTTCTATTTTCAAGAATTGAGTAACCCCATGATACGGTGCTTAATGTATTAAAGAGCATGTAACGTCCGTTACAAATGGATTGGCTCACATTACGCTTTGTCATGTCCACAGCGTCCTGACCTAAATTCCAATGGGCACTTGACTGAGCAAGAAAAATTTTAACTTTAGCACCGTAAATGTTGTATCGTTGTCGTACGTTTAAAATTCTTAAACAATTCCGACATCTTAATATCGAAGAAAAGCACATAACGCACCAATAAATTGAAAGCTATTCGTGTCATTAGAATTATTAATTTCCCCGTTAAGGTAATTTTGCAATTAATTAATAAATGAATGAATGATGTGCCAAGTTCACTAAATTCTTTCCGGGGTTACGTTAGGAAAATTCTTGCAGACCTAGTAAGGGTAAGGTTCCCTTTTTACCCCCTCTCCCCTTCATTGTATGCAAAACATTTTGCACATTCCGTATCTGCGGTAAAGGACAATAAGTCATATTATTTGTGTTCTTCCAACTATCCCCGTGATAAATGTCTTCTCTTTTATTTTCCTTTCACCATTAACGGTTTTATCCTTGTGTTCGCTTCTTCTCTCATCTACTTCTTCTCCTCTTTTTCCCACTTCCTCCATTTCCAAGTGATTTATTCACAGATTTACTTACGAGGCTGACGATTCAGCGTTTTCTCTCTATGCTCTCTAGCGGTATCCTGCTTTTGCTTTTATTTCATGCTGAGCTACGTACGTTCCGATCCAGAAAGAAATAAGAAAAAAAAAAAAACTCCGATGATGACTCGAGGTTTTCCTCCCGATTCAGCTTCCTATCACGATTTTTCTTTTAAAAAAAATTAATTTTTTTTTCTCTCCTTTTTTTTTTTTTTTTTTTTCTTCGATAACCGGCGAAAAGTTAAGATGTTTTCAACCCCGTTTCAAATCGTATCGCCCGACGATCAAAGTCTACACAAAGCATCTTCCGTATTTCTTCATCATTTCTTCATTATCGTTTCATTTAATTTACATCAAGTTATTGCTTTCCCCCTTCTGTTACACAAAGAAGCCTTATTTCCTGTTATTAACTATGAAATGTAGATTCGCTGCTGTCAGATCTGGTTCGTCCTTTTTTTTTTTTTTTTTTTTTTTTCACCGATCCCCTTTTTTTAAAGGGAAAAATAAATTTGCTTTTATTTTTCGTTGTTTTTGTGTTGCACTGCTCCTCAGTTTGAAACATCTTAATAATTTTCGCCGGAAGTTTTTGCTCCCCGTTTATTATATTGATGTTTCTTAATTTCTTTTGTAAAGTAAGAAACCATTTTGAAAGTTTCCGTTTTGAATAGTTAGTTATCCACCCACGAAACTCGTAAAAGCAAATTAATCTGAATGGCGGAGTTATAGATAATCGTAATACTTGCATATAGTGTTTCAAAATTCCGAAACTCCGTAATCGAGTTTTGTTTTCGGGGATGACGTCAGAGGCATAAAACCCGAATTTCCAAATGTAAAGTACCCGGGTAAAGTTTTCTTCTCCAAGTAACGGAGGCAAAAGTTGGTGTGTGTGTGTGGATGTGGATGCGAGTATAGTATGTACGCTTGCGTTTTCGTTGATACAGTAAATTTGACACAGGTGCATTCAGCTTGTACTAATGGCCCGTCAACTTGATTTTCCAGGGTTTCAGTTAACTTGGCTTTTCGTGTTTTGTCTTGCAAAGTTTCGATCTTTTCCTTTTTTATGTTTTTATTCTCGAGTCTTTATTAAGAAGGGAGCTTCTTCGATAAAATAAAGAGTTCCTCTTTCTTATTTACGACCTTGTATGTCCTTCTCAAGTAGGGCGGTGACACTAATATTGTTTCATTGGTTCGCGTTCCGCATTCCAGAACATTGTCCCCCTCGGTTTCGCAGCATGTAAATCGTGCACAATTTTACCGCTGGTCTCTTAATAATTCTCTTCAGTGTTTTCACTTCCGAGTAGTCCTTTCGAGGAAATGTTTTTGTGACTTATTTTTTAGGCCTTGGGTTTAGCGTGATTTTCTTGAATTTATCGCGTAACGTCCGTTACAACAACTGAACTCTAGTTACTCCTCAATTCTGTGACATAAAAATTTGAAACCTCTAAGGGAGCGTTCAAGTATTACGTAAGACCGGAAGGGGGGAGGAGGGGGTGCAAGAAATTATTACAATTTCTTACATGGGGGGAGGGGGGGGGGGGTGTCCGGGAAATCTTACGTAAGCATTTTTATTATCATTCATTGTTCAAAAAAATTGAATTGTAATTTAAAAAATGGACACCCCTCCATTTGCCACTTTCTCTAAAAACAAAAACAAAACAAAAAAAAAAAAAAAAAAAAGGGTCCCTAGGGTATAGTCCTTATTTTGCCTCGGTAAAATATTCTTTTGATTTTTGAAATTTTTTTTTTTTTTTTTTTTTTTTTTTAATTCTTTATTTGGCTTTCGGAGCGTATCCATTGGCCATGGACTAAGTATTTCCCACCACCGGTTCTAGCTTTACTGAAAACTACTTGTACAATGAGGTTAAGATGATTGCATTTGTAGTTTCCATTATCCCCGCTAGAGGGGAGGAGGTTTCATGGTCACCCATCCAGCAGTTATCCGTTCTCAATGCTGCTTAACTTCATTGATCGCGATGATACTGCCTTGAATCGGTCACCACTCCGACCCCTATTTTTGAAATATATATGCATAAGAAAAAAATTAGAAATACCTAATGAGCTGAAGAATAAAGTGTAACGTCCGTTACGAATAAATTGATTCACATTACACTTTGGCATGTCCGCAGCGTCTTAACCAAAATTCCAATTTGGCTATTCGCCAAAAATTTGATTCCTTTTACGAATAAAAATTAATCCTTTCTTTTATATAAAAACCCAAATGAATTTTATTGAAAAATATCTTAATAACAAAACCAACAAAAAATAAAATTAATTGACTTCCAAAGAAAAAAAAAAAAAAAATCAGTTAGTACCAACTTAAGTTTACGACTTCCAAATGTAAACAGATAGTACCAACCTAAATTCGATTTCAAACAACACAGAGCGGACGTTTTATCAAATTTGAAGTTAGTCGAGAAGTCGATTCATAACCGCGTAAACCTCTACGGTATCTAGTCCTTATTTAGCTTCATTGAAATGTACTTTTGATTTTTGAAAATATTTACGCATAAGAAATACATAATGTTCGAAAGAGTAAAAGTGCAACGTCCGTTACGAATGGATCGGTCACATTACACTTTGGCATGTCCACAGCGTTCTGACCAAAACCCCTTCAAATCTGTCAGTCTGTAATTTGGATTTCGACTTGTTCTATAAAAAATTCCACTCGTTCTTTCTTTTGTTTTCCGAAAAACTCTAGATTTCCACGTAGGTCATTGTGAAATGACGCTAATAAAAAAAATTTCCACATTAAAAATAAAATTCAGAGATTGTTTTTGGTTGTTCGAATATATGTGACGTTGTCCTACAATAAAAATACTACGAATAAAAATTAATCGGAATTGCAGCCCTGACCTACAACAGTCGATACCTTATAGTTCGATCTATTACCCCGCCCTTTTAGCCAACCAGGGCAGAGCAACTCGGATAAATGTAAAAGCCAGATTCCTGTCTCCGGATTTCGATTCCTTTAAAATAAAAAATAATAAAAAGAAAACGAATTTTTTTTTTTTTTTTTACTAAACCCATGGAAGATTCAAAAACACAATATAGCATTTTCAATCTCTTTTACCATGTAAATTTTCTCAAATGTCAAAGCGGGCGATTCTTCGTGATGCTTAGCTTCTGACAAGGCGTAAACATTTTAAATATGCGCATTTTAATGTATTACTTGAAAATGCATCAATCCATAACTTCAAATAAACGAACTTTCGCAGCCTTGAGCTATTACAATATTGTTATCCCTTGATCTTGAATCTTCGTCCCTGCCTTAAGCAACAGCAAGAAACGCTGGACCCTTTTCCAGAAACCATTAACTTTTGCTCCGGAAAACAAAAACTCGGAATATCTATATCCGCGACGTAATCGGATAACTGGAGCCCATTTTGAGACAAAAAAAAAAAAGAAAAAAATCAAAAGTGTAACTGCTCAAAATGATTAAGCGCCTAACCGGGCGGTGGAAAATTGTACCGACTAAAAAAGAAAAGTTTGTTTATATTTATATAATTTTACATATTTTTTTGTCTCCACCTGCCGGTGATGTAAACGAAATAATACCTAAACCGTTACTTAATAGAAACCTTTGGGAAAAAAAAAAAAAAAAAAAAAAAAAAAAAATAGGATAAAAGAGAAGATGATGGAAGACCGAGGAAATCGAATATAAGGCAAAATAATGAACGGGGTCGACAAGTATATCCTCCGGGCTAAGTTACTACGAAGAAAACAGAACCATGTAAAACAATAACCAAATCGGCAGCCCCAGAAACAAAATTTTAAGATTAGCATACAAATTGGATATTATTTCGCTATGTAGAATAATCAACTTTTAATTCTTATTATTTTTATTGTTTTGCTTTCATTTTATACCGTACCTCACATTTCCATTATATTCTCGTAAATTATCAATTACGATCTTTTTCCCGATTCCGGGGAATAATAATAAGCAGCACGAGCATAGTTTACTTTTCGAATGCGTGCCGGGGAAAAAAGGGAAAACGCTTTTCCATTCATACAGGAGAAATTTAATTTCTTGGTTAATCGCATCATTATGTTTGTTATAAGCCGCTTAGATTTGAATTTTTAAAAAAGCTTATCGTGATACAGGCAAATGTATGGTCCTTGTATACGGCAATAAAACGCCGAGCAGAGGAAATGCTACTTCATAAATTACCATCGAACAATAAAATTTTGAAATGAGTAATACACGTACTCATTACAATATTGTAGAGGATGTCAAACATCATCTTCCTCTCTACACAGGCCGCTGTGGTGTTTCAGAATTTGGCTAAATTTGCCAAGCCTCACAGTTGTCGTTAGTCAAGAGAAAAGTAAACATCATTCCCATGATTTTTGCCCTATAAGGTCCGGCGTATGGAATTTAAAAAAAATGCTGACGGATTCGAAATCAGTGACCTCAAAAACCCCTATATATTAACTTTTACGAACATCGGTAAACTTCAGCACGTAGCTAAGGTAAAAGCTACAAAAAAGATTTGGGCGTCAAAAAATTTGGTTTTTTGTGTAGTTTAAAATCACTTGCCCGTATTCAAAAGTTCAAAATGGCGGATCCAGTAGGGCGGATGAAATTTCGAATTTTGCGTTGATTTCCATAAAACTGTAAATCTAGGGGTTTTTGGGGTAGCTGAATAAGAGTCTGATATCAGTTTCTTTAATTTCAAGATGGCGAAGTTCATATGGCGGCTTTCATCCGCACTTGCTGAAGTTTACCGATGTTCGTAAAAGTTAATATGTAGGGGTTTTTGAGGTCGCTGATTTCGAATCTGTCGGCGTTTTTTTTTTCGAATTCCATACGCGAGACCTAGTAGGGCCAATCACCGCTTATGACGGCTTAAAATATTTAAATTTGAAAAAACGCTGACGTATTCAAAATCAGCGACCTCAAAAACCCCAATGTACTTTACGTTTTCATGAACCCCGCACAAAATAATAGGAATTTGGCTATCAGATAAAGTTTCATTTGTTTTTGTTATTCTTTTGTTTGTTTTTAAATGTAAATTTCATCCGACAGCCGAATTCCTATTATTTTGTGCGGGGTTTTTGGGCATCATGCCCTAGAAATGGGAGATTACTTATCGTATATTAAGTCATCGATCAATTTTCTTCCGATTAATAGATTATTTGATCGATTATTTAGTAACTGATTAATCGAGTGATCGATTCTTACTTACCGAAATTGGAATTCCGATTAATAAATGGAAATGAAGTTCCGTTTGATATCGGTTAGGGTAAAGAATCTGGTTTTTTTTTATAAAGTTTGTTTGTATAAAAGTTTTACGAAAATTTTATAAAAAAAAAATTTATGAAATTTTTATAAAACTCTTTTTTATAAATTCGAATTTAAAAAAAAAAAAAAAAATAAATAAAAAAAAAATTCTAAAACTTCTATAAAATCTTAATGAACTTTTATAAAATTTTATAAACAGTATATCAGGTATGCGGCCCTTACTTCTTCCGGGCCGTATCCAGTCGTGGCCTGCTAGCCACTTCCATGCCTGATTTGTAAGATATTTTTCATCACAAGGGCGGAAAATGAATTTATTCGTATTTTAAGCGGGCGGGAAAGTCCGTTTTCCCGCCCGATGATGATGATTTTATAAAAGTTTTAAAAGTTCCATAAAAATTTTTTTAAAGAAAAAAACCCACATTCTCTACCCTAACCAATTTTTTTTTTTTTTTTTTGAATGCCAAACCGTGTGTTACTTAAATATTTTCAACTTCGAGTAGTCGAAACCACGTATCGAATATCGAATCGAATTCGAGCGAAAAAAGCGCGCATTTCACAAAAACAAAATTTATTTTCGCAATTTTTTTTTTTTTTTTCTTTTTTTTTTTTTTTTGAAGTTACTTGCATTTTTTTTAAAATTTTACTCATGTTTAAGGTTATTTTCGAATTTTTTGAGTCTAATTAGATAATCGCCGTTATTTTCAAAATTCCTTAATTTGAACCCTCAGTTGTTTCCCAACCTGTCCCATGCATAAACCCCCTCCCCATTTCTTGCGAAATTCATTCACGCAAAGAAAACAATAATAATTTTACCGAGCTTTGTAACTTGTTGATGTCAGTAAACGCTATTTATAGAAGAGAAAACTCGAAGAAAAGCTTTAGGTCTCAGGTGTGAGGACAAAATAGGAAGAAGAAAGGGTTAAAAAGGAGGAGGAACGGGAAAAGCGGGCTGGAGGGGACGATGGTGAGGGCCGGGTCAGGACAGAATAACGAAGAAGATCTATCGTTCGTCCCACGGGTGTCATGAACTTTAAAACTCCACGACAGTGACGGAACTTAAAACTTTTTGTTTCCTTTTACCCGACATGAAGGACATTTTGTCAACAATTTATTCGGCCTTATACATGAAAAGGATTATGCCCGGACCCCCCACTTTTCTCTTCTTCCCATTCTATCCATCCGCCCCGAGGTTTTAAAAATTTATCCGATTCAAAGCAATCGATTTGAATTTTCTTTAAGAAAAAAAAAAAAAAAGAACGGACCAACATGTTTAAATAATTCGAATTCATTTTTTATTAGCATGAGATGATCGGATTGTGAATATAGAAGTAGGGAAATATAAAGTTGGCAAAATCCTTCAAAGGATATATTCGACAAAATGAAAAGGAATAAAAATGCTTTTCCTTTTTTTCTTTGGAAGAAATAAAAGAAACTGATGACGTCGGAAATATTTGGTATAAATTTTTATAGTTTTTTTTTTTTTTTCTTCTTTTTAAAATAATTATTTTTCTTTTTGGAAAGAAGAAAATTTTTGCATATGGGTTTATTAAATCCCTTCCTGGAAAATATTATTTTCAAGGTAAAGAAAAATCTTGTCATGTGACGCTAACCAAAGGTTAGGAAGAAAAAAAAATATATAGTCAGAGATTTCTTTTTATTCCTTATTATTTTTTTTTTCCAGCCGTGGCATTGGATGGTTTCGAATAAAAAGGAATAAAAATATATTATTTCCTTTTTTTTTCTGAAGAACTGCGGGGTCGTGATAACGAAGATGAATAAATCTTCAAGTAAGCACGATAATTAAATGTAGTGCCCTTAAACGTCTCTTTGATCTCACCCTCAATTAACGACCTCATCTCATTCAACATTCATATGTTTTGAAATGTCGGTACCCGTAAACTCGACTGTGTACAACCCCAACTATGTACGACACGAAATTAATCCTTTCCTTAATTTAATTTTAAGAGAACTTGGATACCCTCGAAAGTTCGATGGAAAATTCTGTTACCAAAAATCTTTACTTTTTTTTTTTTTTATTTGATCGCTTTTTTTTTCTGAAGAAGAGATAAGAATCTATTCGTTAAATAATAGCGGAGGAAACTGTAAAACCCGAAAGGTAACAAGATTATGTTAAATTGAAAAACTGTCGGGATGCTGGATGGTCCACAGGAGGGTCGTTGCGGATGTACACTCAACTCGGTTATGTGCTATGCAAATTGTCTGCGGTTCTTCCATCTTTCTATATTCGTGCTTTTCTGTATTTCGTCGATTTAAGGGCTAATAACGAAAAGAAATCGGGAGCGAAAGGAGGATGGTGGTGGTGGTGGTGGAGGAGGACGGGTATTCGCGAATTTTCTCGTTCCTCTTTATTCCCTCTCCTCCCCCACCACTCCGCTTTTTCTTCTTCTTCTTCCCCTTCCCTTTGTGAATCCGCTGAAGCAAAATAATTTTAAATTACTCCTGACTATATAATTCAAAATATTGAATAACATGGGAGAGATTTAACCAATTGAAAGGAACACCCCCTATCCTCCCTGCCTGCCCCCCCCCACCCCCACCTCCTCCCGATCTTAAATGGAATAGCACGCCTCCTCATTTCCTTTGCGAATTAAAGATGTGAATACAATCTCAGCTTATAGGAATTCGATTCATTTCATCAGTCTGTAAATGTTAATTGTTGATAAAAGGATCTGAAAGCTCCGGATAAAAATTTCGCAGAATTTCCTTGAATTAGCGATTTTTTTTCCCCCTTTAGAGAAACAATGTCTTTGAAGATTTTTCGTGAAATTATTTTTTTTGCTTCAATGTACTAGAAGAAAATGTTTGATTAATCGGATGAAGAATTTTGTTTTACGAACTTGAAAATTTTTTTTGCTCTTAAATGAGTGTCTGGTACAAAGAGCTAAGGTATGTTTTCCATGGAAATGTGTGCTCGTCACGAAACGGATGACGGCATTCTGTAGACTTGTTTCGGGATGTTTATTTTAATCGTGGTTCAGTAAATTGTTAATCGATGAGCAAACTACGGAATGGAGGATGCGTTAGACCAAGACTACCGCTTATGATAATAAGCAAAGTTGAGGTGTTTTGTGCAATTTGTAGGTCAGCTTCCGACATGTATTTAAAAGGAATTAAGTTGATATCGATATTTTGTTAGGATGACCAGTGAGACTTCGGCATTTGTTTATATTCCCTTTTTTTTCCTCCCCTTTAAATTCTTCCTCAGAACCAGAGGCCCATGAGGGGATCACAACCCTACGACAAAAATATCGTTGGCAATCAATCATTTTTCCGCTAAGATTGGAGCAAGAGATAGGAAAAAAAACAGGGAAAAGAGGGAGACGGATCAAATACTGAGGTCTGTCAATTAATGTCACAAATCCCACACAAAGGGTTTGGCCAAACAGCAGCCAGTCTTTTTTTTTTTTTAGTTGACATTGCAACTGTAAATCAAGGTGGTGTTCGCACACTAAAAAATTTTGTTTATTTTTAACAAACCTGGTCCTCACGAAAAGTTAAAAATCAGACTGGGATATGGGGGCATATCCGTACGTAGGACTACGTCTTTCTATGTCGAAAAACTTTAAATTTTTGATAAAAAAAAGGTCAAAAGTTGAAAAAAATTAGTCAAAATTTTAATTAAAGTTTTCAAAGTTAACATTTAAATATTAAAACATTGCTTTAGCTCATATTCTTGGCTAAATGAAAAAGGACAAAATTAAAAAATGTAGTAAACATTTTATTTAAAATTTTTAAGTTCTTGTTTTTGTTCATGTAATCTAATTTTAAAATAAAAAAAAAAAAATATTTTTAAAAAAACGGCAAAAGTTAAAAAAAAAATTAAATAAAATTTAAAGAAATTTTTAAGTCCTTGTTTTAGCAACTTGTTTCTTGGAAAAATGTAAGTTTCTTGAAAATTTACAAGAAATTTTCAAGTCCTTGCTTTCGTTCATGCCGTATATTTTTAAAATAAAATTTTAACTTTAAATTTCTTGTAAATTTTACTTTCGAAAATTTCTTGTAAATTTTACTTTCGAAAATTTCTTGTAAATTTTACTTTCGAAAATTTCTTGTAAATTTTACTTTCGAAAATTTCTTGTAAATTTTACTTTCGAAAATTTCTTGTAAATTTTACTTTCGAAAATTTCTTGTAAATTTTACTTTCGAAAATTTCTTGTAAATTTTACTTTCGAAAATTTCTTGTAAATTTTACTTTCGAAAATTTCTTGTAAATTTTACTTTCGAAAATTTCTTGTAAATTTTACTTTAGAACATTTATTCTAAATTTTACTTTTAAAAAAAAGAGCAAAAATTTAAAAAAGAATCGATTTCAAAGAAAAAAATCAATGGTAATTTTTTTACCATATTCCTTGTAATTTTTGAATGAGGGTTGCCGACATCCCACAAACAATTTGTTCCATATTGACCCCCAAGATTCCTACGTCAATGGATGTAAATTTTTTAGAAAGTTTCTTGTAAATTTTACTTTAAAAAATCATCGAAAATTTAAAAAAAAGTTAAATAAAATTTTCAAGAAATTTCTTAAGTCCTTTCTTTCGTTCACGTCGTCTAAAGGCCAATAGTTAAAATAAAAATAGTCAAATGTTATTTGAAATTTTTGAAGTTAAAATTTTAATATTAAAATAATTAAATATTACTTTTTGGTGCGAACAGACCGACACCCGGACAGACACACCACAGACAGGTTTCCTCAGGACCGAGCCCCAAGACGTAGTCCTACGTTTAAAAAAAATAAAAAATATATATACAACAATAATAATTTATTTTGTAATTTGTCAAAAAGTGTAGAAAATCCAGTCCGAAGGTGTACCGGGAAGAACGTAGGCGCCAGAACAAAAGAAAAACGAAACACGTTTTAGAGATGTTGTCAAGATTTGGAGGAAGAAAACAAAAGTTAAAAGTATTATCATTCTCCGTCGCCTTCAATTAATTTTGAAATAGTATTTTGTCAAAGAAGTTTTTTGACATCAAGAAATTATATAGCATCCCACCTTTTTCCCTTTACTAAAAAAAAAAAAAATAATAAAATAAAATAATAATAAAAGTAAAAATGAAAGGAAAACAGCTTCGAGTCTCCATCAGAGTCGCAGACACAACAATAACAAAGAAAAATGAACAGCGAAGAAGAGATCCTTTCTTCCCGATATATATTTATGTATAAAATCACGTTGGGAGATTGAAAGGCAAAAGTCGAATTATCAAATGAGAAACATGAAACAAACAAGAGCGACTTGTAGACAAAAGAAAACTGCTGGCAATTAAGAACGGCGGACAGATACGCTCCGGTGATTCTGAATGCCAAGAACAAAAGAACGGATTCGACGTTGCGACAATTGTAAAAAAAAAAAAAAGAAAAAAAAAGACAGAAATACAAAATGAAAATTTACATATTTTAGGGCTAATGAAAATTTAAAATGGTAGAAGGAATGAACGAAAATTAAAATGTAAATGTGACAGCTCGCCTTTATTACCCAATAAACACTTTTTTCCCTTCTTTTTCTTACACATGCGGAAGATTCATTTTTCCCCTTTTTCGTTTGAAAGAAAAAATCACGGCGTTTTTTTTTATTATTTTGGAAGTCCAATTTTTATACTCTTCAATTTCTTAGAAGAGTGTATTAGATTTGGCTTTGAGTTTTGGATAGAAAGTTTTAAAGTATTACGTAAGACTTTTTTTCGGTTTTTCCGATCCCCTCCCTGCCCGTCGTAAGATTTCAGTAAGATTTTATTGAAGGGGGAGGGGCTTTTACTTACGTAAGATTTTCGCTGACCCACCCACCCTTTTTTTTTTGTCACCAATTTTTAAAATTTTATAAATTTCCAACGAATCTAAATCTGATTTTTGGGACAAGGGGGGTGTGATTCTCTCAGTTGGCGTTAAAAATGTCTTACATGATTTAAAAAAAAAATATATATATATCTTCTTAAAATAAATGTACTTTTTTTTTTTTTTTTTTTTTAATAGGTGGCTATTTTTTATATGGAAGGGTGTATTTATATATTTATATATTTTGGAGGGGTGTCTATTTTTTATATTAAATTTGAATTTTTTTGAACAATTAATAATAATAAAAATTCTTACGTAAGATTTTCCAGACCCTCCCTTCCGGCCATAGGCAATACTTGAACGCTCCCATACCTCCCATACCCCCCTTACTATTGAATGAAGAGCAAAACGAACGTTTGCGTTGTTATTATGAAAATTTACCCCCTCAAAGTTTCACTCTTCGGGGGTAACTCTGAGGGTGCTCTACCATTGAGCTACCTCGGCTCTGATGCATCTCTACTGAGCTAGGTTATTTAATATTCTAGAATGTTTTAGAATATCCCAGAACATTCTACAACATTCTAAAGAACTCTGAAACATTCTGGACCATTCTGAAATATTCTGGAACATTCTGTAATATTCTGGACCGTTCTGAAATAGTCTGGACCATTCATTTTGAACCATTTTGAAACATTATGGAACATTCTGAAACATTCTGAACCATTCTGAAATATTCTGGAACATTGTGTAATATTCTGAAACATTCTGTAATATTCTGGACCATTCTGAAATAGTCTAAACCATTCGTTCTGGACCATTCTGAAACATTCTGGACCACTCTGAAATATTCTGGAACATTCTAAAATATTCTGGACCATTCTGAAATATTCTGGTACATTCTGGAATATTCTGGAACATTATGAAATAGTCTGGACCATTCTGAAATAGTCTGGAACATTCTGTAATATTCTGGACCATTCTGAAATAGTCTGTACCATTCGTGAGTTGAACAGTTCTGGGCCATTCTGAAACATTCTGGACCATTATGAAATATTCTGGAACATTCTAAAATATTCTGGACCATTCTGAGATAGTCTGGACCATTCTGAAATATTCTGGAACATTCTGTAATATTCTGATTTCTGAACTATTCTAAAATATTCTGGAACATTCTGTAATATTCTGGACCATTCTGAAATATTTTGGAGCATTCTAAAATATTCTGGATCATTCTGAAATATTCTGGTACATTCTGGAATGTTCTGGAACATTATGAAATAGTCTGGACCATTCTGAAATAGTCTGGACCACTTTGAAATATTCTGAACCATTCTGAAATATTCTGGAACATTCTGTAATATTCTGGACCATTCTGAAATAGTCTGTACCATTCGTGAGTTGAACAGTTCTGGGCCATTCTGAAACATTCTGGACCATTCTGAAATATTCTGGAACATTCTAAAATATTCTGGACCATTCTGAGATAGTCTGGACCATTCTGAAATATTCTGGAACATTCTGTAATATTCTGATTTCTGAACTATTCTAAAATATTCTGGAACATTCTGTAATATTCTGGACCATTCTAAAATAGTCTAAACCATTCTGAAATAGTCTGGAACATTCTGAAATATCGTGGACCATTCTGAAATATTCTAGAACATTTTGAGATAGTCTGCACCATTCTGAAATAGTCTGGACCATTCTGAAATATTCAGGAACATTTTAAAATATTCTGGACCATTCTGAATTAGTCTGGACAATTCTGAAATATTCTGGAACATTCTGTAATTATTCTGGAACATTCTAAAATATTTTGGACCATTCTGAAATATTCTAGAACATTTTGAAATAGTCTGGACCATTCTGAAATAGTCTGGACCATTCATTCTGAAACATTCTGGACCATTCATTCTGAAACATTCTGGAATATTCTGCATTATTCTGGTATGCTCTGAAACATTGTACAATAGTCTAAGAAGCACCACACGCAAAACCTAGCATAATATTTATTGACATTTTTATGCGTGCGAGTAAGATGTATATGAAATGGAAGAGTATCGAACGGTGGTATCCTCCGCTGTAGCTTGTTTTTTTTTTTTTTTTTTTTTTTTTTTCGTAAGCGTTAGTGCTTTCTAGTACCGTATGTTCATTTACTAAGTTCCCCAACGGCCGTAATTCGATTATCTGCTGCTGCTTTTGATCGCGGTTCTAATCCCGTAGGAATTTACCCCATAAGTCTCGAATGCATTAGCATGGGAAAAACCGAATCCCATCATTTTTGAGTGCGGCGCGCTAGATAAGCTAATCCATGATTTTAAAAAAAGAATACAAAGTAGGTTTTTTTTTTCATGTGTAACATTAAAGCCAGAAAAAAAAATAATAATAATGAAAAGAAGTATTTAAAATGCTGAATTGCACATGGCAATTATGTAATGACCCGGAAAATGCAAAAGTTTTCTAAATCACCGACGAAAACAAAAAAGCAGTTACAAACTCAAGTCGTGCGTGGTTTTACAGACTAGAATGTAAAAAATCAGGGGCGTAACGTTTTTCGGTCTAAGGGTGGAATCTTTCACGGGAGACCGGACATTTGCTTTGGAGATAAAATCATTTTGAGTTTGGAATGTTTTGGAGTCTGAAAATAAAATGTGATGATGGCGTTAACGCCATCATCACATTTTATTTCATCATCAGGTAGAACAAATCTCTTAAAGACGTCTTCAAGAGCTTATGCTGTGTTTAAGACATCTTAAATTTTGTTAACGCCCCACCTTACAGATATCTTTTAGATGTTTTGCGTAAAATTTGATCTTTAATATGTCTTTAAGACAACTTTTTTAGTCATTTGTATTAAAGACGTCTTCAAGGTGGGGCATTAACAGAATTTAAGATGTCTTCAAGAGTGCTCTAAGAATTGTTCCACCTAATGTATTCGTTACCAATACTATTGGTAACGAATACATTATAAAACGAAGTATTACTGAATTAAATGTTTCTACAGGCTCAGATTAAAAAATATCCCCCCGCATGTCCAGTGCATATATCTACTGAGGGTAATAATGATTTATTAAATTATTTATTATAATTTAATATTAAGATAATATTAATAATGACTTTTTTTTTGTTCTAGGTAAGTTTGATTTTGGATCAATTATCACGGACTTCAACATTGGAAATGCTAAGATTTGAAAATAAACCCAAAATGAGTACAATTGTTAAGCCTCTAAGGTGGTGCAGGGGTTGTAAAAATTATTCTCCTTCAAAAAGAATTAAGCATTTTTTTTTTTTTTTTTTTTTTTTTTTTGTGCAAACAAAAATCCTAATCAGGTTTTCGAATTAATCCAAACCGAAATGTCCAACCGAAAACTGTCCTTAATTTTGACATCTTGAAATACGCCCAGTGCCTTTTACAATTCCGCATGAATTTACATTCCCTCCTTTTAATTTTTCATGTCATCCCCCTTTCCGAACTTCCCAGATCAAACGTCATTAACAAAACAACTTCGGCATTAGAGGTTAGGGTTAAAATTACAAGCCCGGAATCGATAGTCCAGGAGCTTTAAAACGAACATTTTTCATTCGAACTGTCTCCGAACGTAGTTACTCCAATTGATATATAAATGTCAGAAAGAGGGCAGGGAGAGTGGGGGAGGGGGGGAAACCGGAGGGGGGGGAGTGGAGGGTAAAGGGAGGGAGAGAGAGAGGCCCATGGGGAAGTGGGGTAGGAAAAGGGTACGGAGAAAGATCACTTTGTTTGAGGATTGTTGCTAATGAGGGTGCGTCGGGGGTGGTTTCGACCCTCTCAACTCGCTCCTAAATCCTTTTCAAAGCTCTCGACTTACAAATTGATTGGTTCTATTCCTTTATCGATACAATACAGACGTGCCGCTTTACTGAACTTCAGCAACAAGTTTACTGTGCGCTTTCCCGTCCTCGAAATATTATGGATAATTTCTCGCATACCGAGTGCTGGTATGTCTGGCATCGATGTGATAACAAACTTTTCCTCGGCAGAATTTTTTTTTTTTTTTCCATCTCTTTCCAAGAACGTTTTTATTAGAGGAAATTAAAACAACAGAAAAACTTTATACCGTAGATAATACTGGAAAAATAGTAAATTTTCTCTGTTAACATGAGGGGGATGAGAGAAAAAAAATTTTGAGTAAACAAGACGGAAGGAAAAAAAAAAAAAAATGTGGATGAAGATGGAAAGAAAATGCGGGAAGGGAAAATCGGTTTGAAATCGACTGCTGTTGCTTGAAGAAGATCGTTATCCAAGAAAAATATCTAAAAGAAAAGTCATTCGTGTGAACTCACGCGGATAGCGGGGGTTACTCCAGTGGGACTCAGTTAAATATCTTGTCCAAATATTCCATATTTTTAGTTTTCTTTTAATACGGAAAATAGATTCCAAATATGCGAGGGAAAAAAAAAAGATTTTCTTTTCTTTTTTCTTTTTCCTCTTCATCATTTCCTTCGGTGCCAGCGTTTTCTTTTAAAGTCTGAGGGGTGAGGCAATCCATTTTTTTTTTCTTTCTCTTTTCTATTTCGCTTTATTGGACCGATTTATTTTACAGAAATTATTAAAATTTACGAGTTTATATTGATCAAAGGAGGAAAAGAAAAAAAAAAGAAAAGAAACGGAGGGGGGGGGGGGGGAATTCGTTTTTAATCGTTTTCGAACAAACGAAAAACACGATTAAAGTCCGAAAAATCAATAAATGCTTGAAGAAAAAGGCTTTCGCCGTATAAGATTTCTTAACATCAAACACTTCCAACAAAATTCCAAAGGCTTGCAAAACATGAAATTGGAATTCCTTCAAACTCTGGATTCGGTGCAATTTTATTTTTATGTTTGCCCGATAGTTAAGATTCTAAATTGAACGGAAAATCTTGCTTTTCCTTTGGTTGGTTTGATCTTATCGTCAGAATAAAAGCTTTTTTTTTTTTTTTTTTTTTTTTTTTTTGTCTCTCTGCTTTTTAAAATTAATAACGATCAAAATTCTGAGAATAAGCTCTTTGTATATTTTATCAGTTTAATACTGCCGATTTTTTCCGCTGCAGATGTATGGAAGTGGGTGTAAAACATGTTGTTTTATTTTATTTTATTTTATTTTTCTAAATTCAGTATCGCTTTTCGATTTTTTTTTTTTTTTTTTCGGGAGGGATTTTAGAAACAGTCGACTCCCGTTTTTGACATTCCAGACCAATGAGGATTTTTATGGCAAACTAAATTCGCTGGAAAGCTGTCGGCTGCTGTCCTGGTATAATGGCGTTAGAAACATGTTGGCAACATGTTTCAACGCTGCAACATGTTTCTGATGCTCCAACACCTTGAGCAACATGTTTCTAACGCTGCAAGATGTTGAGAAACACGTTTCTAACGCTGTAACATCTTGAGCGGCATGTTTCTAAAGATGCAACATCTGCAGCAACATGTTTCAAACGCTGCAACATTTTGAGCGAAATGTTTCTAACGCTGCAACACCTTGAGCGAAATGTTTCTAAAGCTGCAACATTTTGAGCGAAATGTTTCTATCACTGCAAAATGTTGAGCAACATGTTTATAACGCTGCAACATCTTGAGTAACATGTTTCTAACATTGCAACGTCTTGAGAGAAATGTTTATAACGCTGCAGCACCTTGAGCGACATTTATTACCGTATCATGTCATTGCAACATTTTGAAGCGTGAAGTTTCGGCCTTCTAATCTGAATCTTTTAGTTCCATTTTTCGCTCAGCAGCAAACAATTATTCATCCTAAGAAACGACCTCCCATCCCTTTTGAGTTCCGCCCGTAGTGCTCCTTCATGTCGCAAAATGGCATTTCAGTCTTGGCATAAAGACCGCTCGGCTCATTTCAACTTCGGTGATTAGCTATGTTCCTCTATTGTGTATGAATCGAAGGGGATAGATGTTGCAATCGCCGGAATCTCTGAATGCAGGAAAAGGAAGGAGGACGATTCAATCATTTCCTTTCATGAAAAGCGGAAAGGTCAAAAAGGAACCTGGAAAAAGGAATTGAATTGAATCAAAAGGTTTCTGTAATTATCAAGCAGATCATTATTTTCTTTTGATCAAGGGAAAAAGTTTTGTGTGTGCCAGTATATCCCAAGACTTTTGCCTTGTAAAGGGTCCCCCTATAAGAATAAAGAAAGAAAAAAAGATAGTATGTTATTGAAAATTCAGTTTCGTCAACTACAAGTTTAAAGTTTCGAAATGAAAGAAAAAAAAGCTTTATTCGGTTTGTTTGTTCTTTGAAAATCAAGCAGAACGTTTCTTTCCTGTCACCTGCATGATTCTCCGGAATGCTTTTTTTTTTTCCTTAAAATTTTCTTGAATTTTTCACGGTTATTTGATTATTTTGATCTGTTCGTTTGGTTCCGAGCTAACAGCAATTGATTTCAAAAAAATTACCGTAATGTATTTTTTTTTTAAAAACCGAAAAATATATTTTCATTCTTATTTTTATTTTTTTTAAATTCAACACCAGATTTCGTTAAAAAACACGAGGGGAAAGTGAAAATTAGTGGAAAAAATCGAGACAACGCTGCGCTTTTACCGCAACTGAATTTCCCAATCAAACCCACAAATCTTTATTTTATTTTCAAAGTATAATTCAAGAGTTCGAAATTTTTTTAATCTCTTTTTCTTCAAGAATATATCTCCATTTTTTTTTCCGCTTTCCCCCTTCCCCCGACACTTCTTGAAAATTTATTTAAAATTTTTGTTTGTTTTTGTTGAAATAGTGTTTCGCGAAATTACTTTTCACTTCTTTTTTTTTTTCTTAAATAAATCGAAGAGAAAACAATTAGTTTGAAGTTTTATAATAATTTTTTTATTCTTGCTCTTTCGGAAAGCTCGCTGCCACCGTGACAGAAATGTGGTGGCAGCGGTAACTTTTTTCTCCGCGGTGAATTTAATTTACGAGAAAAGAAGACTAAATACAATTTTTTTCTGGTGAAAGCTTTAGGATTGAAAGAAATAAGGAGTAATGCATTTTCGCCGGTTTTTTGCTTTATCGACCGCAGGGAGAATAAAGCATTGTTTTTAGCACAAATTTCAGATTTTCAGTTTTTGATATTTTTACACGTTTTGAAGTCCCCTGATGCCGGAAAAAGCAAAATTTGGATGGTGGCCGTGTGTGTGTATGTGTGTATGAATGTATGAATATATGTGGAAAAAAAAGTGTCTGTCCGTCGAAAAGCAGAAAAACGAAAGAACGGATCTCGATGATTTTTGGTGGGTAGAAACTTCTAATGAAATGTAGGTGCTGATTAGTTTTTGAGCCAAATCGGTTCAGCGATTCGGAAGCAGTGAGTGAAAATGTTAAATTTTCAACAATTTTAAGATCTTTTTTGACTATAAATCGCGAACGCAGCTACCGATTGAGTCCGATTTTCGTACTGCAGTAGATATTCATCAAGATACGCTACCATTGAAATTTGGTTAAATTCTGTTGAGTGGTTCAGAAACGGTGAGCAAGGCTAAAAGTATGGGTATAGGCCTAAAAACCGATATCTCGACTTTTGAAACGTCACGATATGACGTCATCGATTACGTCAACAAAGCGATTTGGATGCTGATTGGCGGGTTCCTCGTGGGAGCTAAAGAAAAACTAACCGTATTTTTGAGAATATTTTTGGGGTTGAGGATTCCGAATCTGAAATAATTTTTCCAAAATTCGAATTCCTTATGGCCGTATTGCGGCTTTGGTGAACCTCTGATCAAAAATCTAACCGTATTTTTGAGAATATTTTCGGGGTAGAGGATTCCGAATCTGAAATAATTTTTCCAAAATTCGAATTCCTTATGCCCGTACTGCGGCTTTGGTGGACCTCTGATCAAAAATCTAACCGTATTTTTGAAAATATTTTCGGGGTTAAGGATTCAAAATCTGAAATAATTTTTCAGAAATTCGCATTCGTTGTGCCCGTACTGCGGCTTTGGTGGAACTCTGATCGAAAAACTAACCATATTTTTGAGAATTATTTAAATAGTCGATAAAGCACTTTGATCGGTTCACCGATCTCATTTTTTCTTTTTTTAAGATTCAAGTATTATTACGTGGGCAATTTTAGACTCTCCCCCTCGCTCTCTTGTCATCTAAATGTAAGTTTTATGTCTGAAATGTTTTTTCCGAATAGGTTATCGTATTGTAATACAAAGCGTAAACTCGAATTCATATTGGTGCTCCCATTGTAAAGTAATTAAAAAAAATCATGATATAAGAAATTATATGTCAACAAAATGCATAAATTGATTCAATATTTCAATTACCACGACAATCATCGCGATTTTATTTCAATATTTTTTCATTAATTTTCGCTTTTTTTTTTTTTTTTTTTTTTTTTTAATAATTACTAACATTTTATTATTCTCTTTGTTTCAGGTAAGTTTCACAACTGGAAAATCCTTACTACACGCACACATGGCACACACACATTAGGGTGGTTCGAAAATCAACTTTTTTGGAATTTCAAAACTCCTATATCGGGAAAAGTTTCTTTATAGGTAGAGTATCAACCCTGAATTTTTTCAGATTTTTTGAACGGCATCCTGAGGTGTCAAATCGGCCTTGAACTTTTCAAAAAGCTCATAAAAAGGCCGAAAATGAACCTTTTTTTTTTGCATAAAAGACCATCGATTCCTATCGGAAATTTCGCGTAGATTACGAATTTGAAGCCGAAAATTAGTTTTGGTGTATAATTTTTGAGCTACAGGCCGGGTTTAAAAGCTCTAAAAACCTGGTTACGGTATTTTGTCTGGTTAAAAAACTTGGACTTTGGACTTTTTTTTTATGGGGAATCGAATTCCGTCGTCACTCGCGCGAAAATTCGCTCTCTTCTAGTCGGCCACCCAGAACCTTTTTCTAAGGGTGTCTGTGAAAAGTTCATTAATGAAAGCTCATATGCGAAAGCTCATGCGCAAGGATTGATCAGGAATGTTAGCAGGTTTCGAATCCGGTCTGGCCTGTATTGATTTCCGATCGGAAATGTGTAGCCTGTAATTACTCGCAAATTAAAACGACCCCTTAAATTACCCCAAAGTATTTTGCTTTTTTTTTTTTGCCAATTGTATGCGATTATTCAGTTAATATCCTCCCCACCCCCCCCCCTCTCCCCAGCCGAGATCGTCGGCCAAAATACTACATTTAAAGTAGAAACTCAAAAGTTGGTTTTGTCTTTCTAATTTTGGTAAAAGATAAATAAATACAATTTATACTGTTTATATAAAAATTTTATTTATCGGTTGAAGTGGAATACGTGAGACTTTTATTTATTTGTGTCCTCGGAGTGAAAAACGTGGAGTGAAGTATGAAAAGACACTCTTGACGTCTTGACGGAGACAAATTCTTTATTCCTTGACATGCGTTAAAATTATATTAAACGTCAACACCCAAAAATACAGTTCGCGTTTTTCCAGTCGTTCATTAGAGAGAGAGAGAAAAAAAATAGAAGGAAAGAAAACATGGAAAAAAAGATGTGAGAAAAATTCTCCCCTTAACCAACGAGCGCAAAACAAAATCAGAAAAAAAAAAGCTATATCATCTTTCTTTTTGCGGTTATAATTTCATCTATTAATTTGCTAGCGTGAGATTTGTGAAAGCAGAAAGAAAGGTATATTTATTTATTTTTTTTAAATTTAACCTTTTTGTGGAAGTTAATTTGCAACAGGGAATGCATCGCAGAAGTTCTTAGAAAATTTTCCTTTCTGTAAAAGCCGTAAGGGCTATGGAACAAAAAAAAAATCAAGTAAAAGCCCTGAGAGGTTTAATTTTATAAAAAAAAAAAAAAAAAAAGTTTTTAGACAAGAAAAAAGCATAAAAACTCGCTTTTGAGAAGAAGAATTTCAAACAATACCATGGCAGACGAGCAATAATTAAGCAAATACGACTGCCACAACCCAGGATAAAAGGGCTAACTTTAACATTAAAACGTCGTTTTTCCTTCGATAAGAATGGAATTTTATTACATGAAAACGAGAAAGAGAGATGAGAAGCAACGATTGTGCATAATTCTTTGCTAGTTTAATGTTTATGATCACCCGTCCAGAAAATTGCTCTCTTCTCCATTTCCCATTTTTTTTCCTGCACTTAGTTTTTTTTTTTTTTTTTTTTTTTTTTTTTTCCTGTTTGTTTTTGTCGCGGTTCGTAAATTTTACTTGATGATTTTACTAAACTTTCGGAGTTTCCTACCTTTAAAAAAAAAAAAAAAAAAAAAAAAATCAATAAAGAAACCTACTTAATTTTTGTAACGCGAATTTTTATATTCTGAATAATTTTAAAATATAATAAATGAAAATAACTCCAGGGAATTTAGATTTTTTTTTTTTAGAATTTATTTATTCAAAATATAAGATTAATTCAAAATTATACAGCTTGAGTTGAATTATTACGAATATGAATATCGTTGCTTTAAAACAAACTGACGTTGCCCCAGATTTTTTTTAAATAAACCCCCTTCCTTTTTTTTAAACGTGTAAAGCACTGCGCTTGCGCAGTCCACTAATCAACAAAAAAAAAGGAATCTATCCAAAAAAGCGGAATCTCCTTTTGAAGAAAATTTTTCTTCCTCCGTTTTAAATTAATGCTTTTAAAAATTAACATTTCATCAAGTCTGCTGTGACCTCGCTTCAAAGTTTTTCCTTAAATTAAGTAAAGAGTTTGATTAAAGAGTAAATCACAAAAAAAAAGACAAAGCCGTAATTAGAATTCATTAACCGTTGAATGCATTAAATTTTATTCAAAGGACAATGTTATATATGGCTTTTATGTATCCAATCAGATCGCGTTAACAATTGAATGAAAACGTACCGCAAGGAGTTGAGGAAATCCCCAAACGTCTCGTCACTATCATGAAAAGCTTTTTGTTAAATATTATGCTTTTGCCCCCGCTGATCGATATCAAAAAAAAAGAAAAAAAATAGTTGACGAATGCAGGAAAAAAAAACGAAGGGAAGGAAAAAACAAAGTTACGGATTTTTGAAACAGGTCAGAAAAATTATCCCTTTTCATTTTTCGTTTTGATTTTTTTTTCTCTCTCCTCCTTCCAGTTTCTTTTGGAAAGATTCCACAAACCAAGTTGCAGTCTTTTTTTTAGTTTTGTCGTTTTTGTGTTTATCTGATGTGAGGAATCTGGGTTACAACTGCATTTTTTTTTTCTTTGGGAAATGTTATGGTGACAAGACCAACTGTTTTGGACGGGAAGTATAAAATATCCTTTCCAATGTGCGATTTTTAAAATATGAAGCCGAAGAAGCTTTCTTAATGTCTAATCTCTAATACTTATAAACCTGATGGTTGGCTCAAGAAAAAGTGTGCTATGAAATTGAATTATTAAAAACTTGAACTTTGTTATAAAATTTTATAACCCTCCAAAAAAGACATCTATTTATAATTCGTTATAAAATTTTATAACAAAAATTATTTTCAGTTTTTTTCTAAGTTTTTTTATTTTCTTCTAACGCTTCCCGAATTTTTCCATTTCTGTTTTTCTTTATTTTTGAGCGTTTGTCAAATTAAAAATACAAGAAATAAACCGAAAATTCGGAAAAATCTGGAAAATATTACAAATCAAAATAATTGGCAACTTAAGAACCATATTGCCGCTTTTAAAAATCAGTTGAAAAGTGGTGCCGTACATAAAGGCGGCTGGTAAGTCGACCACAAGGCTCGGGTTCTACCCCTTCAAAAAATTGTAATTTTTTTTCCTTTTTTTTCATGAAAAATGTTTAAAAAAGAGCCTATAAAGTCCCCATATGCTAAATATATTTCAATTCAAGCATAAAATATTATATCACTCAGTTAAATATTTTAATTATAAAAATTTATAAATAGTTATAAAATTTTATAATCGGCCAAAACGTTATAGAGTTATAAAATTTTATAACGCACTTTTTCTTGGGGGAGAATGGATGTATGCACCCAATTTTTTGGGTAGTTAAAGGATGATATAGGGTAAGTGCCGAACGTGTTTGAACCTGAATACGGCTTTCAGATACCGTTGGAGGGACTGATACATATGGAAAAATCCAGGTTTTATAAAACTTCCAAGTAAACAGTAAAAATATCCAGTTTTATTTAAAAACATCATCTTTGTATGACATGGTTGGATGACAGGAGTTTTCTCACAACTTTACATCTCAGAATCAAAAACCCTAAAATACATAACAATAATATATAAGCTCACTTCAAATAAAAATACAACAATTTAATTAATATTATCCTATTAAATATTCAAGCTTACCCTGACGGGGTTTTTGAAGAAAAAAAAGTTACATCTTTTTTTTTTTAAATCTAACACCGGCCATGTGGATGTGTTTCGATGGGATCCATTATTTTAACAACTCAGCAATCCATCTTTAATACATTATATGTCTTACTAAATAACAACCACTTGATAACGACATTTTCCTTCTTTACTTTGAAGCTAAAATACTTTTAAATGATCAAATAAAATTAAAACAATCTCATCAACTACCGGTGTTCGACTCTCCTATTCAGCACGTCTGCGACTGCGCACGGTTTTCTAGTGTCACGTCGGTAATGACATTTAAAGATTTTAAAATAACGCGCGAAATGACTTTCAAAATAAATATCGGATCTAATTTGAATAAAATAATTTTGGAACGATTTTTTTAATCGTAACAGGACCTTAGTATTCCGAACTTTGATCTTTTTTCCCGTTTCGCATCATTTTTAAAATCGAATATTTTTAAAATGAAGCTAATTTAAAGTGGCATTTTACTAAATAATATTCCAGAAGCTTCACTTTATGAAATGCAATCCTTATTTGGGCTTTTCCTTGCTCTATTTTCAAGAATTTAAGGGAAAATCGAAATGTCCAGAGTTACCCGATCGAGTGCAAAGTAACCCCCTGATACGGCATTCCTTTTGCCCTTTGCTACCTCGGTGAATCATTGAAGGAGGAAAACCAGCTTTCTGCCCATCGTTTCCTCCGTCTCCGGACGGGTCTACTCCCTAAGGGTTTATTGTCCTTGCAGATTTTTTCTAAGACTTTTTAAGGGCACCCCTAAATGGTGACCGATCAATCTCAATTTTTTTTTTTGCGGAATAATCAGCCCGAATTTTCCAGGCAGACTTCCGAGTCTTGGAAAGACAACTTGACGTGTAATTTATTTATTTATTTAAAGCTAAAGCTAATACAACAGTATAGAAATACCAATGACAGTATTAGCTGAAGAACAAAACGAAAGAGTAGTTTTAGACATAGAAAAGTGGTTTTAGATATAATCGGTTTTGAAAAAAGAGATGACAGACGATTTAAAAGTAGACAATCAACTCAAATGTTATAATGTAATTTAAGGACAATCAACTAAGTTCTTAAGGTGAAGCAGGAGTGATTCATTTTCTTGAACACCCTATACTTTGAAATATGCTAATATTATCCTTTCGGTGCTAGATATCCAAATTCCGCTTCCAAGCAACAATTCTTATCAATCTTAGGTACCTTCATGAAAAATTGCATACCTGACAATACAGTACTTTTTCGGGAAACCTTGATCCAGGATAAATTCCCGGGAATTTATAGTAGATTAAGAGGAGGCTTCACGGAACACAAGAAGGAATGGCTGTTTTGTCGAATACTCGATTTACGATGAAAAAATCCAAATTTTAGGTATCTAACGAACTCCTCTGATATATCCCGAAAATTTTAGTGCAAGTTTCAACTTGTCTAAAATGTATGGACGGCGGGAAAATAATTTCAAAAAAAATTGCGGTCAAAAATCTTTGATTTTGTTTTCCTGGTTTTTGTTTGCTTGGAACAAGTTGAAACTTGTACCAAAAATACAAGAAGAAGTCAAAGGAGTTCGTTAGATACCTGAAATTCGATTTTTTCCCCCGTAAATCGAGTGTTAAACAAAACAGCCATTCCTTCTCGAATTCCGTGAAGCCTCCTCTTAATCTACTATAAATTCCCGGGAATTTATCGTGGATCAAGGTTTCCCGAAAAAGTACTGTATTGTCAGGTATGGAATTTTTCTTGAAGGTGCATAAGATTGATAAGAATTGTTGCTCGGAAGCGGAATTTGGATATCTAGCACCGAAAGGATAATATTAGCATATTTCAAAGTATAGGGTGTTCAAAAAATTGAATCACTCCTGCGTCACCTAAAGAAAAACAAAATCAGCCACATCACGGCGATATTCTAGTGGTATAAGGCCAAACTCTCTCAGTATGTCTGCTGACCTAACAGGATGTCGACTGTAGTGTGGATAGACACTATATTTACGGAAGTAGACGTAACGCAAGAAACGCTTCTGAACTTTTTCAATGCTTTCAAAGTCTCCAGATTGTGTGGCTTGAGATCTATGCCAAACAACACTAGCATGTTCAGGTTTTGAGCGAACTAACGCATTATATAGGATTATAAGAGTAGAAATGTCCTGAAAATTGTAACATGTTCTGTAACATATGCAGGCTGGGTTGGTGCTCTCCGCTGAACAGCCTTCCAGGCCAGCGCCGCCTGGCTTCATGATGTCGCAGCGGGGTGTAGGCATTGTAAAAAAAAAAGCCCATTGTTGTGATAAGAAGGAAACACATAAAAAGGGAAAACAATACAAGAAAAATCTTGGATCGGTCTTTCGTATCTGTAATCTCCAATAAAACGATACGTTATCAGTGTTTCATTTCATTAATCTTTAGTCTCTCCCATTTTCCTTAAGTTTCTTTTGTGAACTACGTGACTTCTTCCTTTTAAACAATTTCATTTTCGAATGATTATCAGGGGATTTCGTTCTTTGTTTTAGTCGGGCTTTGTGTGACGTGAAAGTAATTTTTTTTTTTTTTGTTTCGCCAATCAGACCATCTGTAAAATAACCGCGGAAGCATTTCAAAATTGAAAACAAGGGGGAGGATGGATCCGTAACAAAGATAGCATTAAACTGCCGGAACATCAATAAATTGTTTCTATCAATAAATTCTTTGACTATCCGATTGATTTTCCAGATGTACATGATGCATGACGTACTGGGCCCTGATTCATGGTTTTCAATTTTCCTCATTTTCCAGCTCCGGTAGCTTTTGATTTTCGACGTTTCGCCTCTCTCTCTCTCTCGTCGCTTTTTAGCCCGTTTTCTGGGGGGGGGGGGGGCGGTTGTTAATATCAAAATTTAGAACTTTAAAACCCGAGGAAAACAACTTAGTGTTTCGGTTTTCCTCTAAAGCGTTGCGAGAAGATGGGAAGGAAAGGGAAAAACCTACGTTATAAATAAATAAAATAATGAGCGGTTTTATTCGGAGGTAGGAAACAGGAGGAGGTTTGGGTCACCCATTTTCCTAGGTAATTTGAATACAAGAAAACTCGGGCGGCATAAGGATCCAATTAAAGAAACGATTGCTCGAGCTTGAAAGCTCAAAATCTGTGTTTCCTTGCGTATTGTCAGGGAGTTTCACATTTTCAATGGCCTTAATTCCATGAAACGAAACACAAAAGTTAAAGCGCTCTCCAAACTGATTTGATTCGGAATAATTTCTCCAGGGAATTGAACCGTTCCAGCAGCGTTTATTTTATCCAGGACTCATATCGGTGCTAACTGCGAAGCCTTTGTTCTTCGAGAATTACAACTTACCAAAGTCGGGTGTTAGTGGCTTTTAGCACTCCTTTCTAATATCACTTTATGATATTTCCATCAATTTTCTTTTCCATCCCTCCCTTTTTATATATAATTTTTTTTTCCCTTCTTTTCTTCCTGTAATTTCGAAAACCTTTTTTTTTTTTTTTTTTTTTTTTTTTTTGGGAGGGGGTGAGGGGCAGTAAGGGCGGTCCGGTCACGTCTGGGAAATGTTATTAAGTTCCTTGATATTGACCATAACTATGTAGGTTGCGTCAGCGTGGGAAATGCTGTAATTTCGAAGAATATTGGAAGAGAGAATATTGGTTTTTTTTCCGATTCTTCGGAAAATTTTTGACTTTCGGAAAGTTTTTGCTTTGTCTGGGTTTTTTATTTTTTAACCGTGGAATATCTTAATAATGATTTCGTATTTTAAAAATTGTAAAGATTATGTAGAAATGGTGGCTAATGGGTGACACTATGCAAAGTACTATTATGTCGACCGCCCCGAAGAGAAACATTACCACCTAGAAAACATTTTATCATTCATCACAATCGGTCAAAAATTAGCTTTCCGCCTTCTACTTCTTTATTTGTATAATTAATTCATGGCAACTCTTAATTGCTGTCACAATCAGAGAGATGGTTAAAAAAAAAAAAAAATTCGTTATGCAACCTCTCCCTCCCTCTCTTTTTTTTAAACGAAATGGATAGTTGATGTTGGAGATAAGATGGGCTGTGAAAAGTCGACTGGAATGATAAAAGCGGTCAGGTATCTAGGGTGTAGTTTAGTGTCCCAATGGAGTCACGTGATCACTCGAGAGCGATCATGGGTCATCCGTCATTTTGACACTGAGAGCTTTTGCTCCTTGCGACTTTCGCTCGTTTTATCGTCAGCTCCATTTCACTCAATTCTTCTTATCGGACTTCAGACTGGAGGATTTTTTTTCTCTTCTTGTGCTATATATATATATATATTTTCCTCATTCTCTGTTCTATCCGGATTTTTTTTTTTTTTTTTTTTTTTTTTTTTTTTTTTGTCCGGTTAAGAGGACTGGATTTGTAGTAATCACAATAATGTACATGTCTTTTTTTTATATATGCAAACAGCGCTGTGAAAATTCATTTTCTCGCCATTTCAAAATGAATATAATTAAGGGCTCAAGGGTGAGCATATGCGGATGAGGAATTGTTAATTTACCCCCGTTGCTTTGGCACCGCTGGTTAATTAAAAATAATTAAAGTAATCAGTTCACCGAAAGATTACAGGGAAACATACATTGTAATAATTTGTAATATATGAAAAAATGAAATATAATGCAGCCCCACCGATTATTTATTGTCGACTTGCACGCTTTTAAATCTTATCTTCGGTAATCTTAGAAGGAGTAAAATATGCAAATCGGTTGTATTTTTACTCGATTTTTTTAAAAAAAAAGGAAACCAGGACTGAATTTGCTTTTCAATTAAAATTGGCTTTTTTTTATACTGGCTTTAAGAGGAAGCTTCAGATATTTATTTAAATATACCAAAATAAATTTCCATGGCTCAGAACTTTTTTTTGGAGATACAAATTAGAAATCTGGCTTCGTAGCGAACTTCATAGTGATACTGGCATCTTTCTTTCAAAATTTCAGATTCTCAGGTTGTAAAGAAACTCCGGAAAACGCTTTGGAAAATATATCCCCGACATTTATTTTCGAAAACGTTTTCCGGAGTTTCTTTACAACCTGAGAATCTGAAATTTTGAAAGAAAGATGGCAGTATGAATATAAAGTTCGCTACGAAGCCAGATTTTTTAATTTGTATCTCCAAAAAAACGTTTTAGGCCAGGGAAATTTATTTTGGTATATTTAAATAAATATCTGAAGCCTTCTCTTAATTCATATTTATTTATTTTTACACCAAAATCTTTTAAATTACCTCAGTTTTCCGTAGTCTTTGAAGGCCTTGAGAAGATTTTCGTACGATCAAAGTCTGCTAATGGGGATCTTCGCTTTTGACTGGTGGTAATTCAGCCGTATACTCTTATTAAAATTTTCCGTTGAAATGAAAAAAAAAAAATCGAATTTTAAAATTTGAAATTGAGCCTTTGTCAGCTAATTATAAAAACTGCTTTCGCAACCCGAATGGGAAACCGCGCGCCTTGGGGAATGACGTTTTCAAGGTAGGGAAAAAAATGCTGAAATTGCAGTTAAAGAAAAAAAAAATCAAGTTTCTTCGATTTCATTTCGCTTATCACGCTGAAAGGTCTTTTTTTTTTTTTTTTTTTTTTTACTAAATTTGTAAGAGGCTAAAGTCAGTTTTAGATCATTTATTCAGCAAAACGGGAATATAATACTCCCTTTTTATTTCTCCCGCGGAAGACAGACGTGCAACGCTTGGTTAATTTTCAATGACTCGTGTCTCGCGAGTCAAACACATCTCATGCTTATTCTCGAAAAATAAAAAAATTGGGAGATTTTTTTTTTTATTTTTTATTTTTTTTTTATTTCTTTGTTTTTGAATTCGGATGACATAAAAGTCAAAAAAGTAATCAATGATGTATTAACTTGTTTTGAAAGTCTGTAAGGGATTTGCGGTATGGAACGTCCCAACAAGTTGTCTCTGTTGCAAATCGAACAAGCTGGAAGTGTGGTCGGAGATCGATAGTCTAGCCACACATGATAAGCCCTTGCGGTCTGGTCCGGTACACTTCAGTGATGTATTTCGTGCCACACCATCTGCATAATCAGCTTACTCTTCCCTCCTTTTCCTTCTTGTTAATGGAAAACACCATTATTTGTGACATCAGAAAACTTTAAATTCCGTCCTCGAGATTTTACATCAAACAAAAAGGAAAATCAGGGGGAGCTGGTTCGGCCCGATTAAAATCTTGGATCGATTTTTCGTTCGGTGGCCCCATAACTTTTTTTTTTAAAAAAAAGCTTACGCTGCAGTATTCGAATGCGACCTCCTCCAACACGGATCTTCATTAGAATGTAAAAGCCAATGAAGCGTTTGTTAAATGTAATGGACGTTAATTAATTAACTTTTATCCCAATTAATTCATTCTTGTTTAGCGTTCGTTCGCTTGCAAATTTTTGAAAAATGTACCGATTTTTTTTTTTTTTTTAAATAAAAAAACTTACACGATTTTCCCCAAAGTTTATCGAAAACGCAATCAGAGAGTTTGTCAGAAAAAAATATGTCAAATTACTGGCGGAGTCTGATATTAACGCATTCGAACAATATGTGATTCTCTTCGATTGAGCCAATTCCGCGTCCTCCTCTTCCTTCCGTCTCTCTCTCTTCTCTGCTCTCTTGTTTCCCTCTCTTTCCTTCCAATTTACCTTCCCGTCTTTTTCATTTTTGTCATTGTTACATACGGAAATGGCGTATTTCTTTCGATTCGATTTTCACGAAATTGACTTCGGCCTTTTAACTAATCCGGTTAGAATCCTGCTAAACCTTTTCGAAGAGTCCCGTTGTACAGTCGACTCCATATATTTCGACATACTTTTCATTGGTTGATCTGGAATATGAAATAAGTTTATAAAATTTTTATTTTCCGTCAATTTTAAAACTTTTAGCCTCCGGGTGACATTTTAAGGATGCTGCTGACTCAAAATATCAAAATCTAAACATTTGTCAGGAGAGCGTTTGCTCCCCAGCCATTTTAAGTAATAATTATTTCACTGTCGACGCCATTTTGGATTTCTTGCCTAAAATTTTGTCATTCTGACATTAAATTTGAAATCTACGAGTTCCGAAACCCTCGAAAAACAATTTTTTTCCCGATTATTTTACCCAGTGGAATTTTATGCGATTTTTTGCATCACATTCATGTAATGCTGGTTGCCTAAGATAAAATTCGGTAGGCGCTTTTTTTATGCGTAGCAAGGGCCTATAAGAAGTTATATGCCCGAAATAATAGGAAATAAAATGTTAGGAGTAAATTTCAGGGCTGCGATTCCGATTAATTTTTATTCGGAATCGAAATCGGAATCGCAGCCCTGGTCAATTTTTCCTGATTTCTCGGATAATTTTCCGGAAATTCCGTATTCAAAAGGTTAAGGAATTTCCCGAATATTTTAAAGATCGAAAATAGGCACCGGAATAAACTTTTAGTTTTTTTTTTTAAATTTTATTTGTAAATCTGTACTTCAAAGCCAGAAATTTCAGTTTGAAAAAGTCAAAATGGCGGCTGTTTATTTATTTTCTGAAAGGGAAGGTCACGTGACAGGTTTCAAATTCTCTGGTTCTGAGTTTCTGAAATGTAATTGAAAATTTATTACCACGTTCTTTAAATATTTTTATTTCCTACTTTTTTCAGGTAAGTTTATGTCAATGCAAATTCCGCCGACAGAAAACGTTTCAACTTTCAAATTTTTTGTAAGTAAACCAAATAAAGTAGATTAAAAAAAAAAAAAAAAATAGAAAGACTGTGGGAAAAATTAAAATAAAAGTAGAAATATAAGTAATATAGGATACAAAGCTCACCAAGAACTTATTGGGCGGAAATGCATACCTTTTGCAGTAAACGTGTTTGAAAAATGGACTCAAAAAAAGGAATTGTCTCGATCAAGTTTTTTCTTTCAACAAAACCGGAATGTTTCACAGCAAAACAAAATTGCTTCATAACAACGGACAGGTTGCTTCTTGACAAGATATTCTTATTGTTTTCTTGTCAAGAGACATTTTTGTTTTCGAATAAGGCATTTTTCTTCTGAGTGCTTTTAAGTGTTTTTAAAATGACTGCCGCATTTTTTTAAGCAAAAAAAAAAAAAAAAGAAATGCGAATGAGACAGTTTGTGCGTTGCAGGTGAACTATCGTATTTCCATCGTAAATATAATTGGAGATAGTTTGTTTCGACTGTTTGTGAAAATCATGTGAGTACAAGTTTACACGCTCTTGTTGCTGTAAACTTGTGGTCACGTGACACTTTCACGAAATGCCGAAACAGAATATCTCCAATCGTATTTAAGATGGAGATACGTTAGTTCACCTCCGACTCACGGAAATAAATTAATATCCAGTTACCTAGATTTAAAAAAAAATCAAAATATTGATGTTTTATAGTATTTCTCTCTTTTTTTTTCATCTCGTCTTGTTTAACCTCATACGGTTCCACTCGACCTGAAAATAAGAAAAAAAAAAAAAAAAAAAAAAGGGAAAGATAAAAAAAAAACGAACAACAAGGCGAACACTAATAAAATACGAGCAATATAAATTTTATTTCATTCGAAATCAATTACGGCATGAGCCTTTCGGAAGTACTCTTCGAAAAGTAAGTCGATGAAAAGGATGGAAAAGTCTCTTTCTTAAGCCATTCCTAACTCAAAAATAAAAGAATTACTGAAAAAAAAAAAAATGAGATCGGTGAACCGATCAATGTGCTTTATCGACGAATTATGAAATGTATATTATAAATAATATACATAACGGTTAGATTTTTGATCAGAGGTCCACCAAAGCCACTGTACGGGGTTACGGAATCTGAATTTTGGAAAAATAATTTTAAATTCGGAATCCTCTACCCCGAAAATATTCTCAAAAATACGGTTAGATTTTTGATCAGAGGCCCACCAAAGCCGCAGTACGGGCATAATGAATTCCAATTTTGGAAAAATTATTTCAGATTCGGAACCCTCAACCCCGAAAATATTCTCAAAAATATGGTTAGATTTTTGATCAGAGTTCTACTAAAGCCGCAATACGAGCACAAGGCATTCGAATTTTGGAAAAATTATTTCATATTCAGAATCCTCTACCCCAAAAATATTCTCAAAAATACGGTTAGATTTTTGATCAGAGGTCCACTAAAGCCGCAATACGGGCATAAGGAATTCGAATTTTGAAAAAATTATTTCAAATTCGGAATCCTCAACCCCGAAAATATTTTCAAAAATACGGTTAGTTTTTCGTTAGCTCCCACGAGGAACCCGCCAATCAGCATCCAAATCGCTTTGTTGACGTAATCGATGACGTCATATCGTGACGTTTCAAAAGTTGGAGATATCGGTTTTTAGGCCTATACCCATACTTTTAGCCCTGCTCACCGTTTCTGAACCACTCAACAGAATTTAACCAAATTTCAAAGGTAGCGTATCTGGATGAATATCTACTGCAGTACGAAAATCTGACTCAATCGGTGGCTGCGTTCGGGAATTATAGTCAAAAAATATCTCGAAATTGTTGAAAATTCAACATTTTCACTCACTGCTTCCGAATCGCTGAACCGATTTGGCTCAAAAACTAATCAGCACCTACATTTCATTAGAAGTTTCTACCCAGCAAAAATCATCGAGATCCGTTCTTTCGTTTTTCTGCTTTTTAACGGACAGATTTTTTTGCACATATATTCATACATTCATACATTCATACATTCATACACACATACACACACACGGCCACCATCCAAATTTTGCTTTTTTCGGCATCAGGGGACTTCAAAACGTGTAAAAATATCAAAAACCGAAAATCTGAAATTTGTGCTAAAAACAATGCTTTATTCTCCCTGCGGTCGATAAAGCAAAAAAAAAAAAAACGTTGTAAAAGATAAAAAGGATGGTCGGTCTAAAAGCCTATTAAGTTTTATAACTTTACGTAAATGAAGAAATTAAAATTTCATTAAAAATATATTATAATTTATGTGGAAAAGTTTCATTTGATTCCGCGCTTTTTTTTTTTTTTCTTTTACCGGAAAATCTTGATTTTTTTTTTTTTTTTTTTTTACATATAAAATGATGTCCCATGTAAAGAAATGGGGAAAAGCTCAAAGGAGTTACTAATCGTATAGCGGAATATCTCTCTGCTTTTTATGAAATGGTATATTAAGTACGTATGTTGCAGCTATTATGGCTATTAAGCGTATAATATTACCTCGTTGCGCGAAGCGATATTATTCCTGCAACCCCTTCTCCGCATTTACGTAAAACGTGTCACTAGATTCGGTCTTAAAAAGGATTCGGACTCAACTTCGTATAATTTTCTTTTATAACATACGATATTAAAAAAAAAAATCTTGTGAATTTTATTTTTTTTGCCTCGGAGAGAAGGAAAAATTTACTTGAACTTTGACCTCGTATCGGACAATTATAGGTTTTTTTTTTTTATTTAATAAAAAAAAAAAGTAAATGGGATCAGACCGAAAACCGTTAGATTTTGTAGCTGAAAATAGATGACCTGGCTTTTTAGCTGCAGTTTTTAGAAATAACACGAGAATAAAGGTTTTGTAGGGTGATTCGAAAAATATGTGGAAAACGAATTTTGAGTATTATTGGAACAGCTTCGAAAAAGTTGGTTAGGTTTTTATAGGAATTTCAAACGGGATTTTGTAGGCTACGTTTAACTTTTGGTAGATTCAGCTTTAATTAACGCTATCGGTTCAGCCACTCAAATTTGAGCTTCGAAAAAAATTCTTTTTCTGCTGAAAATAGATGGACGATTGCTGTGGCTGCTGCTGTAAAAAGGAAAAAAAATGAAAAAAGGGGGGGCTTAGAGACCCTCACAATGGAGTTTATCTCCCGCGGTATGATCGAAATAAAAATATTAATGAAATTTAAATATTTACGAGAACGAGTACGAGTACCGACGAGTCCAAGACCTCAGGGTAGACCCCGGATCAGATGGGAAGATAATGTCGCGGCCGATGCGAGAAGGTTGGGAGTGCCTGACTGGCGAGACGCCTGCCAGGAGAGGCCTGATTGGAAAAAGGTCTATAATGCGGCGATAGGGCTCCAGGTCCTGTAAAAGCCTGATGTGTGTGTGTGTGAGTACGAGAACGAGAACGAGTATGATCGAAATAAAAATATTAATGAAATTTAAATATTACGAGAACAAATTTCGTTTACTGCTTTTTAATTACCCAGCATAGGAAATGCTAAGATTTTGGCGGGAAAAAACCGGAGCAGGGCAGAACGATAGAAAGAAATTTTCGAGAAAAATTAACAACTCGTACCCATGGAGGACTCGAACCCCCGTCTTCCCGTTTGGCCCGGGATGTTCTAAACCTCTAAACTAACGAGCTGAGATGCCAATCTTCTCGAAATAACCCCCTTATAAGAATCACGGAATTAACCCAGAGTCGTTTAATGAGAACACGCACACCGCAACTAGTCGACTAGCGACATCTAACGTTAAAGGTGGGAAGCATAATTTTTAAGAGAAATTATCTTCGGAACTCAGGTGACTCAAACCTACTACGGGATAGGCCCGTAAGCAAGTATCTGAAATTTAAATATAAATTTCTTTCTATCGTTCTGCCCTGCTCCGGTTTTTTCCCGCCAAAATCTTAAAAATATTAATAATTCTAAACTGTGATGTTATTATTATTACTATTTTTTTTTGAAATTAATACTTTTAAATTATTAAAAAATAAATGCAAAAATTCAATACAATTTTAAGGAAAAAAATTCGAATTTCCAGGTGTAAAAGGTTAAGACCTTCCGATGCATAGGATCTCCGTAATGCTCGTCAAATCGGAACCATGCCATCAGAGCGATCTGGAGAGCCTTTCGGCGTTAACTCTACATATGTCCAGTTAACGCTCTTGGTAGGTCTAAGACCTCGCACACCCAGTTGTCCGAAAGAAAACCCTGGAGACTCTCACTATGGAGCTTATCTCCTGAGCGATCCATGATCGAATCGAATAGAATGTATAGCCTAATAAACCCTGCAGCTCCAATAGAGGGGCTGACTCCTAACATGAAGATTTGGGGGGAACTTAACACTAAACCATCTATATATTAAAACGCTAAGAACCCCCAAAACCTATTTCCAATCGTCCTGCGGCCCCTATCCAACCGATTTTGACGATCCTTTTTTTGAATGAAAGCTCTTCGCGTGTAGATTTGCCCTATTGGTCGGAATTTTAAAAATTTTCCCCGGTTTCCCGGAAAAGTCGGAAAAACAACCCCCAAAACCTATTTCCAGTCGCCCTGCAGTCCCTATCCGACCGATTTTGACGATCTTGTTTTTAAATGAAAGCTCTTCACGAGGAGATTTTGCCCAATCTGAAGCTGGAAGTCATTCTGACGAGTAGTAAAAATGTAAGTGCCTTTTGTAAAAAGGTACTGGGCAGTTAGCAACTGAAGAGGAGCCGTCAAATTTTGACTGGGGACAGCTAGCTAAAACTAATACCACAAGGCCAGTCGCTGGGTCGATATCTAGGCCTTCTACGATGAGAGACTAAACCACCTGGTTTGCCTCCAAGCCGGAACAAAAATAATTAATGAAAAAAAAAGAAACGTTGATGTAAAACCAAATTAAATTAAAATAAAATAAAGGCCGCACTAAAAATATTTTTAAAATAATATAAATCAAAAAAGAAAAAAAAATGCGATGTGACTCCTCCGAGTGTCGGCGCGAGAATGAAGGTAGCAACCTGAATGAAGAGACTTCATGCGCTGACGTCATGCGCATGCCGTGCGCTATATAATATGGCGACTTTAAAATTTTAACTGAATTTTTGTTAATGTAACGTGTAACTTTTAAGTGTTAGATTTAATTAGATTGTAATTAAAAGTAGTTAATTGCATCCATCTTCCCCGCAACTTATGGATTCCCGTCTGTTTGTGGGTCCGGATGTTCGCAACCATTATTAAATATTAACCCTCCCTATAAATAAAGTGAAAGTGTCTCTGTCCGTTTGTTTGTACGCAGAAATAAAGTTTTTGGTAAATTTTTTTAATTCCTAAACATAGTGTTTTTGGTTAAAGTCAAAAGTTTTGAATCTTTTTCGAATTGCTGCCGGGGCCCCTTTTTAAGAATAATTTCAAAAATCCTTTACTTTTTTAATTCTTAAAAAGGGGCTTTCGAGTTCGACTGTGATTATATATAGGCGCAACTTTGCTTAGTATTTAATTTAATTTAATTTTTTTTTTTTTTTTTTTAATTTCTGAAATTAAGCAAAGTAAACTTCCTTACTTTTGGTGTATTTTAATGTCTTTAGGCCAATCGTCGCCCCTCTACATCACAATATAATATGAAGCCAGACAATTAAATTTTAAATAAGAGGTTAAAGGGCAGAACGTGACCTTTTTAAAAAATGTAATTTCTGCATTCGCCCGGAAGGAACGGGGGAAAAAAAATGAATTGAAGTAAGCTAAATGCATAACTGCAGGCGCTTATAAGTATAAAAATATATGAATAATACATTAAAATTGCAATCATTTTTTTTTTTTTTTTTTTTTTTTTAATATACATATTGTTTTTTTTGAAAAATGCATTTTAACTTCCTACTTTGGGGAGTGCCGTATTGAGAAAACTATCCAGGAGATCATAGGTTAATTCGTAAAATGAGAAGCGGGTAGCCTAATTGGAATTCTGTAGGTTAACTCTTCTGTCACAATGTTAAAGGGAATCTTTTTTTTGTGTGTGCGTGTGTATGTGTGCGCCCCGTGCTCTCCGAAGGCAAATTTTATCTTTCCTCTGTTGTTTTGCAGGAAAAGCAAAGAGATAGGGGGAGGGAGGGGGGACGAAAGAGAAAATGGGAAGGGGAAGGGGCAAACCTTTTTTTTTTTTTTTGTTTTCTCTTCCGTTTAATTTGCAAAACAACTTTTTGCCTTTTAGAGCGAAAGAAACAAACCTTGTGGTTATCCTTTATCGAAAATTTTCAAAGACCGAACGCTGAGGGTAGGTTTTTATAATCCTTTTTTTTTCATTAGATTATTTTTTAAAGAGGAAAAGGAAAAAGGGGGGGTCCTAAATGTTATTCTTGTAAATTTTTAAAAATAAGAGGGAGAATAAAAGATAAAAAACACGGCGAAGAGGAAAGGAGGAGGTAAAAAAAAAAAAAAAAAAAAGTGTAAATGTGTCCATTTGGAAAATGAGGCTTGAATGCATGAAATCTGAATCAATCTCTTTTGGAGAAGTTCCAAGGGCTGGCAGCAGAATCGATTAAGAGGTAAACAGTGCAAGAAACCTGGAAATATTCCAGATAATCACTTGCCGTTTGCTAAACGATATACATTTTACATGAGGAAGGAGAGAGAGAAAAATAAAAAGTTTCTTTTTTTTTTTCGAGGTTTTTCCTCGCGGTCATCATTTTGTATTCGGGGATCGGGAAAAAGGTAACTAAATTATTAAATTGAAGATCTGAATTTTTTTTTCTGGTTTGAGGGAGGAGACGCCAATTTTTTTTTTTTTTTTTTTTTTAAGAGGGCGTTAATTTTCTAAAAATGATAGGGCCGTTTTTTTAACGACCGTTTAGGTTTAAAGCTGGTTGTGCCATGTTTGTCGTATTTAGCGTAGCTGCAAAACGAGAATTTTTGCGGCAAACTAAATCTACTGTCATCAGACTCAAAATCAGTGGCAAAGTTTGGGTAATGGATGTTTTTGCTTTTCCGGGAAAATTATAGGCTGACTTTTGGGAATGGGGCTGACGAAGGGAATTTGGCCTGACAGACGGAACTTCGGTCCAGAAACTATTTGTCAAAGAATTGTTTGCAATTTTTTTGACAAAAATGGAAGAAATGGTTCTAGAGCCCCGGGACCAAATTGCGGGTGCTAGAGGACAAAAATATGAAGAATTTTGCAAAAAATTGTGGTTATAGCATATTTTGTAATTTTTTTGCTTATTTTGGCCTCTGTCATCAAAACCGCATGAGATGTATAATTTTTTTTTTAACTATATTTTCGTGATCTGCATAAAAATCCGAATAGAAAACAACCATTTTTACATAAAAATAAAATCTTTGATTTTTCGGTCTTTACGGAAATTCCGAAATTTTTAGGTCCCTCGGGACACGGTTAAACGACGCCCAAAAAATCTGGAAAAATTCAGGAAGTCTTCTTTCGGTTACTATAACTGGATTAGGGGGTGCGTTCACCGAAATTCAAATATTCATAAAATAAGGGCCTTCGTTTAGCCCGTCCGCCCCCGTTCAAATATTTAACAGACATAAACTCTTAAGAAGGGAAAAAAAGCTGTGAGTTTTGTGTCGATCCTAATGTTTAAGAAGAGAAAAAGGAAAAAAGTTGAAAAATTCATAAAATCGATGCCGAAGAAAAACGTTTGTCGCCGAAATTAGATTCGTAAACAGGTAAATTATAGTCAATTATGGTCTCTTTGCATGATGCAGTCCCGAAGAATTTTCTCCGCCCGGAAATAAAGCAATAACCAGCGGAAATAAAAACGAGGACAGAATAAATGATATCCTCTGTGTAGTATTCGGTAAATATTTTTCCCCCGGAAACTTTTTTTTTTTTTTTTTTTTTTTTTTTTTCGAGTTTATATTATCTTGAGTTGTTGGACTCCAAACGTTTTTCCTAACAAGTTTGACATGCGAGGAAAATCTAGGCTTTGCGTCTACTTGTTTTTGACGACGTCATCAAAACTTTCAAATTCACGTTAAGTTTCCTTCTTTTTATTTTGTCTTTTTTTAAAGAAGAAAAAGTTTGAAGTTTTTTTTTTTCTTTTGCTTTTTTCTTTCTTCTCCCCCCCACCCCCCCCCTTTTCCTTCGGTCGAGTGTAGATTTAGATGAAGAACAATAGTTAGATACATGAGGCAAAAAGGAAGGAAACCGGGTGAGAGAGAGGAAAAAAAGGTCGGTTGAATAAGATGATGATTAAATGGCAATTGGAAGAGAAGTCGAGTAAAAAAGTAAGGTCAGCATGTAAAGAGATGGAAGCAACGGAGCGGCTGTCAAGAGTTTGACGAATCACTCTCTGGAGCAATTTGCAAACCGTCGCTTTTTTTCCTTCTTCTTCTTCTTCTTCCTCTTCTTTTTTTATCATCCTATCCTCCTCCTCCCCTCCGCTTACAAAACAAACCATTACCCTTGTTTACAATATTTATTAGATGGGGGAAAAAAAAATTTAGTCGGTTTGCAATGGAATTAGAAATGCGAAAGATGAAAAAAAAAGACCAGACGTAATTTAACCTTTTCATATCGAACGTCATAACTTTTAATAATCGGAACAATATGATTTTCGGAGATTAGGAACTCCTAGCCAGGTTGATGGGGAAGGGGGGATGCCCCCTTAAGACCTCCAAGCAAAGCCATACGACCAAAGGCCGTATTCCCCTATCTTCGCCTCCTAGGGGAAAGGTGGGGATTTCCACTGGAATGTTCTGGTGATGCCCCATTACTCCGTGCCTCATCGGAGACCCCCGGCCCAGTGCGGGGACAAAAAGGGTCCGGTTACTGGACGCTTCAGAGTACGACCGAACCCCATTTCTTCGACCTCGTCCTTTAGGCACACCGAGGCTTCGGTGAGAGAATAACTTTTCGGCTGATGTGGTCGCTAGTCAAAAGAAAAGCGGACATAATTCGCATCTCAAGCGTAGGTAAAAGCTATAAAAAGGATTCGGGGGTCAGAAGCTTTCGTTTTCTTTGTAGTTTAAAGTCACTTGCCCATATTGAAAAATTCAAAATGGCGGATGAAATTTCGAATTTTGCTTGGATTTTCATAAAAGTGTATATCTGGGGGTTTTCAGGGTAGCTGAATATGAATCTGATATCAGTTTCTTCATATTCAAGATGACGAAGTTAATGACGGATTTTAAATCAGCGACCTCAAAAACCCCTATATAAAATTTTTTACAAATATAAGTAAACTACAGCAAGTGTGGATAAAAGCTGCCATATTATCTTCGCCATCTTGAATTTGAAGAAACTGATATCAGATTCGTATTCAGCTACCCCGAAAACCAGTAGATATGTTACCGTCAATTCCCGTTTTCAGTCAATTCTAGAAATGCCTAGTCAATTCTAGAATTGCCTACAGATTTTTTGTTTTTGGGCAATTCTAGAATTGCCTAGGCATTTCTAGAATTGACTGAAATAATTATTTAAATTTTTCAGTCATTTCTAGAATTGACAAACGGTCGGGAAATCCCCGAAATAAATAAATAAATTACCGGCACCGGGAACCGACAATTATCGAAACATTAAATAAATATCAAATAATTATTTTATAAATGCGAAATAAATAAAATGAATAATACTGAAGTGGTACATAATATATTTGTAATACAAATTACTTCGACTGTGTGATAATTCACTGTGATAAATTTTAATTACATTTAAAATTTAATTTTTTATTACATTTAAAAAATATATTATTTATAAAATATTTGAGGCCGCACCAAATTCCAGACGCCGAGTCTCCCAGACTCTACTCCCGGGAGAGCAAATCCTAGAATATATTATTTATTTATTTGGTCTATGATTTGTGAACATAGAGTCCTACAACCCAGACCATAGAAATAAATAAATATTTAGAAAATAATAATAAATAATTAATTAATTGGTCTACGTTTTGAGCTACCGGGTGTTTCTTTGAAAAACTTAGAATTTTAGAAAACTGCTTGGCCGATGACAAATCTTTATTATTTATTTCGAAATTTAAATAATATAATTCTGCTTTTTGTTCTTGCGGGAGTAGAGTCTGGGAGATTTTACTTCCGGTAGAGCAAAATCGGGATTATTTTACTTTATTTTTTTGGTCTGGGTTGTAGGACGCTGGGTTCCCAAATTATAGATCAAATAATTAAATAATATATTATAGGATTTGATCTCCCTGGAGTAGAGTCTGGGAGACTTGGCGTCTGGGATTTGACACAGTCTCAAATATTTATTCAATATTTATTTAATATTTCGATACTTGCCGGTTCCCAGGCAGGGTTGCTGTTTAAAACATTTTTTAATAAAAAACAGTTTAAAACGTTTTATATTATTTGCCCATGTTTTAAAACGTTTTAAAACGTCTTTTATTCGGCCTGGTTTTAAAACATGTTTTAAAACGCGTTCAAAATGTTTTAAATTCGTTTCTATTTTTATTCAATTTTTTAAAACGGTGTTTTTTATTCTAATGTTTTCAAACACCGTGTTTTAAACCAATTTGTTTTAAAACAATCATCCCCGCGATTAAGCAACCATTATGAATATGAGCGGCTCATACAATCTATGGTATGGTCCATACCATAGATTGTATAAAATGAATTTTTAACAAATTGCGGGCTCGGGCCTCTTAATAAAATACGGTGTTTAAAACAGTGTTTTAAAACTTTAGTGTTTTAAAACGGTGTTTTTTATTCAAATTTTTTAAAACGTTTTAAAACACCGTGTTTTAAACCAATTTGTTTTAAAGCAATCATCCCTGTTCCCAGGCAATTCTAGAAATGAAAATAAACATTAATTTATTTATTCATTTCGGGAATTGCCCGACCGTTTGTCAATTCTAGAAATGACTGAAAAATTTAAATAATTATTTCAGTCAATTCTAGAATTTCCCAAAAATCAAAAAAAAATCTGTAGGCAATTCTAGAATGGACTAGTCATTTCTAGAATTGCCTGAAAACGGGAATTGACGGTAACAGACACACAGTTTTATTGAAAGGGTTAAAATTAATAATGCTCCTTTACGGTCACAATGGTTTATTTAAATCCCGACGGCCGTTTCGACTTTTACAACGTCATCGTCTGGGGTTCTAAAAATAAAATACAAAAAGCATATCACAAACTTACAGATAAAATGAATAACAATTAATAAATTAAACAAGTCAAGAAAGACTCACAAAAATATTAAAATTACAAACGAAAGATTACGAATAACCTCACTCCATCAAAACCGCAATGTCATAGTAAATAAATATCATGTGGTAAGGATCATGTGACAGTGACAAAGGAACAAGTATAATATTGACAGGTTTAGCCCGCGAGATTCGATTCGATTTCTGTTAAAGACATTAAACAATTAATATTCAACGGACCGTTGTTTCCATTTAAGAGCGAGTGATCGCGATTTTTGTAAATAAAATAACTCTCCCAAAAATTCAAAAATTTGGGTTGATTAACATTTCTTAGAAGGGAAAGGTCTGACACATCTAAATCGTAGTGCCCTTCATCAATCATATGATCGCTAACGTTAGACTTGCCGATGCGTGCATGAAAAAAGTTACTGTCGTGCTCTTTAAAACGGGTAATGATTTTCCTCCGCGTTTGGCCGATATATTGACGTTCGCAATCCTTGCATTTAATCTCGTAAATGCCCGATTTTTCTAAGTCGGGCGTGGGGTCTTTCGGACTCCCTAATAACGACCTGAGCGTATTCAACGATTTATATACGACCTGAAAACCTACATCTTTAAAGATCGGCTCCAGGCCGCGGCACAATATGCGATTGAACGGTAAAACGACAAATTTTTTGGGATCATCTTGGATCAGACTTAACCGTGTAAAGTCCCTGATATCTCTTTTTCTACGTTTCTTTCGAATCAAATCATCAATCAAATCTGGTTTAAAGCCGTTAGCGTAGGCAATCGATTTTAATTTTAATTTCTCCGATTCAAACTTCTCAGGGGTAAGTGGTAAAGATAAAAGTCGATGGACTCCGGATGAATAAGCACTAATCTTATGTTGATAGCTATGGTTAGAGGTGCTATGGATGAACAAGCTGTTATTTGTGGGCTTACGGAAAACGTCAAATTGTAATATGTCATTATGCCTAGAAACGGAGAGGTCTAGGAACGGGATTTTTTCTTCTTCTTCTAATTCATGAGTGAACTTAATCGATGGGTAAACGTTATTCAGTTGAAACAGGAAGTGTTCTATACTGCAGACAGACGTGTCAAAAATAGTGAAGACATCGTCGACATAGCGAATCCAAAGTCTAGGGAAGTATGGAAATTCTGCCTAAAATTACACAGTTTTATTAAAATAAACGCAAAATTCGAAATTTCATCCTCCATATTGGATCCGCCATTTTGAAATTTTTCAATATGGACAAGTGATTTTAAACTACACAGTAAACCAAAGCTTTTGACTCCCAAATCCTTTTTACAGCTTTTTACCTACTCTTAAGATGCGAATTATGTCTGCTTTTCTTGAATAGCGACTACTGTGCCACGAATTTAACTTTAACTACGAATTATATTTGGCCGTTATTTCACCAAGAAATTAAGGCAAGCCGATTTCGATAATGCGACGTAGCATTGCTCTATCGAGAAGCTAAGTTGTGTGTCCTCCTGCAAGATCGACTTTCGATAATCACCAGGAGCTTTTCCGGGGATCGTAGGTTTCTATTCGAAGTCCAATTTCATATGAAACGGGTGAATTATTTTCGTTTCATAAGCTAAGCACGGCACGGGACGGGATAGACAATTTCGTTTTTTAATGATAGGGCATATTTTGACTTGACATATTATGTCTCGGTTTACTATTTTTCATACATCCCGTTAAAAAAAAAAGCGAAAGCGCTAAAGCATAAATCTGGAATTCCCATTTTTTTTTCTACGAAAAATTAATTTTTTGTCTTTTGCTCGGGAAAAAGAAAAAAAAAAGGCGAAGCAAACGTTATTTAAAGGGATCGTAGAAGTCGGCGTCTTTTAAACGGGGAAAATCTCTTTGATCTTGGTTCTAATATGTAATTGGCTAACATGAGAATTCAGCTTGCCTTTGCACTCAGCATTAAACCAATTTTCATCGTTATAATCTTCAAATGCCCCGGGACAGGATTATCTTTTATCGTCCGACTAGGTCGGTTTTCTACCAGAAAGTTGGTAATAAGTTTTATTTAAAACCGACAAAGGAACCACAACTTCGGAGGCAGAAGAAATACGATTTCCCTAAACCTTTGAATGACTTATTTCGAATTGTTAAAAAACTCTTTTTCCATATTTTTTGATCTTTTTCCAGAAGGAACTCGATGTCAGAATCGGCAAATGAAAGAGCCATCTTTTTTTGTTTTTAAACCGTATATTAAAAAAATTACACCGTATTTGAAAGTCACAAATCGCACTTTTTTTTTTTCTTTGTTTCGTTTTTAAAAATAAATTTCCAGCCGCAGAATGAGGCTACGTCGTGTCGAATTTATCCGTAGAAATGTCCAGTATGATAAAGCATTAAGCCATATGATCCATCTGGGCGATACCCCCAAGTCTGGTGGTAACTTCCAGGAGCTAAGAAATGAGGTCCGATGACAGGATGATACGCAGGGAATATCTGATTTACGTAAATTACATTAACACAAGGGACGTAGTGCTGCATAGGAGATCTCCAGTCGCGATTTTCATCCCTTTGAGGTTGATAAACTTCTTGTCTTTCCCCGGAGTTGCTCCCGTTTAGGTCACTTTTCCATGATTGGTAAAAGAAATCGTTGACGGAGTTGGAAAGTGCAGAAGATTCTTCGATTTCTCTAATCGGAGTTGATGTTCTTTTCAATCTTTCCTGTAAAAAAAAAATAAGAAAGTAACTTTATACAGTATATTATCGTGTTTTATTTTATTGGTAGTTTTTTTTTAACTCATTTTTTTTTTTTTTTTTTTTTTTTGAGTTTGGGATTAGGGGGGAAAGTGTGAGAGAGCTTGTCCCAGGAAGGGGGAATTTAGATAAGACATTTTTTGGCTCCCCGGGGGCTAAATTACGGACTCCCAACCTTTTTGTTTCAGCAGCGAGTAAATTCTTTTTTAATTTAGACGCCCCTAAAAATCACTGCAAACGATGATGTGTGAAACAGTATTGTTTATACCAAGGACAGCAAGTGATACTTTTCCAGGAATGATTGTTTTAAAACAAATTGGTTTAAAACACGGTGTTTTAAAACGTTTTAAAACATTTGAATAAAAAACACCGTTTTAAAACACTAACGTTTTAAAACACTGTTTTAAACACCGTATTTTATTAAGTGAATAAAATACATTTGAAAATGCATTTTTAAGAGGCCCGAGCCCGCAATTTGTCGCGCACGACTCATTTTATACAACCTATGGTATGGACCATACCATCCATTGTATGAGCCGCTCATATTCATAATGGTTGCTTAATCGCAGGGATGATTGTTTTAAAACAAATTGGTTTAAAACACGGTGTTTTAAAACGTTTTAAAACATTTGAATAAAAAACACCGTTTTAAAAATTTGAATAAAAATAGAAACGAATTTAAAACATTTTGAACGTGTTTTAAAACATGTTTTAAAACGTTTTACAACCACGCCGAATAAAAGACGTTTTAAAACATGGGAAAATAATATAAAACGTTTTAAACTGTTTTTTATTAAAAAAAGTTTTAAACAGCAACCCTGTTTATAATGAAAGGGTCCAGAAAATAAAATTGGCAACCCTGTTTCAATTCTTGTTCAAATTTAAAACGTTTTAAAACGTTTCAAAACGTTTCAAAATGTTTTAAATTCGTTTTTATTTTTATTCAAATTTTTAAAACGGTGTTTTTTATTCAAATGTTTTAAAACGTTTTAAAACACCGTGTTTTAAACCAATTTGTTTTAAAACAATCATCCCTGATTATAAATATCAACATAGAGTGAACAAGTTTTTTTTTTTTCTTATTCTATGGTACTAAAAATTTAACTTTTTATTCCGTGGAAAAAATAGTAATTTCACTTTCGTTATTTCAAAAATGTATGTTTTTTTGCTCTTCCGAACAGCACCTAAAGAGGGACTTTCTCGCGTATGAAGAATGAAAAAAATTTTATTATTTTAATTTTTAGTATTTTTTCAAATTCGTAAAAATTTATAAAATTCAGTATGCTGGGTCATCATTTCTTTTAAAACCAACATAATTTTTTTTTTTTTTGAAGTTGAAAGTTTTAAATTTGGGCGAAAATGGGTTTAAGCAAGATGGTGTTGTAGATAAATGATAATAACTATTTCGTCACCTTAAAACCATAGTGTTCTAAATGATGCAAACAGTGATTTTACACCAGAGCGATTTTTAAGTTTTTCATATTAATAACTCAGTTTTAAGAAAAGGAATCCAATTTTTGTTACGGCCATCATAGAGTTAATTTACTGAGAAATATGTCATATAGTTGTTTCATTAAAAAAGTTAATACTGAAGAAAATATGATAAAAAAATTGAAAAATCATATGTAAATTCAAATAGAGATAGGTTCAAAACCATAGTGTTCTTCGATTTAACACACTATGTTACCAAGTTGAGCTACGGTTTCGGGTTTCGAGATCACACCCTACCTAAACACGTTTTTTGTTTGAAGTAGGGTTCCGCTTATGAAATCAAACCAGCCGTGCAATTTTTTTGAATGACAACCTTTAAAGACAGTGTTTTGGGGTCAATTTTCAAGATTCATATTTATTTAAACGGAGTGTCCTTTCCGCATCTTTTTGAAACTACTCCTACATCGTATCATCCAATTTTTTTTTCCCTTGCACGGTGGTGTTGAACAAAATATTACTCGACTAAAATGACTAGAAAAACTGCTAATGAGGCTTTGTTAGGAAACATATAAACTACCGAAATCCACTAACATCAAAATCTTACCTGATCATTTAAGCCTACCCCCCACGAACCCCCCGGCCCCTCAAATTTTTATCAAGGCTTGTTACATATCAAATGAAAGCCCATTGTAAATGCTGTAAAATGAGACCTCGCCGAGCTTTATATCTTTTACCTGGACGGAGATATCGTCGTTTGAGTGGTCGAAAATTAGACACTTAATTTTGGGCTATTCGAACGACGATATCTCCGTCCCAGTAAAAGATATAAAGCTCGGCGAGGTCTCATTTTACAGCATTTACAATGGGTTTTCATTTGATATGTAACAAGCATTGATAAAAATTTGTGGGGTCGGGGGGGTTGGCTTAAATGATCAGGTAAGATTTTGATTTTAGTGGATTTTGGTAGTTTATATCTAAACAAAAACACTTCCGTGTAAAAAAAAGGGAGCCAAGTTTTTTTTGCTTCCCTTTACAAAAACCGTCTGCCCTTAAAAGTGGTGATATCAGAGGGGGCAGCCAAGTAACTTAATTTTCTTATTACAAAAAACATTTTGCCCTCAAAAGTGGTGATATCAGAGGGGGCAGCCAAGTTAATTTTTTTGCTGTTATTAAAATTTTTTCCTAAGTCATTTTCCTCCGTGAATAAACTCAAACTTGGGCGCTTTTTTCTATCATGCAAGTGAAAACGTTTCTCAAATATCGAAAATCATAGCTCAGATAAAGGTTTCGAGGTAATATTTATTGTGAGTGACGGGAAAACTTAGGGAAATCCTTATTTAAAAAGTGAGATTTTGTAAGGATTAATGACGAACCATTGAGACAGACTTATAGCGACGTAAGAACTTTCTGGTGCAGATTCTTGTCCGATTGCTGAGAAAAAAATTTTTATAGGAGAATTTTTCCAGTTGAAAAGGATTGAGGAAAATTTGATTTGAGAAGGATTATTGTGTCATTCATACAGAGCCTTAAAAAAAAAGCGCCCAAGTTTGAGTTTATTCACGGAGGAAAATGACTTAGGAAAAAATTTTAATAACAGCAAAAAAATTAACTTGGCTGCCCCCTCTGATATCACCACTTTTGAGGGCAAAATGTTTTTTGTAATAAGAAAATTAAGTTACTTGGCTGCCCCCTCTGATATCACCACTTTTAAGGGCAGACGGTTTTTGTAAAGGGAAGCAAAAAAAACTTGGCTCCCTTTTTTTTACACGGAAGTGTTTTTGTTTAGATATCACAACTTTTTGTAGGGTGAATTGTTTATTTTTTATTGAAACATTTTTTCCCTTATCACTATCATCATCATCACTACATATATAAAAGTAAAGTGAACCAGTTATGTCTGATTTTTCGACCGCCTTGTAAATGATTTTTTTTTTTTTAATCCTTTGGGCCCCCCATCAGTACAAAATATATTTTTCCTACTTATTACTTAAATTGTAAGTTTTACACCAAAAATGTGAAAAAACTTCAAGGTTTTCCAATTTTTTGATGATTAAAATTTCAACCTTTGAAATATTTTTTCTGTAAAAAACTTGCGCAATCAGAATAATTTTTATTGAAAATTTTGACTTTAATACAAAATCCTACCTTTTTCTTAAAGTTTTGGTCCTGTCATAGTTAGAAAACCGAGAAAAAAAAAAGAAGAAGAAAAAAAAAAAAACTTATTCAGCTTAAAATTGTTTTTAAAAAAAATTAGCCCCCCATTAGCTAATAATTACAAATTTGAAAAAGGTTGAAATCTCCCCCCATATAAAGCGGTCTGGGGCGGGGCAAAGCGCCGCGCGGAACGGCTAGTTAATTATTAAATAAATAAATATTTTGGCTTTGGAAAATAATTCTTGTTTACAAATTTCTAAGTCAGCAATGCCGGTAATGACTCCTTGTTATTACCTATTATTGAAAATTTGTTTTGTTATTATTAAGGGGACTTGGCAAAACCCTGACGTTTCAAAACCCCGATCGGGGTTTTGGAACGTCAGGGTTATGATTCCGGGGTATTTTTTTTTTTAATTAAATAATTTTAAATTAATTTAAATGTCGTGGTTTTGAAAATGAAGCAAAATTATAAATTATTGTAATGTTCAAAACCTCGACAAAATCGGGGATTTGCAAATTTTAATTAATTTTTTTTTAAATTATTAAAAAAATAATTTTAATCTTGAAAATCCACGGAAAGTTCCTAATCCAGAAAAGTACGAGAAACCAGAGTAAAAATGCCGGGGAAAAGTAATGGGAAAAAGTTGAAATCTACACTTTATAAATATGCTGTGAAATGAACGTACCTTAGTAGAGCGGGTGTGTAGATTATTTGAAATGGTCATAAGTTAGCCGTTTACAAATGATGAAGATAGGTTATTTTTGCATTGATTTCTGTCCATCAGTATTGCGTCAAAGTAGTACCTGTATCATATGTAGATGTTATGCAGTGGCCTAAAACGACCTGACGTCGGACGTCACTAAACACGTAAGCCCTATGTATAGCAGACATCTTTCCTATACCACCTGGTAGGAAAGATGTCTGGCTACTTAGCTTACGGGACCTTCCCCTACCCCCTTATCCCCTCTCCAAGGTGGGTAAGGTCTATATTTACTTTAAGTCTGCTATTGATTATTTATGTCGCTATTTCCTGGGTTCCCGAACTTTTCGTGGATTTTCAAGATTAAAATTATTTATTTGATAATTTTTTTAAAAAATTAATTAAAATTTGCAAATCCCCGATTTCGTCGAGGTTTTAAACATCACAATAATTTATAATTTTGCTTCATTTTCAGAACCACGACATTTAAATTAATTTAAAATTATTTAATTAAAAAAAAAAATACCCCGGAATCATAACCCTGACGTTCCAAAACCCCGATCGGGGTTTTGAAACGTCAGGGTTTTGATATAGAGCCATTAAGGGGACTTGGCAAAAAAAAAAAAAAAAAAAAAAAAAGATTTTTTTAATTTTGAATTTACAAGTTATGACCGGTTTTATAAATATGAAATTTCGGGGAAAAAAAAAAAAAAAAAAAAAATGATAATTTTGCCTATGAATTGTCTGGGTTTCATTATTGTTCACTCAACCGTAACATGTCATTGACATTCATAATAATATAACAATAACATAGGCTACTTTTAAACTAGTTTCCTTTTTTTTTCTTGATTTTTTTTTTTTTTTTTGAATAATGTTGAGGGTTGCATACTCTCGATTTTGCAGGCGGAAAAGAAAATTGCTTGTAGCTCAGACCCAGTTTCGAATTTTCCAATTTTTGGAATTTTATATGCGTTTATATACTAAATGGTGTAACGGTACCGAATTTCAAAATTCCAAGACCTCTGGAAGGGTCCGAACTTTATGCTAGATAGATAGATAGATATATATAGTGAGTGAGTAACGCTCAAAATGACGATTTTCGACCCCTAGAAAACCGAAAAACGACAAAACCTAGAAAGTTGAAAATCGGCATAGTTAATATCGAAGGGAGCGGTGTTCCGTATGTGAAGAAAAAAAATTTTTATCTTAATCGGGTCGCGAGTTTCGGGGCTCTGAAAACAGCGGTAGGATGAGCTTAGTAAAGTAAGGTGCGAGTGGAGTGCACTTGAAACTTGGCTGGGTGCACTCCGTGCACCTTGATGTTTCCTAACAAAGCCTCATTAGCAGTTTTTCTAGTCATTTTAGTCGAATAATATTTTGTTCAACACCACCGTGCTTGAAAGAGATTTTTTTTTCTTGTTTTGTTTTAACGGGATTATTTATTTGCTATAACCCATATGCTGTTGAACAAATTTAAGTCTTTGACCTCTATTGTACAATAGGAGACATACCCACGTATGTGCATCCCTTGGACGTCCTTTGGAAAATTGGGTATAAAGCTTATAACTCCAAAAAAAAGAAAAGCAGAAACATAGAAAGAAAAAAATTAAAAACCCAAAATCAAGAAACCTGCAAATTCAGTTGAAATCCCAATTTAACAAGTCATTTCGCTGATCAAGAAAAAAATGAAGTTTTCAAAAAAAAAAAAGAAAAAAAAAAAGCTTTATTTAGGTGGAGAAATTACACTTGACACAGATGAATTCAGGTCAGTCTAAAGAATGGACTCCTTTTTCAAGGTCTACAGAGAATCAGGAAACCTGGTGGTCATTCCAAGGCGTGAACCTTTTTTTATGTCACACGGGCATCCTCTGTTAATGATTTTGAAAAGCGGAACATTACGAACACGTGTTTTATGTGCCCATTTATTTAAAGAACACACTTCTAGTTAATAGCCCGGGAATCCCCTAATTGGGGATTTAAAGGTTCGTTTTTAAATGTCTAAGATGTAGAATACTATGGTTCTAACTTTTTTTACGAATACATACATGATTTAGCACAATTTTCAACTCGGTGTATTTCGCAAAATAATGCTGATCATTAAATTTCCAATTGAGGGGACGTGTAGAATCATAAGAGGAACCATTTTTTACCAAAAACCCAATTTTGGAAAAAAAGTCATTTAGAACACTATGGTTCTAAGGTGACGATTTAGCTATTCACATGGCTGTTTCCATCGAAAAAACGAAAAGCCTTGTAATATCCAAAGAACCTATCCGATGCAAACTGGAAATCGAAGGGAAAATGATAGAACAGGTGATGAGTTTCAAATATTTAGGCATAATTATATCCAGCGATCGGAATAACATCAGCGAAGTTCGTCAACAAGTCATCCAGGGAACTCGAATAGCCGGCGCTCTTAGGCACACCGTCTGGAAAAATAAACACCTGTCAACGGAAAGCAAGGTCAGAATTTACAAGGCTGTTGTTAGACCCACACTGACTTATGCAGCGGAAACAAGAGCAGACACCGTGGACACGAAAAGAATGTTGACGACGGCCGAAATGAGCGTTCTACGTACTATCGCGGGAAGAACGAGATTAGATAGAGTTCGGAATACCGACATTCGAAGGGAATGCAACATCACCGGCATTACTAAATTTGTAAAAGCGAGAAGGAAAGCGTGGAATGAGCATGTTGACAGAGCCGATGACCGCCTCATTAGGAAAGTAAGGGATGAGAAACCGATCGCGAAACGACCCCAAGGACGACCTCCAAAGCGGTGGGCAGATAGTTGGGCTTCGTCATCCGTGGATACTCCATGAAGAACTATTGTAGATGAAAAACAGGCTCATTTTTGCTTTATCGACCGCAGGGAGAATAAAGCATTGCATTTAGCACAAATTTCAGATTTTCAGTTTTCGATATATTTACACGTTTTGAGGTCCCCTGATGCCGAAAAAAGCAAAATTTGAATGGTGGCCGTGTGTGTGTATGACCGTATGACCGTATGACCGTATGACCGTATGACCGGATGTGACAAAAAAGAGGGATGTCCGTCGAAAAGCAGAAAAACGAAAGAGCGGATATCGATGATTTTTGGTGGGTAGCAACTTCTAATGAAATGTAGGTGCTGATTAGTTTTTGAGTTAAATCGATCCAGGGATTCGGAAGCAGTGAGTGAAAATGTTAAATTTTCAACAATTTCAAGATCTTTTTTGACTATAAATCGCGAACGCAGCTACCAATTGAGTCCTATTTTCGTACTGCAGTAGATATTCATCCAGATACGCTACCATTGAGATTTGGTTAAATTCTGTTGAGTGGTTCAGAAACGGTGAGCAGGGCTAAAAGTATGGGTATAGGCCTAAAAACCGATATGTCGACTTTTGAAACGTCACGATATGACGTCATCGATTACGTCAACAAAGCGATTTGGATGCTGATTGGCGGGTTTTTCGTGGGAGCTAACAAAAAACTAACCGTATTTTTGAAAACATTTTCGGGGTAGAGGATTCCGAATCTGAAATAATTTTTCCGAAATTCGAATCCCTTATGCCCGTACTGCGGCTTTGGTGGACCTCTGATCAAAAATCTAACCGAATTTTTGAGAATATTTTCGGGGTAGAGGATTCCGAATCTGAAATAATTTTTCCGAAATTCGAATCCCTTATGCCAGTATTGCGGCTTTGGTGGACCTCTGATCAAAAATCTAACCGTATTTTTGAGAATATTTTCGGGGTAGAGGATTCCGAATCTGAAATAATTTTTCCGAAATTCGAATCCCTTATGCCAGTATTGCGGCTTTGGTGAACCTCTGATCAAAAATCTAACCGAATTTTTGAGAATATTTTCGGGGTAGAGGATTCCGAATCTGAAATAATTTTTCCGAAATTCGAATCCCTTATGCCAGTATTGCGGCTTTGGTGGATCTCTGATCAAAAATCTAACCGTATTTTTGAGAATATTTTCGGGGTAGAGGATTCCGAATCTGAAATAATTTTTCCGAAATTCGAATCCCTTATGCCCGTACTGCGGCTTTGGTGGACCTCTGATCAAAAATCTAACCGAATTTTTGAGAATATTTTCGGGGTAGAGGATTCCGAATCTGAAATAATTTTTCCGAAATTCGAATCCCTGATGCCAGTATTGCGGCTTTGGTGGACCTCTGATCAAAAATCTAACCGAATTTTTGAGAATATTTTCGGGGTAGAGGATTCCGAATCTGAAATAATTTTTCCGAAATTCGAATCCCTTATGCCCGTACTGCGGCTTTGGTGGACCTCTGATCAAAAATCTAACCGAATTTTTGAGAATATTTTCGGGGTAGAGGATTCCGAATCTGAAATAATTTTTCCGAAATTCGAATCCCTGATGCCAGTATTGCGGCTTTGGTGGACCTCTGATCAAAAATCTAACCGAATTTTTGAGAATATTTTCGGGGTAGAGGATTCCGAATCTGAAATAATTTTTCCGAAATTCGAATCCCTTATGCCAGTATTGCGGCTTTGGTGGATCTCTGATCAAAAATCTAACCGTATTTTTGAGAATATTTTCGGGGTAGAGGATTCCGAATTTAAAATTATATTTCCAAAATTCAGATTCCGTATGCCCGTACAGTGGCTTTGGTGGACCTCTGATCAAAAATCTAACCGTTATGTATATTATTTATAATATACATTTCATAATTCGTCGATAAAGCACTTTGATCGGTTCACCGATCTCATTTTTTTTTTCCTTTTTTTTAAGCCTACTAAAAGAAGAAGAAGAAGAAGCTAGTCACAGCGGGCCAGCCACCAAAAAATTTGGGACGATTTGGGATTTATACATTTTCAAGGGCGCTGACTTCAAATTTGATATTAGTTTTACAGTTCAAGATGGCGGATCCAATATGAAGCCAAATTTTTCTCTTTTTTCGATCGCAATTCTGTATTTTATACGTTAACAACGTCGTCGATTTTGAACTCGATATTGGCTTTATAAAATTTAAGATGTTGGATCCAAAATGGCAGATGTAAAAGACAAATTCTTTATATTTTTAAAACTTAGTGCCCTTGAAAAATATGTAAAAGATTTTCAACGGGGTAAAACGGGGAAAAGTTGTTACCAGTCCTAAAAAGCTAAGGACCCGCCCCATCATTTTCATGTAAAAATATTACCAAAACTTTTAAATAAACATTTTAAAACTTTCATCGAAAAAAACCCGAAAAATTTTCTGAGTCCTCCTTTCAGTTCAAGAAACAAACTGAAAATTACAAAAATAAATAATGAGCTTTTAGAGCTCAAAACGCCCAAGGGTCCTTATAAAGGCTCAAAATTTTTTATCTTGAAAGTTGAAAGATAATTTCACTTTTGTTACGGAAATTTTTACATATGTACCAACGATTTTAAGTTACAACTGATTTAAGACAAAAGAATTTTAAAATCGGTTTCGTTTTCATATGACATTCAATAAAACTTACTTTCTTCGAATTTTTTTTCCTACCATCAAATTCCTCTCTTCGGACTTGAAATCTTGGCGGAGGATCCCAATAACGATGAGGCGTATGAAAATTATCCACATTTGGCACTTTGCTATAATTTTGAAACATTTTAAAAATTTAAAAAAAAAAAAAAAAAATTAAGAAAAAAAAACTAAAACCGACCGCTGTGAAAGATAAAATTCAAGTGAAATGGACAATGGCTACTTATTTTTACATCAGGTAGAAGGGGTGGGGATGAGGATAATACCCCCTTTTCTCAGAAAAATTTCTAAAAAAGGTTCCGGGTAGTTCGGTGGCAATGACTTTTATTAGTCTTTTTTTTTTTTTTTTTGTTTTTTGTGCGGAGAATTAAAAAAACCCGCAAGATGAATTCTTTATAAATATTGATCTTCCCATTCGTATATTGAAACAACAAACGGTACGATATTATTGCATTTTAAAATTCAATAATGGCTCCGCATTAAGCTTAAGGGTGAGTTTCGTTTTTAGAGGAAGGCATGTAGTATGTACAGCATAATGAAAAATAATGACTTGCACTCATTATTAAGCAGTAATCACCCGGGGCTACCGACATGTTCATAAATCAAATCCATTTGCGAAACGACAACAGGTTAAGTCCTGCTTTTGCATTGTTTGCATAAGTCTCATTACAATCAGAACTAATATGAAAGAATGGGGAATAAAATTATTTGGTTTGGGATAAACCGCGGAATTAAAACGTTGCATCGGCGGTGAAATAAAAAAAAAAATTGTAAATTAATTGAGTTTTTTTCTCGTGTAGTCTTTCAACCCTATAGTCCGAGAGGAGGGGGTCTGGATGGGGTCATTTATCGAAAGGAGGTACGGGGCCATCGCCCCTGGGGTCAATAAGCCCTTTAGGCTGGGGAATTTTGATTTTGACCATAGATTGGGGCTGGAATATGACTAAATGGCAACACCTTAGTCGTGCTATTTATGGAAGCGCCCATGTTAAACTTATATACGTGGCGGTACGATGATAGCTGAACATTAGATTTTTAAAATATGTTTACAGTGATCCTTCTTCGATATAATAACAGTCAGAAAATTATTAATTTGGTTAGTAAAAAAATTACTTTAGCAGTAAAAAAATTATTTTGTCGGTAAAAAAATTATTTGGTCAGCATTTTATTAAAAAAATTAAAAAAAAAAAAAAAAAAATTGTTAGTATTTTTTTAAATAAAATTCAGTTCTCAAAAAATACATTAAATGCAAAAAAAAAAAAAAAAAAAAAAAAAAAAAAAAAAAAAAGGAGGTAATAACTGTTTCTCAAGGAGACGTAGCTGCTATCCAAAATATGAATATAATACTTTTGACCAGTTTAAAAAAAGAGCCTTTAAATTATGGATAACGACAGTGCCGACAGAAAATCGGAGTCAAGGCTGCTGTACTTGTCCGAAATTTTCAAAGCACTACATCTGCAAACATGTAATAGGGCTCGCCATCCGGTAAATTTACAAAGCCACCACCGGCTGCAAAAAACGTCCCGATCGGCCAGAAAAGAAAAAGGGGAAAACCAAAAAGAGCCACCAGGGCACAGACACGAACTGGGAATTTTTTAGGGCTGGAGCTACGGACTGCAAAGAGCGCCAAATTTTTCAGAAATTTAAATGCTGAACAAGCTGATCAAACAGAAGATTCCCTACCATTATTCCTAAAAAATTAAATTCCTAATCCATTTTTCGTTAAAATATAAGTTCCTAATCCATTTTTCCTAATAAAATAAATTCCTATTTCATTTTACTAAAAATTTTGGTTCCTAAAATTGTTTTCCTAACAATTTTTTTTTTCCAATTTTTAATTTTCCTAAAATTTTTTGGTTCCTAAAATAAAATTTCTCAAAATCCCTAAAATAAATTTTCCTAAAATCTCTAAAATTAAATTTCCTAAAATTCCCTTAGGGATTTAAAAAATATTTTCATTCTTGGAAATTTTATGAAAAATATTCATTTTAGGAAATTTTATTTCAGGAATCCAAAAATTTTAGAAAAATTGAAAATCAGGAAAAAAGATGGTTAGGAAAAAAATTTTAGGAACCAAAGTATCTAGGAAAAAAGGATTAGGAATGCATTTTTTAGGAAAAACGGATTAGGAAAAATGGTCTGGAACGGAACAGAATTAAGAGCGCCAGGGTGCTACATCCAGAAAGGCGCACCGGGATTTCCCCGGTAGCTCGGCGCCCCAGTCCGCGCCTGCGGCAGGGCACTATTGGTAGATTAATTTATGGAAGTCCTAAATTAGTTGAATATCGTGGAAAACGATTATTTACTTACCAAAAATGATTTTTACTGACCGAAAATGATTTTTTTGCTGCTCAAAAGTGATTTTTTTACTGCCCAAAATAAGATAAAATACTGACAATTTAAATTTAAAAGCTGCAAACTATTTAAAAAACTGCCCAAAAATGAATTAATTACTGACAAAAGAAAACTGACAATTTAATGAAAAAAAAACTGCCTATTTTACAAGAAAAACTTACCAAATATTTAGTCGCCAAAAAAAATTGCATACGGTGGTAAAGATTTTAGATATGAAATCGAAATTTTGAGTTGATAAAATCCAACATGGCAGAGCCATTTTAAATATTAATTATTTAATTTTCGGCGCCATATTTGATTTCCAGTCTGAAATTTTGTCATTCCGACATCAAATTTGAATTTTACAGAACCTAAAATTCATGAAAAGCTTTTTCCCGATTATTTTACGCGAGTAAAAAAATTTTAAGCGATTTTTTTGCATGACATGCATGCAACGCTGGTTGCCTATACTAAAATTCGGTAGGCGCTTTTTTTAAATTGGTTTAAACGCGAACCACAGGTCCATAAGAGTTGAAGGTTAACTATTAATCCAAATAATGAAAATACACTTTCGTGGAAGTATTTTTTTCAATTTTTTCGGACATTTTTCAGATTCCCGGAGTTAAAAAATAGGGAAAACCATCGCCGGCATTTGTTTATGACTCATCGCCTGTTTCAAAAAATTTTAAACCTTTGTTAGGAAATTCTTTTACGGTCTATTTATTTTTACTATGGATAAATCAACAAGGAATGGAAGTTTTTGAAGCGGAAGCGGATTTCATTTTCGTTTCTAATTACGTACAGTGCGGTTTAGACACCTTGTGGTATTGTCATAAGCTTAAATTATGGGTAGCACAGCACTCAGGTATGCTATGTTTAGACTACAAAAGAAACACTTTTCATTATTCCATATTTTATTTTTAATTTTAAATTTAGAAAAAAAAAGAAAAAATATGGATGGGGCTTGACCTTTACAGAAGGGGACAGGTGCAGAAAGTTTTCATAGAAGTAGCCGAAATTATATTGGAAAAAAAATCATGAATTTTTTATTTTGTAGGAAAATCGTGAATTTTTTCCTATAAAATTTTATTAATTTTATTATTATTATTTTTATTTTACTTTATTTTTTATCTACTTATTTATTTTATTTTTTTTATTTCTTATTTTATTTTATTTTATTTTATTTTATTTTAAATATGTTGTTATATGCTGTAATATTTTTTGTATAACCATTGTAATATTGGCTGTTCTCATAACTGGCTACCTAGCTGTTAAAATAGCCCACTTTTTAATGCAATATAATAATATAAAGAAAGTCTTTGGCGGAATTAAGGAATATGTGATCCTTCACCTTTTATATGTCTTTCTTTCTTTTTTTCTTTTACAACTTCTTTTTTTTTCAAAATAACCGTGAAAAAGTAATATGAATGTAGGTCGCTGCAGTCAGGGGAAATAATTCCGCGGAAAGTGCCAAAATTTACCGAACTAATCCCTCCCCCCCGCCCTTTTTTTTTTTTTTTTTTACAAATTAAAACATATGCAAAATTAAATATCCCGCTTTTTTCTATCATAAAAAAAGTGGCAGACGTCTTCAACAATTAAGAGTCGAGTCATCTCAAATGCTCGGAATCAATTTTTCAATTTCATTTTACAAATTATCCCGCATGTTTATGACACACGTTTACGACTTTTTTTTTTTTCAAAAAAAAATTCCTGTCGTTTCTTCGTGTTTAAAAAAAGAAAAAAAAATGAATGAGGCATATAATTGACACAGATAAAACGCTGCGGGGGGAAACCCGTAAAACCCCTTCAATTTCTAAAGTTTGGGAAATTAGAATAGGGCGTGGTGCTCCATATTGACAGTTCAAATTCACAACAATACTCTGTGTGACTCGGAAAATTAGATTCAACTTGGACCAACTCCCGCGGTTCTAATCAAGATATGATGACACTCTTCGCTGCAAAGAACGTTTCATTGTGTACGTAACGTCTCCCCGATGCCGCCCCCCCCCTCCTTTTAACACGGGGAAAATCCGAGACGTTTCATTGTTTTTACCCTTTTGGTTCATCTGAATGTGAAATTACGATATTCCTTGACTGCAGAAACAGTTCACTGTACTGTGAAATGACGAAAGGGCCTAACTCAATTTTCATTTTTTGCGCAGCAGCGTGAAATTATAATTTCGGTCCCTCAGGGATATTTGTTAGGCCCATTGATATATGCTCTTGGACTAAAATAAACATGGAAGGGGGAGAAAAAAAATTATTTTTTTTCCTTAGATTATTTTTATCAAAAAAAAGCCTGAGCGAGCTTTTTTTTTTTTTCAAAATGTCGCTGGGGGAAATTATTATTCCATTTAAAGCCACCCGAGGTAATGTATCGACATTATTACATTTCAGCAAATGTTTTGCTGGTTCTGCATTTGCCTTTGTGAACTATTTTTTTTTTTTCCCCTCTCTACTTTTTTTTTTAATTGATTTATTTTTGAATATAAAATTTAATTCGAATATAAATGTTAATTTTAAAGAGCGAGCGAGGCTTTTAAATGCTTGAAGAAGAGCTTGTTTTGAGGAATTCGTATTTCAAATGGAAAATCTAATACACGAGGAAATGCCAGCAAAACCCTCGGCGAAAACAACCGCCGATGTCTTCCTTTGCCATGGGAGTTGTTCATATGACTCTAATGGCTCTTTGAATTTATTAATTTTTAAAATGCGAGCTTTTAATTGCTTTAGCATGGGCTTAAAGGGTCTTTTAACGGTTCACGGTTCCATCCATCTAAAACCCGTGATACTTACCCCGTGGTGTAATGTAACCATAAATCTCCATAAGCGGTGAAATGTGCCGCTGCACTTTTTCATTATGCAACCCCCGAATAGGAAGCGGTTTTCATGCTTGCATTCCGCGTTTTCAATCAATGCTGGGCCGATGCGGGGGGGAATATAAAAGGAAGGGTTTTTAGATTTTTTTTTTTTTTTTGAAAAATTAAAATTATATCCCGGTGTTTGTTTCGGCGGAAATATCACTAGACCAGATTCGTTAAACAAAGCTTAATGAGCTGCAGCGTTTTTTTCCCCTTCCTGCAGATTATGGAATGTGGAAAATAATATAATTGCGTAAATCAAGGAGATTTAACGATGCAATTTTACTTTTTTTGATTGAAATAGACTTCTGTGGAAAGAGAAATAAAATAAATAAATAAACTTTGAGTTTAAGCAGTAAAATTTTATTTTCGGAGCGTAATTCACTGTTAAGTAATAGGATGGCTCATTTTGAAAGTCAATTTTTTAATTTTCGCTCCCTGAGCAAAAAATCATTCATTTATATGTAAAAAAAAGCCTGAATTTTTTTTAGGTCGAAAAAAAATTTTTTGGCCCTGGCCCAGGGGTTTGAAGTTTTTAGGGCCGAAATGGTACTTAATTTGGACGAATTTCAAAAATTTGCCCAATTAACATATTTTAATATAAAAATTGTGCTTTGTAGGGCATATTAGGTACGTATATAGCGCCCCACCAAGACACCGTTAAAAAAAATTTCGAAAAGGAAAATTTTTTTACAAATGATGAGCCACAGCGATTGCGCTATCAGGCATTTTGAAATTCCAAAATTTTTGATTTCCGACCCACCCTAACGTGCATGCCGCCACCTTAAAATTTCTCTTTTGAGGTTTTGCATCACTGCAATCAAATCACACGAATAGAATAAAAAAAATTGTGTAATCGAATTATATACCGGGGCCCAAAAACCCCGGCTATCAGCCCTCCTCCTTTTTGTCAAAAAATTTTGAAATCACCGAAATTTTTACCCACAATAATTTTGTCCTTGGTTGATTTTTTTTTTTTTTTTTTTTTTTTTTAAATTCGGTTTGGTTTTTATTGTCAAGAACTGTCACCGTTTATTGTTTGTCAAAGTTTAGGATTTACAAATACTTTTTCTTTCCTTCTTTCTTACGGTTTGCCGCTGTTTTTTGCATTGTATTCCGCATGATTATACAGGGCCACGCGCACCGCAGTCTTTTTCTCAGAATTTTGTTTACATCTTTTTTTCGCAGAAACGGAAAATATTTTCAATAATACAATAGATTTCTCTTTTTTCTGATTGACACTTCCAGGAATTTTTCATCTTAAGCTTTTTTAAATCATTTGGGGTTTTAAGGTCTATGTCCTCTTCCTTGAGACCAACAAACTAGATTTCTTTTTTTTGTTTGTTTTCTTCTTTTTTTTATTGCTAAAAATCTGAATTTTTTGCATCTTTCCACTTTTTTTTTGGAATTTTGTTGGTTCAATTCAAATGTTTTTAGACATTTCAAATTCGTAATCTACGCAAAATTTCCGATAGGAATCGAGGGTCTTTTATGCCAAAAAAAAAAATTTATTTTTGGCCCTTATACGGGCTTTTTGGAATTTATAAGGAAAATTTGATACCTCCAGATGCCGTTCAAAAAATCTGAAAAAATTCAATGTTGATAGTTCACCTATAAAGAAACTTTTACCGATATAGAGGTTTTGAAATTCCAAAAAAGTCGATTTTTGAAACCACCCTACTGAACGGCCATCCCAAGTCGACCCCTCAACAAGGGTGTTTAATAAAAAATGATTTAGTTAAGAAAAAAACGAAATTTTGTTGGCCTAGAAGAGTGTACAACTAACTGCATTGAATTTTGATCCCTACAAGTCAATTAAGCTTAGAACAAGAAAAATTTTGAAAAAACTTTTAAAGTGAAAATTTTTTAAATCTACTGCAGCAAACACCCTGAGAAAGGAGTATTTTCTCCGTATTCACTATTCAGAATGTTTTTGCGAAATATGAGTACCTTCGCGTAACTCAGCCTAACGACGTTAACGATGCGCGAATGTATGTAAAATTTGCAAACAGGTGATGTACGAAAACCCAGGAACAAAGCGTTTGTGAATTTCCAGCAATTCATTTCAAATTAAAACCCGGTGGGGGGAGTGTAAGCAGATTAAAATTATATTTAGGGCCAGGTCTGTATACACCCGCAAAAGATAATACAAGAGTTAAAGCTACAATTGCTGGCATTATTATTTTCACTTCTCACCCCCCCCCCCCACCCCCAGTCCCCCTTTTGTTCTTGGCGAATTGACCTTTATTTTACGGGTTCATTTTCCTTTGGAAAACCGATACCGATATTACGTCTTATAAGCTAACATATGAGTGCCTCATCGTGGCACAAGTTAACATTATTGCAAGTCCGCTTTTCTCAGGGATACCCTCCGGTCAGCGTGTCTTTTCCCATCGTCCCCCCCGTTCTGTCTCTCCATCCTCCTTTTTTTCCCCTCTATCTCTCTCTCTCTTTCCATCTTTCCCTTTCCGTTCAAAAAGCAGGTAATCTGGTTATCTCAAGTAAAGTCCCTTACCGGGTCATTTTTTACTGTTGGTGAAACGAATTAAATCCCTCGGAGAAAACGAATTCTAACTCTAATTTAATAATAATTAATAATAATTTAAGTTTATTGAATGACATCAATTTAACATTTTAACAATTTGAAAATTAAAAAAAAAAATGTTAACAATTATTTACCAAAAAAATTAAAACAAAATAAAATATAATAAAACAAAGAATAAAATAAAAAAGTTCATCACTCGGAACATCGCTACAACGGGGAGGCAAAGATGAGTAAAATATGTCCTTTATACGTTTCAGGCTCATATCAAAGTTAAGCTCCGGATTGTAGGACTGTAGTCTGTTCCATGCTAACATGATGGAATATATGGGAGAATTCCGTCTTAATTATGTCTTTGATTTAAAATGTATGTATGTTTATGGAGGGATGAGGCCCGCCTTTTCACCAAGTTAAATCGGGAACATCGAGACGGTTAAAAATTGTATTTCTGGCCTTTTACAAAAAGATGTCATTAACTCGATACATCATTTTTTTAAAAATATAATATATATTTAAGCGAAAAGACGAGGTGAATTTCTGAAATTTAGCCAAGGACAACGGTCGCCGTTACACTATTTAATTTATTGCTATGTGTACAGTTTTTTTTTTTTTTAAATTTATGGTAAACGCATTTCGAAGACGGTTAATTGTTCCATCTACTTTTTTCCAATTAATCTTTGACTTGTTGTAGGTAATTAATTATATCTTAATTTAGATTTGATTCGAGGTTCGAGGACGAACCTTCATCCTTGTGCAGTAGGGTTGGTCGAAAATCAAAGATTTTGGATTTTCAAAATGCCTGATAGCGCAACCGCTGCAGCTTATCATTTGGAAAACTTTTTTCCTTTTCGAATTTTTTTTTTCAAACGGCGTCTTGAGGGTGCGCAAGAGGCTCAAAGTTTTGGAAAAATTCATAAGGGATGAAAATTCGACTTTTACAGTTTTGTGAAAAAAATACCGTTTTCTATCGGATTTTTAACGTAGATTTCGAAAATTAAGTCGGTTTGCGTCTAGCTATGGGCGCAATTTCACGCCAAACATGTTTGACGAACATGTTTGGCAAACATGTTTGTGTTTGATAAAAACTGGCGAACATGTTCGGCAAACATGTTGGACAAACATTTTCACCAAACATTTTCCTTAACATGCAGGGGAAGCTCCACATAAGCAGTGACGCTTTTTTAAGCATGTTTGGTGAAAATGTTTGTCCAACATGTTTGCCAAACATGTTCGCCACTTTTTATCAAACACAAACATGTTTGCCGAACATGTTCGCCAAACATGTTTGGCGTGAAATTGCGCCCTATTTCTGTTCCTGAGTTATTGTAAAAAATATTTCCAAAAAAAAAATTCTTTGTAAAATATACATCTAAGTTAATCTTGCAAAAAGCCGAAATGCTTCTGCCCTTAAAAGTTCTGATATCAAAAAGGGCAGCCAAGTTTTTTAACGACAGCTTTCATTTAAAATGTCGTTTTTCTACAAAATACATTAAAACTTGGCCGCTTTTTTTTTTAACATTTTGTAAGTTGGAATGGAGAGCCTAATGATGAAAAATGTGACAAGATGTAACAAGATGGTAAAATCAGAAAAAAATTAGTTCTTTTACGTTGGGAGGTAGGGGGGTCTGAAATCGTCCGTATTATGAGTTCGGTAAAGTAGGCACAGGTCGAGTGCCCCGGTGAGGAGTGAGGTTTTGTCGCTTCCCTGTTAAATTCGGATGTTTGTATTTTTTTTTTTCCTTTTTAACTTGGCTGGGAGGCACTCTGTGCCCCTAAATGATGAAAATATTGAAATTTTAGAGTTTTGACTTTTTCATGTCGAACTTGGTCTGTATCTCAAGAACAGATAAAGCTAGACGCAAACAGATTTCATTTTCGAAATCTACGTTGAAAATCCGATAGGAAACGGCATTTTTTTCAAAAAAATCCAAAAGTCGAATTTTCATCCCTTATTGGATTTTCCAGAACTTTGGCCCTCTTGCGCACCCTCAAGACGCAGTTTAAAAAAAATTTCGAAAAGGAAAAATTTTTTACAAATGATAAACCAAAGCGATTGCGCCATACGGCATTTTGAAATTCCAAAATTTTTGATTTTCGACTCATCCTATTGTGCAGTAGGAATATTAAAAGTAGTATCTTTTAACACCTCAAATTCATGAAAAAAAAAAAAAATCAAATTTTAACAATTTTGCTTGCAAAAAATATTACCGGTATAAAAAGTAATAATTGTTCTTAGCAAAATGTTATGGTCTTTTAGAGACCCCATGGCCGGAAATTTCTGGCCAAACTGTTTAAAAAAAAAGGCAGCTTATTATTTTTATTTTTATTTTTACTAATTAATTAATTAATTTTTTTTTTTCAGATAAATTCAAGAATTGGTCGAAATGGACGAAAATCAGCATTTTGACCAGGACTAGATCTCTGCGATCAGGGAATCATAGTATGGAGGAGCTATAAGGTAGAATGAATTTAATTTTAATTAATTTTTTAAACTGAACCCAATTTGAGGACTTTAATCGTGAATTTAAGAAAAATTATCGGTATAATCATTTACCGTTTATTTTTTTATTATCAAAATAATTAGGCACATGCACACTAGGGTGTTTCATTTTAAAAAAATTTTTGAAATGTTGGGGGGCATGTTGAAAATCTGCTTTTTTCAGGTGTAAAACCACTAAAAAAACTTTTTTCAATTTTTTTTTTAACCGCTCAATGCCCCCCCAAGGCCACTTTAGCTTTTTAAAAATTGGCCAATTAAGGTCTTTTAAACTCCATTTTTTTAATCCACTTTAAGGGCTTACAAAATATTTTGAAAAATGTTTTCTTATGTTTTCGAGGTCGTAGAACACGAATTTCACTATCCCGAATTTTTTCGATTAAGCCCTGTGACGTCATTAGCGTTTTTATCGAGCTTAAACCTGATTTTTCCGACGGAAATTCGACTTAATCTCGATTTTGGAGCCCTGAAAGTTTTTTTATTTCATTGGTATCACTCATGCTTATGAAAAAATACCCGTAGAACACGAATTTCACCATCCCGATTTTTTCCGATCAACCCCTGAGTAGGGGCGTAAGTGTAAATTTGGTTTTTTGGGGCAAAAATGAATTTTTTTTGCCAAAAAATGGCCAAAACTCCTCATCAGTTCGATTTAGAGGTCACGTTCAATGAAATTTTTTAGTCAGGACACTGATTAATAAGAATTTTTTGTGTTTCGAATCAGTTCCCAAAATTTTTTTACGGTCGGAAAATTCTGCCTGTAATTTTTTGAAAGAGGTTTTACCCCTGAAAGAAGCAGATTTTCAACATGCTCCCCAACATTTCAAAAATTTGTTTAAAATGAAACACCGTACACATGAAAACCCACGATATGGAATCTAAATTGCAAGTCATTCTTTTAGATTTTTCCCGAAGACTTAGGTGGCGAAGATTTTAGAGTTACCCGAGGTCACTGAATTTAATTCTGTATTTACAATTTGATTTTTGCCGCCAAATTCGATTTTCTGCCAGAGATTTTTTTCGTTCTCACAGCGAAATCTGTCGGGTCAAAAATTTTTTTTTCCAATTATTTCACGAAAAAAAATATTATGCTATATTTTGCATTACATGCATGTAATACTGGTTGCCTAAAGTAAAATTCGGTAGCCGCTTTTTTTTAAGTCTAATAGCGTAGCATGGGCCCATAAATCAATTGCAGGGGAACTTTTACTCCCGTAATAATAGGCAATAAAATTTTGGGAGGAAATTTTTCCAAATTGGCAGGGATTTGCCCAAAAATTTTTCTGAACATTCATTTTTTTTTTTTTTTTTTTTTTTTTTTTTGTTACAAATAAATTATTTTAGTTTGAAAGAGTCTCTAAAATGCTGAACTTTGTTTTTTAATTTTTTGTCTGGGGAAAAAATTAATTTCGTTAATTCAGAGAAAAAAAAAAAAAAATTAATGGATTTACCTTGACCGAACTTTGAACTCAGCACTTTGAAAACGTGATTCTGCATCGTTATCACCTTACCACGAGGCTGTTGCTTATCGGAAATTTCCATTTTTAATTAGAAAGCCGTCTTTTTTTTTTTTTTAATATGATCGGATTGAACTGTTTCAAAGGGGAAAAAGATAGGAAAAAAAAAAAAAAAAAAAAAAGAAGGGAAGAAGTGACCAAGAACGCCATTGTTTTGATTCACACGCGAGTTAAGCTCGACCCTCGCCGAGTTTGTTCAAGGATTAAAAGAAAGCGCTTGTTTTTAATCCTAAAGATCTGAAAATACGGGCTTTTGAGCTTTTATAAAAGCTTAAAAAGTTTTTTTTTTTTTTTTTTTTTTCCTCCCCTTATTTTTTTTTATTGTTTTATTTCGTAAATAATAGTAAATAATTAAGCAGGGGAATCATTAATAAGAGCTTGGAGTTTCAAGAGGTTGAAAATAAATAAGTGCCTTAAGTACAATTTTTTTAATGAGTGAAAAATAATTAATAGAATTTTTTATTTTATTTTATTTTTTTTTTTTTGGTGTGACTTAACGTATTCGCGTCACGCTTTTTATGACCATTTTTTTTTCTTTTTTTTTGGTAAACAAGTTTATTTTGTTTTATTTACTTCAAATATTGATGGCCTTGCTGACACGTTTCTCAAACGTGTTCGGAAAAAAAGTTTGTCTCTTGGGTATTCGTTTTTCTCGGTCTAAAGCGCTTGCTCCGCCGTCACTTTTTTTTTCTTTTTTTTTTTTGGTAAACAAGTTTATTTTGTTTTATTTACTTCAAATATTGATGGCCTTGCTGACACGTTTCTCAAACGTGTTCGGAAAAAAAGTTTGTCTCTTGGGTATTCGTTTTTCTCGGTCTAAAGCGCTTGCTCCGCCGTCACTTTTTTTTTCTTTTTTTTTTTTGGTCATGGAAATCGAGTTAAGAGATTATTATTCGGAAAGGCACAGTTGCAATAACACTACGGGTAAATTGATGTCTGATCTGAATCTTGTTACCTTGGCGCCCAAAGATGAAACGAAATCCTGTTTTCCTATTCCCTCATTCCACGCCGATCTTTAATGCTCTTATTCTTTCCTTTCCCTTTTTTCTTTTATTCTAATCTTCCCTTAACATCCACTTTCCATTTTCGATTTTCCTTATACCTCGATTGTTTCAGTTTTAAAACGGTCCATGTTGAGTGGATTCCTTTTTTTTTTTAATAAAAAAAGAAAACGATTTTATCATTTTGTATTAATTAATTTTTATTTATAAGAGAAGGAAATCAAGCGAAACAGAAAGAAATCTGTCAGATTTTTAATTAGGGTTTTGTTGACATTCGATGCCGGTGGCCGATTTTTTAAATTAATAGCTTCGTCGGTGATACTTTTTTTTTTTCTTTTTTCGTAAATAAAAAAAATACTAATAATAATAATAATAAAGCTTGAAGGGTTTGTTTTCCGATTATTAGGAAATTTCAAAGAAGTTTCTTTTTCTTTTTAACTAAAAATGCTTGTTTTTTTGTAACTTCTTTTTTTCTTAATAAACTTTTTTTTTCTCCTTTCCCGAATCTTTCGATTTTTTTTTTTTTAACCCCCTAAAATTTCCTTTGATTAATTCAGTTCGATTTTAATTTCTTTTGCCTTGTTCCACGTTCTTTTTTTTTTCTTTTAATTATCGATGGAACGTGTTAAGTTCACTCAATTTAGTTATAAATGAGGGATCTTGTTTCATTTTTTTTTTCTAATAAAAAACTCTTGTTGGAAAAGTTTCGTTTTATTCTCAATTATGTCTTCTCGTTTTCTTAACTAGGGTTCCCATACCCAATTTTTTAATTTCGCCCCAATCAATAGAACATACCGTAGGAAAAAGTGACGGAAAAAGTATATAAAATTTTTGCAAAATAAATGCAAAAAATGTATATAAAAAATGTATTATTTTTGTACTCATTTTTAAAAAAATTTGGATGTGCATAAATTTTTTAAGCGCCAATTTGAATATGCATAATTTTTTTAAAAATTAAATAATATATTCTAGGATTTGCTCTCCCGGGAGTAGAGTCTGGGTGACTCGGTGTCTGGGATTTGGCGCGGCCTCAAATTTTTACCAAAAAATTTAAGGAATTCTTACCAAAAACTTTTAAGAATTTTTGCCGAAAATTTTTTAGAATTTTTACCAAAAACTTTATTAGAACTTTTACCAAAACCTTTTTAGAATTTTTACCAAAACATTTTTGGAATTATTACCAAAAAATTCTAATAATTGTCACCAAAACATTTTTAGATTTTTTACCAAAAACTTTATTAGAATTTTTGCCAAAACCTTTTTTAGAATTTTTACCAAAAAATTTGTAGAATTTTTACCAAAACATTTTCAGAATTTAATGAATAGGTATCGGGATTTTTGTTATTGTTTTTGTTTGTTTCAGACGATCATATTGCTATTAATTGTCATCTTTGTTGTAGCCTTGAAAAAGTTTAGTACTTAATAAACGAAACGTTGGCGATGAAAACATAGTGCCGCATTAAGTTCCAATTATCCCGATACCTATTCATTAAATATAAATCAGGAACGAGAATTTATTACAATTATTTTCAGAATTATTACCAAAAACTTTTTAAGAATTTTTACCAAAAATTTTTTAGAATTATTATTAAAAAAATTTTAGAATTTTTACCAAAAACTTTTAAGAATTTTTGCCAAAAATTTTTCAGAATTTTTACCAAAAGTTTATTAGAACTTTTACCAAAACCTTTTTAGAATTTTTAAGATTTTATTTTCGATCCTCATTGATAATCTTTATTTTTATTTTTTAACGGAATATGGAAATTTTTTAGAATTGTCACCAAAAATTTTTTACTTAATTTAACTTAATTACTTTTTTTAAACTTTATTAGAGTTTTTACCAAAACATTTTTAGAATTATTACCAAAAACTTTTTAAGAATTTTTACCAAAAATTTTTTAGAATTGTTATTAAAAAATTTTTAGAATTATTACCAAAAAATTTTAATAATTAAGATTAAATTAGATTTTATTAACTTTTAATAATTTAGCTTTTGAAAATGAAGAATTTTTGCCAAAAATATTTTAGAATTTTTACCAAAAATTTTTTAGAATTTTTACCAAAAATTTTTTAGAATTTTTACCAAAAAATTTTTAGAATTGTCACCAAAACATTTTTAGATTTTTTACCAAAAACTTTATTAGAATTTTTACCAAAACCTTTTTTAGAATTTTTATCAAAAAATTTGTAGAATTTTTACCAAAAAATTTTCAGAATTATTACCAAAATCTAAAAAATATTCCTTTTTTTTTAAATTAGTCAAAAGTTTACAATATTTTGTCCAAAATTTTATTATAAATTTAATTCAAAATTTATAAAAATTTTTAAGGATCATTAAGGTTCTAGTTCATAACATAACTAGCACATAACCGGCCGGTTAGCCGGGCGGTGTGTACATTTTAACGATAAAAAAATATTAAAAAATTTTTTTTTTTAATCCAATATTTTATACATGAAAACGGGGTCTAACTTCACCAAAACCGTACCAAAACGTTTAGTTATCTTCAGAGATGAAGATCCACGATATTAAATGCATGAACAAGAGTTAATTGTTCTTATATTTCATAATTTTTAAATGTTTTCGCAGCAAAAAAAAAATGTTTGTTTCCGAGAGACTAGTGCAGCGCTCTAGCGGTGAATCCGCGAACTGTTTCAACAACAAAAAGCAAATGGCGGTCTTATTTTTTTTTCGAAAACATTTAAAAAAATTATCAAAGAACCCCGCACGAATTCTACATATCTGACGAAATGGTCAGATATGTCCGGCAGGGTAAAAAGTTAATTCAAAAAAATGCAATGATTCTATTCAGAATAGGTTTATGCCTATTCTAAATAGTTTTTACGGATGATTTTAAAAAAAGAAATGGGACTATTTTTTTTCGGGAGGACGCGAAAAAAAAATTACGGCGCCATTTTCCGTGCCCGTATTTCTCTTTTAAACGTGTTAATGGAACATGGATGATTATTTCGATGACAAATGACCTACTTACCGAATTGTCGCATCCTGGAGAATGCCGGGAAGCCTATACCGCGGCCGATTAACGTACCTTTTTTTTAAAATTTAGAAAAAACTAAAAGTAAACAAAATTTTTTTTGTTTGTAAACAAAGACGACTGCATTTATTAACGGTGTTTTTTTTTTTCTGAAGTTGGCCATCAAACTTTGTCGGGGTTTTAGAATAAAGGCGCCTGTTTGTGAATTAAAAAAAAAAACTGTTGGGGATTTTCCGAAAATACATATCATCGGTTTTAAAATAATTTTGTGGTTTCGGAGGAGGGTTAAATGATTCGTGCGACTCTTATACCAGGGATGCGATGCCGGTGGCATTTAATCGGCATCGGCATCGGCATCGGCATCGCTGCCGGAATCGGAATCGGTAAAAAAAAAAAAAAAATTCGGAATCAGCATCGGCATCGGAATCGGTAAAAAAAAAAATTCCGGAATCGACATCGGCATCGGAATCGGCGGGAAAAAATTTTCCAGAATCGGCATCGGCTTCGAAATCGTTAAAAAAAAATTCCGGCATCAGCATCGGAATCGGCGAAAAATTATTTGCCGGAATCGGCATCGGCATCGGCATCAAGTATTTCACCCAAGAAAAAAGAAATGGTTGTCAGCAATAAATAATTTTATATTTAAAATAAAAAATAAAAAATTAGAAAACTTTAAAAATTTAAAATTAAGGAACAGATCCTTTGCTTTCGTACTTCATCGAATTGGAAGCAAAAAAAAAAAAAAAAAAAAAAAAAAAAATTAATGCAAAAAAATTTTTTGTTTGCTCAGATATTGACATTGAAAATGAAATTTTAGATCATGTCGTCCATAAAACAAGTGATCATTATTGTGGCCATTTTTTACCCCCTCCTACCCCATGTTAGCATAGGTTAGCATTTCGAGACCCCCCCCCCAAAATTACATTAGATTTCGGTTACCCCCACCCTTAAAAATTAAAAAAAAAAACTGTTGGGGATTTTCCGAAAATACATATCATCGGTTTTAAAATAATTTTGTGGTTTCGGAGGAGGGTTAATGATTCGTGCGACTCTTATACCAGGGATGCGATGCCGGTGGCATTTAATCGGCATCGGCATCGGCATCGGCATCGCTGCCGGAATCGGAATCGGTAAAAAAAAAAAAAAAAATTCGGAATCAGCATCGGCATCGGAATCGGTAAAAAAAAAAATTCCGGAATCGACATCGGCATCGGAATCGGCGGGAAAAAATTTTCCAGAATCGGCATCGGCTTCGAAATCGTTAAAAAAAAATTCCGGCATCAGCATCGGAATCGGCGAAAAATTATTTGCCGGAATCGGCATCGGCATCGGCATCAAGTATTTCACCCAAGAAAAAAGAAATGGTTGTCAGCAATAAATAATTTTATATTTAAAATAAAAAATAAAAAATTAGAAAACTTTAAAAATTTAAAATTAAGGAACAGATCCTTTGCTTTCGTACTTCATCGAATTGGAAGCAAAAAAAAAAAAAAAAAAAAAAAAAAATTAATGCAAAAAAATTTTTGTTTGCTCAGATATTGACATTGAAAATGAAATTTTAGATCATGTCGTCCATAAAACAAGTGATCATTATTGTGGCCATTTTTTACCCCCTCCTACCCCATGTTAGCATAGGTTAGCATTTCGAGACCCCCCCCCCAAAATTACATTAGATTTCGGTTACCCCCACCCTTAAAAATTAAAAAAAAAATTAATACTAAACATTTAAAAAAATATGAAATCCTTTGGAACTTAAATTTTAATCTTTTTTTTTTTTTCTTGGAGTCGGAATCGGCGGAATTTTTGACTCATTTTTGAAAGCATCAGCGTCATCGTCAAAAAATTTTTTTTTCACTAATCGGCTTCGGCATCGGCATCGACATCGACATCGGTAATTTTTTTTAAAAAAAGGATCGACATCGGCATCGACATCGGTTATTTTTTTAAAAAAGGAATCGGAATCGGCATCGGCGTCGAAATTATTTGCGACCCTTGGCGGCCGATGCCGGCATCGGCTTCGGCTTCGGCATCGGCATCGCATCCCTGTCTTATACAGGATAAAGACGGCTTTTGAGAATTTTTCGACGATATATCATCCGTTTGAAAATCATATAAAAATTTTTTTTTTATTTTTTGAAGGTTATAACAAAGGGCATTGCAATGTGTTTCTAATGATAATATTAATAAACGTAAATAAATGCTGTCTTAAAAATTTAAAAAATCTGAAATGATTCGGAACTTGCATTTTGCAATTGAATTTTTTTTTTAAGTGGGTTAGGTCAAGTGCACAAGTATAAAAGCAGTTGAGAAATACATTCGAAACACAAAAAATTCCATCCGATCTTCGGGAAGAAGTCGGAGGAAAATTTAAAACCGGTCATTTTCGCCGCGGTCGCCGTACAGTTCGCGTGGCGCGTTGCGATCGGTCTCGAGTAGACCGTCCACGAGAGTCGGAGTTCGAAACTCGCTACTACCAAAATTTTTTTTCCCCCCTTTTTTTATTTTTTTATTAATTTTAACTTTATTGATGAGTCATTAGCCGCGGATAATTATTTACCGAAAAATAAATCCTTTTTCAAGGGAAAAAAAAAAAAAAAAATCTTTTTATTTTATTTTATTTTATTGTAAATGTTTTGGAGATCATCTGGGGGCAGTACAGGGACACGAACATAAAAGTCCGGGCCTCGTGCCCCTGTACTGCCCCCGGATGGCATCCAAAATATTTAAAATAAAATGGGAAGCGTTCAAGTATTACCTAAGACCGAACAAGGGGGGGATACTTGAAATTCTTACGATTTCTTATTTCGGGGGAGGGAGTTTGGCAAATCTTACGTCAGAATTTCCATGATGACTTATTGTTCAGAATTTTTATTTATTTAAAAAAATTAAGTTGGTTCAGATTTTTTTTTTTTTTTTTTTTTTTCCCCGAAGGTCTAAAGTATAAAAATTGAATAAATTTTTCAAAAAATTTCAAAAAATGAAAATTTATTTGTTGATGACAATTTTGTGCCGATTGCAGCCATCTTTATGGATATGAGTACTTATTATGAAACTTGAATCTTTGTGAAATTTTTTCTTTTTTTTTTTTCCAGGAAATTGATGAGCTCCCTCTATCCCCGGCACCTTTTTCCCAGCCTAAAATTCCATCATTGAGAAAAAATTTCATCGTTGGTTTTTTGCTGCAGCTCCCCGATTTCCAAATAGTCCCTGATTCCCGTCAGATAAGTACAAATGTATCTTTTTTTTTTTTTTTTTTTTTTGCACTTTAAGAACACATGCTTTGTGAATTTTTTTCTTTTTTTTTTTCCAGGAAATTGATGAGCTCCCTCTATCCCCGGCACCTTTTTCTCCAGGCCCTGTAAAAGCCATATGTGTGTGTGTGTGTCTGTATTTAAATCAGAAATCGCTTTTCTCCTAATGTAAGATTTTATTTAACGGATTTGAAGGTTCCGTTTGGGTGGGAAAGACTTCCGATCAGACGGGAGTCTTAACATAATTTTTTTTTTAAACCCCTCTTTTCTATTTTCCTTTGAGAAACATAATTTTAATTGCGGTTGCTTAATGAATTTAAACAATATAAAAACGCATCAATCGCATACGAATATTGAATCATGAGTCGATAACAATGGCGATCATTTATTCTTCGGTAAAAGTTTCCTTTTTTTCTGCTAGAGCGCTCTGGTTACGTCGGTAAAACATACAACTTTTTTATTGTAGATTTATTTCAAAGAAAAAACAGTTGGTTTAAATTTTATTATAAAAATGCTTTCAGTCATGTAGTATGTAGTGGAATGATTCAAATATTTTTTATTCTTTTTTGAAGGAAAAAAAAACTAAATATTTATTTTCGAGAAAACAATTTTAATCCGTTAACTTTGCCATAGATAATGCTTTAAGAATTAATTTACTGTACCTATAGCATTTACTCGAAGCATCTACTATACTGCAAAGAAGAAGAAGAAAAATTTTATCCTACCGCATTTTTTTAATGAAATTTAAACCAACTTTTTTTTTATCCTTAAATAAATCTACAATAAAAAAGTTGTATGTTTTACCGACGTAACCAGAACGCTCTAGCAGAGAAAAAGAAAAACTATTACCGAAGAATAAATGATCGCTATTGTAATGGATTAATGTTTCAATATTCGTATGCGATTGATGCGTTTTTATGTTGCTTGAATTCATTAAGCAACCGCAATGAAAGCTATGTTTCTCAAAAGAAAAAAGAAATGCCGGGTTTCAAAAAAAATTATGTTAAGAGTCCCGTCTGATCGGAAGTCTTTCCCGACCAAACGGAACCTTCAAGCCCCACGGGGTGAGCAATATTTTTCGGAAATTATATTTTCAGTATTTTTTAATACTAGTAAAAACAAACTTAGGTCTGCAAACAGCGGTGTTAAACGATTTTAAAGTTCACCAGCTACAGGAATGGAAAAATAAATGTCGCAATGGAGTCGCTTTTTCCCAAGCCCCACAGGTTAGCAATATTTTTCGGAAATTATAATTTTAGTATTTTTGAATTCTAATAAAAACAATAAATTTTTCCTTCAAACTGCAATGTTAAGCGATTTTAAAGCTCACGAGCTACAGGAATGAAAAAATTAATGTCGCAATGGAGTCGCTTTTTCCCAAGCACTACGGGGTGAGCAATATTTTTCGGAAATTATAATTTTAGTATTTTTGAATTCTAATAAAAACAATAAATTTTGCCTTCAAAACTGCAATGAAAATAAAAAAAATAAATTTTGCCTTCAAACTGCAATGTTAAGCGATTTTAAAGCTCACGAGCTACAGGATTGAAAAAATTAATGTCGCAATGGAGTCGCATTCTCCCAAACCCTACGGGGTGAGCAATATTTTTCGGAATTTATATTTTGATTATTTTTGAGTACTAACAACCAATTTTAGTTTGCAAACTGCAGTGTTAAGCAATTTAAAAGCTCACCAGCTACAAGAATAAAAAAATTAATTTCACAATGGAGTCGCTTTTTCCCAAGCATCACGGGGTGAGCAATATTTTTTGGAAATTATAATTTTAGTATTTTTGAATACTAATAAAGCAATAAATTTTGCCTTCAAACTGCAATGTTAAGCGATTTTAAAGCTGACGAGCTACAAGAATGAAAAAATTAATGTCGCAATGGAGTCGCTTTTTCCCAAGCACCACGGGGTGAGCAATATTTTTCGGAAATTATAATTTTTGTATTTTAATACTAATAAAGCAATAAATTTTGCCTTCAAACTGCAATGTTAAGCGATTTTAAAGCTCACGAGCTACAGGAATGAAAAAATTAATGTCGCAATGGAGTCGCTTTTTCCCAAGCCCCACGGGGTGAGCAATATTTTTCGGAAATTATATTTTCAGTATTTTTTAATACTAGTAAAAACAAACTTAGGTCTGCAAACAGCGGTGTTAAACGATTTTAAAGTTCACCAGCTACAGGAATGAAAAAATAAATGTCGCAGTGGAGTCACTTTTTCCCAAGCCCCACGGGGTGAGCAATATTTTTCGGAAATTATAATTTTTTGTATTTTTGAATTCTAATAAAAACAATAAATTTTTCCTTCAAACTGCAATGTTAAGCGATTTTAAAGCTCACGAGCTACAGGAATGAAAAAATTAATGTCGCAATGGAGTCGCTTTTTCCCAAGCCCCACGGGGTGAGCAATATTTTTCGGAAATTATAATTTTTTGTATTTTTGAATTCTAATAAAAACAATAAATTTTTCCTTCAACTGCAATGTTAAGCGATTTTAAAGCTCACGAGCTACAGGAATGAAAAAATTAATGTCGCAATGGAGTCGCTTTTTCCCAAGCCCTACGGGGTGAGCAATATTTTTCGGAAATTATATTTTGATTATTTTTGAGTACTAACAACCAATTTTAGTTTGCAAACTGCAGTGTTAAGCAATTTAAAAGCTCACCAGTTACAAGAATAAAAAAATTAATTTCACAATGGAGTCGCTTTTTCCCAAGCCCCAAGGGGTGAGCAATATTTTTCGGAAATTATATTTTCAGTATTTTTGAATACTAGTAAAAACAACTTAGGTCTGCAAACAGCGGTGTTAAACGATTTTAAAGTTCACCAGCTACAGGAATGAAAAAATAAATGTCGCAGTGGAGTCACTTTTTCCCAAGCCCCACGGGGTGAGCAATATTTTTCGGAAATTATAATTTTTTGTATTTTTGAATTCTAATAAAAACAATAAATTTTTCCTTCAAACTGCAATGTTAAGCGATTTTAAAGCTCACGAGCTACAGGAATGAAAAAATTAATGTCGCAATGGAGTCGCTTTTTCCCAAGCCCCACGGGGTGAGCAATATTTTTCAGAAATTATAATTTTTTGTATTTTTGAATTCTAATAAAAACAATAAATTTTTCCTTCAAACTGCAATGTTAAGCGATTTTAAAGCTCACGAGCTACAGGAATGAAAAAATTAATGTCGCAATGGAGTCGCTTTTTCCCAAGCCCTACGGGGTGAGCAATATTTTTCGGAAATTATATTTTGATTATTTTTGAGTACTAACAACCAATTTTAGTTTGCAAACTGCAGTGTTAAGCAATTTAAAAGCTCACCAGTTACAAGAATAAAAAAATTAATTTCACAATGGAGTCGCTTTTTCCCAAGCCCCAAGGGGTGAGCAATATTTTTCGGAAATTATATTTTCAGTATTTTTGAATACTAGTAAAAACAAACTTAGGTCTGCAAACAGCGGTGTTAAACGATTTTAAAGTTCACCAGCTACAGGAATGAAAAAATAAATGTCGCAGTGGAGTCGCTTTTTCCCAAGCCCTACGGGGTGAGCAATATTTTTCGGAAATTATATTTTGATTATTTTTGAGTACTAACAACCAATTTTAGTTTGCAAACTGCAGTGTTAAGCAATTTAAAAGCTCACCAGTTACAAGAATAAAAAAATTAATTCACAATGGAGTCGCTTTTTTCCCAGCCCCAAGGGGTGAGCAATATTTTTCGGAAATTATATTTTCAGTATTTTTGAATACTAGTAAAAACAACTTAGGTCTGCAAACAGCGGTGTTAAACGATTTTAAAGTTCACCAGCTACAGGAATGAAAAAATAAATGTCGCAGTGGAGTCGCTTTTTCCCAAGCCCTACGGGGTGAGCATATTTTTCGGAAATTATATTTTGATTATTTTTCAGTACTAACAACCAATTTTAGTTTGCAAACTGCAGTGTTAAGCAATTAAAAGCTCACCAGCTACAAGAATAAAAAAATTAATTTCACAATGGAGTCGCTTTTTCCCAAGCATCACGGGGTGAGCAATATTTTTTGGAAATTATAATTTTAGTATTTTTGAATACTAATAAAGCAATAAATTTTGCCTTCAAACTGCAATGTTAAGCGATTTTAAAGCTGACGAGCTACAAGAATGAAAAAATTAATGTCGCAATGGAGTCGCTTTTTCCCAAGCACCACGGGGTGAGCAATATTTTTCGGAAATTATAATTTTTGTATTTTAATACTAATAAAGCAATAAATTTTGCCTTCAAACTGCAATGTTAAGCGATTTTAAAGCTCACGAGCTACAGGAATGAAAAAATTAATGTCGCAATGGAGTCGCTTTTTCCCAAGCCCCACGGGGTGAGCAATATTTTTCGGAAATTATATTTTCAGTATTTTTTAATACTAGTAAAAACAAACTTAGGTCTGCAAACAGCGGTGTTAAACGATTTTAAAGTTCACCAGCTACAGGAATGAAAAAATAAATGTCGCAGTGGAGTCACTTTTTCCCAAGCCCCACGGGGTGAGCAATATTTTTCGGAAATTATAATTTTTTGTATTTTTGAATTCTAATAAAAACAATAAATTTTTCCTTCAAACTGCAATGTTAAGCGATTTTAAAGCTCACGAGCTACAGGAATGAAAAAATTAATGTCGCAATGGAGTCGCTTTTTCCCAAGCCCCACGGGGTGAGCAATATTTTTCGGAAATTATAATTTTTTGTATTTTTGAATTCTAATAAAAACAATAAATTTTTCCTTCAAACTGCAATGTTAAGCGATTTTAAAGCTCACGAGCTACAGGAATGAAAAAATTAATGTCGCAATGGAGTCGCTTTTTCCCAAGCCCTACGGGGTGAGCAATATTTTTCGGAAATTATATTTTGATTATTTTTGAGTACTAACAACCAATTTTAGTTTGCAAACTGCAGTGTTAAGCAATTTAAAAGCTCACCAGTTACAAGAATAAAAAAATTAATTTCACAATGGAGTCGCTTTTTCCCAAGCCCCAAGGGGTGAGCAATATTTTTCGGAAATTATATTTTCAGTATTTTTGAATACTAGTAAAAACAAACTTAGGTCTGCAAACAGCGGTGTTAAACGATTTTAAAGTTCACCAGCTACAGGAATGAAAAAATAAATGTCGCAGTGGAGTCACTTTTTCCAAGCCCCACGGGGTGAGCAATATTTTTCGGAAATTATAATTTTTTGTATTTTTGAATTCTAATAAAAACAATAAATTTTTCCTTCAAACTGCAATGTTAAGCGATTTTAAAGCTCACGAGCTACAGGAATGAAAAAATTAATGTCGCAATGGAGTCGCTTTTTCCCAAGCCCCACGGGGTGAGCAATATTTTTCAGAAATTATAATTTTTTGTATTTTTGAATTCTAATAAAAACAATAAATTTTTCCTTCAAACTGCAATGTTAAGCGATTTTAAAGCTCACGAGCTACAGGAATGAAAAAATTAATGTCGCAATGGAGTCGCTTTTTCCCAAGCCCTACGGGGTGAGCAATATTTTTCGGAAATTATATTTTGATTATTTTTGAGTACTAACAACCAATTTTAGTTTGCAAACTGCAGTGTTAAGCAATTTAAAAGCTCACCAGTTACAAGAATAAAAAAATTAATTTCACAATGGAGTCGCTTTTTCCCAAGCCCCAAGGGGTGAGCAATATTTTTCGGAAATTATATTTTCAGTATTTTTGAATACTAGTAAAAACAAACTTAGGTCTGCAAACAGCGGTGTTAAACGATTTTAAAGTTCACCAGCTACAGGAATGAAAAAATAAATGTCGCAGTGGAGTCGCTTTTTCCCAAGCCCTACGGGGTGAGCAATATTTTTCGGAAATTATATTTTGATTATTTTTCAGTACTAACAACCAATTTTAGTTTGCAAACTGCAGTGTTAAGCAATTTAAAAGCTCACCAGCTACAAGAATAAAAAAATTAATTTCACAATGGAGTCGCTTTTTGCAAAGCATCACGGGGTGAGCAATATTTTTCGGAAATTATAATTTTAGTATTTTTGAATTCTAATAAAAACAATAAATTTTGCCTTCAAACTGCAATGAAAATAAAAAAAATAAATTTTGCCTTCAAACTGCAATGTTAAGCGATTTTAAAGCTCACGAGCTACAGGATTGAAAAAATTAATGTCGCAATGGAGTCGCATTCTCCCAAACCCTACGGGGTGAGCAATATTTTTCGGAATTTATATTTTGATTATTTTTGAGTACTAACAACCAATTTTAGTTTGCAAACTGCAGTGTTAAGCAATTTAAAAGCTCACCAGCTACAAGAATAAAAAAATTAATTTCACAATGGAGTCGCTTTTTCCCAAGCATCACGGGGTGAGCAATATTTTTTGGAAATTATAATTTTAGTATTTTTGAATACTAATAAAGCAATAAATTTTGCCTTCAAACTGCAATGTTAAGCGATTTTAAAGCTGACGAGCTACAAGAATGAAAAAATTAATGTCGCAATGGAGTCGCTTTTTCCAAGCACCACGGGGTGAGCAATATTTTTCGGAAATTATAATTTTTTGTATTTTAATACTAATAAAGCAATAAATTTTGCCTTCAAACTGCAATGTAAGCGATTTTAAAGCTCACGAGCTACAGGAATGAAAAAATTAATGTCGCAATGGAGTCGCTTTTTCCAAGCCCCACGGGGTGAGCAATATTTTTCGGAAATTATATTTTCAGTATTTTTTAATACTAGTAAAAACAAACTTAGGTCTGCAAACAGCGGTGTTAAACGATTTTAAAGTTCACCAGCTACAGGAATGAAAAAATAAATGTCGCAGTGGAGTCACTTTTTCCCAAGCCCCACGGGGTGAGCAATATTTTTCGGAAATTATAATTTTTTGTATTTTTGAATTCTAATAAAAACAATAAATTTTTCCTTCAAACTGCAATGTTAAGCGATTTTAAAGCTCACGAGCTACAGGAATGAAAAAATTAATGTCGCAATGGAGTCGCTTTTTTCCCAGCCCCACGGGGTGAGCAATATTTTTCGGAAATTATAATTTTTTGTATTTTTGAATTCTAATAAAAACAATAAATTTTTCCTTCAAACTGCAATGTTAAGCGATTTTAAAGCTCACGAGCTACAGGAATGAAAAAATTAATGTCGCAATGGAGTCGCTTTTTCCCAAGCCCTACGGGGTGAGCAATATTTTTCGGAAATTATTTTTGATTATTTTTGAGTACTAACAACCAATTTTAGTTTGCAAACTGCAGTGTTAAGCAATTTAAAAGCTCACCAGTTACAAGAATAAAAAAATTAATTTCACAATGGAGTCGCTTTTTCCCAAGCCCCAAGGGGTGAGCAATATTTTTCGGAAATTATATTTTCAGTATTTTTGAATACTAGTAAAAACAACTTAGGTCTGCAAACAGCGGTGTTAAACGATTTTAAAGTTCACCAGCTACAGGAATGAAAAAATAAATGTCGCAGTGGAGTCACTTTTTCCCAAGCCCCACGGGGTGAGCAATTTTTTCGGAAATTATAATTTTTTGTATTTTTGAATTCTAATAAAAACAATAAATTTTTCCTTCAAACTGCAATGTTAAGCGATTTTAAAGCTCACGAGCTACAGGAATGAAAAAATTAATGTCGCAATGGAGTCGCTTTTTCCCAAGCCCCACGGGGTGAGCAATATTTTTCAGAAATTATAATTTTTTGTATTTTTGAATTCTAATAAAAACAATAAATTTTTCCTTCAAACTGCAATGTTAAGCGATTTTAAAGCTCACGAGCTACAGGAATGAAAAAATTAATGTCGCAATGGAGTCGCTTTTTCCCAAGCCCTACGGGGTGAGCAATATTTTTCGGAAATTATATTTTGATTATTTTTGAGTACTAACAACCAATTTTAGTTTGCAAACTGCAGTGTTAAGCAATTTAAAAGCTCACCAGTTACAAGAATAAAAAAATTAATTTCACAATGGAGTCGCTTTTTCCCAAGCCCCAAGGGGTGAGCAATATTTTTCGGAAATTATATTTTCAGTATTTTTGAATACTAGTAAAAACAAACTTAGGTCTGCAAACAGCGGTGTTAAACGATTTTAAAGTTCACCAGCTACAGGAATGAAAAAATAAATGTCGCAGTGGAGTCGCTTTTTCCCAAGCCCTACGGGGTGAGCAATATTTTTCGGAAATTATATTTTGATTATTTTTCAGTACTAACAACCAATTTTAGTTTGCAAACTGCAGTGTTAAGCAATTTAAAAGCTCACCAGCTACAAGAATAAAAAAATTAATTTCACAATGGAGTCGCTTTTTGCAAAGCATCACGGGGTGAGCAATATTTTTCGGAAATTATAATTTTAGTATTTTTGAATACTAATGAAGCAATAAATTTTGCCTTCAAACTGCAATGTTAAGCGATTTTAAAGCTCACGAGCTACAGGAATGAAAAAATTAATGTCGCAATGGAGTCGCTTTTTCCCAAGCCCCACGGGGTGAGCAATATTTTTCGGAAATTATAATTTTTTGTATTTTTGAATTCTAATAAAAACAATAAATTTTTCCTTCAAACTGCAATGTTAAGCGATTTTAAAGCTCACGAGCTACAGGAATGAAAAAATTAATGTCGCAATGGAGTCGCTTTTTCCCAAGCACCACGGGGTGAGCAATATTTTTCGGAAATTATAGTTTTAGTATTTTTATACTAATAAAGCAATAAATTTTGCCTTCAAACTGCAATGTTAAGCGATTTTAAAGCTCACGAGCTACAGGAATGAAAAAATTAATGTCGCAATGGAGTCGCTTTTTCCCAAGCCTACGGGGTGAGCAATATTTTTCGGAAATTATATTTTGATTATTTTTGAGTACTAACAACCAATTTTAGTTTGCAAACTGCAGTGTTAAGCAATTTAAAAGCTCACCAGTTACAAGAATAAAAAAATTAATTTCACAATGGAGTCGCTTTTTCCCAAGCCCCAAGGGGTGAGCAATATTTTTCGGAAATTATATTTTCAGTATTTTTTAATACTAGTAAAAACAAACTTAGGTCTGCAAACAGCGGTGTTAAACGATTTTAAAGTTCACCAGCTACAGGAATGAAAAAATAAATGTCGCAGTGGAGTCACTTTTTCCCAAGCCCCACGGGGTGAGCAATATTTTTCGGAAATTATAATTTTTTGTATTTTTGAATTCTAATAAAAACAATAAATTTTTCCTTCAAACTGCAATGTTAAGCGATTTTAAAGCTCACGAGCTACAGGAATGAAAAAATTAATGTCGCAATGGAGTCGCTTTTTCCCAAGCCCCACGGGGTGAGCAATATTTTTCGGAAATTATAATTTTTTGTATTTTTGAATTCTAATAAAAACAATAAATTTTTCCTTCAACTGCAATGTTAAGCGATTTTAAAGCTCACGAGCTACAGGAATGAAAAAATTGATGTCGCAATGGAGTCGCTTTTTCCCAAGCCCCACGGGGTGAGCAATATTTTTCGGAAATTATATTTTGATTATTTTTGAGTACTAACAACCAATTTTGGTTTGCAAACTGCAGTGTTAAGCAATTTAAAAGCTCACCAGTTACAAGAATAAAAAAATTAATTTCACAATGGAGTCGCTTTTTACCAAGCCCCAAGGGGTGAGCAAATTTTTTCGGAAATTATATTTTCAGTATTTTTTAATACTAGTAAAAACAAACTTAGGTCTGCAAACAGCGGTGTTAAACGATTTTAAAGTTCACCAGCTACAGGAATGAAAAAATAAATGTCGCAGTGGAGTCACTTTTTCCCAAGCCCCACGGGGTGAGCAATATTTTTCGGAAATTATAATTTTTTGTATTTTTGAATTCTAATAAAAACAATAAATTTTTCCTTCAAACTGCAATGTTAAGCGATTTTAAAGCTCACGAGCTACAGGAATGAAAAAATTAATGTCGCAATGGAGTCGCTTTTTCCCAAGCCCCACGGGGTGAGCAATATTTTTCGGAAATTATAATTTTTTGTATTTTTGAATTCTAATAAAAACAATAAATTTTTCCTTCAAACTGCAATGTTAAGCGATTTTAAAGCTCACGAGCTACAGGAATGAAAAAATTAATGTCGCAATGGAGTCGCTTTTTCCCAAGCACCACGGGGTGAGCAATATTTTTCGGAAATTATAGTTTTAGTATTTTTTAATACTAATAAAGCAATAAATTTTGCCTTCAAACTGCAATGTTAAGCGATTTTAAAGCTCACGAGCTACAGGAATGAAAAAATTAATGTCGCAATGGAGTCGCTTTTTCCCAAGCCCTACGGGGTGAGCAATATTTTTCGGAAATTATATTTTGATTATTTTTGAGTACTAACAACCAATTTTAGTTTGCAAACTGCAGTGTTAAGCAATTTAAAAGCTCACCAGTTACAAGAATAAAAAAATTAATTTCACAATGGAGTCGCTTTTTCCCAATCCCCAAGGGGTGAGCACGACTACGTAGGGACTCTTTATAGGTCACTCCATCTTGTTTTCTGCAGATGTATATCACGTCTTTTTTAGTTCAATTAGTTGCTGGTTTGTGAATTTAAAGTATTGTTTCGATAGTTTAGTGTGTTTCGGGTCTGTGGTGGCATAAATTGGGTCCAATAACTCTAAACTGACTCTGAGCTTTGTTAAAACAAAAATCGTTTAACCTAACCTGGTCCTCGTCAACTTCATAATTTTGGGACTCTCTTAAATATTAATTACGCCATGAGCACAACTAATTTTTGCTAATTTTTGCTGCTTAGTGTCGCCAGGCTGTCAATTGAACGTTTTCTAACTATTGAGCTAACGCTTAATACGGTGCTACCATCTAACTTAAATAAAATACTTTAGCTAATAATTCCTCAAGGACTTTTCTAATATCTCTGCATAAGCTAAACATAAGAATCCAGTTTTCGTCCACATTCCACGTAGTCTGAACCCCATAAGGTACCTCCATCTATTGGTATAAAATGCTTCAGCTGGAACTTTCTTAAGATCAGGATTACTCCCGCATAAGCTAAACATAATGAATCTACATGTAACATTCCACAGTATTATTCTACTTTGAACTGCCTCAAACTTTATGTCGCAATGGAAAGGAAGAAGCTTACTAGGACATCGCGCGTTTCTTCAGAGGAAAACAGCTGTGACCTTGCTGTGAAACCTGATTTGAAAGAAAGACTTTTGCCTGATGGTTGGAAGAGTGTACAAGTACAAGTGACCAAAAAAAATAATTCCCAAGTATCAAAAATTGTAATTGAAGCGCCTGATGGAACGCGATTTAAAACTCCAAAATCGTTAAGGACTTATATCGAAAAGAAAAAATTACCGCATAAACCGGAAGAATTCTCATGGTCGGTTCACCCTTGGACAATCGTAGATCAACCCCCGAATAATTTGGAAACCCCTACGGTCAACTCTAACCATTTCAGCTCCCCCAATGATAGTTTCTCCTCAATTACTTCAAACGAACAGACACAGAGCATTTTAACATCCGGGAAGGAAGAGGTCTTCTCATCGTCCTTTGAAAACACCACTGAATCAGCGGAAGAGAATTTGGCGCAAGTGTCTCATCGCAACAAAATACTTCTGGATAAAATTAGTTTCCTTGAGTCGGAAGTTCGCAATTCCGAAGAAGAAATCGTCTCATTAATGGACACTATTGCATCGATGAAAGTTAATGAAACTCGACTAATCAAAAAAATTAATGATTTAGAATTAAGAGTCCGTCATTTGGATTTGGAAAATGAGTTGCATCATGAGTTTCAAACTAAATATATGGAGGCAGAAAACAAATGTGTAAATTTGGAAAATCGGCTTCGATCCAATGCTGCTGACATGGATCGTCTGAAGAAATCTTTTGAGGATAAAACGTTTCTCCTGCAGGAAGCGGAAAATAACCTACTAAAAGTCCAGAGCAAAATTCGAGAACTTCAAGCTCGACTAGCCGCTAACAATGAGCGAAAGGATTTGGATGATGCGATTCGAAGTGTAGCTAAAAATGATTGGATCAGTGACACCGTAGTCACCGCATGCATCAAACATTATCGTCCACTTATAGATGAAAAAAATATTCTACATTTAGATCCGAGTACGACTTTACTGATCAAAAATGACTTGACGGAGCCTAAAGACTTGTCGTCGCTCATCGTTCCCTTGGACATGTTATCCTATAAATATTTGATCTTTTTCGTCAGCGACAGCATCGGTTATAATGAGGTCAATACCACTGGATCCCACTGGTCTCTGCTAGTAATAGAATTGTCAAGTAAAATTTGCTTTCATTTGGACTCAGCACCTGGCTATAACACAGCTCATGCCAGAAAAATTATCAAAAAATTATCGTTAATTCTTAACATTAATTTAGAATTAAGTGAGAAAACCGTTCATAAACAAAAAAACTCTTACGATTGTGGTATAGAAATGCTGTGCAATTTAGATCAAGTTATACGTCATCTGAAGGATAAGGGTACACTATCAACTTTGAACTTAATGGAAAATAATGCGGATATCGCCCGGATTGATGCTTTGAGATTTTTAGTTCAACTGAATTATCAAACTGATAATACTAACATTTATTTTACTCTTACGAACAATTTTTCGCGCGAATTATCGGATATCTCAAACAAAGCCGGACTAGTGAGTGAGAATCCTATTAATTTTAACCATAACAACAATAATAATCATAATAAAAATAATAGTATCAACAACAATAGTAATAGTAGTAAAAAAAATAATAGCAATAGTAATAATAACAATAATAAAAATGGTAATGGTCCAAACAATAGTAATATTAAGTGTGTTATAATCGGAGATTCGTTACTAAGGCATTCGTGGCGTTATTTAGATAAAAATACCACGAGGGTTTTATGTGTTCCAGGATTGAACCAGAGATCATTTGGCAAAATAATAAATAATCTACCGGTTAATAAATTAGTTACCAAGGTGATTGTCCATGTTGGGACCAATGACTTGAATAAAACCAAAGATGTTGATTACTTTATTGGGAACTATTGGAACTCAATGACCGACCTCAAAATTAAATTTCCAAACGCTAAAGTTAGTTTATCCGGTGTTTTAAAAAGAAAAGACATGAATTATAATTTCATCCGGTTAATAAATCACAATCTATCGTGGATGGCAAAGTGTTTCGGCTTTGATTTTTGTAATCCGAATTATGTGATATCATATTATCATCTTGATAGGTCAGGTCTACATTTGAATTGGCGGGGTAAAACGGTTTTCGGTCATTTTTTAGAGCGTTGTTGCTCAGATCAGAAGTTAATAATTTAATTGTCCAAGGAGATATTCTAAGAAACAATCATAACATTAATAATCGTTTTAAATTGCAGTCTAAAACAGCCTCAGCCATCAGAATCTTTTATCAGAACGTTCGAGGATTGAATAACAAACTACAAAATTTGTCATCACAGCTGCAACTTCCCCAGCTGCAGTTTCCCAATTTCTCTGACTTCAAGTCGGATAATTGCATCGTTAGTTCGATTCCTGTAATCATAACTCACACACGGGATCATTCAGTATCACGTCAGACCAACAATCCCAATAATCTTATTCGGATTGCTCCGGTTAAGGATGATGAATTTAGGGTCTTCTATCAGAATGTTCGTGGTCTACGGACCAAAACGCACACCTTCATTAATTCTGTCTTGGCAAACGACTATGATGCCATTTTAATAGCAGAAACCTGGCTTAACCCAGATTTCAGCGATAGCGAGATTTTCGACGATCGCTACACTGTCTTTCGGCAGGATAGAGATTCTGAAGCTACAAGGAAAAACTTAGGCGGCGGAGTTCTAATTGCAACCAAACGGACTTTCGCTATCTCCGTAGTACAAATGCCAGTCAATCCAAACTTTAATTGTGTCTGCATAGTGCTGAAGTCTCAACATTATACGATTTGCCTGGCTGCTGTTTATATTCACTGCAACAGTCCCTGCTCGGTATATGAACAATTCTTTGATGGTTTCTACGATAACTCCCAAATCGGCAAAGTTGATAAATTTTTAATCATTGGAGACTTCAATCTGAGTAACATGCGAATACATCCTAACTCTAGGGATGAAAAGGAACGGGTCTTATCTAACTTTATGTCTTTTTTTAACTTAAAGTCCTTTAATACTATTTGTAATTTTAATAACAAAACTTTAGATTTAGTTTTAACTGACTTCGATGACGTTGTAGTAAATAGAGGATTACCCCTTGTACCTGAAGACAAACACCATCCTTCTCTTCTCCTTCGAGTTTTATTTACCATTAAACCAGTACCTGATGTATCATCCTCGGAATATCGCTACAATTTTTATAAGGCCGATTTTAAGAACCTGTATAAAGATCTTTCCAACTTTCAATGGGATTCTCTCTGTTCCATGACTGATGACGTCAACTGCTGCCTGGATTATTTATATGATAACCTCTACAACATCCTTGACATTCATGTGCCTAAAAATCGGACTCCTTCCAAACGTTTTCCGCCTTGGATTGATTACAATATTATTTCCAAATTGAAACTGAAGCGTAAACTTGAAAAAAAAAGATTCCGCAGTGAATCCCATAATCGGAATTTCATCGACTTTTCGTTAACCTTATCACAGCAAATTGATGAAGCTTACACTACCTATCTTACGCGTTTAGAGAAGGAGTTAAAAATAAACCCGAAAGTTTTTTTCAGCTTTCTCAACTCCAAGAAAATTAGTAGGTGTGGTTCCTCTATGACCTATGAGGGAAAAAAAGTAGCCGATACTCAGAAAACAGCCGACCTTCTAGCTACTACCTTTTCTAAGTCATTCGCTGTCGAGATTTCTTCCTATGACCCTGTTGCTGCTTCTAGTGGCTCAGTGCGGGAAAACGTTACTTCGACCCTGGAAGTGGAGTCGATTTCAGAGGAGGACTTGTTTCAGGCAATCAAGGAAATGAAGCCAACTAAAAGTGCTGGCTCTGATGGCATTCCTCCTTTCGTTCTCAAAGGATTATATGAGGTTCTTGCTAGACCTTTGCTTCATATCTTCAACCTTTCGTTACGGACGTGTTCATACCCGGACAAATGGAAAACTGCCGTGGTTATTCCTATTCCCAAGTCAGAAGCCAAAGGGGAAATTGAAATGCAGCGGCCTATTTCGCTTCTCAACTCTTTTTCTAAACTTTTTGAAACCATCCTTCATAAACCAATTCAGAACCATTTCCTGCCGTTGGTTTCTGACGCTCAACATGGCTTTGTACCACGACGCTCTACAGTAACAAATCTTGTCTCGTACACGCAAGTCATTTCGCAGGCTCTTGATGATGGTGCTGAAGTTCACTGTATTTACACTGATTTTGAGAAAGCATTTGATCGTGTCAACCATGATCTTCTTCTCTCAAAACTTTGGTCGTACGGCTTCTCCCATTCCTTAATTCAATTCTTTGCCTCATACCTCAGAGAGCGTCCTCACAGAGTATCTTTTCTTAATTCTAAATCTGCTCCGTATAATGCAACCTCCGGTGTTCCTCAGGGGGGAGTATTAGGTCCTGCTTTCTTTGATTATTTTATAAATGACGCTCCATCTACTTTAGTAACCTCAAAATCCCATCTATTTTGTGATGACTGGAAAATTTTGAATATCATCCGAAATCGTCAAGATTGTTGTTTACTTCAGCTTGATATTTATCGGATGGTTACGTGGTCGGAAGAAAATAAATTACCCTTCAATGCGCGTAAATGTAAAGTAATGACCTTTTCCCGCAAGCAAATGCCCACTTGCTACGATTATGAAATGAAATCAGTTCCGTTACAGCAGGTGGAGTCTGTAACTGATCTTGGCGTGTTATTTGACAAGGAAATCAATTTTCACGACCATATTTCGAAAATTGTAAACAAAGCCTACCGCTCTTTGGGCTTTTTAAAGCGAAATGGTCATTCATTTAACTACGAAACTCTTAACTTGCTTTTTAACCTGTATGTACGATCAAAATTAGAATACGCTTCAGTTGTTTGGAATCCTTACCACCATAATTACAGCCAGCTAATTGACTCCTTACAACATAAATTTCTACGGTACTTGTTCTTTAAGAAATATAAAACGTCACCAGCACTTGCTACCACTACTTCTGATCTTTTGAGTGAATTCTCAAAATTGAATATAGTTCGTTTAAGTAAGAGACGAGAATTAGCACAACTTATATTTCTTAAAAAGCTAGTTGCTGGTCATATTGATAGCTCCCTCCTGTACGAACAGCTACATTTCAGAGACTCCAGCACCCGTACTCCTCTCAAAACCACTTTTTTTTTTCCGATCACCCGAACTGTCCATCACCGGAATTCTCCCATATATTCCATCATGTTAGCATGGAACAGACTACAGTCCTACAATCCGGAGCTTAACTTTGATATGAGCCTGAAACGTATAAAGGACATATTTTACTCATCTTTGCCTCCCCGTTGTAGCGATGTTCCGAGTGATGAACTTTTTTATTTTATTCTTTGTTTTATTATATTTTGTTTTGTTTTAATTTTTTTGGTAAATAATTGTTAAAATTTTTTTTTTTTAATTTTCAAATTGTTAAAATGTTAAATTGATGTCATTCAATAAACTTAAATTAAATTAAATTAAATTAAATTAAATTAAATTAAGCAATATTTTTCGGAAATTATATTTTCAGTATTTTTTAATACTAGTAAAAACAAACTTAGGTCTGCAAACAGCGGTGTTAAACGATTTTAAAGTTCACCAGCTACAGGAATGAAAAAATAAATGTCGCAGTGGAGTCACTTTTTCCCAAGCCCCACGGGGTGAGCAATATTTTTCGGAAATTATAATTTTTTGTATTTTTGAATTCTAATAAAAACAATAAATTTTTCCTTCAAACTGCAATGTTAAGCGATTTTAAAGCTCACGAGCTACAGGAATGAAAAAATTAATGTCGCAATGGGGTTACTTTTTCCCAAGCCCGACGGGGTGAGCAATATTTTTCGAAAATTATAATTTTAGTATTTTTGAATTCTAATAAAAACAATAAATTTTTCCTTCAAACTGCAATGTTAAGCGATTTTAAAGCTCACGAGCTACAGGAATGAAAAAATTAATGTCGCAATGGAGTCACTTTTTCCCAAGCACCACGGGGTGAGCAATATTTTTCGGAAATTATAATTTTAGTATTTTTCAAAACTAATAAAGCCATAAATTTTGCCTTCAAACTGCAATGTTAATCGATTTTAAAGCTCACGAGCTCCAGGAATGAAAAAATTAATGTCGCAATGGAGTCGCTTTTTCCTAAGCCCCATGGGGTGAGCAATATTTATCAAAAATTATATTTTGATTATTTTTGAGTACTAACAACCAATATTAGTTTCCAAACTGCAGTGTTAAGCAATTTAAAAGCTCACCAGCTACAAGAATAAAAAAATTAATTTCACAATGGAGTCGCTTTTTCCCAAGCCCCACGGGGTGAGCAATATTTTTCGGAAATTATATTTTAGCAAACGCAAACAGCGGTGTTAAACGATTTTAAAGTTCACCAGCTACAGGAATGAAAAAATAAATGTCGCAGTGGAGTCGCTTTTTCCCAAGCCCCACGGGGTGAGCAATATTTTTCGGAAATTATAATTTTAGTATTTTTGAATTCTAATAAAAACAATCAATTTTGCCTTCAAACTGCAATGTTAAGCGATTTTAAAGCTCACGAGCTACAGGATTGAAAAAATTAATGTCGCAATGGAGTCGCTTTTTCCCAAGCCCTACGGGGTGAGCAATATTTTTCGGAAATTATATTTTGATTATTTTTCAGTACTAACAACCAATTTTAGTTTGCAAACTGCAGTGTTAAGCAATTTAAAAGCTCACCAGCACAAGAATAAAAAAATTAATTTCACAATGGAGTCGCTTTTTGCAAAGCACCACGGGGTGAGCAATATTTTTCGGAAATTATAATTTTAGTATTTTTGAATACTAATAAAGCAATAAATTTTGCCTTCAAACTGCAATGTTAAGCGTTTTTAAAGCTCACGAGCTACAGGAATGAAAAAATTAATGTCGCAATGGAGTCGCTTTTTCCCAAGCACCACGGGGTGATCAATATTTTTAGGAAATTATAATGTTAGTATTTTAATACTAATAAAGCAATAAATTTTGCCTTCAAACTGCAATGTTAAGCGATTTTAAAGCTCACGAGCTACAGGAATGTAAAAATTAATGTCACAATGGAGTCGCTTTTTCCCAAGCCCCACGGGGTGAGCAATATTTTTCGGAAATTATATTTTGATTATTTTTGAGTACTAACAACCAATTTTTGTTTGCAAACTGCAGTGTTAAGCAATTTAAAAGCTCAGCAGCTACAAGAATAAAAAAATTAATTTCACAATGGAGTCGCTTTTTCCCAAGCCCCACGGGGTGAGCAATATTTTTCGGAAATTATAATTTTAGTATTTTTGAATTCTAATAAATACAATAAATTTTGCCTTCAAACTGCAATGTTAAGCGATTTTAAAGCTCACGAGCTACAGGATTGAAAAAATTAATGTCGTAATGGAGTCGCTTTTTCCCAAGCACCACGGGGTGAGCAATATTTTTCGGAAATTATATTTTGATTATTTTTGAGTACTAACAACCAATTTTAGTTTGCAAGGCGTTGGTCGGAGAAAATCGGTATTGTGAAATTCGTCTTCTACATCGTTAAAAGTACCTATAAAATCCTTTTTTGTAAAATCCAATTACGGAAAAATGCACCGGATTGCGATTACAAGGTGACGGTTTGGAAACGGTCGATTTTGATGAATATGATAACTTGCCGTTAAAAGAATGGGTAGCGCAGTTGGACGTGCCTCAGCTGTACGATTGGGAAACTTTTAGCGAATTAGAAGATCAAATATTAACGGCTGAGGAACCAACGGACGAAGAAATAGCCGAGTCTTGTTTAAAAACCACCGAGGAATCTACCTCCGCCAACGAAAACAGCGAACATGAAGACGATTGTGATGACGATTTTTTTACTCCTCCTACTGTAACAGAAGCTCTTCATGCAGCCGAAACGATTAGGAGATAAATTCAGTTAAATGAAAATGCCGATTTAGATGAACAAATGAATTTTATGATTGATTCGATGGAGAGAAAACTGGAGACAACCTACATCAACTCAAAGAAAAAGAAGCAATCGCGAATCACTCAATTTTTTCCTCGTGCTAATTAAAATTATAGACAGTATACTCAAATAAAAAAAAAAAATTATTTGCATTTTTATTCAAGTCTTGCTTTTTTTTTCGCTTTTAACAACATTCGGATATAGCAGCGAAATTCTCCTGGTCCTTTGGTCGTTCTTATAACTGAATTCGAGTGTAGTTTCTTTCTCGGTAATAACTTATCTTTTTTTTTTTTTGAATTTTGGATAGTTCTTTTTCATAAGGGTATGCTGTCAAATTATTAATTTATTGCGTTGTCGATTAACTATTTATAAAGAAAGAACTATGATGAATCATTAATATAATATGAAAACAATAAGAAAACGATAATTACAAAAATGAAATACATAATCAAATAAAAACTCACAATTATAAAACAATAATTAAAAAGTCAATAAAATTTAATAAAACCTGATAAAGTTAAAAAAATTTTCTATTTATTTTAATTTCCCTTCGCCCTTTGGGCCTTTCATAAATCCGTTGGAAAAACGAATACATATTTTTAATGGCCCGGATCTTGTGACTCGTTTTCTTGGGACGTTTTTTCAGATCGCCGGCGTTCATCAATATCGTTTTAAGTGAAGTTGTCTCGGGTGATTTTGCAACAGGGTAATCATCTACCTGTCCCTCTTCATTGGTTTCCTCGTCCAAGGGCGTAGCCAACGAAACGTCTTCACTTAATTGAGCGTCTGAAAGTTGAATCCCACCTCTATCACCGATACAAAAAGAATACTTGGCATCCATTTTCACTTTTTCAAAGGTTACAACTAGCTTTTTCTGACAAGCAACTTCTAGAGGTTGACAAATCACTTCAACGTTTACTCCTGTAAGCGTTCCTAAAGTAGCATTGGGGCTCTCGAAAGCAGCATCAAACGGCAACTTCCTACTACCAGTGTCCTCGTTGTACCGGTACCGGCACCGGTCGCACACTCCATTGCGTAAAAACTTTTTCTGTATATACCGTAAACATTTTTCGCAACTGAAATATTAATTGTACACTGAAAGGTTAATTATCCTTTAAAAAAAAAAAAAATAAATATATAAATAAAAAATTAAATTTACCTGCGAGGGCCCATTTTCCTAAAACACAAAACGTAATAAAGTTTTGTAAATAAAATAATGTTACCAAGGCGACGCGTCGCCTTACGTACGTCGCCTTACGCCTTAAGTACGGCGAAAATTATAAAAAATCTAACCGTATTTTTGAGAATATTTTTGGGGTAGAGGATTCTGAATCTGAAATAATTTTTCAGAAATTCGGATTCCTTGTGCTCTTACTGCGGCTTTGGTGGACCACCGATCAAAAATCTAAGCATATTTTTGAGAATATTATCATGATAGAGAATTCCGAATTCCAAATTATTTTTCCAAAATTCGAATTCTTTATGCCCGTACTCGGCTTTGATAGATCTCTGATCGAAAAACTAACCATATTTTTGAGAATTATTTAAATAGTCGATAAAGCAATTTGATCGGTTCTCGGTAATTGATGGCCTGTGCAGCGATAGTTTCGAAGTTAAAACCGCGTTACGGCAAGGAGACGGACCATCTCGTCTATCTTTTTATTTTTGTCCTTGAGAAGGTGGTTCATGCCATTGAAGATATCCCCGGTGGTATAAATATTGACAGTTCTCGGCTATGCGGATGGCCTTGACAACTTGGGTAACTTACGGAGGGAGGTTCGAAGTATGTTCACTGAGCTGTTAGCACTTATAAGCCGAATAGGGTTCAAACGGACCATTTTCGATGGCCCTAGCTTCTGCCCTGCGACAATAACAAAAATGGAAAATTTAACCGAACCGAACCTTTTAGAAAATTTTAATAAAAAAACCGAACCCAAACTCGAACCCAGTTATTTATGAAGGGTGCCGGGGAAAAAGGTGCCGGGGATAGAGGGAGCTCATCAATTTCCTGAAAAAAAAAAAGAAAAAATTTCACAAAGCATGTGTTCTTAAAGTGCAAAAAAAAAAAAAAAAAAAAAAAAAGATACATTTGTACTCATCTGACGGGAATCAGGGACTATTTGGAAATCGGGGAGCTGCAGCAAAAAACCAACGATGAAATTTTTTCTCAATGATGGAATTTTAGGCTGGGAAAAAGGTGCCGGGGATAGAGGGAGCTCATCAATTTCCTGGAAAAAAAAAGAAAAAAATTCACAAAGCATGTGTTCTTAAAGTGCAAAAAAAAAAAAAAAAAAAGATACATTTGTACTCATCTGACGGGAATCAGGGACTATTTGGAAATCGGGGAGCTGCAGCAAAAAACCAACGATGAAATTTTTTCTCAATGATGAAATTTTAGGCTGGGAAAAAGGTGCCGGGGATAGAGGGAGCTCATCAATTTCCTGGAAAAAAAAAAGAAAAAATTTCACAAAGATTCAAGTTTCATAAGTACTCATATCCATGGAAGATGGCTGCAATCGGCCCAAAATTGTCATCAACAAATAAATTTTCATTTTTTGAAATTTTTTGAAAAATTTATTCAATTTTTATACTTTAGACCTTCGGGGGAAAAAAAAAAAAAAAATCTGAACCAACTTAATTTTTTTAAATAAATAAAAATTCTGAACAATAAGTCATCATGGAAATTCTGACGTAAAATTTGCCAAACTCCCTCCCCCAAATAAGAAATCGTAAGAATTTCAAGTATCCCCCCCTTGTTCGGTCTTAGGTAATACTTGAACGCTTCCCATTTTATTTTAAATATTTTGGATGCCATCCGGGGGCAGTACAGGGGCACGAGGCCCGGACTTTTATGTTCGTGTCCCTGTACTGCCACCAGATGATCTCCAAAACATTTACAATAAAATAAAGAAAAAAGATTTTTTTTTTTTTTTTTTTTTTTTTTTTTTTTTTTTTTTTTCCTTGAAAAAGGATTTATTTTTCGGTAAATAATTATCCGCTGCTAATGACTCATCAATAAAGTTAAAATTAATAAAAAAATAAAAAAAGGGGGGAAAAAAAATTTTGGTAGTAGCGAGTTTCGAACTCCGACTCTCGTGGACGGTCTACTCGAGACCGATCGCAACGCGCCACGCGAACTGTACAGCGACCGCGGCGAAAATGACCGGTTTTAAATTTTCCTTCGACTTCTTCCCGAAGATCGGATGGAATTTTTTGTGTTTCGAATGTATTTCTCAACTGCTTTTATACTTGTGCACTTGACCTAACCCACTTAAAAAAAAAATTCAATTGCAAAATGCAAGTTCCGAATCATTACAGATTTTTTAAATTTTTAAGACAGCATTTATTTACGTTTATTAATATTATCATTAGAAATGCATTGCAATGCCCTTTCTTATAACCTTCAAAAAAAAAAAAAAAAAATTTTATACGATTTTCAAACGGATGATATATCGTCGAAAAATTCTCAAAAGCCGTCTTTATCCTGTATAAGACAGGGATGCGATGCCGATGCCGAAGCCGAAGCCGATGCCGGCATCGGCCGCCAAGGGTCGCAAATAATTTCGATGCCGATGCCGATTCCGATTCCTTTTTTAAAAAAATAACCGATGTCGATGCCGATGTCGATCCTTTTTTTAAAAAAAATTACCGATGTCGATGTCGATGCCGATGCCGAAGCCGATTAGCGAAAAAAAAAATTTATACGATTTTCAAACGGATGATATATCGTCGAAAAATTCTCAAAAGCCGTCTTTATCCTGTATAAGACAGGGATGCGATGCCGATGCCGAAGCCGAAGCCGATGCCGGCATCGGCCGCCAAGGGTCGCAAATATTTCGATGCCGATGCCGATTCCGATTCCTTTTTTAAAAAAATAACCGATGTCGATGCCGATGTCGATCCTTTTTTTAAAAAAAATTACCGATGTCGATGTCGATGCCGATGCCGAAGCCGATTAGCGAAAAAAAAAATTTTTCTACGATGACGCTGATGCTTTCAAAAATGAGTCAAAAATTCCGCCGATTCCGACTCCGAGAAAAAAAAAAAAAGATTAAAATTTAAGTTCCAAAGGATTTCATATTTTTTAAAATGTTTAGTATTAATTTTTTTTTAATTTTTAAGGGTGGGGGTAACCGAAATCTAATGTAATTTTAGGGGGGGGGGGTCTCGAAATGCTAACAAGGGGTAGGAGGGGGTAAAAAATGGCCACAATAATGATCACTTGTTTTATGGACGACATGATCTAAAATTTCATTTTCAATGTCAATATCTGAGCAAACGAAAAATTTTTTTGCATTACTTTTTTTTTTTTTTTTTTTTTTGCTTCCAACTCGATGAAGTACGAAAGCAAAGGATCTGTTCCTTAATTTTAAATTTTTAAATTTTTCTAATTTTTTTTTTATTATTTTAAATATAAAATTCTTTATTGCTGTCAACTATTTCTTTTTTCTTGGGTGAAATACTTGATGCCGATTCTGATGCTGATGCCGGAATTTTTTTTTTTTTTAACGATTTCGAAGCCGATGCCGATTCCGGAATTTTTTTTTTAACCGACTCCGATGCCGATGCTGATTCCGAATTTTTTTTTTTTTTTTTACCGATTCCGATTCCGGCAGCGATGCCGATGCCGATGCCGATTAAATACCACCGGCATCGCATCCCTGGTATAAGAGTCGCACGAATCATTTAACCCTCCTCCGAAACCACAAAATTATTTTAAAACCGATGATATGTATTTTCGGAAAATCCCCAACAGTTTTTTTTTTTAATTCACAAACAGGCGCCTTTATTCTAAAACCCCGACAAAGTTTGATGGCCAACTTCAGAAAAAAAAAAACACCGTTAATAAATGCAGTCGTCTTTGTTTACAAACAAAAAAAATTTTGTTTACTTTTAGTTTTTTCTAAATTTTAAAAAAAAGGTACGTTAATCGGCCGCGGTATAGGCTTCCCGGCATTCTCCAGGATGCGACAATTCGGTAAGTAGGTCATTTGTCATCGAAATAATCATCCATGTTCCATTTAACACGTTTAAAAAGAGAAATACGGGCACGGAAAATGGCGCCGTAATTTTTTTTTCGCGTCCTCCCGAAAAAAAAATAGTCCCATTTCTTTTTTTAAAATCATCCGTAAAAACTATTTAGAATAGGCATAAACCTATTCTGAATAGAATCATTGCATTTTTTTGAATTAACTTTTTACCCTGCCGGACATATCTGACCATTTCGTCAGATATGTAGAATTCGTGCGGGGTTCTTTAGGAACTATAAAGCCTTTTTCATGCAATTTCAATAGCGAATCTTTACCTTTTAAGCATAACAAAACGTTTTGCCACGGTTTCAGTGCGATCCGATGTCATTTTCATGTGTGAAAAACCGAATTAAAAAAAAAAAAAAATATTAAACTTTTTTTATTGTTAAAAAATTTCCACCGCCCGGCTGACCGGCCGGTTAAGTAAAGGAACTAGAACCTTTAAAGATTTTTGATAAAATTTTATTGAAAAATTTATCTAAAGTTTTTGAAATTTTCGTTTTTTTTATGTTCGGTGCCCAAAACACCAACCGGACAACCGGACATTATGGTGCGCCCTAAGACGTAGTCCTACATACGTCAAGAAAAAAAAAAAAAAAAAAAACGTTCGATAAATTTTCGAACTCCGCGACAGTATTGAAATAAATTTATTTTATACTTCCCAAACCTTGTTTCATCTAATCCAGCAGTATAATGTTGTTTGTTTTTAATCTAAAGAGGACGCTCACGCTTGCAAATGAAATAGTTAAAAACTGAGCGTATTATAAACTGAAACGGGGTTGTTTATTTAAAATTATCTTTGAATGTTTATCGGCCAGTGGGGTCCGTATGAATGCAATTACCGTGATTTATACCGACTAATATCGCATTATAATTCATACGTTGTGCATTCGCTATGCAAATGTGCATTTGAATCCGTTAAAAATTCATCGAACATTAACCCAACCAACTTCTCTCTCTCTCCCCGTCCTCGCTCTGAAACTTCGCCCCAAGTTTAGTATCCAGGCATTTTCTCCCCAATTTTCTGAAACTGGGCGATGGAGCATGAGCGAAGAATTAATGGAGTGAACGTAATGATTTAACTCGAAATGAAAAAGTGGGAATTGTAGTTGTTCGATTGAAAACTTTTTTTTTTTCCCTCCTCGCTCCTTCTTTTTCTTCTTTCGCTGCCACCACCTTGAGTCAACAATTAACAAAGTTACTTTTTTCTTTTCTTTCCTCCTGATTTCCCGTTTGACAAATCAATAAAAATTTCATTTGAAATTAATTTTTAACATACTTTTTCTTGATCTTCATTTTTTTTTTCCGATATAATAATTGTTGGTGATTTCGGACGATGGTTGTTGACGTTGGTTAAACTCAAAAGCGAATTGAGTCAAGAGAATGGAGGACAAGAACTGGAAAATATTAACGGCAGGGATGGAAAACCAAACCAAACCGAAGCAATTGTTTTTAAGGGTTCCAACTGGAAGTAACGTTATCTCCATCGTAAATAAAGGAGTATAATTGTGGAGATAGACTGTTTCGAAGTTTCGCAAAAATGTCATGTGACCAGGCCAAATCGTACGATAAAGAGATGCATAAATTATTCAAAAATTATGTACAAATTATAAAAAAATTGAACATACATAAAAAATGCATAAATTATTTAAAAATTATGTGTAAATTATACAAAAATTGGGCATACATAAATAATGCATAAATTATTTAAAAATTATGTACGAATTATACAAAAAATAGACATAAATAAAAAATGCATAAATTATTTAAACATTATGTATGAATTATACAAAAATGGCCATACATAAATAATGCATAAAATATTTAAAAGTTATGTATAAATTATACAAAAATTGGGCATACATAAAAAGTCCATAAATTATTTAAAAATTATGTATAAATGATACAAAAATTGGGCGTACATAAATAATGCATAAATTATTTAAAAATTATGTGTAAATTATTCAAAAATTATGTACAAATTATAAAAAAATTGGACATATATAAAAATGCATAAAATATTTAAAAATTATGTATGAATTATACAAAAAATAGACCTAAATAAGGTAAAAGCACCAATTATTGACCAGGTACCAATTACTGACCAGTCCATAAGCTAAACACGATTTCCTTTTATGGTATACGTGTTTAGCTTATGGACTGGTCAGTAATTGCTGCCTGGTCAATAATTGGTGCTTTTACCTTAAAGAATGCATAATTATTTAAAAATTATGTATGAATTATACAAAAATTGGGCATACATAAATAATGCATAAAATATTTAAAAATTATGTATAAATTGTACAAAAATTTGGCGTACATAAATAATGCATAAAATATTTAAAAATTATGTACAAATTATACAAAATCGGGCATACATAAAAAATCCATAAATGATTTAAAAATTATGTATAAATATACAAAAATTGGCATACATAAAAAGTCCATAAATTATTTAAAAATTATGTATAAATGATACAAAAATTGGGCGTACATAAATAATGCATAAATTATTTAAAAATTATGTGTAAATTATTCAAAAATTATGTACAAATTATAAAAAAATTGGACATATATAAAAATGCATAAATTATTTAAAAATTATGTATGAATTATACAAAAAATAGACCTAAATAAGGTAAAAGCACCAATTATTGACCAGGTACCAATTACTGACCAGTCCATAAGCTAAACACGATTTCCTTTTATGGTATACGTGTTTAGCTTATGGACTGGTCAGTAATTGCTGCCTGGTCAATAATTGGTGCTTTTACCTTAAAGAATGCATAAATTATTTAAAAATTATGTATGAATTATACAAAAATTGGGCATACATAAATAATGCATAAAATATTTAAAAATTATGTATAAATTGTACAAAAATTTGGCGTACATAAATAATGCATAAAATATTTAAAAATTATGTACAAATTATACAAAAATCGGGCATACATAAAAAATCCATAAATGATTTAAAAATTATGTATAAATTATACAAAAATTGGGCATACAATAATGCATAAATTATATATAAGGTAAGGGTAGGGAAGTGCGACCGGGTTCTAGAAAAAATTGATTTTGACCTTTATTAGTTCTTAATAGGAAGAGAATCAAGCCAAGTTTTTTATTACAATATACTGCTCCATTATTAAGCTTTAATGTGCATTAGCCTCAAATTTAAAAAACGGCGCGATTTAGAGTTCAACTATATTTTTCTGACTGCCGACGTATAATATTTCAAACCTCCATTTTTTGAAAAGTGCGACCGTTCTTATTTTTTTTAAAAAAATGAATTCTCCAAAACAAAAGTCATTTGTTTATAAAAGATCGATGAATTTTCTTTCAAAAATTGCTGAACACCGTTAAAAACAAATAATCCTTGTTTATTAAAACTACAATTAAATAATTATTATTATTAGTGGCACTCCGAATTGCATATGTAAATAAAAACAAGATGGTTTCCTTTGTCAAAGGAATTAAAGAAGTCGTCTGCTAGTCGCACTTTCCGAAAATATTATTTTTGCCAAAAAAGTGCGACCTATTAAGGTTTATCAAATAGGAAGTCGAGTAAAAAATTCTTGATAGCATAAAAAAATAATGCAAGGTATTGACAATTGAATGGAGCATATTTCATAAAATAAGCCAATGTTTACATAAAATTAAATCAAATTGAAAATGAGGCAGTCTAACTTTCCGACGAATATGAATTTTTGCTTTTGTAAAATTATTTTTTTTTATTCAAAAATGGACGACAACAATACATTTCTTTGATCATAATAGGTTCTGAAAACATTAAAAAATCGTCCCTTGAAATCTTTTTTTTAAGTATGGGATTTTTATCAGTTTTTATTAAACCGGTCGCACTTTTCAGACGGTCGCACTTCCCTACCCTTACCTTAAAAGTTTAACTTTTTTTACCGAAAAAAATTTTTTTATCCTCCCAATATAATTATGCATGAATTTCACTTAAATAAGTTTGCATAAAATGGGAAAAAAAGTTTAATAAGGATAGTGCTTGCAAATTTTCTTGCTGCATGATTTTTAAAAAAATTATATGCATAAACTATACAAAAATTATGCATAAATTATTACCGAAGCCAATCGGCATCGGTAAACAATATGGATCTTCAAAATTTGGTGCTTAAAAAAATATGCATAAACTTTGCAAAAATAATGCATTTGTTTTTCATTTGTTTTCAACGCAATACACAAGACAACACAAGCCATCCCTAATACCTTCACTGGATTTTTTTTTTTTTTTTTTTTGAAGTGTAAGTTATGAGCAAATAAGAAAGCGAAAAAGAAAGATAAATAAATGTAAGATTTTATTAATTTTGGACGTAGCCCTACGTAGGGATACGCCTCATATCCCCCATATCCTCTGACTGTTTTTAATTCCAAGCCGGTTTTCTTTTGCGAGCCCCTTCTTTTTTTTTTCATATTTCGTGAAGCGAAAAAAGGAACAAAAGTAAAAGGAATACATTCTTTATACGTGTTATCTATGGGAGGTTCGATCACAACATTTCTGCACTTTAAAAGATAAAAAAGTGGCATTCCCGTTGTGAGAATAAGGACCCGTATTTTTTTTTTTTTTTTTCTCCATTCCGAATTCTTACGATAAGGGACCATTTGAACTAACTTTGAAAATTGAATTCTTCGACGTGTTTTCAATGGATTGCCTTTTCTATATTTCTCTTCGTTTTTATTGTAAACAGAATCAGTTTTTTCCCCCGTTCGCGAATTTTTACTTTCGAGTGGCCGCGAAGCGGGCGCGAAGAAAGTATTGCCGTGGTCGAAAAAGGGAAAATCGTTAATCCTGCGAGTTTCTACATGAAACTTATATAGTTATACTTAGAATAAAATTCTGAGTTCCCGGTTGTCCGCCTCGTACGCCTCGTACGCCTCGTACGTCACGTACGCCGCGTACGCCGCGTACGCCTCGTACGCCGCGTACGCCCGGAGCTTTTTCTCCGCTATTACGCATCGGATCAAAAGGAAATTTTGCACACGTATTTTTCGTCGAAAAATAAGAGGGGGTCTTTTCTTATTTTTTAAAAATTTAAAAAATTACGTAAACGGCAAATATTTGAACTTTTAAATTTGGTTTTCTTCTTGTGACGATAAATCTCGAACCCGGCTACAAATCATCACCAATTTTCGTACTGTAGTAGATATTGGTCAAAGTATCATACCATCAAAATTTGGTTGAATTCGGATGATTGGTTCACAAATTATGAGGATTAGGCTACGTGTAAACTAGGCCTAAAAATCGATATCTCGAATGACGTAATAAGTCATATCGATATCTCGAGTTACAGGAACAATCGATAATTCGGATTTTTTTTGTGGGTACAGCGGATTTCGCGGACCTTGGATCAAAAAACTAACCGGATTTTTGAAAATATTTTCGGGGTAGAGGAACCCGAATATGAAATTATTTTTCCAAAATTGGGATTCTTTATGTGGATACAGCGGGAATCGTGTACCTCGGATCAAAAAACTAACTGGATTTTTGAAAATATTTTCGGGGTAGAGGAATCCGAATATGGAATTATTTTTCCAAAATTGGGATTCTTTATGTGGGTACAGCGGGATTCGTGTAACTCGGATGAAAAAACTAACCGGATTTTTGAAAATATTTTCGGGGTAGAGGAACCCGAATATGGAATTATTTTTTCAAAATTGGGATTCTTTATGTGGGTACAGCGGGATTCGCGTACCTCGGATCAAAAAACTAACCGGATTTTTGAAAATATTTTCGGGGTAGAGGAATCCGAATATGAAATTATTTTTCCAAAATTGGGATTCTTTATGTGGGTACAGCGGGATTCGTGTAACTCGGATGAAAAAACTAACCGGATTTTTGAAAATATTTTCGGGGTAGAGGAATCCGAATATGAAATTATTTTTCCAAAATTGGGATTCTTTATGTGGATACAGCGGGATTCGTGTACCTCGGATCAAAAAACTAACCGGATTTTTGAAAATATTTTCGGGGTAGAGGAATCCGAATATGGAATTATTTTTCCAAAATTGGGATTCTTTATGTGGGTACAGCGGGAATCGTGTACCTCGGATGAAAAAACTAACCGGATTTTTGTAAATATTTTCGGGGTAGAGGAATCCGAATATGGAATTATTTTTCAGAAATTGGGATTCTTTATGTGGGTACAGCGGGAATCGTGTACCTCGGGTTTAATTAATACCCTTTGAAAACCTAAACTTGATTTTTTACATTTTTTCTTTATTTCAACTTCTTTTTTCCACCAATAAAGCCGCGAGAAAGTTTAATGGGGTGCGTATGCACCCCCATTACCATTCTCCTTGTTTTTTTTTTTTCTTCCCTTTCTCGTATTGCGAAAGGAAACCAATTTGTGTTGTTTTTATAATTTTTTTTTTTGTAATTCCCATTTGCAGTTATTTCATTTGTGTAGTACATACAAAACTGATAAGATACCGGCAATGGGAGATCGCGTCACTGGGAATACTTTTGACAAACGACCGTGTTTACATGTCGAAATCGCGTTGCGGGAATCAAATTTTCCGATTGTACTCTGCGGAAATCAAGTGCCCTATTGTTGTAGCTTATGGTCCGTTTGCCAACTTTTAAGTCTCGGAGGTGATGTGCTTTTTTGCTTTTGCTTTATCGACCGCAGGGAGAATAAAGCATTGCATTTAGCACAAATTTCAGATTTTCAGTTTTCGATATATTTACACGTTTTGAGGTCCCCTGATGCCGAAACAAGGAGAATGGTAATGGGGGTGCATACGCACCCCATTAAACTTTCTCGCGGCTTTATTGGTGGAAAAAAGAAGTTGAAATAAAGAAAAAATGTAAAAAATCAAGTTTAGGTTTTCAAAGGGTATTAATTAAACCCGAGGTACACGATTCCCGCTGTACCCACATAAAGAATCCCAATTTCTGAAAAATAATTCCATATTCGGATTCCTCTACCCCGAAAATATTTACAAAAATCCGGTTAGTTTTTTCATCCGAGGTACACGATTCCCGCTGTACCCACATAAAGAATCCCAATTTTGGAAAAATAATTCCATATTCGGATTCCTCTACCCCGAAAATATTTTCAAAAATCCGGTTAGTTTTTTGATCCGAGGTACACGAATCCCGCTGTATCCACATAAAGAATCCCAATTTTGGAAAAATAATTTCATATTCGGATTCCTCTACCCCGAAAATATTTTCAAAAATCCGGTTAGTTTTTTCATCCGAGTTACACGAATCCCGCTGTACCCACATAAAGAATCCCAATTTTGGAAAAATAATTTCATATTCGGATTCCTCTACCCCGAAAATATTTTCAAAAATCGGTTAGTTTTTTGATCCGAGGTACGCGAATCCCGCTGTACCCACATAAAGAATCCCAATTTTGAAAAAATAATTCATATTCGGATTCCTCTACCCCGAAAATATTTTCAAAAATCCGGTTAGTTTTTTCATCCGAGTTACACGAATCCCGCTGTACCACATAAAGAATCCCAATTTTGGAAAAATAATTCCATATTCGGATTCCTCTACCCCGAAAATATTTTCAAAAATCCAGTTAGTTTTTTGATCCGAGGTACACGATTCCCGCTGTATCCACATAAAGAATCCCAATTTTGGAAAAATAATTTCATATTCGGGTTCCTCTACCCCGAAAATATTTTCAAAAATCCGGTTAGTTTTTTGATCCAAGGTCCGCGAAATCCGCTGTACCCACAAAAAAAATCCGAATTATCGATTGTTCCTGTAACTCGAGATATCGATATGACTTATTACGTCATTCGAGATATCGATTTTTAGGCCTAGTTTACACGTAGCCTAATCCTCATAATTTGTGAACCAATCATCCGAATTCAACCAAATTTTGATGGTATGATACTTTGACCAATATCTACTACAGTACGAAAATTGGTGATGATTTGTAGCCGGGTTCGAGATTTATCGTCACAAGAAGAAAACCAAATTTAAAAGTTCAAATATTTGCCGTTTACGTAATTTTTTAAATTTTTAAAAAATAAGAAAAGACCCCCTCTTATTTTTCGACGAAAAATACGTGTGCAAAATTTCCTTTTGATCCGATGCGTAATAGCGGAGAAAAAGCTCCGGGCGTACGCGGCGTACGTGACGTACGAGGCGTACGAGGCGTACGAGGCGGACAACCGGGAACTCAGAATTTTATTCTAAGTATAACTATATAAGTTTCATGTAGAAACTCGCAGGATTAACGATTTTCCCTTTTTCGACCACGGCAATACTTTCTTCGCGCCCGCTTCGCGGCCACTCGAAAGTAAAAAGCAAAATTTGAATGGTGGCCGTGTGTGTGTATGACCGTATGACCGGATGTGACAAAAAAGAGGGATGTCCGTCGAAAAGCAGAAAAACGAAAGAGCGGATATCGATGATTTTTGGTGAATAGCAACTTCTAATGAAATGTAGGTGCTGATTAGTTTTTGAGCCAAATTGGTTCAGCGACTCGGAAGCAGTGAGTGAAAATGTTGAATTTTCAACAATTTCAAGACCTTTTTTCACTATAAATCGCGAACGCAGCTACCGATTGAATCTGATTTTCGTACTGCAGTAGATATTCATCCAGATACGCTACCATTGAAATTTGGTTAAATTCAGTTGAGAGGTTCAGAAACGGTGAGCTGGGCTAAAAAACGATATCTCCAAATTTTGAAACGTCACGATATGACGTCATCAATTACGTCAACAAAGCGACTTGGATGCTGATTGGCGGATTCCTCGTGGGAGCTATCGAAAAACTAACCGTATTTTTGAGAATATTTTCGGGGTAGGGGATTCCGAATCTGAAATAATTTTTCAGAAATTCGGATTCCGTATGGCCGTATTACGGCTTTGGTGGACGTCTGATTGAAAATCTAACCATATTTTTGAAAATATTTTTGGGGTAGAGGATTCCGAATCTGAAATAATTTTTCAGAAATTCGGATTCCGTATGGCCGTATTACGGCTTTGGTGGACGTCTGATTGAAAATCTAACCATATTTTTGAAAATATTTTTGGGGTAGAGGATTTTGAATCTGAAATAATTTTTCCGGAATTCGAATTCTTTATGCCCGTAGTCGGCTTTTCGGGGTAGAGGATTCCGAATCTGAAAAAATTTTTCCGAAATTCGGATACCTTATGGCCATATTGCGGTTTTAGTGGAATTCTGATCAAAAAAATAACCGTATTTTTGAAAATATTTTCGGGGTAGAGGATTCCGAATCTGAGATAATTTTTCCAAAATTCGAGTTCCTTATGCCCGTACTGCGGCTTTGGTGGACCTCTGATCAAAAATCTAACCATATTTTTGAGAATATTTTTGGGGTAGAGGATTCCAAATCTGAAATAATTTTTCCAAAATTCGAATTCCTTATGCCCGTATTGCGGCTTTGGTGGATTTCTGATCAAAAATTTAACCGTATTTTTGAGAATATTTTTGGGGTAGAGGATTCCGAATCTGAAATAATTTTTCCAAAATTCGAATTCCTTACGCCTATACAGCGACTTTGGTGTCTTTGATCAAAAATCTAACCGGATTTTTGAGAATATTTTCGGGGTTGAGGATTCAAAATCTGAAATAATTTTTCAGAAATTCGCATTCGTTGTGCCGTACTGCGGCTTTGGTAGAACTCTGATCGAAAAACTAACCATATTTTTGAGAATTATTTAAATAGTCGATAAAGCACTTTGATCGGTTCACCGATCTAATTTTTTTTTTTTTCAGGATGATGTTTACAGGAACTAGTTGCAATATCGGTAATTCCGAGTTGGGAACAATGAAACAGATTTCGTATTTTTTCAAAATTGAACTGCACTCTTTTATTTCGTATTTTCGGGCTCCTCTGTAGCACTCCCTGCTTGACTTATTTTTGGTCTTTTACGGCTCCGATCGTGGGGTAACTTATTCGTACATTTCGGTGTAGAATTGATATTTCATTGCACTGCATTATCTGCCAGTATAAGGTGCGTTCGTAAATCTGGTCGAAGATCTCCTTACCTTATGAAGTCCGAAATCACCGATCAGGTTTCCGAACGCACCTCTTTTCGATTTATATCGAGATATCGAAATTCGATTATCATCTCCGATAAGTCCGAGGTCTCCGATCAGATTTCCGAACGCACCTCTTTTCGATTTATATCGAGATATCAAAAATCGTCCGAGAAGTCCCGAGATCCGACCAGATTTCCGAACGCACCTAGAAACCGAAAACTAAGTATTTTTATCATACCTCCTGATCTGCATTCATCATATAGTTTTGAGGAGCACAGGAGATAAAAATCCAAAATAAACTTGTCTCTTTTTTGAAAAAAAAAAAGGCAAAATATCGTAAAGACAAGTTTTGAAAGTGAACTTGAATTTTAATCAGGTCTTGAAAAGTCAAAAAGGATTAAGTGCGACAAATGATGAAAATTTGAGTTAGATCTCTTTGACCGTGAACCTTTTCCTCTTGTTTAAATCAATTTTCTTGGTTCACTCACGTGGTTTTAAAAATTTGCATATTCCACGATAGTATTCTTGAATTCCGTCTTGACGTTCTCATCCTTCTTTCACGCCTTTCCATCCTTCCTTTTTTTTTTTCTTCTCGTACCGTCTCTCTTTCTTTATTACTGATTCATTCCGATTCTTTTGATTCATCGCGTATCGTTACTTGTCTTATCACTCTTCCTCCCGATCCCCCAATGCGTCCCATCCTTCCCCTCTTTTCCCAATCCTTTCGAATTCGTTACCAGTTTTAACGACATCGAACTCCGGAGAAAGTTTAACTTAATTCACTTTTATAAAATGGAACCCCTGTGGAATATTTCGCTTTTTGAGTGGGGTCTTCGACTTATAAAAGTAATTTCGGAATCCAAAATTAATTTTAATCCAGAAGAAAAAAGAAAGAAAAAAAAAAGTCCTTCTTGTCATGTTTTTCAAGTTTCTAAAATTTTCAAAAATGTTTGATTTTTTTTTTTTTTTTTTTCATTTTAAAATTTCCAAAGCGCCAGATTGGATATATAAAAAAGTTTTTTTTTTTTTTTTTTAAATATAAAACCCGGGGAAAAAAGCGATTGAAAGGGAAAAAATGTATAAAAAGGAGGGTGATTGCCTCAATTCACCTTTAACTTATTAACGATATCTAATTTTTGCTTTGGAAAATCTCAAAACTATTCAAGCGATTTAAAAGAAAGGAATTGCCCTAGACGCCCTAGAGTGTTAACACAAGCGCTTTAACCGTAAACGAAACGCTTCCCCGAATATCGTTTTTAATTCGCTCGTTTAGCTTATCAGGAAATGTATATAGAAAACTCGGGGAAAACAATTCATTCGAAAAAATTTCTTAATTAAATGGAATTCAAGAATAACGATACTTTCAAACACTCGGGGTCTTTCGCTAATTTTTTTTTTTTTTCTCTTTTTGAAATCAAAAAAGGAGTTTATATTTGAAAATGAATGTCCGCTATTACGAAAGGTAATTTATTTCGTGGAACTTTAGAAGATAAGAATTCGCGGAAGAATGAAGGGAAGAATGGGGGTGGACGAGGAAGAAAAAAAGAAGTATGGAATATTAGGAAAGTTAAGAAGGAAGAACAGGTTACTCCCAAAAAAAGTGTACAAGTAATGCAAATGATGCAAATGCAACGGTAATCCGAAGTGATGCAAGTAAATCAACTGCAGCGTTAATGGAAAGCGATGCAAAAAATTCGAATGCACCGGTAATGCGAAGTCATGCTCATAATGCAAATAATGCAAAGTGATGCAAATAATGCAAATGAATCGGTAATATTAACTGATGTTAGTAATGCAATTGAACCAATAATTTAAAGTGATGCAAGTAATGCTAATGCAACGTTAATGCAAAGTGATGCAAAAAATGCAAATGCACTGGTAATGCGAAGTCATGCTAATAATGCAAATAAATCGGTAATGCAAACTGATGCGAATAATGCAGATGATCCGGTAATGCAAACTGATGCAAATAATTCAAATGCAACGTTAATGAACAGTGATGCAAACCATGCAAATTCACCGGTAATGCAAAGTCATGCTAATAATGCAAATAAATCGGTAATGCAAACTGATGCAAATAAATCGGTAATGCAAACTGATGCAAATAATTCAAATGCAGCGTTAATGAAAAGTGATGCAAACAGTGCGAATGCAACGGTAATGCGAAGTCATGCTAATGGTGCAAATGCACCCGTAATCCAAAGTGATGCAAATAATGCGAATGAATCGGTAGTGCAAACTGATGCGAAAAATGCAAATGAACCGGTAATGCAAAGTGATGCAAATAATTCAAATGCACCCGTAATCCAAAGTGATTTAAATAGTGCAAATGAATCGGTAATCCAAACTGATGAAAATAATGCAATGAACCGGTAATGCAGAGAATGCAAATGCAACGTTAATGCGCTGTTCTATTTTATTCGGAATTTTCCGCAGATCACGAAAATGTAGTTAAAAGTTATATATATTCCATACGGTTTTCACGATAGAGGCCAAAATAATTTAAAAAATGAGCAAAATATGTTATAGTCACAATTTTTTGCTAAATTTTTTATAATTTTGTCCTCTTTATCACAGTAATCGTTCGTCATAAATAAATTCTAACTTCATTTCCGTAATCAACTTAAAAATTAGAATAGGAAGCAACCACTGCTGCATAAAAATTAAATTTTAAATTTTTCGGTCTTTCCGGGAATTTTGAAATTTTTAAGTCCCCGGGGACACGGCCAAACGACGTCCAAAAAAATCTGCATTTAAAGAAAAAAAAAAAAAACTTTTGCAATTTTTGAAATTTTGGAAAAAAAATTTCGATTCTAATGTCAATTTTATTTAAAAAAAAAAAACTTCTAGTTCCAATACTAGCACTGGCGCCACTGAAAAATCGTAAGCTTCGGATCCCTGACCTTGACTTATTTCATACTTACATACTACGAAAACGATTTATGCCTGCTCCAGAAATTGACCTAACGAAATGTCCTTTGCAAAACGTCGACGAGAACGCATTAAATGCGTAAACGACGACGTTAAAAAGGTAATTAGAAGTCGTTGCGGGAGGGGAAAAAAAAAAAAAAAGAAAATACCGTGTCAAAAAGCGAGACAGAATTGAAGGGAAGTTAGGAAGTGACAAGTTACTGGCAGGGGTCCGTGGGGAAATGCTGGCCGACTGTCCAGCGGACAGTGCCGATCCCGGAACTAGATATCCATGTCACTTTTTCCTGATGTACTTGACCGCGAAAATTCAGACTTCAATTTTTATTACACTTGACTTCATTCAAACTGAGCACAATGCGGTGACAGGGTCCTTTCACTTTCTTTTTCTTTTTCCTTTTCCGGTTTTTTTTTCTTTTAAACCCGTAAACGATTTTTTTTTTCTCTTTCTCCGTCCGATGAGACCAATTTTGATTAAACATATTGATCATTCTCCAGAGACGACGACAAACATTCCCACGCGATTATTCGGATCCATTTCGAAACTTTCGGTTAAACACACATCACCGCAAAACGTAATTACCGAGACATGTAAGGCTTGCAGCTGAGGTTTTCCTTAGTTATACCCTGTAGGGGACACGAAGAAAATCCCTAATTACCTCTTTTCAAAAAAACAAGGGAGAAAAAAATAGGGGAATGGAAGGAAAAAGAAAAAGTCCTTTTGTAAAAAAAAAGAAAAAATGCATTTTTTTCAGGTCACGCGGCTGTTAATGACAACAGTCGACGGAACTGAAGTCCCACAACATTTTTTTTTTTTCTTTCTCTCCGGAATAGGGTTTTTTTTTTCTTCTTTGTTTTTAACAAAAATTTAACTAAAACCCATGTTCTTATCGCATTCAAAGATCTATTATTCTGAAAAACACATATTCATTCCACTCCCGAAAAAAAAAGCAATCTAAAGTTAAAATGAAAAATAAAAAAAAAAAAAAAGTCTTTTCTTTCACAAGAAAACTGCCTGACGGAATTAAAAACAAGAAACCATTTGAGTGTCTCTTGTACTTAATCCGTGATAACCACGCTAGTTGCTGTATAATTTTCACTTTGCATCACAATGAGCTAGGTGGGTATTACATTATCATAAGCCCAAGAAAGCTCTCCTTTTTTTCTCTCCCCTCTCTGTCTCTCTCTCTCCCTGAATCTCTCTTCTTTCCTTCATTATTGTTTTGCCCCGAATCCTTTAAAATCTTCTTTAAAAATGAAAAAAAAAAAGTTCATGTCATTAAGGACTAGGGGGTTTTGAATGATCTATCTGATGATATCCGCTGCAGAGATTTAAAGATGCCGTGCATAAGCTCCGTCTTGTGATTAATCCGGAGGGGCATTAATAGGAGAGGCTCACTCCCAAAATAAGTGTACACCGCATTGTAAAATTGCAAACAATGCAGTTGTTAATGCAAGAGATGCCAACAATGCAGTTGGTAGTACAGGAGATGCCAACAATGCAGCTGGTAGTGCAATAGATGCCAACAATGCAGTTGGTAATGCAAGAGATGCCCACAATGCAGTTAATAATGCAAGAGATGTCAACAATGCAGTTGGTAATGCAAGGGATGCCAAAAATGCTGTTAGTAGTGCCAGAGATGCCAACAATGCAGTTGGTAGTGCAATAGATGCCAACAATGCTGTTGATAATGCAAGAGATGCCCACAATGCAGTTAGTAGTACCAGAGATGCCAACCATGCAGTTGTTAGTGCAATAGATGCCAACATTGCGTTGTTAATGCAAGAGATGCAAAAAATGCAGTTAGTAGTGCCAGAGATGCCAACAATGCAGTTGGTAACGCAAGAGATGCCGAAAATGCTGTTAGTAGTACCAGAGATGCCAGTCATGCAGTTGGTAGTGCAATAGATGCCAACAATGCTGTTGGTAATGTAATAGATGACAACCATGCAGTTGGTAGTGCAATAGATGCCAACAATGCTATTGGTAATGCAATAGATGCCAACCATGCAGTTGGTAGTGCAATAGATGCCAACAATGCCGTTGGTAATGCAATAGATGCCAACAATGCTGTTGGTAATGCAAGAGATGCCCACAATGCAGTTGGTAATGCAAGAAATGCCAACAATGCAGTTGGTAATGCCAGAGATGCTAAAAATGCAGTTAGTAGTGCCAGAGATGACAACAATGCAGTTGGTAATGCAAGAGATGCCAACAATGCAGCTAATAATGCCAGAGATGCCAACAATGCAGTTGGTAACGCAAGAGACTAAAAATTAGTTGGTCCGAAAGCGATTTAAATCGTTTAAGTTAAAACCGAACGTACAGTTAAATCATTATAATAATCAAATTTTTACATAGTAAAAATTTATAAAATTAATTTTTCTTCTTTTCTTTCGCTGCTTTGGTAGTCTTTTTGGCAAAACAAATGTCAAATACCTTCCTCAGTACAAATTTTGTTACCTTACAACTAACATAGGTTCCTACTACGCAAATAAGCAGCAGTGTGCCCATAACATCCCAGAGATACAACTGATACCACTCTAAGTCTTGGGCTGCGGATCGTAAATGCGGCGCACCTTTGTGTCTCATCACGTATTCAATCCAATATATGGCAGTGTCCAATGCGGGTTTCGGAGTGTCTTTAAGCAGTTCCGATTTTCGCATTGCGTTTTCTTTATATTTAGGATTGCTTACAACTTCCGTGATGGCTTCGTACAGAGTTTTTTCGTTGAGATCGTCGTAATCTAATTTAAATGCAAAACCCGCCAACTCGCAGTACCTCATGTTTGTAGGTTGATCTCCGAAAATGGGGATCCCGATCATGGGGACTCCTCTGTGGACGGATTCCGTCGCGCTTAAAAGGCCACCGTGGGTTATGAAGAGTTTGACGTTGGGATGAGCCAAAATGTCAGATTGAGGCAGCCAACTCCTGATTTTAACGTTTTTCGGGATGTCCTTCAAGGTGTCGTCCTCGAATTTCCATAAAACGTTTTGCTTTATCCTGGAAAAGGCTTTCAGTATTCCTTGTTTTAACTCTTCGGGCATTTGTGAACTTTTTAAATTTGATCCCATGCTGAACAAAATGGCGCCGTCTTTCGATTCGTCCAGATATTTTTGCAAATCCTGAAATTAGGAATGGACATTAGTGATATCGTTTTCGATGTTCGGGTAAATATCTGAACTTACTTCTGGCAAAGGCTTCGGGGAATTGACGTGGTATCCTCCTACTTCAACCATATTCGGTAAATAAGGCCTAGGGAAAGCTAGGCTGTAGTGATGGTTGACCAGAACCAGAGAAGTATTTCTGGCGATAACATCCAAAGGTGGAAGATCGTTGCCGAAGTATTGCCTCATGATCTTGTCTTGTCCCGGGATGTAAAACATTCTATGATTTATTTCATTGGCAAGGCCCCAAAGGGTGTTTTCCACTCTCTCCCAAAAAGTCATCCTTGTTGTGTAGCCTAAATTATAGTCCGGAATGTAGGCGAAAGGACTAGGGTTTCCCACCTTAAAAAAAATAAATCAAATACATGATTTTTTTTACCATTTTGATCCCCTCTTTGCTACTAACCGGGACTTACCAGATAATTCGCCCAAATGTTCGGCATGAAGGATTGGATAGCAACTACGGGAGCTTTGAATTTTTGCGAAAACCCTGCCAACATGCTTTCGTCTAAAAATATTTCTCCCAAAATGAGATCGAACTGTTGATCGGTGTTTATAAATTTTTGCATCTCGGGGAGGGAAAGAATGGTGTGCATCAACTTTTGTCCGAATCGAGGTTGCAGTACTAAGTTCGCCCATGTCGGCCTGTATCGCAGTCGGTACATGTTTTTCTCTTTAAAGAAAGTAAATGAAATGATCAAGAATTTTTTTTTTTTCTATAACGAGCACTAGTTTGCATTTGCTTACGGAATAATATCCCGTGGAGGTTTGGCAGAACGATTTGTTTCAAATTGGGAACCGGTTTGATTTCGAACTGCGTTAGAAAGGTGACTTCATGGCTTCTTTTCGCCAATTCGACTGCGTATCTCTCGACTAGATTGTGGTGGCTTCGGGCTGGCATCGGAGTAAAAACCAAAATTTTTCCGCCGGCGCTGAGTTGAACCGCGCAGAAAAAAGCTACCAGGGACCACAGGAGTTTCATTTTGCTTAAAACTTAAATAATTTAATCATTAAACGTATGTCGCTACTATAAAATTAGCAGAATAAAGCCTAAAGCCGTCGCTGTCAAATTTTGTCTAGATCGCAATATTTTCTCTTCCATTGAATGCTATAAGAGGAACTACATTTACACGAAGTGTGCGTCTGTTACATCATTTAAATCAGGTTCAAGGTCGTTCATTAAAAGTGTCACCTGAAAAAAAAAAATGCCTCAAATGGTGATCATTTTACTCGCGAAGTCGGAATTCACCAACTCTAACAAACGCCATGAGTCACGTTGTCTGGCTTTTGCACGCACACATGATGGCCAACCAAAACTACATATTATACATATTCGCGTATTTTTACGGAAGTTTAACTTCACTAAATAAATAACTTAAGAAAGATACCGTATTTTGCGGGCTATGTTTTACGCGACAAATATAAAGTGTCTTAAACCTTGGCAATAATTTAAAACTTTAAAAAAAAATAAAAAAAAAAAAAAATTCCGTCCGTCCGATGTCGACTGCCGAGCGGCACCCGTGTTACTATTATCCAAAAGATGAAAGCATGTTTATAATGTGACTGTATTCCTGATGTTATCACTGATAACGAGAGCGTTTGAGATCAACGAAATTTCCAATCTCTTAGGCATATACTGTATACAATAGGGTGTGTCATTTTAAAAACATTTTTGAAATGTTGGGGGACGTGTTGAAAATGGACTTCTTTCAGGTGTAAAACCACTAAAAAATTTTTTTTTGAATTTTTTTTTAACCGCATAGCGGCCCCCCAAGGCCACTTTACCTTTTTAAGAATTGGGCAATCAAGGTCTTTTAAACTCCATTTTTTTTATCCACGTAAAGGGCCTACAAAATATTTTGAAAAAATGTATTCTTATGTTTTCGAGGTCGTAGAACACGAATTTCACTATCCCGAATTTTCCCGATTAATCTCTGTGACGTCATTAGCGTTTTTATCGAGCTTATACCTGATTTTTCCGTCTGAAATTCGGTTTAATCTCGATTTTGGAGCATTGAAAATATTTTTATTTTATTGGTATCACTCATACTTATGCAAACATACCCGTAGAACACGGATTTCACCATCCCCATTTTTTCCTATAAACCCCTGAGTAGGGGTATAGGTATAAATTTGGTTTTTTGGGGCCGAAATGGATTTTTTTTTTTTGCCAAAAAGTGGCAAAAACTCCTCACCAATTCGATTTATAGGTTGTGTTAAATGACATTTTTTAGTCAGGACACTCTAATTAATAAGGATCTTTTGTGTTTCGAGTCAATTTCCAGAATTTTTTTTTAACGGTCAGAAAAAAATTTTGGAAATTGATTCAAAGTCGCCAAATTTAATGGCCTAAATTATAAAAATCACAAAACATTTTTTTCACTGGTAACATCCGTCTGGTTCTAAATTTTTCTCCATTACCACGTGAATGTAAGCAAAAAAATAGCCTAGGATTATATTTTCCGTTGAAGAAATAAAGGTAGAAACTGGAGCAAAATAGTCGCCTAAAGTAACCGAAATGGCTAAATTTGGCCCCATGCCTACCTTTTTTTCTTCCACAAAAAAATTTAATTGAAGGCTTTTTTTTTTTTTTTAAATGGAAATTCCACACCCAAATTCAACACGGATAGAGGTACATAATTAAGTAAATTAATTTATTTCTTTACAACAGCAACAAAATGAAGCAAAAATTCACTCCCCCCCTCCTTTATCGAATTATTCGCATAAATATTTAAGTTTTAAAATCAATCCCATCGCCATTTTTTATATACTTCTAAAACTGTCGAACTTTGAATATGTTCCAACCACGTTAAACGTTACATCGCATTTTATTAGATTAGTTGGGAAAATATCGAAGTACGTTCTTGTTTCTAGCACACGTTCCATCGGATATACGACTCTGCAAGGGACCAGCTTTATCGCAATCGTAAATTTAACTTATTTTCCCATTCGCTGATAAAACTAAACTTATTTTAATTTTTGTGGTGCGGCCATACCAAGAGATATTGGTATCCCTCCCTTTTTTTTTTTTACACGGGGGGGTTCCCATATTACATTTCAATCCGTAGAAATTGGGCGGAATGTGTTTTACGACCAACGGAAAAAAAAAAAAAATTCCCTCCTCCCCGTTCATTCATTTGTGTTTTTTTTTTTTTTTTTTTTTTTAAGTTTAACCTCAAGCGGGCTTAGAGCCGCCTTTGCTCAATAGTCCAACGACGAGCGGTCTGCTAGAGATCATAAATATACAGTATATAAATACGGATGTAAATGCCAGGTCGTATTTTTTTGTATTTTATTAATTTTTCATAAGTTAGCACTCTTTATGTTATTGGGGTATAAAATTCTATAAAAAATAAGTCCAAGCGGGATGTTTTCTTTCATCCGGGTTGGGATTTACCCTAAATAATTTAGAAAAATTTTGCGTGGGGGGCACTAATGGTTCCCCCGAAAATAATCTTATCTTTAAATTATCGGAAAAATAACATATGTCACTTAAGCCCTAAACGTAAACTGGTAAAGAAACCCATCTTAATGAAGACCATTTTCTGTCACAAAATAAAAATTTAAAAAATAAACTCTCATAAATATAAGTGAACCGGTCGATAGATTTTTTTCCCTCCGTTTTAATTTACTGCTCGCAACATAACACTATTTTCCCGAGATTTTTTTTTTTTTTTTTTTTTCAAAGGTACTGTATTGGTGCATAGAAAACCATATTTCAGTCGCAGACCCAAATCCGAAAAGCATAAAAAAAGCAGGGAATGGAGAGGAAAAGAGGAAGGCATGTACACACTCTCACATGAACAGTTATTTATGAGACAATATCTCAGCAGGTGTACCATGGTTCCTGATTTCCAACGCACTTTTCCTACCCCTTTTGTGCTTTCTATTTACGACTCTCTCTACATTATGTTTCAGGTTCACGGCTCAATTATTTAAAAAAAAAAAAAACTTTTCCGTTTGAGCTTTGAAGTTTATTAGCAAGCAATCCGTTCTAACTTCCTTTTTTTTCCAAAGACCTTAACGGAGTCTATCTTTCAGTAATATAATTAAATCCCGGAAGTCTAAACGAGGATGAAAGAAAAAAAAAAAAAAAAAAAAGAATCGGGACTAAAATTTTAACGCATCGTTAGGTTGGACACTTTAGTCTTCCATTTTCCGAAATGGGAGCGATTTTGAGATTTCCTTTTCGATTGAATTCGGTCATTATTCCTCTTCATGTTTATTGCTTTCTTTGATTCCCTGCCATTTTTTCTAAAAAAATTTTTCCTAAATCTTATTTTTTCTAAAAAAAAATTTCCTAATTAATTTGAAAAAAAAAAAAAAAAATTAGTGAAAATAAAAAAAAAAAAAAAAAAAAGGGGGGGGGTTGTGCACCAATGCGAAGCTTCATTCCGGATTTACAGGGAAATTTTGTCGCCCATCGTTCTTAAATAATCCAATAACCAAAATTTATAAAAAAACTCCTAGGAGTTTTCATATCAGTCAATCGGATTGGATCTGATTGGAGTTTCCAATTGGAATTTCAATAGATCCGGTCCAATCGGATTGGATCCGATTGACTTTGTGAAAACTCCTACGGTGCAAGTTTCGGATTGTGTCTTCGTATTGGTTTCACAATGTAATATCCAAATTTTTGTTTTAGAAGAGTTGCCTTTAGGAAAAATTCTTTTTTAGGAAAAATAGATTAGGAATTTTTTGTACAAAAAATAGATTAGAAAATTTTTTACGAAACAAATTAGGAAAATATTTTTTAGGAAAAATTAATTAGGAAATTTTTTTTTTGGAAAAATTAATTAGGAAAAAAAATTTTTTAGGAAAAAGAGATTAAGAATTTTTTGTGCGAAAAACAGATTAAACAATTTTTACAGGAAACAAATTAGGAAATTTTTTTTTAGGAAAAATAAATTAAGAAACTTTTTATTTAGGAAAAATGGTTAAACTGTACATCTTGTGGTATTTTATATATATGTTACAGTTAATGTATATAATTCCGTTATTTCATGAAATAACTAGTTATTTTATAAAAAACCAGGTCATTTTAGCTAATGCACATAAATCAAAAACTTTTAAATAAATTAACTAGTTATTGTATAAAATAACGGAAATAGTCTCAGATATTTTATGAACTAACTAGAAGCGTTAGGTTAAGTTTGAAAAGATGTTAAAAATAGAAATTTAAAATTCATTCTTATATTTTTTTGATCAGGAACGTCGTCAATTTAAAAAAAGTAAGAAAACAATTTATCAAATCATAAGATTATCCCTTAAATTCCAGCAAGAGCTGGAATTATGGCATTTGGAGTTACATAACACATTATTCTTAAAACATTTACATCTGTTGGTTTGACAGTTTTGTTTGCACGAACATTTAAAAAATCCTTGTCCGGTTCCAAGCGATTGACTAGTGGCGATAGTACGAATTGCATATTCCTTATCCGGCACTTCGTCTGAACTAATAATCTTTTCTCGGCAAGTATCGAATTGAGATCTGACCATTTTACTTTTTAAAACACCGCTTCTTGTCCCAATTTTGTAAAATCCATTATCTGACTCCAAAACGACTCCTAATATAGAACGATGATCGCCCTTTCCCCTATCAACTTCTGGCACAGGTACTCGAACAGTAGTTCCTACAGAAGCTTCTCCAAATTTTTTGTCGCTTTCTTTCTTCATTTTTTCAGCTTGTTTCTCTAGATTTTCAAACGCGATCTTTCTTTTTTTGCTGATATTCTCCTTTGATGTACAGTAATAGCATGGATCTTTGACATCGAGTAATTGGTTAAAGCAAGTGCCACATAAAACAGCGTTTTCTTTGTCTTCCTCAGGACGCAAGACATCTAAAATTTGATGATCGTCATTTTCGCTTTCTTCAATTCTTAAAACTGGAGAGTCATTATTTCTTGACTGAGTATTTTCTACAATTTGAGGCTCTTGTACTTCTGATTCATTATTAGAATTCTCCATCGCATTCATTTCTTCAGCGTCAGCAGCATCTTTTTCAACGCACGATTCGATAGCTTTCTTTAAATCTTCTTCAGTTGTTAAAACCTGCAATATTTCTTTTGGCAGTGCCGATGCAGATAAACCGACTTTAGGTGGAACTCCAAAAAGAGCCTCATACGGGGCCATCTTAATGCCGAAGTGGTACGCAGAATTTTTCATCCACTGGATAAAAGGCAGAGCTAAAAAAAGATTTCAAAAAATTTAATTTCACGCTATGCTATTTTTAAATGAGCATTCATTGTTACCTGTTGCCCAATGCGGACTCTTATTGGTCGCCATCCAGGATGTTATCATATTTTCAACATCTTGGTTAGCGCGTTCAACGCTTCCTTGGCTTTGACTGTGGCGCGGGGCTCCATGTACTATGTTCAAACTCGACCAGAGTTCTTTAAGATTTGTAATAACTTCATTCACGAATTCTCGACCATTATCGGACTGTAATACACTGGGTGCGCCAGTTATATATATTTTATATATAATTTATATATAAGTTATATATAAATTATATATATAAAATACCACAAGATGCACAGTTTAACCGGAAAAATAAATTAGGAAAATTATTTTTAGAAAAATAGATTTGGAATTTTTTTTAGGAAAAATAAATTAGGAAATTTGTTTTTAGGAAAATTCAATTAGAAAATTTTTTTTAAGAAAAATTGATTCGGAATTTTTTTTTTTTTTTTTTTTTTTTGTTTTTGGAAAAATAGATTGAAGTTTTTTTCTTTCTTTTTCTTTTTTTTAGGACAAATAAATTAGAAAAATTTTTTTAGGAAAAGGTTTGTTATGAAAACTGGAATACTTAAAATCAATCGGAAACCGCTTTCTTTTCTTTTTTTTTCGTATATATTTCTGTAATTTTTCTCAAATATAATCTATCAAAGAATCGAATGAAAGAAGAAAAAAATAAATAAGAGACATAAAACGGGTTACTTAAGAACTGAAAGGATCAATCCCCTTGAGGAAGTAGGAAACGTCAAGTCTTTGTCCACTAACTTACTCCCCAGTCAACCCCCCCGGTTCTGACTTGGCAGCAACGATCCTGTCAGCTTCCTGTCAAAAATCACAAACAAGTTTTAATAAAGGATCACGGGACAACAATTCCCAAAGTTTTCGTTTTTTGACGAGCCACTAAAAGATTCCCGATTTTTATTATTATTTTTTTTTCCTCCTCCTCTTCTCTTCCTCTAAATGATTTGTTTAATTGGGGAAATGACCCAACAAACGATTCAATGGGGGGGAATGTCAGCAAATCGATCTCGTGTTATTGTCATTGTCCAGTGGAAACGCAACGTCGGGCATTTAGGACGTCCCATTACGGTTCGACGGATTCAAAAAAGAATGAAAAAGAAAAATTAATCGATTTTTATACATCGCGAAATGTTTCCTTGATGACCGAATCTATGACAAAAATGATTCAAGTGGAACGAAGAAACTTCTCCAAGAGAAAGGATGAAGAGGCTTGGGTGGTTCTGTCCCGCGGGAACTTTACAATCAAAGCATATTGTTCCCTTCTGTTTATGTAAATACATTTATGTTCGTGTATTTTGTTTTCCTCCAAACATTTTGCTCTTTTCTCTCCTTCTTAACATCCTATAAAATTTCAGCAACGCAATCACCTTTTTTTTTTCCTTCCTTGCTTCGTTTTTTTTTTTTTTTTTTTTTTTTTTTTTTTTTTATTATTATTATTCCGTCGCATTCGGATGCAATTTGCTCCGATTGATACGACGTTGCTCCCCGGTTTTTACGACGTCGTAAAAATATGATTGGTTTTGGTTTATACGCATATCTAATTATTTTATGTTTCATCGAGAAAAGCGCATGCTCAATAAAAGAGACAAAAAAAATTGACTAAACTCGTTAAAGCGAAAACAACTATTCTAAAAGACAATTAGAATTTGAAACGACAAAAAAAAACGCCGTTGAATTTTCGAGCTCAAATTTCGGGACAAGGACCATTATTTTGAGCTTTTTTTGAGCTTTCAGAAAAACCAAGTCCCAAAATTTGAGTTTCAAAGGAATACTTAGAGTTACCTAACACCTTATGTAACCTAGTTCAGTGGAGATGCATCATAGCCCGAGGTAGCTCAGTGTTAGAGCAGCCGTCATGACACAGGGACGGAGCGAGCGGGGGGTCGAGGTGGGCGTCACGCCCCCCCCCCCCCCCCCCGGTAGTTCCAGTCGGCAAATGGAAAGTCGGTCGGTAAATTGGCAAAATCGTCAAAAAAAATTATGTGGTAGTTGCAGTCGGCGAAGTGGCCAAATCTTTTAAAAAAAAATTTGTTGTAGACGTATGTTGGAAATATTTTTTGTAAAAAACTTCAAGATAATTTCGGATTATATTTAGCAGAGTAGACCGGTCTGGCTTCTAAGAATCGCATACCTAGATCGCCAGATCGTCTACACATTTTTCTGGCTTATATTTTTTTCGTTTTAATTTTTTTTTTTGAAATTAATTCAAAATGTCAAAGCAAAGTGGTGTCTTAAAAGTTTGGTCAATGACAAAAAAGACCGGACGCCGCATTAAAATTTCAGGGTATCTACTGTCCTATAATAATTCCTATAAAGTCCTATAATCCTCCCATACTTTTACCACAAGAAGTCAGCACGGGTTTAATTTTTCATATTTTTATAAAATTTTTTACAAAATTGTTCTGGCTCGGCCTTCGTCCTCGCTCGATTTTTGCCAATTAAAATTATTTAGGCTTTAAATGTCTAGACAAAACGAGGATTAACTCATTTTAGGTTTTAAATGGCACAATGACATAGAAGTTATCTAAGAAACCCTTTTGCTCTGGAGAAAGTCTGCAAAAAAGCTTTTGGGTCCTATATTTTTTTAAAAATGGACCTATAAAGTCCTATAAATGTCCTATATTTTCGCTTTTATTAATCAGTAGACACCCAGAATTTAAGTTTCGGTGTAATTAAAATAGCTTTAATTTAAAAAAATATTAAAAAATCGCAGTCGGCATTTTTTTTTTTTTTTTTTTTTTTTTTTTTAAGTCGGCAAAATTCGGTTTTACGCCCCCCCTCCGAATAGTTATCGCTACGTCCCTCGGCCGTCATGAAAACGGAAGTAGGGATTGCAAAATACCGGACTTTTTCCAATACCGGTATTTTCGGTATTCATTTTCCCAAAACCGGTACTACCGGTACTACCGAAAGTTCTAAACCTCATTCATACCATGGTACTCAAATTCATATTTTTTAAGGGTGTAGAATCTAAATTCATTACCTAGTTAGGTGTAAACTGAACCCTTAAGCCTAAACAGCTATTCACAACGTAAACTTAGAGAAAAAGAATATTTGTTATATTTAAAAAATGAAAAAATTGAAAATTTAGAAAAAAAAAAAATATAAATTATAAAATTTTATAACTTTTAAGATTTATAAATTTTCTTTTTGAAGGGTGCAAATTCACTATGAAATGTTGAACCAACATGTTGGTTGGTTTTGACCAACAAGTTGGACAAACATATTGGACCAACTTGTTGGTACAACAACTTGTTGGTGACAAACTAACGCATCGACTATTGCAGAATTTACTCCTACGCCGAAATTAGTGTGGAATGTTGGTCCAACAAGTTGGTATATCATGTTCGTCCAATTTGTTGTATCAACATATTGGTTCAACATTCCATCGTGAATTTGTACCCTAAGAAAGCTTTTAAGAATTGTTTTAGAATGTTTGCATTTAAAAATTTGAAATAAAAATAAAATTACAATTACGTGAAAATTTCCTAGCAGAGATTGCTTCCAATCAAAGATATAGCGCTTCTGCTGTGACTCAACGCAATGAATTCGAAGAATTTCTCGAGTTGAAATAAAAATAAAATCATAATTTAATATTTTGAATTAAACTTTACCTTATATTAATTTTTTCATTTTTGGAAAAAGAACCGGTAGTACCGACGGTTTTTTAACGGTAGTACCGGTATCAAAATTTACCGGAAAACCGGTTTCGGTACCGGTTTCGGTAGTACCGGTATTGCAATCCCTAAACGGAAGGTCGGTGGTTCAAGTCCACTCTTCGAGTGCCTTTAATGTATTCTTTTACTGAACATCTTCCTGGTTCCCTCTTTGATCCCTATACCGATAACCCCAACAGAGGGAATTACACCCCCGCTGCCTTAAAGCAGTTTTATAGGTTTGTTGGAAAATAAGAATACTTAGAGTTTCACAAAAATCACTTAGGAAATTTCCTAATCTATGTAACAAGTACAGTACAAGTTCTTTTTTTTCGTCGCTCGCAATATTTTAAATTTTTCCGCGCCTGATATTTGTCGCTACTGTGGCAGACGACAAAACAGACACAGGCTTCTCTTCTTTTTTCGGTTCTCGAGAAAAGGCACGAGAACACGTTTTCGAGAAAGACGAAAGGCGAAAATGGGTAGCCTAAATTCTTGAAATGGAAAAGTGAACACCACACCGGCTTTGCCGTAAGATCATGTAATTTTTTTTTTTTTTATAGTTTTATTTTATACTGAAAGAATGTTTTCTTTTGTTATAGGGTGTGTGTTTGAATCGTGATTATTTCTTTAATAACATACTGGATGTTTTTTTATATTGCTGTTGTTTTGATCATTTCGGGATTCTTATTCACTGGCATGGCGTCGCCACCACTTACGCCAGTTGCATCTTTTTCCTAAAAAAAAAAATTTCCTAATTAATTTTCCCTAGAAAATATTTTCCGAATCGGTTTCCTGGGAAAATCCCCTAATCTATTTTTCCTGAAAAATAATTTTTCTAAAAATAATTTTACCTAAAAGAAACTTTTCTAAAATAAAAATTTTCTGGTCTCATAATCTCTCACTTCTCATCGTCAATTACTTTCATTAAATATTCCGAGAAGACAGGAAACGATTCTGATACCGAAACAGCCTTTCGATGCCGAGACCATTCCTCTGGTTTCTATCATCATTTTTTCTTTGTCCCCACGTTTCGGCTTTACTTCCAAATATTCTTCACTATCTTTTTTATTCTTCCTTTACCTGACACTCGATTAATTTCTGTCTGTCTGTCTCTCTCTCTCTCTCTTTCCCTACCTTTCTTTGTCTCACTATCCCATCCCCTCATCTATCAAATTCTCATCTCAAGACAAATTCCTCGTTTTGATTATTTAACTTTCAGTTAAAGTCATGTTGAAACTGACCCTTTTTTTTTGTCTGTGAATGAGAAAACCCTGTCTCGTTTGATTCCTGAGCCGAATACGTTTAATTAAAGGTGGTCGAACTTGCCCTTATGTATCCACCGACACGTGCCGTTTATTGACATATCATTCCAATTCACGGATCACAGCAATCATACACGGCACGTGGTTTCCGTTATTTCTTTCTTCTTTGGTCCTTTTTTTTTTTCATCCCCTCTCCCCATTTTCCATTTTTTTTAACGTCCTTCCAACGACCTTATTTTCTTTATTTTTATTTTATTTTATTTTTAAAGAGATGAAAAAATATATAAAAAATAAAATAAATAAAGCTTTTTTTCTATCGAGAAAATTTCGTCTGAGGAATTTGAAAGAATAATTATGATAAGCAAGTACTTTAATTTGATTTGAATATGGGGTTCAAGGATGCTGTGTACAGTGATCGCCATGGCGACGACTATCGTCGCTTGGCAACGACGCCAAGCCTTGAGGGTGCTTCATTCACTGTGACGTCACACGATATCATCTTCGATAACTAAGTGGACAGGTAAACAAACTACAACAAACGGCATTACAAGTATTACTCTTTCATTGGAAATCTGCCGTTTTTTTTTTTTTTTTTTTTCTTTTTCTTTTTCGGATTTGATTGAGAGGTTTTTTTTTTATTTATTTATATTTTTAGAAAGAAGATTCCCGTTTATTTAATAAAAAGAGATAGATATCAACATGTGATAAAATTGATCATGGGAATTTAGGTCGATCGGGGAGGGTGAGATCCCGCGACCTTGACATTTCCCAGCAGACGACGCTTGGGTTTGAACGATGACGTTTTGATTATGGTAGTTTAAATGTAAAAGGATGTGGCGTTATGGACATTTAAAAATCAATCTTTTTTTTAAAGCGTTATTTTCTTGACATTTGGAAATAGGGACTAAAGGACGAATTTTTTCTGACAAGTTTCGTTTGATTGAGTGTTAAAAGCTTCATTGGAGTTTGAAAAATAAACAAGGAAGACAAATTGCAATCACAAATCGTAAATTAATATTATAATTAAAAACCGTGTGTATGATACCTTCAACATGTGGCATAATTAATAAATATGTCACATATGCATTAGAGTAAAATTCAAAAACGATCGGTTTACACGGCGAATGGTATTACAGGTAAAGACATGTTTTTTAAAAAAAGAGATGTTAGGTTAGGTTTTCACGTGGTAATTGATCACTGTTCGTCTGAGAATCGATGTAACTTTCAATTAATTTGCAGACTAATCCTCCGTGATATTTCTTCGGGCTGAATATTGATTTGACTATTGGTTTAATATTATAATGGCTGAAAGGCTTCAGAGGCCAGTAGTAACGGTAAAAAAAAAAAAAATAAAAATAAAAATATTTTTATAGTTACAACGCAAAAAATTTTATGTAAAAATACATAATTTACTAGTTAAAAAAAAAAAGTCTACATATATTTTCTATGTATTTTACATAAAACAATAAAATGTGTTAATACATGTTGATTCTTGCTGAAGCTTTAACTGTTGAAGCGGTGACGGCGGCCGAAATTTCACGCTGAAAGATGTTGCAGCATAGAAACATGTTGCTGAACATGTGGCAGCATAGAAACATGTTGCTAAACATGTGGCAGCATAGAAACATGTTGCTAAACATGTCACAGCATAGAAACATGTTGCTAAACATGTAAATTACGTAAAATGATTATGTTGCATCAATCTGATTGTTGCAACCAATATGGTTATTTGTCAGAATAAACGTTTTTAACAAAAAAATTTTTACTTATGGAATATGTAGTCCTTTTTAAGGTTGTTAGCATAAAATTTTTACCGCCTACGATAGAAAACAGCTACTTTCCGTCCTGGAGTATTGTATAAAAATTCTAAAGTATAAAAAATTGCGTGCGGTCCTCTTAGAAAAAAAAGTCCTTGGCTTCGCTAAAAAAATTTGTTGATACCTGTTGATTCTTGCTGAAGCTTAAACTGTTGAGGAGGTGACGGCGGTCGAAATTTTACGCCAAAACATGTTGCAATAACATGTTACGGTAACATTTTGCTAAAAATGTTGCCAACACGTTGCTAAACATTTTGCAGCATAGGAACACGTTGCTAAACATGTTGCAGCATAGAAACATGTTACTGAACATGTCACAGAATAGAAATCTGTTGCTAAACATGTCGCAGCATAGAAATCTGTTGCTAAACATGTCGCAGCATAGAAACATGTTGCTAAACATGTCACAGCATAGAAACATGTTGCTAAACATGTCGAAGCATAGAAATCTGTTGCTAAACATGTCACAGCATATAAACATGTTGCTATACATGTTGCAGCGTAGAAACATGTTCCGCAGCATTCACAAATTTTTACTTTCCAATTTTCAGTGTTACGGAACATGTTTTTACGCTTCAACATGTTAAGTAACATGTTTCTAACGCTGCAGAAAGTTGAGCAACATTTTGTCTCAACACGTTACTGCAGCATGTTTTAGCGTAAAATTCCAGCCGTTCAGACACTGAACTGACTGCCGAGCCGCTAACTCTTTAAACGTTAACTTAAGGTTCGACATGAAATAAGTCCTAGGACAGGGGGACAACATTTCAAAGAAACTCAAAATCGGACGTTAGGTTTTTCCTCTTATCCCTTTGATCCTCTCAAGATTTGTTGTTCATGCCAATTTTGAAACAGCATCGCATTTTAAAACATCAAATTTGAAGACAGGAAACGAACAGTTTGCTATGGGAAAAACCAAGTATAGCAGCCATTTTGGATTTTTCCGATTCGACGTTTTGGCTCTGAGGTACAAAAACAACCCAGAAATTAAAGCAAGCAAATATTTTATATCAAAGCTTCCTGAAAGATTTTTTTTTTTTTTTTCACGTTTCCAAAATAAAGAATTTTTTTTTCTCTTTTCCTTCCTGGCTGAAAATCATAAAAGGGCATCCGCGGGTGAAATCTCGAAAACGGAAACAGTAATCGTCGGGGCAGACACAACCGAAATAAAGTAAAAATCCATCGTAGATGTAATTCCGTAATTCACGTGACGTCACAAGCGGCACGCCTCTATAAATCAAATGGAAAATGAAATTGCTTATGTTGATCCCTTTTCATTTTGTGGAGAAGCGTTTTACTTTTTTTTTTTTTATTTGTATGTGTGTTGTGTGTTTTTTGCGTCCCTATCTCCCAATGAATTTATTTTTGGAGGCGGACAAAATCAAAACTCTGGATATATTTTTTTTTTCTTTTCATTTTTTTTTCTCTGTCTGCTTCCACGCGGGAAAATAAAAAAAGCTTGGCGTGTAATTAGAAAATATGCGAAAAACGGGAATGGGGGAGATAGAGAGAGAGAGGGGGGGGGGGGGGGGAAAGGTGAATAAGACAAAATACAATAGCAAATTAAGAAAACTTTGATTAATCTGCTTTAGTAATGGTATAAATTGAGAACATTTGTAAATGAAGGAAACTACACCCAGGAAATGCTGGCTGAGATGTATGACTTCGATTATCAGTGAAAATCGTTTGTTGTGAAGTTTCGTTAGGCGCGTGAAAAGCTAAGGGAAATCGATCGAAGTGAAAATTGCAGAGTTGTCGTAAAAAAAAATATGGCTTTTATTATTTGCCGAAGTAAGAAGTGAACGAAAAGAGAAAAAGCTTTTTTTTTTTTTTTGAAAAAAAATCTGCGCGAAAGTTGTAGCGGCAGAAAGATTGTTTGTTACATTTGGCGCCCGAGCAGGCACCCGAACAGGCACCCGAATTTACGGATCCCAAGATGTATGAAGATTCCGATTTTTTCAAATGTCCGGTTTGCTGTAAGTCCTCCGATATGATAAAGCTATTGCCGTCGAAAAATCTAAATCCGTTTTTTTTAAATAAATGAAAATAAAAATTTTTTTAAGTTTATTGAAAATTTTAAAAGATCTTAATGTAAATGTTGTGTTGATTTAAATAAAAGTTGGTTGAAAAAAGATTGTTTTTTTTTTTCTCTCTGGGGTAAAAAATATTCGATGCAGAAATGCTGGGATCCTCAAAAGCTCTCTCATTTATACTTGTTTTGTTATTTCGATTGAGCGAATCAGAAATTCTCAATCGCTGACGTACTGGTGGCTCATAAAGAAGAGTCTTAACATTGTTGAATAGTTTCAACTTGTAAGGATTAGTCGGCGGAACAGTAATCTGCTGTGGGAATTTAGTGGACTTCCCCCATCTAGGAAACAAAAGAAGAAGGAAAATTTATACGACCGAACAGAAAATAATACCAGATTAAACTTTAGGGATTTCACATGAGCGAAAAACTTGGACCAATTTGGACTAGTTCCGGTTTTTCCAGCGTTCAATCGGATTTTCTTTCTTTCCTTTTTTTATTTTTTTGTTCTTGTGAGGTAAATATGACATTTATAAACAGAGAAGAAAATCTGGGATTCCTTCCCTCGAGGTTGAGGTAAAATCAACATTCCCCATGTTTGTTTTGCTGAGATGTCGTCGTCATCGCCACCATAATGGTCATTAACATATCCTCCGCCGGGGGAAAAACCAGCTTTGTATATTTAACCTATGACCGGTTTTTGAAATTAAAATTTTGAATATTTTAATATTTATAATTTTGTCGGACGATGATTAGCGTTGATTAGGAATGTCTGTTATGAGAATAAAATTTTGCGAGGGGTCCGGAGTAATTTACATAAAATGAGTCAGGGAGGTAGGTCCTTTCTTGTTTACTTTTTGAATTTTAGCGATTAAGAAATCCTGGGAAAAAATAAGTTTGAGATCTTTTGATGATTAAGCATTTCACAAGTTTTTCCCTGCTCCAAATGTTGTGAATTAAAAGGTTCTTCTTGTTAAACGTTTTTCGTCCACAACAGAAGGAACGGCTGTTTTGTCTAACACTCGATTTTACGGGAAAGAATTTAATATTAAATGTCTGAAGAGTTCCTTTGACGTATTATTGTATTTTTGGTACAAGTTTCAACTTGTTCTAAGTAAAGACGAAGCCATATAAAGCAAAAATCAAAGCTTTCGACCTGGCAAGCCAGAAGTTGGAAAGAGGATTCGATTCAACATACCTTCATATTCATATTCATATTTGTATTCGTATTCGTATTCGTATTCATATTCATATTCACATTCACATTCATATTCATATTCATATTCATATTTATATTCATATTCATATTTAAAGTGCCGACTCCGCGACGAAGATTGGCTATCATCTGGATGATTTTTACTTAGGAGACCGCTGCTCGAAAAAGACTCAAGGAATCGTTAACGACCTACAACACCAACACCACGCCTACGACACGAATCGACTACCACAATCGACACCAACCTACGGTCTCTAAACTACCCGTGACTTCGATAGACAGATTCGTATATCGCATATTCAGGGTTTCCACGAATTCCTCTCTCAAGCCTGGGAATGCTGATGAAGCAGTCCGAGCTGATATTATTGTAACGCTGACAGCCTTCAGCAATCATCCAGCATCGATCATTCGTTGTTTGTTTTCCATGGAGTCCTGATCGTGTGTGACTCAATGATTTGAAATGCTGACAGTTTGGCAACATAGGTTTTTGGTAGTTTCCCGCAGCAAAAAGCACAAGATGGGGAGTGTTTTTGTTATTGTTTATAAAATGTCAACCGTGTATACAAAACGGTTCGCTTTGGACTTGTCCCCAAGTTCATTCGTTCTGGATTTAAAACCAAGCCCATTGGGTTCCAATGTAACGGAGCCTAATGTTTTCACTCAATGCCCCAATTTCTGCGACTCAGTTTCGGGTGGGTCATTTCATTCAAATACGCACGACACCGTAGCGTTTTTATTAGAGGTTAAAATCACAAACTTTTCCAGGCGTCGTTTTTGTGAAAAAGAAATTTATATGTATGAAAGAGCTAAATTTCAGCAATAACGTTTTACTGCCAGTAAAATACTACCTAACGACAATTTAGTAGGGACCTTTTTGTTTTTTAAGTTTTTAACGCTAACGATAACAAACTCTATAATTGTCTATAATCAAGAGGAAACTTTACCAACTTACTTCCCCAACGACTTTCCCTGACCATGTGTCACACCAAAGTAACATTAGATTATTGGTCTTATATAGAGCAAGTTTCCGCCAACTTTATACATTTGTCAAATGTTGCCTTTAGGCTACTATATCCTTTTTCCAACATTACTCCATTTTTTTTTCTTTAAGAAAACTTTTTGACGTTCCCTCAAGAAACGTTTCTTTAAATGCATAGTATATATTTTTCAAAAAAAAAAAAAAAAAAAAAAAAAAAAAAAAAAAAAAATCCCGAGTTTGAACCAAAACGGTCTAAAGAAGAGACAAGTTTCTTGATTGCTAGGGAGTTTTGGGGGGTCAGGGGGAGGATCGGATCAAAAGGAGTTCGGGGGAGAGGGCTCGTCAAGTGTGGTCAACTAAAGGATCTGAATAGGACATTTCTATTTGAGCTTCAATCAGGCGGTAAATTTAGGGCGACCCATTCAACACGAGTCACTGAATATTTTGCAAAACAGTCACCTTTCCATTTCCTGTTCGTTTCAGACCAATGGCATCGAAGGTTTTCGTTTTCTTTTTTTTTTAAAAAGTTTTTAAAAAAAAATCTTAAGTGGTTTTTCTTCTGGATCTATTTTAACGACTCAAATGGAAACATGATGTGTAAAACATTAAACTGGGAAATGCGTTTACTCCGGTCCCGGTGTATTTCATATGAAATTCGATATGTACTTAATATCAGGTTAAATGTAAAATGAAAAGTACATTTCCCTGTGTAGTGTTTATTCCCCATCTTGAAATGATAATATTGCGTTTATGTGTACAAGGAAAAGGTCATTTCCTTCTTAAGAGCAGGCGGACAGAATACTTGAATAACCCATTGTTGGAGATATTTTATATGTGTTTTGCGGAATCTTCTTTTCAAGTCCAAAATGTGTTTACTTGCAGTTTTTTTTTTTTTTTTTTTTTTTTTTTAAAGAAAACCGAGTCAGTTTTTCGAGGAATGTGTCGTTCTTGCAAAACGCGGAAAATTAGGACGGAATGGTGCGAGCGCCATTAATATCCTGTTAAGAACCTGTTGTGCCAGGGGAAAAGATCGTAGGTTCTTATCTTTCAGGCGTTATTAGGCCGAAATTTCACGCTGGCAACATGTTTCTAACGATGCAACGATCGAGCAACATGTTTCAACATGTTGAAGCGTAAAAACATGTTGGGTAATACTGGAAAATAAAAAATAAAAATTTGTAAATGTTCAACATGTTTTCAGCTATGTCAGTCAGTCAGTCAGTCAGCAACTTATTTCTATGCTGCCACGTGTTCTGCAACATGTTTTTGTGTTACAACTTGTTCAGCAACATGTTTCTATGCTACAACATGTTTATTTGCTGCAACACAGTAAAACATTTGGTGCACTTTTAACACAATTTATATTTGAAAAACGGTCCACACATTTTTATTTGTAAATAGTAACACAATCAACAATAATTTTGCCGAGCAACATGTCAAAATTGAAATAAATGTGTGACAAAATTAACATAAAATGAGTTACATACAGAGTTTGTGGACCGAGTTTGTTAAAAGTTAGTTTGTTAAAAACTCTCTAATTCATCAATACAACACCAGAAAAAAATCAGATGTTCATCTGTTCGCAAAAACGAGTAAAATTACATATCGCGACACGGTTATATTTAACCATTTACCTAACCATATCAAGCTTTTACAAACAATTAAAGATTTTAACAAACATCTTAAGACCTTACTTCTGGAAAACCCATTTTACACCCTTCAAGAATATTTGGTATTTGAGTTCAAGGGCCTTACGTTGTAATTTAGATTTTTAATTTAACAATTTTTTTTTTTTGTTTTCCTTTCTTTCTTTTGAATATCCGATTTGACAAGATCTTGTGTTCTCTTCATGTTAACAGTGGATTAATATATTGAATTGAATTGAATTGAATTGAATTGAAAAGTACGCAAAATACTTTACTGTGAACGTCTTCAGCAACATGTTTCTATGCCGCGAAGTGTTCAGCAACATGTTCGTATGCTGTGACGTGTTCAGCCACCTGTTTCTAAGCTACAACGTGTTCAGCAACATTTTTCTATGCTGCGAAGTGTTCAGCCATATGTTGAAAACATGTTATTGCAGCATGTTTTAGCTTGAAATTTCGGCCTGGGTTTACATTTTTAGTTACATCAGTGCGTTGCAGACGTATGAAAGCGATTTGAATCGAAGTGAGTCTTATAAAATCGTTTCTTTTCTCAATAATCCATCCCAAACACATTTGTTTTTTTTTTCCCCCAGAAATTGTCCTCATAGTCCGAAGAGGTAACAATCCACATTATTTTTTATGACGTAACCACGGCGCTTTGTCTTTCATTCTTTCATATAAAATTATGTCGCATTATCATCAGGTGTTGCCAAGGGTATTATTACCACTTTCTGAAGGGAATAATAAGAGGAAGGGTTAGGGGGGGAGGAAGGGCAAGGAAATATCACTGCGATTGTTGATATTCCCGGGGTTGTTAGAAAAGAAGGCAACGTGACATTTGTTACTCAAGTCAGTTTATCTTAAGAAAGTATTCATCCATTCCGACATGAAAAGGAAACCATGAATATTAATGAAGATTCTCTCTATACACCGAAAGCCGTTACGTTACCGATATCGAAGAAAACTTTGTTACGACGGTATTAAAAATCATTCTTTTCCCCCGGTATTTATTATTATATCAGGGTAAAAAATAACTTTCAGAACCAATTTTTTCTGGGGGAAGAAAAAAAAATCAAAAACAACGAAAAACTAAATAAAAAATTCTACAGTATATAGTTGAAAATTCAAACATAAAATCTTTTTTTTTTTTTTGTAAATATTTTTTCCTTCGTTTTTTTGTGATATAATTTTTTTTTCTTCAGTTTTTTTAATTCAGAGAGTGAAATCGTTCATGAAATTGTGAGAGATCATTTTGAAACGTAGCGGGATTTTCTAATGACGTCATCATGGGACAAAGGAGAGAGATTTCTGAATTCGGGGGAGAATAAAAAAAAAAAAAAAAAAAAAAAAAGAAAGAACCAAATTCTGATTTTTATTTGACAAAAAACGAAGAAAAAAAAAGATTTTTTTTTCCTCCGTTTGCCGAGAATCTTTGTGGCTTTCTTCTTTAAAAGTTCGATTGGGAGAAAAGGAAAAAAATAATAATAATAAAATGAAATTGCATGGTAAATAATTGGATTATGGAGTTTTGGCTTTTTCGGTCCTTTTTAAAAACGATAAAATGGATATGAGTTTTCGTGTCTCAGCGGTCAGCTTTTTTTTTTCGAATGATTTACTGTAACAACGTTTTCGAATAATGAAGGGAACTAATTTGACGCGGAATCGTTCATGTTAAAAAAAAAATTGTATCTCTTTGTGGGATTGGAATGAGAGCGGACAAAAAAAAAGTAAGAAAGGAAGTCGTTGTGGAAAACGTTTTTTTTTTTTTTTTTTTTTTTGCGAATTCCTCTCCGCTTTCCATTGGAAAAAAAACTCATAAAAATCGACATTGGAATGACTGTGCTTTAGCTACTATAACTGTTACAAAATGATTTATTCACCAAACGCTGCTCGAAACAAATTATCTGAAAACAATTCAGTGTAATTTTGTTTTTTACTATTTTTCATTCGCGTGGAATTTCCACATGACAGAATCGGGTAGACCTCAGCAGGAATGATACAGGTACGGATTGATTAAAAATTAATTCGAAGCAAAAAAAAAAAAAAAAAAAATTGATAAATAAATAAATAAATAAATAAATAAATAAAAACCTAAACAAACCTTTTTTTTTGGCTTTGTATGAAAGAGTTAACGGATCTTTCTAACGCTTAGCACGTATCGAACGTAAATCATTTAAGATTTTTTTTACGGTCCAATTCGACTAAAATTTTCCCTTCCCTCCCGTTTTTAAAAATGAAACCGTGGCATTAAAATTGGAAAAGCGAGCCGATTGAAAACGTTTCGCTTTTAAATATTAGATTTAAAAAAAAAAATTCCCCCGTATCTAAAACCACGTTCTTTTTTAATGCATCCGCTGATTACATGGAATTCGGCTAAGCCTCGTTAAAAATAAAGTTTTCTGCTTCCACGTTTTGCGGACAAAATGGCCGACCGGAACGAATGGGAAAAAAAGGAAATTTCATTTCGTTTTTATTGCGATAAAAATTGTTTCAAATTGGAGTAAACAGTTTTCCCCGTTGGGAAACGTTATTTCAATTATTTTTATACTAATACAAACGGCGGCAAACGATTGAGAAGATTTGAAACGCGCTTCCCCACTGCGTACAAACGAATGAAGCAATTCCGACGGCAATAAACCTTGTCGGGGGATGTTTACCGTTTAAAGAAAGGAAAAAAGAAGAAAGAAAGAAAGAAAAAAAAAAAAAAGATGATTTTTCTCGACTTGGTTTGAAATCATCATGTAATAATTGTGAAAATCAAGCTAACCGGAGGCAGTCGGGAAAAGACAATGGAGATTGGGTTATGTAAATCCAAATCCGGATTCATTGGATTCATTCTGTACGGTTTCGTAGGTCTATAGTGGGTTTTATTCTAAAACAATGACGGGGAAAAGGTTTATTGTAGACGTAAGTTTGTATTTAAGTGCGCTTGTTGTATTTGAATTAGTCTTTTGTCGGGTTGAGAATTGTTAAAAATTGAAAGATAAACGATCAAAAGTAGGAGAGAAGTTGTCTCTTGCCTGGCACGCTTTGAATAAGAAAAAGGATGCCGCTTCGTTAGCAGAAGGATAAATAAGGAGTGACCAACAGCAGTTTGGTCGGTGTCGTTCGTTACGATCCATAGATTTTCCGGACTGAGGCTTTTAAAATAATCCTTTGCTTTGTATTAATTGTTGCAAATATTTTTTTTATTGAATCGGTAATAACTAAAATATCTTTTTCTGTTCCAGGTAAGGGTCATACACAAGAGCGAATTTGTTGGAAAGTTGCCTCCCACCAAAAAAGTTAAAGGTATCACCTGGGTCTTCTCGAGAGGGAAATGGAGCGTGCTGGCACATAATCTGGTTTGCTTGATTTGAAAATTACCGGTATGTGATAGCATACATTGTTTAAGTTCTATTTACAAGGCAGGCGGTAGCTGCGAAAGGACATAAATCGAAAAATGAAACAATTTCGAAAAGGGTACCGCAAGGTCCAATACTAGGTCTGCTTATTTTCATTATTTTTATAACCATCGCTTTGCATTCGCTGGGGTTTTTTTGGGAGAAAAACGGAACGTGATGGCACGGATTCCTATCCGGCTTCATGAGGAATTCCGGTACAAAACTGCTGTACTTCGCGCGATCTCCACTTTTTTTTCGGCCACTCTACTGTACATTAAAGTAGTAATTCGAAATGATAAGTACAGACTCTTTCAACTTGTGATGGAGGGAAAAATCGAAAGTAAGCTCAAACAAGGCCGAAGGAAAACCTCGTGGCTTAAGAATCTCAGGAAATGGTTTGGTGTTGATTCCTTGAGTCTTTTTAGAGCAGCGGTCTCAAAAGTAAAAATCTGCCAGATGATAGCCAATGGCTGCCGGCACTTGAAAGAAGAAGAATTTAGTGCTTCATTTTGGTTGTCAAGAATAGCCTCTTAGCCTAGTCCATAAAGGAGCCTAGGCCTATTTCCCCATTGTTCCATGCTTCACATGACCTAACTAGTAACTATTATGTTGAGTTTGACTTAAAAGTACGCATTAGTCGTGGCAGCAGATAAATGGTATTTTTCTTTTTACGGAAAAACAAAGACAAATCTAAAAAAAATAAAATCTTCAGGAATCTTCGAAATTTTTCCCTGAGGATTTCTTAATTTTTCTTTTTTCAAGATTTATCTTCTTTTTTCCGTTAAAAGAAAAATACGATTTATCTGCTGCCACGACTGATGCGTACTCTTAAGTTGGCCTAGAACCAAAGTAAACCTGCGTTGGAGAGATTCCCCTGTAGTCTTCTAGATGATTTTGAAAGTTTTTCATCAACGAAAATCTTCGAAAAGAGACCTTTTTAGATCTTTAGAATAATTCAGAATTTTCGGATGGAGGTTTGAAACGGAAATTACTAACATAATTTCCGCTTTAGTATGTGAATTAAAGTGCACACAATAAACCACTTAAAATGGACAATTCTGCTTCCACGTCGTGTTGGTAAAAAAACCCTCGGCTGAAACTGGTAATCGTGACAGACTTGTTGACTTTTATTTCCTTGCGTGCATGATAAAATGATATTCACAAAAATCACCTCCATTCAGTTTTATTTTATTTCATTTTTTTTTTTTAACATGTGAATCGTTTAGAAAAGAGAAAAAAATGAATAAAAAAAGAAACCACCGGCTTTTCCACATGTAGAAAAAAAGCGCACGCACACACACGCGTGCTCCTTCGGGGGAGGGGGAGGATGATGATGGAAAGCGGAGTTTGGGAGGAGGTGGGGGATTGTTTATTCCTTGACTGTAGTGGATATCAAGCATGGAACGGTTAGGCGTGCTTCAGTTATCAATTAAGACAATGTAAAAACAATCGTCGAAAGGTAAAGTAGGAAACAAAGTAGGTCAGTGGAGAGAGAATCGGGAACGGGAAAGGAAAAGCTTAACGTCGTTAATAATCGGTGCGCGCTCTCTGGAATCACTGGGCGGGACTTAGTACTCCTCTGTCACACGAACAAACCGTGGAGCGTGTGCGTGTGGGCGTCGAGAGCATCGGGCGAACTCCACGCCAGTACTGTGCGGAGCGGCGGGCAAACTAGACATTATGGCGGCTCTTAACGGTTTAAAAAAATCACCGTAAATATAAATCAAGAAAGAAGATTTAATTTTTTAAAAAAAAGTACACGAAAAGAAGCAAACGAAAAGTGAAAAAGAGATAAATGAATCGAATAAGGGAAGAAAATGTCGACCCGTTTTGTTTTCCGTTGAAATAGCCGAAAGTTTGCGTCACATACGGTTTTTTAAATTTTTATTTCACGTTTTTTCCCCTCTTTTTTTTCTTTTTCTTTTCTTTTTTTTTTTTTTAATTAAGAAAGATTATTTTTGTTTTTAAATAGACCGAAGAATTCAGCAATCGCGGTTTCAATCCGATTCTTTTTTTATTCTCGTCTCTCTGAAGTTGTGCCAAATATGACTAAATGAATGTGTATTATTTTCGATTGTGTCTTTTTTATACAACAATCAAATTCCAGTTATAATTATAATTAAATGGAAGTGCTGAGTTAAATCGAAATATCAAAACGGTATATATGAATTTAAAAATTAGAAAAAAAAAAATACATATATTTAGAAATGTGTGTTTAAATTGAATCTCCGACGATTTTTCTTTTCTTTTTTTTATTTATTTATTTTTTCTCTTCGTAAGAAAAATTATCGTTTTGGCGAAAAAAAGGCCACTTGCGAATTTTTTTTTTTTTAACACGATTTATGACATCCGTCGGACAAATCGGATCTTGTCAGAATGGATAAATCACAGATTTCTTATGCGGATTCCTCGGGATGAATCAAATTATTATTATTATCATTTATTTATTTGTTTTTTTTTATAATTTTTTTTTTTAAAATTGAATACGCAGTCGCATCTTTTCCTGCCTCACCCTACCCGTGTTTTTCTTTTTTATTTTCCTTCTCGTCCCGTTACGTTTTCGAATTTTTGAGAATGATATGAGAATCGTGCGTGTTAAAAATATTTACAAACGCCAAATTTTTTTTATTTTTTTAAAGAGGAAAAAAAAAAAAAAAGGAAATTGAATTAAACCAATTAAATCTTTCCCTCCTCTTTTCCTCGCCGTCGTCTTCTTCTTCCGTAAGGATTCATCCTTTTCCACGGTTGCTTTTTCTTCTGTAAAATTAATTAAACTTGCCTTCGCCTGCTTGTCATCTTATTTATGATAATCGGGTTCCTGGATATATTTTCCTCTCCCGTCAAGGGTAATTTTTTTCTATTTTTTTTTTTTTTTCCCCGTCCTTAATTGCGAGAGGAGGGAAGGGATGGGGGTTGATAAAAAAAAGAACTAGGCCACCACCGTTCTTTCTTTAACCAACTATTCTGTAAGAAAAAATATTAAAAAAGGAAAATTAATGAAAACTTTTTTTTTTGAAAGATAAAAATATCACATGGAAACCATCTTTGATACATTAGAAAAAAAAAAAAGGAAAAAAGGCTTCTATAATGATAATACATATTGAAATTTTCTTAGAAAACTCGATTTATTTCTTTTCATTCACAAAGATTTTCCTTTTTAACGATTAAAAAAAGAAAATGAAAAGGAAGGGAAAATATGTATAATAATGCAAAAGGAAAAAAAAAAAGGTATTTATGGAAAAACGATGAAAACATTCTGTCTAAAAATAAAAAAAGCAGAAGAGAAAAAAATGTCACTTTGTACTGTACTAATGATAGGGCGTAAACAACGGCATTCATGTTCATACTGTGTAATCACCATTATCCTTAAACTCGGTGTATCATTATAATCAGTAACTTTACTTTCTTTACTTCTGGTTCGTTAAACACTTCGTGCGTTTTCCTATTTAAAACTAACGGAGGAAGAAGAAGGAGGAGGAGAAGGGAGAGGGGTTGGGAAGAATATCTTGAAAACGTTTTAGAAATTAAATGAATTAATCAAGAGGAAATCGGAATTCGTTTGGCCCATATTTCAAAATGATTACTGGGTCAGGAATAAAAAGCACGAGCCCGTGGATGGGGGGGGGGGGGGGGGGGTGAAGATAGAAATGATTAAATTTTTTTTTTGAGATAATCCATTTTGTTGCTGATTTTATAAAATAAAATAAAAAAAAATCACGTTTTTTTTCGTAAATGAAGGGGGAGGAAGGCGTTAATTTCTGATTTTGTAAGATTTCGATGTTTGAATTTTTTATGTAGTGTTTTTTTAAAGGGGGGTTTAAATTCTATTCACGTATGTCGGGGTTATAACGTTTTCGCTCGGGATGGGACTCTTTTAATCCAACATGGAAGCTGCGGATTCGGGTGTAATCCAGAGTCCACAAACTATGAATATTATCAACCATATCGATTCCGTTTCGCCAAATCTCTTCGATTGCTAATTAGAAATCTCTCAGGAGGGAGGGAGGGGAGAGGGGGTGGGATTGTGCCGTTTGGAAATTTTAGGAATTATTTTCAAACGTCGGGGAAGTAGTTAAAACTTGATTTCGTGATATTGATCATGTAGGAGACTGATTGTAAACTCTGGGGGGGAAACAACCTTGATTCTTTTTCTTTTTCTTTTTAATCGTTTCGTCTGGATTATTAATTCGACGTTATCTGACCTACTTTCAGTAGTTTTTCTTCCTCTGGGTTCGATTTAATTCAGTATTTTTCTTGAGATGGTTGGCCGGTTGGTCGCATGATCTTCATGTTGTCTGTAAGATGAACTAATCGTTTATGTGGATGGCTCATTTTTTCCCCCTTTAAAGACTTTGTAATAGAGGATAATTCATCGATTTTAAGGCGTTTCGAACGTGGTGCTTCATTTTGGTTGTCAAAAATAGTCTTTTTTTTTCCTGTAAAATATTTTTAACATTTTTCCTTATTTACTGAAATTATCACGAAGAATAACATGTTCATCACAATCGTGCATGGAGATATACTCTTTTGAACCGCTGCCTGAACCGGTTTTGAACTGCAACGGCTCAAAAGAGTATATCTCCATGCACGATTGGGGTAGACATAGCTCAGTTGACCTGCTTAGTACAGAATTAAGAAGAAGGTGTTGATGCCGGAGATGGATATCTTGCCGGTAAGACCATAAAGTCTTTGTACTCTTCTGGAAGAAAATTTCGGAATGTTGCGAATACGAACGGGTAATACTTTTTCACACGTTGGAAATGATCAGGAACCAATATTTTACTTGCAGTGTCTCCTATTGATGATAATGTTTCTAAAGTTGTTATTACAAGTTTGTTGAAGTCAGCTTGATTAAGGACTGTACTGCTCCTGTAAGCGATTTCAGCGTATCTCCGTTTTGTAAACAATAACCTCTTACTGATGTTTAGCTTTTGTCAGCAACGGTTCTATTCGAGTTGTTTTCAAAATGGAGTTACGCTGAAGTCGCTTATAGGGGCAGTGTGCTTCCAACAGCATATATCATTAAGAGCTCCATATTAAGTGCCGTGTGGAAAGCCATATTGTTGGAGTGAACCATTCTCAATTCAGAGAGAAAAAAGTTGAATTATACATTTACTTCTTTGTTCCCAGCGATGTGTATTTGTGGAATCTTTGTTACGCTAGTTGCTATAGCGTTTAAAAATGGAAACAAATACTCTGTCTCCATTGGACAATTAATTGGAGGGTATAATTAATTGTACCACCAGGAATGCTGTATATTTTTGGACTTTTTTCCTCTGCTGCCCCTTTTTTTTGTTTTAATTACTTTTAGTGTTTGAAGAATTATTCAAAGCAATAAAAAAAAAAGTACGAACAAATACACACCATTTCCGGTGGTACAATTTATGGTACTTTTTGATTAATTGGCCAATGGAGACAGGACAAAAAGGTTTTGCGGAGGTAAAAAGTCACTGAGGAACAAATCGGGGCTGTCGGCTGCTATCCTGGTAAAATGGAGGCCGACTTAGGCCGGCATGACTGGTAGGATTGGTTAATAATTGTCTTAAGTACAAAAGGAAACATCCACAACCAACCCGAAACCGACTGTCATTTTACCAGGATAGCAGCCGACAGCCGACCCCCCCTAGCGAATTTAATTTTCCGTAAAAATACTCATTACTACTTTCAAGCTAAACATATGACCGATGTAGCAGACGATTTTCATGAGTGACAGATGAATTTTTGATATAGTCTTTCACCACCATAATTTTTCTTTCTTTCGCTGTTAAAGGGGGGGTGACTTCGATCACCCGGACGGTCAGGACGAATGACAAAACCTCTAATAGCTTGTAAAGCAAAACTATTGGTCGGGCATATGCTTTTCCGCGATTTGATATCATCATCATCTTCTTCATCATCATCATTATCTTCATCATCATCATGGGGACTAGTGCGAGACTACCACAGCTGAAGCCGTATGACCGATTTCTTTATAATGTACGGTATAGAAGTGAGAATGTACAATGTGAGGATATATCCTAGGCCTTAAACCTATGAATGGGTCAAATAACCAGTTTGACGACAGGTTCACTCATTCTGGCTTTTGTTTGCCCCGAGCGGGACCTCCTTTATTTAGACACAGAATTTGAATCGTGTGGGGACTCATGTCTATTATTCACTTGTATACTAGTTGTATTCAGTGGTGAACGGCAGTGTAAAAATCCGAGTCATACCCTAGACTTCAACCCACACCTACTCCTCGATCATCCAGTTCAAAGTCGGAGACTCTTATCACTGCGCTAAGGGCGTATGATACTGCAAATTGTCCGCAATCGTTCTTACCATTGTCGTATACCTTGTACCTTCTGACCCCTCGCCGAGTCCGATTCTGACTTCCATCTCGATCTTGATCTCTCTCTCGATCCGTTTCGGTTCGTCTTCTGTAATATGATCTTTGTGGACGACGATTGGACCACCCGATGAGTATCTGATCTTTTGTTTCTTGCTCTTCTTCATCTGTAGCTTATTGAATACCCACTGCAAGGTTTATCTCATCCAAAGGCTACATGCCAACCAATATTTTCCAGACGTTTTCCAAGGAAATCTCCAGATGCTTTTACTTTTTCATATCAAGGTTGCTTTTCTACCGAGTGGGGATATTGGATTGAGTTTTGTGGCATTAAAACAGCCGCCATACCGAATGAAATCCGTCCAATGCCGTAGTCTAACGACAGATCCAAACTTCTTATACTTCATTATTCTCTAGGCGTGCCTACATAAAACTCGACGTCTTGAAAGTCATGAAATCAGTACCGCCAACCTCGCGTGAAAACCCCCTTTGGAAATTCATATAAAAATTTACGATTTAGAATTTCCGTGTTCTTAAACTATCGTAATAAAACATTTTCGGGAAATTTTGAAGTCCCTCTTATAAATTCACCACCTTATTTTACCTGGAAACCGAAAATCAATTTCCTAAGGTGTTAAGAATAAATAATTTTAAACTATTACCCAAAAATTAATTAATTTCCAATATCCTCATTTCCATAACGATATCTTTTTCCCTCGTCTTAAGGCTCCAGTTCTAATCAGCATGATGTGAAAATGACTTTTTTTTTTCTTTTTTTTAATCTTTTCTTTTTTTTTTTTCCTCTCGGAATGAAAACGCTAAATGAGGCGAAATAACTAAACAAAGACACAAGAGTGAAAGCGACGTCTTGCAGATAATCCCTTCTAGCACGGACAATCAACAAACCGGCTCCAGAGAAAATTAAAAAATTTAATTAGATCGTGAACCGGTGAAAGGATTTTAAGAAATAAAATAATTTATTAATTAACTGTGTTGAAATTAAAATTGGATGACGTCACGAGTTTCTCTTTTTTTTTTGTCCGGGACAATCGTCACTCGTCAGGTCGGAAAATAGGGTTTTTTTTTTGGGAGGGGGGGGGGGCATTTTTGCGAATGTGTCTGCCGTATGTTTGTGTGTACTGAGCGTGGAGTCGTTTGAAAGATAGGAAGGTAGGCTGACTCAGCTGTTTTAAAGTTAATTAAATACACCAGTTGGCACTTGTGCTTCGATAGGATACATTAATCATTCCGTGCTCAGCTGTTGCTTTCTCCCTATAATTTTACATAAGGAAAAGGAGCGTACTTTTTTTGTAGATATAAATTCTTTAGGATGTATTTTATTTTATTTTTTTTTTACTTAGCCTTCTTTGGTTGAGAAACGGCTTGAGTTTTGAAAGAGGAAAATGGGAAAGCCTGCGGAGTTGGCTTCGGAAAGGGGACTCGTACTCTGCTTTTGGGGTGTTTTTATGTTTTGGTCAGAGACTACTTCTGGCCATTCAAATATTTAGTGGGCTTATTAGGAAAGAATGAGAGTCGCCTCAGGGGCTCTTCCAGTATTATGGAAGTAAGATTTGTGTTACCTTTTACTCTCATAAGGGGCGAAGGACCATAAGGGACCAAAGGATCATAAAGGGTGAAGGAGGCTAGCTAAAAAGATGCGACGCTAAAAAAATTCTCCCTCTGTTCCAAAATAATTTGTGTGTTTCTAATTTTAATTTCACATGTCGTTAATTTTTAATTTTTGCTGGAACTGTTTGGACTACATCACCCACCTACCCGAACACTTTTTCACACCCCCCGGGATCCCTCCTCCTTCGGGAAAAAATTATTGAAAAAATGCAAAAAAATTGAAAATTTGCATTATTTTCGCCCCGATTCAGAAACGAAATCGAAAATTTTGAATGAGGCTGGAAATAAGAGGGTACATGACCCTAAAGAACAATCCCCCATGAGAAAATTTTTTGCAATTGTCGAAATCCCCGAAAATAATTAGAGATGTCGAGTGTCCTACCAAGGGGATGATTTTTAAAATTTTATTAGATGGTCGCGGAAAGTTTGCTACCGGGGTTTTTCAGGTCGCTGATTTCGATGCTGAGGTCGGTTCTTAAAAAATTAAGATGACGGATCCAAGATGGTAGATCCAATATGGCGGAGGTTTTTTTGCCTATGAATTTTTTTTCTTTCAAATTCACATCTAGGGGGCTATTGGAGTCGCTGATTCAGAATCTGAGGTTAGTTTTTGCAATAATTCAAAATGGCTGGCATTTTTTCAAAAAATTTGTTTTTAATCCCTCCTCTTTATTCCTTTACTTAAAACAAGGTGCTGTGTGTTTTCAGAAAGTGGTCGTTTTGCTCGTTCTTTCTCGGCTTCTCATGGTCCTCCATGTAAACTACCTATGAGAGTGAGACTCCCAACAGTGATTCTAGTCGGCCCAGCCATTTAATAATAAACGAAAGGGGCTAATTGGCGTCCAGATTCGCAGTGCAGTACTCTCTGTGGGCTGTAAACCATAACCCATTGGCGTAAGCACACACACACCTGTCTTTTACAGAACCTGGAGCCCTATCGCCGCACTATAAACCTTTTTCCATTCGGGCCTCTCCTGGCAGGCATCTCTCGCCAGTCGGGCACTCCAACCTCCTCGCATCAGCCGCGACGTTATATTCCCATCTGATCCGAGGTCTTCCCTGAGGTCTGGGACTCTTCGGTCTGCCCCCCAAGACCTGCCGGATATATCTTGACGCAGGTGCTCGATCGACATGTATAAGTATAACCCGTGAAAGGCATGCATTATGCAAATATTTTCAATATCTTCACCAACATTGTCGTTCGAACTTCCTCAATCCCCATTTCTTCTACTTGATCCGGAGACTCCATATCTAAGCTTTCGTTTCCTGATGCAAAGTCTGATCAATCAACTTCTTCTTTCATGTTTTCCTGAATAATTTACAGCCACCCGGTAAGAAATTTTGCAGTACCACAGACTTGTTTGGATATTATTTCCCCCAATTTTCAACGCTAATACATTGCCTAGCACGTTTACGACCTTATAGACCCTCCCTCCTTTTCTGGAGGAAAAAGAAAAAACGGGAAGAAAATCGAAAGACGTAAAAAGGCGATTTGCATTTCCTTGATACTAAAAACAAAAGAGAAAAGCGATCAGGGGAGCGATCACACTCTCGATGCTCTCCTTCTCCCTTATCTCGTAGTTGCAATAATTGTCATGCTTATGATAATGACTTCCTGTATTAGCAATAAAGCAGATAAGGTTCCTATTTTACCGCCTTCCCGAGATTTTCCTCCCGAGTCAGCGTTCGGTTATAAACAATTTTACAACCGATTTCATTTAAGGAATTTTTATTTTTTCGACATGTCGTTTATATTTGCATTTTTTTTTTTTTTACCTGTCATGCGAGAGTGACGATAATTCAGAATTTATGAGGAGGGTCCGATGGATTCAAAACCCAAAGGATTATAAAAAAAAAAGAGTCCGGAAAGATCATTCGTCCCCCGTAAGCGTTGAAAAAAAAAGTTCAAAATTTTTTTTTTTTTGGCTGAGGGAAAGACTTAACTGATTTATTAAATTTTGCCTGCCGATATATTCGGTATAACTTTATGAAGATTTCTCTTTATTTTGTTTTTGAATTTGAATTGCGCTCCGAAAATCACGATTTAAATTCGAATAGTTGGGAAAAAGTTTTGTCAGTTAAGAGTTAGTGAAGAAGTTGTTTTCGAATTCAACTTGGTAGGAGTTGAAATATCTCGAGAACGCTCTAATGTGATCTATTGTTGTAACTTCCTGCTGTTTAACAGTGGCGGGTTTCGAGTCATTTTCGAATTCAGTTTTCGAAACCTTAAAATGGATTTCCTTCTCCCGCCTTTCCTTTTTTTTTATTATTTTTTTTCATTTTCGAAAAAAAAATTCTTTTTTATTTCGCGTTTGAAAAATTTAGAAAAAAAAAACGTCCCATCCTTGTTATTAATTTTAAATATAAATCATTCCTTCGTAATTAAAAATATAATCCGCGCCTGACAGCGAAATTTATTAAGAATAATACTTTGATTTTAGAAACATAAATTTCAATGGAAAGTGAAAATCAAGGAGGCAAAGAAGCAAGCTCGGTTTTGTTTTCTAGAACAAATGCCGAATCAAACTTTTCAATTTGAGGGGAGTGAAGGGGGAGAAGGAGATAAGAGGGGAAGGCGGGCGAAGAAAAATCGAACGAGATTCAATATTCTCAAATTTCTAAATATCAATTTTTTGGGAAATGTAATAAAAATAACATTAAAAATTTTACTTTAGAGTTAAAACTAAATGAAAGAATGTTGGAAAAGTGACGGTTGGTCGTGTTGATTGTGTGGAGGAGAATCGCTAGTTAACCGGAACAGTTCCTTAAAACCAACATTGTGAGGGTGAGGGTGAGGTGCGCCGTCGTGCAGGCGGGCGCTGGAGGCCATGCGGCCCTTGCCATACCGACGACACTTCCCATCGTGGAGGCCGTCCAGAACAAAACCACTGTATCTCAGGTAAGATAGTTAAAGACAGAAGTGAAGGTAGTGATGGCGGAATTATGAACGCGAAGGAAGCATCTTTGATAAACGACTTACCCGATCGTCTAGTAAATGACATTTGTCTTTACGCAGAGGTACAAAACTAGCTTGATAGAGATCTTACAAACCTGGAGCAATGGTTCCGAGATAACCAACTGGCTATAAACAAGATGTTTTTTTTTTTAATTTTAAATTTTTTTTTTATATTCGATTAACTGCTTACGCAGGTCTTTTTCTGTATTCTACTAACTGCTTGCGCAGGTCTATTTGTATTCTATTAACTGCTTGCGCAGGTCAGGGACTTTTTCTTTTCTGGCATGCGACAACCAACACGTACAGTGAGGTTAAGATGACTGCATTTGTAAGTTCCCGTTATCCCGCCAGAGGGGAAGAGTGTCGGTGCGGTCACCCATCCAGAAGATGGCCCGCATCAATGCTGCTAACTTCATTGATAGCCAAACAGCTACACGGACACGTCACCACTTCGACCCTCTAGCTTGGGTTCGAGAAAGGCTGTGGGTGGACCTGAGGTAGCCATTGGGGAAAAGGATATTGTTCGGGTTTCTAGCACAGCAATTTTAGGGGTCCGAATCGACGATAGGCTGCAGTGGACAAATCATCCGAATACACTATGGGCCAAATTAAGCTCCACAGTTTTTCTTTTGTGAACATTGTCCCGAGTTTGCGATGGGCACACACAAAGATTAGTCTACTTTAACATCTTCGTAGGGATGGACGCAACACAAGACAACACAAGAAACAAGAAACTTTCTCAATCTGATCGTGTTTTTTTTTTCTTGAATTGTTAAAAACAACACAATATGTTGGCTTGTCTTGTGTTTTTAAAACAATGATGAAAACTGTAAACTAGCAGAAAATTTTTGATTTTTAAACGAAAAAAGCCTCCGTGATTCTATAAAAATTTTATTTAATCAATATAGCTGTGCAAAATGTCTCCTTTTTTTGTTTATAAAATTAATAAATATTCGAAATTTATATTTGTTTTGAGTAAAAGAGACATTTTTCTACATTTTAACCAGGTGAGACTTTTTCTCAAGTACGGTCCTAAGCAATTTTTTTTCTTACAACTTTCAGAAAAAGCTGCTCTTTTTTCTAGGACGATTCTTGAAGTCTTGTGTTGTCTTGTGTTGCGTTTTTCAAGTAAAATCTTGTTTACACTTGCGTATTGTTTTTATGTTGAAAATCGTCTGCTTTCAACGCAATATTCAATGCAACACAAGAATTTCTTGTGTTGTGGTCCATCCCTACGATCTTCGAATCAGTTATGCGGTATGGAATTATTTTTTGGAGTGGGTCAGGGATCGATAATATGGGGAGAATATTTGTTTTGCAAAAAAACGCAATCCGGTGCATAACGGGGAATAAAAAATGGGAAAAGGTTGGGGATCATTACCCACCTGTTTCTTGCCCACCCATTTTTAAAGAACATTTGATCTTAACTGCATCGACTTGCTATATCTACGAAGCAATCCGATTTTTTGAGAAAAATGGGTGGTATAACTGTGGGGAAAGCTTCAGCATATAATAATGCAACATACAATTACCCGCAACGCAAAGGACATTCGATTTCCCAAATGTCAACTAGAAAAATCCAAACAAGACTTGTTGTACGCTGGAGCTTTATTTTTTAACAAACTGCCGGGGCAAATAGAAGATTTAAGGGAAAATAAAGAATTTGGTGCAAGGATGAAGGAATGGTTAATAAATGAGGTGATATACTGGGTGGCAGAATATTTACAGAAACCATCAGAGGAGTGTTAGTGTCTTCTTTTCAAAAGTTCCTATTTTAAATTTTTTTCATTTGTTTATAAATTATTTAATTATTATTGTCATTTTTCTGTTTATAATTGTGGACGAGTACGACTTGTACGAGTAAACTTGAATTAAATTGAATTGAGCGGTACAATAAAATAACTGTTGCTTCTGGTAACGATAAACCTACCACAGCTTGCGATAATGTTACATCACAGAACGTTTTGTGTTGCCATGTATTTAGTGTTGTGGAACTACTTTTACAATGAGGTTAAGATGACGGTATTAGCAGTCCCTACAATCCCTGCCTAGAGGGAGGGAGTTTCGGTGGTCACCCATCTACTAACTGGCCGCTCTCAATGCCGCTTAACTTCATTGATCACGTTGCCGCTAGATGAAACGAGTCACCACTCCGACTCCCCCATCTTTTAGGTTCTGAATAAAAACTCTGAGAAGTATTTCTCCTCAAAGCCCGAGTTTTCAGAAAAAAATTTATTAGGACAGCCCTGGTGGAAATTTTGAGATCATCAATGTCGGTGCAGCATCGATCCAACCTCGGACGTCCATTCAGAAAGTTAACGCTTTTCAATATCGGTCAAATGAGAATTTAACATATTTTCAATATTGGCCGTTATTGGAGATCGGATCGATCATGGCCAAGATTGGCCCGATGGCGATCCGAGGTCGACAAGCGTTACTTTTCAATATCGATACGACATTCCGAAATTTCCACCAGGGAGAGTTAACATATGAAAACAATTTGTGAATTAGTACCCTAGAAGTGATAAATACGCCGGGTGAAATGTCTAAATAAGCTAGATTCTAACTGGCAGTCATCTCATGCTGAAAATAGATCGAATTACGTTCCCCAAAAATTTTCGTAACTTGGAAAGTTTAAATTGAGCCCATTTGTATGAAATTAAGCTCGGTTGCTTTCATCCTGGAGGGAAACTATGTTTGAATACTTTCATATTTCATAGATAGCACCACCACAGTAATTATTACCATATCGGCATCTATAAATAAATATTAATGAAGATATAGAAATTCATATAACCTCCTCCTGCATCCACGTACGAGATTAGTAGTCGGTTCATTAGCATATTTTGCGAATATTTCGGATTGCATACATTAACACTTTCGAGCTTTCGGAGGGGAAGAAAATATTTGTTCGGGTTAATTCAAACTATACGTTTTGTAGTTTTTGCGAGAAGCCGAATTTTTTTTTGCTTTTTTCGCTGATGATGAAAAATAACAAAAAAAGAAAAAAGGAAAGAAAAGAAATTTTTTCCCCCTTAAATTCTAATAGCTGTCGAGGAATTTTACAGACGAAGATAGTAAAGATTGGATTACAAAATATACAAAAGTCTTGACAAGTGTCCAAAATAAACAAGTCTCGGATTCTTATCGTAAAAAGAATCGTTTCGGAATGGGGTTTTCCTTCGGGGAAAATCGTTTTCTTAGGGTATGGGAAAAAATCGGAGATGATGTCATATTTTTCCTATACATGATTAATACATGTATTCACGAAATTAATCTTATTTCTTTCTTTTTACGTTTCCGTTGACGAATTTTTTTTTTTAATCCGAAAATGATTTTTTTTTTCCTTTTTCATTCAAAAAATTTTGTCCTATTTTTAAGATTACCGATTAAGGAATCGGGAGGAGCGGGGGGGGGGGGGGGGAAAATAAAAAGGAGAAAAAGAAAAGCTTTTTTTTTGTACGCAGGTGCTCGTGGGTTATGAAATGAAACCAGTACAATGGGAAACCGGATTTTGATTAAGAGGATTTCAATAGTCAAGGGAAACATTGGGATGAAGCGAAAAGGAAGGAAGAAGGAAGGATGGATGAATAAAAGAAAGGAAAAGATATTTTTTTCCATTTTCCTCCATGTGTCAGTGTCATCGTGAACCCTTGCAACCCCTACTCCCCCCCCCCCCCTCCTACCTTCTCCTCCTTTTTGCTTTATCGACCGCAGGGAGAATAAAGCATTGTTTTTAGCACAAATTTCAGATTTTCAGTTTTTGATATTTTTACACGTTTTGAAGTCCCCTGATGCCGAAAAAACCAAAATTTGGATGGTGGCCGTGTGTGTGTATGTGTGTATGTGTGTATGTGTGTATGTGTGTATGAATGTATGAATATATGTGGAAAAAAAAGTGTCTGTCGGAGGAAAAGCAGAAAAACGAAAGAACGGATCTCGATGATTTTTGGTGGTTAGCAACTTCTAATGAAATGTAGGTGCTGATTAGTTTTTGAGCCAAATCGGTCCAGCGATTCGGAAGCAGTGAGTGAAAATGTTAAATTTTCAACAATTTCAAAATCTTTTTTGACTATACATCGCGAACGCAGCCACCGATTGAGTCAGATTTTCGTACCGCAGTAGATATTCATCCAGATACGCTACCATTAAAATTTGGTTAAATTCAGTTGAGTGGTTCAGAAACGGTGAGCAGGGCTAAAAGTATGGGTATAGGCCTAAAACCGATATCTCCAACTTTTGAAACGTCACGATATGACGTCATCGATTACGTCAACAAAGCGATTTGGATGCTGATTGGCGGGATCCTCGTGGGAGCTAACGAAAAAATAACCGTATTTTTGAGAATATTTTCGGGGTAGAGGATTCCGAATCTGAAATAATTTTTCCGAAATTCGAATTGCTTATGGCCGTATTGCGACTTTGTGGACCTCTGATCAAAAATCTAACCGTATTTTTGAGAATATTTTCGGGATAGAGGATTCCGAATCTGAAATAATTTTTCCAAAATTCGAATCCTTATGCCGTAGTGCGGCTTTGGTGGACCTCTGATCAAAAATCTAACCTAATTTTTGAGAATATTTTGGGGTAGAGGATTCCGAATCTGAAATAATATTCCAAAATTCGAATTCCTTACGCCTATACAGCGACTCTGGTGTCTCTGATCAAAAATCTAACCGTATTTTTGAGAATATTTTCGGGGTTGAGGATTCAAAATCTGAAATAATTTTTCAGAAATTCGCATTCCTTGTGCCCGTACTGCGGCTTTGGTGGAACTCTGATCGAAAAACTAACCATATTTTTGACAATTATTTAAATAGTCGATAAAGCACTTTGATCGGTTCACCGATCTCATTTTTTACCCCGGTTTACATCATGTGATGTTTTTAAATAGTCATCTATATCTGTCAGTGTAAAGGTCTCCTCTCTATTTTATTGTGACCAATCTCACCTTTTTCCATTAGTGTTTTGTCGTCGCTTGTCTTTTTTTTTCTCCCTCCGCCCTCCCTTCTCCTCTTCTGGGAAAATATTTTGGCATCGATCAAAACCAGCTGCGGCCCCTCTCGCGTTCATAATTAAAAAGAAGAAAGAAAAAAAAAAAACGTTTATAATTTTCGGAAACAATAGATATCGCATCAATCTACCGAAATAATATTTATAAATCCGTGGCAAGAGGTTATCTGTCTCGGCCATTCATTCAAAATTCCAACAGCTGCTCGGGGGGGGCCGTGGAGGGAAGGGAAATCCCGAAAATTTTCAATTCCATCTTTATGCATGGCATTTTAAAATTTAAAAGAAGGCCGTTAATGCTTTAAAGGAAGGGCTTTAAAGTGTTTTGGGGGGAGGACCGAGGGGGGGACGTGCCGAGAAAATTTGGAACAAGACAAACAACAATATTCTTAAACGCAGCGCGGCGTTTGTGCAGATGCGGACAACCGCAATTTATGACTTCTTCCACCGAAACGAACGCGATGAGAACCAATCAGAAGACGGGGATTTTCACATCCGTTTTCGCAACAGCTGTTTTCAAAGTGCAATTCATTTCAAGAAAAAAAAAAGAGAAGAAAAAAAAAATTATATGCACACGCGCGGTTGTTTTAAGCTTTTTAGCCTATTATTTTTAAAAGGATCGTTAATCATAGTTAATGAATAAATCTTCGGAATGATCACCGAGAAAAAAGTGTTTTTGGCTTTATGCATGTGCTTTTTTTTATACCCCCTTTACTCCCCCGCCTTAATATTTTTAGTTGATAATAATCTTCTAATTGCTTGAAACTTTTAAGTTTTTCGAGAAAAAAAAAATGATGTAGTTTTTTTTTTTTTTTTTTTTTCTTTTCTTTCCAAAAATTTTCATTCCATTTGCATTTGAGTCATTAGCCTGAGAGAAAAAGGGAAAAACTGTCACTGCCATCTGCAACACTTTCTTTTTCTTTCTCTATATGTTGAGCTTAATTTAAGTTGTTCCGAGCCTCAACTTTTCCGCTGCTTTTGCTGCGGTTTTATATTCTAAAAAAAAAAAAAAAACTTTGCCATCGTTTATCATTCTTGCCCGTTTCAATTTCAAAAATTATTTGAATAATTTTTTTCTCAGATCCTATTTTTCAGGTTTTTTTTTCTTCAAAACCTGACAAACGAAATTTTAGTCACGTGAATGCATCCTCCCCCACCCCCCTTCCTTATCGGATCGAACAAGTGAAAAATCCACAGTTTCTGGTTTCGGTTTATTGCAGAACGAGTATTAGCGAACGTGCTGTCTTTAACTTCGAGAAACAATATATGCCGGGAGTTGACAAGGCTCTCGCCTTTTCTACATTCTCCTCATGTTATTTTCTTATATTTCTCACCTCCTTGCTTCCTCCGACCCCCCCTCCCCTCCCCCCCCCTTCCGGCTCTCCTCCCCGGCACTCGGAGTTTTTCCCTCCCCCTCGGTTTTATTTCCCAAGGAAAGATTAGTTCTTGAGTTGAATTTCAAATGAATGATTAGTGATTTTCATTCGATTTCTATAGCGTTATTTTTCCTTCTGCCGCCGCCATTTCGGTATTGAGAAAAGTTTTTCGAAGGGAGGTTTTTTTTTTTTATTCTTTTTTTTTTCGGAGGAGAGAAAGAGGGAAAAGTGGAAGAAACGGGGAAGGAGACTTGTCAGTTGGGGAGGATTTTCATTTAGAGTTTTCTTTTTACTTAATAATTATACGGCAGTTTGACCTAGAAAACGAGTTTGAGTTTTTGAAAAGCAGTTTTTGTTTACCTTCTCTGCCATTTCCATTAATAGTAAGAAGGAAGAAAAAGGCTTTTGCCTCGTGCAGATTTTGACCTTTTTTTGGGGGGGATGAAAGGGAAAGGGAATGTGACCGTAAGTAAAATTGGATCTGTATTTATGGAGTATTAGTTAAATTAGCAGAACGCGACATGAAACTATTTTTTCTGTAAAATTTTGGAAATTTTCATCCTCTTTTTTTAGAGATGACCTATAATTCTCTATGACCTAATGACCTATACCTGTCGTAATGACTTATACTTCTCTTTTCTCTCCTATATGACCGTATATGAACCCATTCTCTATGACGTACCATAGTTTATGACCCTAATGACCTCTATGACCTGTAGGTTAGGGTGGGTCGAAAATCATAAATTTTGGATTTTCAAAGTTTTAAGATTGTCAAAGTTTTTGGACTTTCAAAATTTCAGGTACGAGCATGTCCCAACACGCTTAACCTGCGTAAATAGAGCAGTCATTTTCCGAATTCCTAATTTTCATTCGATTTTAGCTCTGCGTTTTGTACCTTCGATTACCGTCCCTTGTTTCCTCACTGTTTCAAACATGTTTTTATTTGCTTCCACGCTCCATTTCAAAAACTTTTCAATGAAGGGAAACCGTTTAACGCGACTGGAAAACAAAAGAACGGGAATCATACATTATATAACATTTAAATTATTTTTTTATACCGTAAAACGATACGAGCGGACGTGTTGGAAAGGGGTAACACAAAGTCACGGACAAATGCTGCCAACATTAACATAAACATTACTCTCTCTACAGATGTGGCCCGAAAAAAAAAAAAAAAAAAAAAAATTTCCCTTCTTTTTTTCCAATAAAAACGATATGATTTTTTTCCCCTCTCCGAAAATGTTTATCGAATACGCGAAGATAATTCCCTCGCATGCGTATCCACAGCAGAAATTCGACGAAGGAAAAAAAAAATCGGTTCTAATATTTGCCCGTAAAAGTTCGTAAATTGCAATCTATGATGTCAACCGGCCCTTATATTTCTCTGTGTGTTCCCGCTTTTTTTCCCTCCCCCTTTTCTCCTCCCCCGAGTTATCCCCCCCACTCCCCAACGCGATCCCTCGGGTGGATGGTGGAGGTGGATCGTAATTCCATCTCTCCAACTTGTCGTGGAAATACATTTTTTAAAAATTTACATATTTTATATGACTCCCCATATTCCTCGCTCGCATCTCGATCTAGCGTGCGAGTATCAATTTTTCAAATTTAGTTTCTCGAAGCCCCCAGGACATAAGAATTTCCGTTGCATTTTCTCAGTAAAGCAGACGCGTAAGCAACCCTAACGGGATCGTTCTCACCTCGTCAATTTTTTTTCTAAATTTTTTTTTTTTTTTCCGCAATTTTTTATCTTCCCCGTCGCTCGTTTCTTTTATGAAACTGCATGAAAGACACTGCAAAAGTAGTAAAGGCAATGCAGGTTTTAATCCCAAAGGATCTCATATCCCCGTCTCGGTAATCAGACTTTTCAACTATCTGACGTGTCTATTTTAGTAGAAAAGACCCCCGGATCAAGATGTTAGGTTTAAATCTCTTTTGTCAGTCAGCTGTGTTCTAATTTTCCTTTAATTTTCGTGCACTGCAAAAACCTTATCACCGTCGTTTTTCGGTTTTTGTGCTTTTCTCTTTTTAACAAGGAGGGAAAACTCGTTGGCGTTCGTTCCGTCTATTTAGATCCCCGATCTTGTGGAGATCAACGATCCGATTTTTGGCCAACCTTCTCATTTTCATATGAAAATATTGTGTTATTGTTGTAAATGCAAAAGACTTATATTTATATATTTTGCAAAAATTTTGTACACTTTTTGACGTAGGACTACGTCTTAGGGTTCGGTCCTGGGGAAATCTGTCTGTCCGGGATCTGTCCGGGTGGGCACTGTTGGCACCAAAAATTAATATTTAATAATTTTAATATTAAAATTTTAACTTCGAAAATTTTAAATAATTTTTTTTTTCACTTTTGGCCTTTTTTAATACTACAACTAGACGACATGAACGAAAGCAAGGACTTAGAAAATTTCTTGAAAATTTTATTTAACCTTTTTTTAAATTTTCGCTGTTTTTGAAAGTAAAAGTTACAAAAATTTACACGAAATTATCTAAAAAAATTTACAGGAAATTTTCTAAAAAAATTGACAGGAAATGTTCTAAAAAAAATTGGCAGGAAATTCTCTAAAAAAAATTTACAGGAAATTTTCTAAAAAGAATTTACAGGATATTTTCTAAAAAAAATTTACAGGAAATTTTCTAAAAAAATTGACAGGAAATGTTCTAAAAAAAATTGGCAGGAAATTCTCTAAAAAAAATTTACAGGAAATTTTCTAAAAAAATTTACAGGAAATTTTCTAAAAAAATTTACAGGAAATTTTCTAAAAAAATTTACAGGAAATTTTCTAAAAAAATTTACAGGAAATTTTCTAAAAAAAATTTACAAGAAATTTAAAGTTAAAATTTTATTTTGAAATTAGACGACGTGAACGAAAGGGACTTTGAAAATTTCTTGTAAATTTTACAAAAATGTAATTTTAATTGTAATTTAAAAAAAGTTAAATTTTAAATAATATTTTGACTATTTTTTTTAAACTTTTGACCTTTTTGAATAGTAAATTTAGACGACATGAACGAAAGGGACTTTGAAAATTTCTTGTAAATTTTACAAAAATGTAATTTTAATTGTAATTTAAAAAAAGTTAAATTTTAAATAATATTTTGACTATTTTTTTTAAACTTTTGACCTTTTTGAATAGTAAATTTAGACGACATGAACGAAAGGGACTTTGAAAATTTCTTGTAAATTTTACAAAAATGTAATTTTAATTGTAATTTAAAAAAAGTTAAATTTTAAATAATATTTTGACTATTTTTTTTAAACTTTTGACCTTTTTGAATAGTAAATTTAGACGACATGAACGAAAGGGACTTTGAAAATTTCTTGTAAAATTTTCAAGAAATTGAACTTTTACAAGAAACTTTCAGTTGTTAATTCAAGGACCTAAAAATTTCTTGAAATTTTATTTAACTTTTTTTTAAATTTTTGCCGTTTTTTTTTTTTTAAATAAATTTTTTAAAATATTACAATTAGACTCCATGAACAGAAACAAGAACTTACAAATTTTAAATAAAATGTTCACTATACATTTTTTAATTTTGTCCTTTTTCCTCTAGCCACGAATATGAGCTAAAGCAATGTTTAGTATTAAAATTTTAACTTTAAAGACTTAAGTTTAAATTATGACTAATTTTTTTCAACTTTTGATCTTTTTTTTTTTTTTTATAAAAAATTTTAAGTTTTTTTTAGGAGGGGCTAAAATTTTCCAAAAATGGCAAAATTTGAAAAATCCGACCCCTCCTGGAGCTCGGAAATATTGTTCTAGGGGGATGGAAAAAAATACGGAGGTAGCTACACATCTAAGGAGCGTGTATGCAAAAAATCAAATTTTTTGGGTCATTACAACCGTCTGAAAAAAAATTAATCCGAAATAATGACGTTTTACCGTGCTTTTTATTTGGGAAAAAAACAAGTGCCTTGGGGCACGGGTTCCGGTTGAGTTAAAAAAAATTTTTTTAGATTTAGACTTTTTCAATTGTTTGGAATCGATTTGGGGAAAGGTCCGAAAAAAATTCGTCAACACGGTATTTAACGGGCACCCACCCCCCCCCCCCCCTCCATAAGAAGTTTCACTTTAATAAAAACAACCACGATGCTTGAAATTAAGTGTCTCTCAAGTGTTTTGTAAAAATTCTGAAATTGCAACTTTTCCCTGGCAATATACGATATATCCGTCAAATAATTAAATAAATAAAATAAATAAAATAAAAACAACAAGAAGACGATAGTTAATTTTACTGTTAAAAAATATTTGTTTAAACTGTAAAAAAAAAAAAAAAAAAAAAAAAAAAAAAAAAAATTAAACCTTGCAAATTTATCAACAGTTCATCTGCTACGCGATCCAAACGACTTCCTTCCACTTTATTTAATTCTTTCGAAAAAATTTTAACAGAAAGAAAACACCCAACAGAAAGAATGTGAAACGGACGTAAAAAATTATGTCTGAATTCTCGAGACGTGACAGGCCGACCTTTAATTGCTTAATTAATTCAAATTGATGTTATTTTCGGAAATTTTGCAATTTTTAAAATTCCGTTTTTTTTTATCTTTCCAAAGGTTTAGGATTTAAAAAAAAAAAAAAAAAAAAAAAAAAAAATTTTAAAATTATTTCTTTTTTTTATTTTTTATTTTTATTTCCGCTTAAAATTAAAATAACGTGACGCATTGTACTCGATCGATGGCTTTAATCCAATAACCGTCGATGAAAATTAAATTAACGAATCCATCTCAAACAACGCCAAAATCGATCCTCAATTTTTTTTTTAACGCTTCTTCCCAGATCCGTTTAATCCTTCTACTCATTATATTAAAATTGTAAATTTTAATCGAGTTTATTTTCGAAAAAAAAAAAAATTAATTAATATTTTTTTTTTTTTGTATCCGAAAAAGGTTTAATATTTCCTCAAACGAATAATTATATAAATAAAATAATAAAAAAAAAAAAAAGCCTTTGACTGCAAAATACAATAGCATGTAGTAAACAGTGTCCGTGATTTAGAATTGTCGTGAGATGGTGCCCCAGTCAAAGTTGCCAACTGGAATCGGTCCAACCAGTGATCACATCTTCAAAAAACTAAATGGCTTTCCTCCACCTCCGAAAATGCAAGGTACATTTTCGTTCTCTCTCTCTCTCTCTCCTTTTTCTATTGAGTGAACATTAATGCTCGAATTTCCCTATTTTCAAAGTATAATATCTTGTGTTTTTGTCATTTCAATAAATTCTCCCAAAACTGAAAGAAGGTCGGGGATGGAAGGGGGGGAATAAAAAAGGTTCGCCAAGAAAATCCTCTGCACCCATATATAGACAAAATTCAAAATCGGAAAGAAAATTTTCTAATTGCTCTAAACTGAGGGTTTGACGTTAATGACGTCGTTAAAGCTGACTGGAGGAAAGCGCGATACTATTTGCAAGCGTATTAAATGTCTCAAACGAGTTTTTGAAAATCGGGCGTGTGCGCCTCACTCACCCCCACCCCCCTAGAAATTTAAAATATTACTTTTTATGCGGAAAAGTTTTTATTATTTCCCCCCGTTCTCTTTCTCCGTAAGCATCCAAATTATAGCAGAATGAGGAAAAGCTTGCTATGGCTTTGCTTTTTGAACGGAAATGGAATTTTCCGATTCAAACTGTGATTATGCAGAATATTAAACAAATATCTCACCCAGGGAGGCGAACGTTATGTACTGTATTTTCCTTGTGCTAGAGAACGGGGGGGAAGCTTTGAAATTCGTTCATTTTACATTCTGTTTGTTTTGTTATTAAAATGCAGCGAGTTCTTTTTTTATTTTGTTTTTTTAAACGGGTACGAACTTGAATGGGAAAACTCTATGCAAAAACCATTCAGCGATTTTTCTTTTCAAAAATCGATTTTCGGAAACAAGAGACCATATGAACAGTCTATAGTGGGGCACGCAAAATAAACATAATCATCCGCGACAGAGTATTGGCATGTGACATAAAAAGCGTTGATGATAATGTAAAAATATGTAGTGAACGTTAGGCCGCAATTTTTTCACGATAAAACCTGTTGCGCAACATGGGAAAATTAAAAATAAAAATTTTGGAAACATGTTTTTAACGCTCCAACATGTCCAACAACAAGTTTCTAACGCACCAACATGTTCAACAACAAGTTTCTAACACTCCAACATGTTCAACAACAAGTTTCTAACGCTCCAACATGTTTAACAAAATCTTGTTAGCGCCTCAAAATTTTCAACAACATGTTTTAAACTTTGCAACATGTTTCTAACGCTCCAACATGTTCAACAACAAGTTTATAACGCTCCAACATGTTCAACAACAAGTATCTAACGCTCCAAAATGTTCAACAACAAGTATCTAACGCTCCATCATGTTCAATAACAAGTTTCTAACGCTTCAACATGTTCAACAACAAGTTTCTAACGCTCCAACATGTTCAACAAATTGTTTTTAACGCCGAAACGCGGTCAACAACATGTTTCTGACGCCCTAACATGTTCAAAAAATGTTATTAACGCTGCAACATGTTCAACAACAAGTTTCTAACGCTCCCACATGTTCAACAAAATGTTGTTTTCGCCGCAACGTGTTTAACAATAAGTTTCTGACGCTCCAACATGTTCAAATAAATGTTACTAACGCCGCAACATCTTTAACAACATATTTGTAACGCCGCAACGTGTTCAACAACAAGTTTCTGACGGTCAAAAAAATGTTATTAACACCGCAACATGTTCAACAACATGTTTTTAACTTTGTAACATGTTCAACAACAAGTTTCTAACGCTCCAACATGTTCAACAAAGTTTCATTAAAGCCGCAACATGTTAGCAAGATTTTAGCCTAAAAAACCGTGGTTAAAATTAGATTGAAAAAATAAAAAACCAAACCAGAGAGTCCGAACCATACTCCTGGTTTAAAAAAGTCATGGCCAAAACCAAAACCAGTGCAGAACCGGAGCTTCAAAAAACCATGGTTTTTTTAAAAGCTCATGTCTTCTCACGTCAACCGCCATTATTCCAATAATTTACAAGGAAAATAAATAAGTAACTTTACTTATTTATTTTCCATGTAAATTATTCCATATTCGCAAACGTTCAAAACCAAATTTATTAATAAATTTGGTTTTGACCGTTTGCGAATAAGATTTTTTTTAGGCCCCATTAATTAGAAGATTAATCGCGTACGAATCCGAATGCAGCTTGAGAACTCCAATTATTCACGATTTTTCTGTCAAAGCATTCAAATTAACTGTTTTATTTCCCATCTCTTCCATGAATTTTTCGTTTAAATTAAATTCATCTTGTCTGCATATCCGAATTTTAATTTCAGAAGCATGAAGGAGTTTTCTCCCGGTTTATCTTTAAGTAAGTCTCCCTCTTTCGCTTTCTCGATTATCTCTTTCGAAATTAAATTATCATGCTCCTCCCCCGATATTTTTTTTTTTTTTTTTTTCAAAATTATACCAAGAAAAAGAAAAACCACGATAATCCTTACGCCTAAAGCAGACGGTGGCGGTATAAAATTTTCAAAATCATCAAACTAATAGGATTATTTCCGTTATGTGACTCCCTAAGCATGTATTCGGTATATACGATACAGCATATAAAGTGAATAATTAGGGCCTTGAATATAAACGAAATATAAAGTGGATTAATCTCATTTAAACATCAGGTGCTTTAAACGAACATATTTGCCGTTTAACGTATTACGTAAATATTTTTTTTCTTCTTCTTTCCGGCAGCAAAAAAAAAAAAAAGAAGATTTTAATTTTTTTCCTTTGAAATGACTCTTTCGTTTTAGGATCATCTTATGCGGTTTTGCAATTAAATCAAAAATAAGTTCATCGCAGTTCCGATTGCGTAACGTCGGGATTCTTTTATGTCTCAGATTCTATAAATAATTTTTTTTTGATATATATATAAATTTTTTTTTTTTTTTTTAAGAATTCGTCGCTAAAAGGCAAGGAAAAAAAAATAGGAGGAAGAACATATCCTGGTTACGAACAGTTAATGTATCTGTCACTCTATGTCCATGTTCACAAAATGAAAATAAATTCGCATCAGCTTCTGTCGACACACATAACGTGTTCCACGCCGGTTATTAATGACAAATGCCTTGGGTTGTTGGTGTTTTCCATTTCTTCTCATCTTCTAAAAAAAAAAAAAAAAAAAAAGCTGAAAAGAAGAAAAAAAAATATATATATATATATTCCTTCAACTTTTATATTGATTCTCTCCAAACCTTGCATTTTACGACTTTGAAATTTGTTTTCAAGAGAGACAAATCGAGCCTCTAGTAAAAAAGTGAGTAAGCGCCATAAAACTAGTCTCATGACGAGCTGAAAATCATAAATAGGCTTTATTCGGTGTTTTACGATGAGGAACAGTTTATGTTTCTCCTCCTCGAATTTGTATTTCCCAACCCCCCTCCCCCATTTCGTCCTTGTCCCTTCGTTCCATTTTTTTTTTAGTGCTTTTAAAAACAAATAACCCGTGATAAAAGATTTTTTGTTTTCCTTCCTCGTGTCCGAATTGACCCCGGCGACGGTTCTGAAGACGCAGATGATCAAACAAGAAAAGGTATCGAATAGAAGCCATCACAAACATGACTCCCTAAAGGTTTTCAAAACTGAAAGGCTCCTTCTCTTTGTTTATGACGTCATCTCCACACAAAAGGTTGTAAATTCCACTCTCTCCTTCGATCTTTTCCTTTTTTTTTTTTTTCCTTCTTATTTATTTTCTTTTCGACGCATTTCCAAGCAAAATGACTTCTCTTAAACCAAGATATCGATTTTTCGTTATCGTGGAAGTTCTCCTCCCTCCTCGGAGCAGCCGGAGTCTCTCCCGAGTAACAATATATTGCCGAGCCTTAATACGGGTATATATCATTCCTTCTTGAATTTAACACAACGGAAGGATTAAAAGGATTAAGCGAACTATGATAACACTGATTATACATTTTAAGTAAAAGTTGATGTAGAAGTTGAAAACCGAAAGGGTAAGGGGAGGGGAAAAGGGCGAATGGAGGGAGAGGAGAGGAGGGGATTGGGGGGGGGGAGTTAAGGGAATGTTTATTTTAGTTTGTCTTGCGAGTGTTCGGTTTGTTGTCAGTCATCTTTTCAATCGGGGGGGAGGATGGAAAATTAAATTAAATTTTACGGTTTGTGCTAATATGGAATCGTTTGAATTATGAAAAAGCTACGAAGTGACGGATTTGCATATTTTTCCGCTCTTTTAAATGGTCTGTTTTGGGAGGGATGGATATTACGAAAAAGCACATCGCCGATAAGCAGAAAGTAGTGGCACTGGTAAACAAAGAGAATGTTCGAAAATTCGATTTCGTGGGAAACATAAAACTGCATAAGAAAAGCGACACTTAAAGCGTAAGGAGCGAAGGACACTCTCCTCCCTTCAATTGAATGCAAATTATACACGATTTTTCAGAAAATTGATTCGAATGGCGTACGGTTAACGGTTATGGTTATTCTTTAAGTTTATGCTTAACGTTCCGTCAGTCCGATACTTGTAACTTATGTACGAGTAACGACGTCAATTTTCATGGGAAGGCAGAGTTCCAGCCCCCCTTCCCCTCTTATTTGGGGGAAAAATTGCAACGCAACGAAAACGATGACGTCAAGGCGACGAGTCACATTTTGGCCATCAGACATGGTCTTTTTACAGGAATTTTTTTACGGACATCAAAATGACGTCTTAAGCTAGTGGGTGATGTCTTATTGTCGTCATATTGACGTCACCTCGATTTCGAAATGTTAAAGTCGTCTTATTTAGACGTCGACAAGACGTCTTATGCTAGTGGGTGACGTCTTATTGTCGTCCTATTGACGTCGCCTCGGATTTCGAAATGATAGTGATCTCATTTAGACGTCAGTAACATGTTTCGTGCTCGTGGGTGACGTCTTACTGTAGTCCTATTGACGTCACCTCGATTTCAAAATGATCTCATTTGGACATCAATAAGACGTCTTATGTTCGTGGAGGACGTCTTATTGTCGTCCTATTGACATCACTTCAATTTCGAAATGTTAAAATCATTTCATTTAGACGTCAATAAGACGTCTTTTTGACGTCATCCAATATCAAATTTTATTGTCGGTCATTCTTAAACTCGTCATTTGGACGTCATTTCGACTGAACTTTTCAACTTCCCGGACAGTATAACACGGTAAAAAATTTTATGTTAACTTGCTAAAAAAGGGCTACACATTTTTTATGTTAAAAAAAGCAGAATGTTATTGTCCATAAAACATTCTTTTGTTTTTTGTGTTTTGTTCGAGGCTACAGGCAAATTATGTTACTTTTAACATAAATTTTTTTTACCGTGAATGAAAAACTCAAATTTTAAAATATGCGCCGTTCTATGCCCCTAAATTTGAGTTTTTCCTTTCAAAAAATTATGTTTCCAAATTTGGGGCTACAAAACAAAAAACGTGTGCGTTGTGACACTAATGTTATGCATACCACACGAATTTGTGCTCCTTTCCGCTGCAAACATAAACAATGTTACCGGTGGATACAAACAACTACGAATCGTATCAAAAAAATACAAAGCGGTGCGAGGGAAATGTCCCAACAGGAAATATAGATACAAAAAAAAAAAAAAAATTCACGGAGATTACAAAACCGTTTTTGAGCCCAGAACGCAAAGCCGAGAGACGGTGAATACAAACTGCGAAAAATAGTTACGACTTTGAATTTTCTGGCGACAACCTAAAGTCGAAAATTTTGATATAAATTCGGCCATATTTCATTTTTTTTTCCTCCTCTTCAGAGATAGATGCCTGTTTATTTCTTTTTTCCTCGTTGCATAACATTCTCACATCACTTACATACGAATTGTACTTTTTTTTTTTTTTTTTTTTTCCTTTCTCTTCTGCAATTTATTATCTGCATGCGTGTATAAATTTTAAGCTGGGAGGAATTTTTTCCTCTTTTTTTTCTCTCTGCTTTTAGCTTCCCTTGTGCAATCATGACTTGACATTTATTAGCCTTTTTCAGGTTTTGCCTTGCGGTAATCACATATTGTCTAAATTTTTTTTTTTTTTTTTCGTATCTTCCCTCGCATTTTTTTCCTCTCCGATAAGACTTGATCGCCTCGAGTTGTAATTATTATTCCAGAGAGAAAATTTCGCGGTGAGCAAAACATTTTTTGAATGTCAGAAAGGTTTTTTTTTGGCCCGTAAGGCTGGTTTCTCATTCAGTGCAGCTACTCTGCATTACGGTATTTTTTTTTTCCTCTCTTTAAACAAAAAAAAAAAAAAAAAAAGTTATTTCGTTTTCTTTCATGTGAACAAAGTCTTATTTTTTTTTTTCGCCCGCTTCGTTTTTACGGCCACACAAAAGCCAAATCCGAATGCTATTTTAGAAAATCAAATCCGATTTTTTCCTCGCCGTAAATGCATTTTCCCGCAACAAATCCTTTTCGCTTAAGATAAAAAAAAATACATAAAAAGGTTTTGGTTTCCTTTTTTCCAAATCAGAATTCCCTATTATACCAATGCAAAAAAAAAAAAAAAAAAAAAAAAAAACCAAGATTTATTTCCGATTTTTTTTTTCGGTACAAGGTTATTTAAATTGTTTTTTGTATTTAATTGCTTTATCCTATGCATACGAGGCTTTTGTAAAATTACATCCGTTTCAGGTTTGGGAATGTGAAAAAAAAAAAAATGAGATCGGTGAACCGATCAAAGTGCTTTATCGACGAATTATGAAATGTATATTATAAATAATATACATAATGGTTAGATTTTTGATCAGAGGTCCACCAAAGCCACTGTACGGGCATACGGAATCTGAATTTTGGAAAAATAATTTTAAATTCGGAATCCTCTACCCCGAAAATATTCTCAAAAATACGGTTAAATTTTTGATCAGAGATCCACCAAAGCCGCAATACTGGCATAAGGGATTCGAATTTCGGAAAAATTATTTCAGATTCGGAATCCTCTACCCCGAAAATATTCTCAAAAATACGGTTATTTTTTTGTTAGCTCCCACGAGAAACCCGCCAATCAGCATCCAAATCGCTTTGTTGACGTAATCGATGACGTCATATCGTGACGTTTCAAAAGTCGACATATCGGTTTTTAGGCCTATACCCATACTTTTAGCCCTGCTCACCGTTTCTGAACCACTCAACAGAATTTAACCAAATTTCAATGGTAGCGTATCTGGATGAATATCTACTGCAGTACGAAAATAGGACTCAATTGGTAGCTGCGTTCGCGATTTATAGTCAAAAAAGATCTTGAAATTGTTGAAAGTTTAACATTTTCACTCACTGCTTCCGAATCCCTGGATCGATTTAACTCAAAAACTAATCAGCACCTACATTTCATTAGAAGTTGCTACCCACCAAAAATCATCGAGATCCGTTCTTTCGTTTTTCTGCTTTTCGACGGACAGACACTTTTTTTTCCACATATATTCATACATTCATACACACATACACACATACACACATACACACACACGGCCACCATCCAAATTTTGCTTTTTTCGGCATCAGGGGACTTCAAAACGTGTAAAAATATCAAAAACTAAAAATCTGAAATTTGTGCTAAAAACAATGCTTTATTCTCCCTGCGGTCGATAAAGCAAAAAAAAAAAAAGTGAAATAAATCAGATTTTGCAGCATCGAAAAATAAAAAATAAAGGCAAAATAAAATAAAAAAAAGATATTTAAAAATAAATTATCCGAAACAAGGATAATTAAAAAGATTGAAAAGGTCTGAAAATCAGCCAAATTGTTGATGAAATCTGTTTTGGAAAACAATGGATGCCAAAATAACTTGAAACTCATTATAATGGTCTAGAGAAATTCAACCGGATTCATTGTTTTTTAACATTTCAGATCAACAAACTTGATGCTTTTCATCTATCCCCAAATATGTTTTTTTATTTTAAAAAAACCTTTAAAAACTTTTTTTTTTTTTTTTTTTTTTTTGCTACTCGCTTTCGTTTAGAAAAATAATTTACCGATGGAGCTTTGTCGGTTTCTCGAAGGAAAAAAAAGGATGGAAAAAAAAGAGACGATAAAAAAGAAAAGAACCAAAGGGAGATAAGAAAACGTCAGATTAATGAATAGAAGAACAAAAGATCAGAACCGAATGGAGTTGATCAAACCATTCATTAGCTGGGATGAAGAGAAACTCGAGGGACTTTCTTTCCTTTCTTATCTTCTGTTTTATCAAATTAACAACGGGGACAGACTTTTTAAGAGCGAATGTTTTGGTGTATTTTCCGTTTTTTTTTTTTTTTTTCTTAAAAAACAGCGAATTTTAATAAGTAAAATGATGAAATAATTTCTTACAAGCAGAAGGTTTTGAAAAGTCATTTAAAGCTTGGTTTATTAATACCACGTACTAATGAAAAAAAAAATGCGGGATGCTAAGAAAGAATTTCATTTATTCATTCATTTTTTTTTTCGACGGACTTTATATAATTTTTAATGTAATTATGTATTTTTATTATGTTGGGATTTTCGGTATCACAGAGAGCAACAGGGAAAAATTTAGTAAAAGAAAACACCAGAGGCACTCGAAGATTGAACTCGAACCACCGACCTTCCGTTTTCGCGGCGGTTCCTCCACCAATGATCTACATCCAAGAAAAAGCGTGTTATAAAATTGAGTTATTAAAGACTTAAACATTGTTATAAAATTTTATAACCCGCCAAAAAATACATCTATTTATAATTCGTTATAAAATTTTATAACAAAAATTATTTTTAGTTTTTTTCTAAGTTTTTTTATTTTCTTCTAACGCGTCCCGAATTTTTTCCCTGTTTTTCTTTATTTTTGAGCCTTTGTCAAATTAAAAATACAAGAAATAAACCAAAATTCGGAAAAATCTGGAAAATATGATAAGTCAAAATAACTGGCAACTTAGGGACCATATTGCTGCTTTTAAAAATCAGTTGAAAAGTGGTGTAGTGGATAAAGGCGGCTGGTAAGTCGATCACAAGGCTCGGGTTCTGTTCCAAAAAATTGTAATTTTTTTCCCCTTTTTTTTCTCATGAAAAATGTTTAAAAAAGAACCTATAAAGTCCCCATATGCTAAATATAGTGCAATTCAAGCATAAAATTAATATATTGCTCAGTTAAAAATTTTAATTATAAAAATTTATAGTTATAAAAATTTTAATTATAAAAATTTATAAAGTTATAAAAATTTATAAATAGTTATAATTTATAAATAGTTATAAAAATTTTAATTATAAAAATTTATAAAGTTATAAAAATTTTAATTATAAAAATTTATAAATAGTTATAAAAATTTTAATTATAAAAATTTATAATAGTTATAAAAATTTCAAGCCAAAACGATATGGAGTGGTAAAATTTTTTAACGCACTTTTTCTTGGGCATGAATTTTTACTGCCTTCAATTTTTTAAAAAACCGTTTGTGAAGTTGATCATCGTAAATTGAAATCGAATTTTAATAACAATTTGGTTTTCTTTTTCATTTCAGGTAAGCAGCCACCATAAGCGCAGTCAGGTAGCACAGGCAGTAGAAGTCAGGGCTCGTGGACTTGAACTGGAGGGTCCGGGTTCAAAACTCGGGTAATTAGCCCAATTATTTATTCATTTATTTATTTTTGCGCATCGCAGCGACTCTAGTGGTCGAATCACATAACTAACACTTAGGGAAGCCTATTAGCCATTGGGACCTTAGGGAAGCCAATTTAGACATTGGAGTTAAATCTCTATTCTTCCTTCCTCTGTGCTTAAATATTTAATGACTGGCCCTTTAAATCCCATGCCTGGATTTTGACTCAGAATGTCTCAAAAGCTCTTTTAAAAATTTCAAAGACGAAAAAGTCGATGAAAATAAACATTTACTGAATTTTGCGAACTTTCCCAAATTTCTCTCCCCCGAAATTATTTCGCGGCGTTTCCTCTTAGATTTTATCTATATTTAAAATCTCATTAAATCTTCCCATGTTAAAATTAATCGTTCGGAGGGAATCGATACCAGACATCAATCGACGCGGCGTGCCAAGGTTGATTAGTATATTAGCGTTTGATGATGTTAACAAATTGCTGATAATTAGAGAATGTGCGACATATTTACTGGAGGATGACAATTCCCTGTGGAGCCTCCTTCTTGGTGTAAACCCGGGGAGTAGACTCCCCCGATTTTGAGTCTCTGCTTCCGGTTTATAAATTATTACTTAATTCATCTTGAGCTCTTCCTGTTTTTGTTATAACGAGGAAAAAAAAAAACCCTATGTAATAACGCGACTTTTTACGATCAAAATTTTTTAAAGAAAAAAAAAACTTAACAATATTACTTTTTTTTTATTGTTTATAAAAAATTCATACTTGAATATTCGTACCATAAGCATAAAAAAAGTTTTTTCCTTTTTTTTTTTTTATTTTCGAAACGAAAAATCCATACTTTGCGGTTCTTGTCATTTTGATTTTATATTAATTATTATAAATCCGGGAAGTTGAAACGGGGGCTTTTGCATAAATTCAAGTTCAAGGGCGATCGATTTGGCGAACGTTCGAAATGGCACAAATCTCCTCATAAACACTTCATTAATACGATTTCGACTTATAATTCCCGACAAAAGCGTTATTAGTTAAAGAGTTATAAAATGTATAAACAAATATTAAGGATTTTTATTCTTTAACGGAGTAATGATCATAACTTAATGACGATATTCCCTGTCGCTGCACAACTAAATGGGTAAATTTTAAACAATGCCAAGAATTTTAAAAAATTTCTTCTCTTTTTTTTTATGGATTTAAATCTGGAATTTATTTTACTTCTCTTTATTTTTATTTCGAGGGAAACGAAATTGCAACTGATTTGCTGAAATGCCGTTGAAAAGTGCAGAATGCAGTTTAAGTGATTGCAGATTGGCATCGTTAAATGGGAAGAGAAAAACCTTGTCGTCGGCGGTAAATAGCCGATCGACTGTATAATTTTTTTTGGCCCTGAAACAAAATTAGAAAGCATCTCTCCTTTGATCGGCTTTTATCGGATCAGACAATGTTATTAATTGATTGTGCTCTTGATGGTCAGATTCGTGTTTGGGTGGGTTTTATTCATTTGGATGGATTGGGTCAGTCACCTTTTTGAAAGGCGAGTGTTGGGTTAAAAAAGGTAGCTTTTGTCGACTAGGAAAGATGAAGACTGAAGGTTTAGAGAATCTAAAGCGCAAAGAGAGGGAAAAATATATCGCATAGGAGCATAAAAATTAGATCGCGGAGGCTACACATGGAAAGAACGCGACAGATAACGATAAAAAGAAACGGGTACATACGTGGGACAATTAAAAAAAAAAAAAAATTCCACCAGAAAATTGTTAGAAGTTTTTAGTGGGAAAATAACAACGATCCAGTATTTTGAAAATACTGAGCCGGACCTCAAGCCGGACCAGTATGTTGAAAAAAAAAAAAAATGAGATCAGAGAACCGATCAAATTGCTTTATCGACTATTTCAATAATTCTCAAAAATATGGTTAGTTTTTCGATCAGAGGTCTATCAAAGCCAAGTACGGGCATAAAGAATTCGAATTTCGGAAAAATAATTTGGAATTCGGAATCCTCTATCCCGATAATATTTGAAGACATCAGTGGAAAAAGGAGACCGTTGGACCTCTCGAAAAAAATTCAGACAACAGGCTATTTTCTATTATTTTTTTTTGGAAGCCATTTTGATTCCGATAGAATTTTCTATGTACTGTTTGTAAACAAGCAGTAGGAAAATGTTAGATCCTTTTTCGATTTTCATTTATTGACTACAGTTTTTCGTTGGAACCTGAACGGTCTCCTTTTTCCACTGATGTCTTCATTTTCAAAAATATGCATAGATTTTTGATCAGAGGTCCACCAAAGCCGCAGTACGGGCATAAGGAATTCGAATTTTGGAAAAATTATTTCAGATTCGGAATCCTCAACCCCAAAAATATTCTCAAAAATACGGTTAGATTTTTGATCAGAGGTCGACTAAAGCCGCAGTACGGGCATAAGGAAATCGAATTTTGGAAAAATTATTTCAGATTCGGAATCCTCTACCCCGAAAATATTCTCAAAAATACGGTTATTTTTTCGTTAGCTCCCACGAGGAACCCGCCAATCAGCATCCAAATCGCTTTGTTGACGTAATCGATGACGTCATATCGTGACGTTTCAAAAGTTGGAGATATCGGTTTTTAGGCCTATACCCATACTTTTAACCCTGCTCACCGTTTCTGAACCACTCAACAGAATTTAACCAAATTTCAATGGTAGCGTATCTTGATGAATATCTACTGCAGTACGAAATTCGGACTCAATCGGTAGTTGCGTTCGCGATTTATAGTCAAAAAATATCTTGAAAATGTTGAAAATTCATTATTTTCACTCACTGCTTCCGAATCGCTGGACCGATTTGGCTCAAAAACTAATCAGCACCTACATTTCATTAGAAGTTGCTACCCACCAAAAATCATCGAGATCCGTTCTTTCGTTTTTCTGCTTTTCGACGGACAGACACTTTTTTTTGCACATATATTAATACACACATACACACACACGGCCACCATCCAAATTTTGCTTTTTCCGGTATCAGGGGACTTCAAAACGTGTAAAAATATCAAAATCTGAAAATCTGAAATTTGTGCTAAAAACAATGCTTTATTCTCCCTGCGGTCGATAAAGCAAAAAAAGGAACTTATTTGATCCCCATCGTTTCGTATTTCGCTTCGTATGGTGTTCTTATAAACCCTAAACAAGTATTGACAAAGATTTACAACTATTGACAAAGATTTACAACTATTTACAAATATTGACAAATATTTACAAGTATTTACAAATATTTACGAATATTTACAAGTACTGGCAAAGATTTATAACTATTTACAAGTATTGACAAAGATTTACAAGCATTTACAAGTATTGACAAATATTTACAAATATTTACGAATATTTACAAGTATTTACAAATCTTTACAAGTATTGACAAAGATTTACAACTATTTACAAGTATTGACAAGTGTTGACAAATATTTACAAATATTTACAAGTATTGACGAAGATTTACAACTATTTACAAGTGTTGACAAAGATTTGTAACTATTTATAAATTTATATAAAGTTTTGATTTTTGTAACTGAACCCCCCTTTTAAGGGGGTGACCCCTCTCCATTGGGGATAGCTAAAAAATGGTGTAGTTTTATCCCATGGGCTTGCCCGCTGGGTTTTTGTGTCACATGGGTTGAATATTTAGCTTACGAAGCCTGTTACCCATGTGACGAAAAACCAAGTGGACAAGTCCCTACGTAATATTTCGGGTCTAAAATTTTTTTTTTTTTTTTTTTTGGTTTTGCTAGGACGGGACTGTATATGGTGCAATTTTTTTCACCAACACTACATAATTTATGAATTTTATATGTATGTCCAATTTTTTGTATAATTCATACATCATTTTTATATATTTGTGCATCTCTTTTTAGTACGGGGAATCAATTAACAAATACCTACTTGACCTTAATTTTACTTCCAATTGAGTGTGGCTGAAATTCCGATTTAAATTAGCTCTGCCGATTTCACGAAATCGCCGCCGAGCGATGGAAAGAATGATATTTTTGACGTCAATCAATTTAAAACCCTGTAAATTAATAAAATTCTGCGTTCATCTCTCGGAAACTGGAAGCAGGGAGTCTTCTTATTTAAATGACGCCTATTTAATAAGAATCTTTAACCGGATATGGGAAATTTGCCTGTGGAACCATCGAGCTATCAATCACTGAATATCGGTTCCCAATAAAGCTTTTGAACGCATCACAAGCCTCTTCGCTGAGATTCTAATCAACGCTTCGTTGAATTTGAATTCCTTGCTCCAGGATTTCCATTCTGAATTTTTGAAAATCTTTTTTTTTTTTTTTTTTTTTTCTTTCTCTCTCTTTCTCTTTTCTCGAGTTTTAAAATTTTCAACGGAAACTTCGCAACAACGATAAATACAAGCAATTAAAATTTGAAAACCCTTAAGATAAATAAATATCCGTGTAAATCTCGATTTATATTTATCCAAAGAACGTCACGAATGAAGAAATGGAATAACACAGTTCCCCGGATTTTCCCCTGGAAGCCATTGTCAAGTTATTATAAGGGATGAAAGATGGGGGCTGGGGGGGAGAAGGGGGGTATTAGAGATTTCAAAGCATTTTATTCTGTCCGAGGTTTCGTATATTTTCGAAATTTGTAAGCGAAGACGGATTTTTGAATACCGTTTCAGGGGGCTACTTTTTACACTTTTTGACGTTTTTTCCAAAAACATATAAAATGTAAAAGAAAATTTAGATCTGTTTATATAAACATTAAGAGGCGTTCTTCAGCTTTGATTTGGTACCCTGTTATAATATCTATACTTGTTCTAACACGAATAAAAACTCGATTTTCTAAAAATTGTCGTTTTAACAAAATTGGGGCTATTTTCTGCAATCATGTTTATACCTGAATATCTTTAATAATTGAAGAGGATATGACAAATTATCGGTTTCTGTAAACGGAAAATGTCTTAATAAACCTAGGTACCTTTTAGGTACCTTTTTAGATGTTCTTTTAATGGCTATCGTTTGTTATTTTAAAAAATTAGTGAACGTAGTAAAAACGTAACCAAAACATTATAAACGTTGTCGATTCGTTGCGGATGTAGCACCCATGCGACACCGCCATTGAAATATCTGTACAAAGTAGCCCCATTGATCCTAATTTTTTTGGCTTCTAATAGTTTAATTTTTAGTGAAATTAGGTAATTGTTTAAGGAACCATATAGGGCAAGTGCGAAAAGCATTTAAATTTCAATTTGACCAGTGGACGCAGCAGAATGCATCTTGGTATTTTAGGTTACGTGAATTCTTAATTTTTTTTTTTTTTTTTTTTTTTTGTATTAAAAACTTAATATTTTTATTATAAAACAAGTTTAGGCAACTAGGCTTGAACATAACCCTCAAAAATAATCAATGATTTAGAATTAGTTTAATTTTTGAAACAATTCTTAGCCTGTTTCAAGTAATTTAAAAAAATAAGTGTCTAAAGTAGCCCTGGAGTACAAAGTAGCCCCCTTGAACATAACACTCGAAATAATCAGTGATTTAGAATAAGTTTAATTTCTGAAACCATTCTTAGTCTTTTTCAAGTATTTTTAAAAAATAAGTGTCAAGTAGCCCCCTGGAGTTCAAAGTAGCCCCATGTTTTTCTCAATTCCCTTTCCAAATAATTTTCAGATTTAAATGTTTTTTTTTTTTTTTTTTTTTTTTTTTGAGTTACGTTTTGCTCCGACACTGGCTAAAGCAATTAACGGAATATTACAAAACTAGAGAGAGAACGAGAGGAGGTCACATAACTCGCTGGTAAATAAATCGGAAACAATGCGGCAACATTAATATAATTAATATCAACAAAGAGTGCCAACTGTTGGAGTTAAAATAATGACTCTGTGACCCCGCACTGTACTCTTCTCTTCTCTTGTCAGGCTCTTTTCAAGCGTCGTGTTTTTTTTTTCCACTTTCTTCTTTTCTTTCTTTTTCTTTTTTTTTATTAAGAGATCGGACACATTTCTTCAAAAGAAATTAAATTCGTTTCTCACGGTTCTTTATGTCTTTTAACGATTCCTTTTTAATTTTAAAAAGAGAAAAGAAAAAAAAAAGAAAAGAAAATTGTACGGATGAATAAAAAACGACGACTGAAAAACAGAAATAGATCGAAATATATCTTTTTTTTTTCGAAGGAGGAGGGGAGAACAACGCTGCAATAAAAATCATTGGGTTATATTGTTATTGTCATTGTGAGCGTGTATGCAGGTGAATCGTTTCAATTGCAAAAATTATAGGATGAACCTGCGGTGGAAAGGGAGGAGGGAAGGAGAGAGTTTATGATGGTTGGATTTTCATTACTTCGTAATGGCGGCGATGGTTGTTTTAATTTTTTTTGATTTCGCTATAGTTCGAAAAAAGTTTTGCTTTAATAAACCGGATGATTATGGAAAAGAGGAACTGAAGAGAAAGCCAGGAAAAGAAATAAAAAATTAAAATTTTTAGCTTAGGTGCATTAAAAATCGGGTACTGTAGCAGGGGGCTACTTTTTACACCTTTTGGTGGTTTTTCCACGAAACAGATATAGAATTTAAACCCAAATTAAAATCTGTTTATACGATAACCTGTTATAATATCTATACTTGTTCTAATACGAATAAAAACTTGATTTTCCAAAAGCTGCCGTTCTAACAAAAGTGGGGCTACTTTGTGCAATCATGTCTATACCTAAATATATTTAATAATTGAAGAGGATATGAGAAATTATTGGCTTCTGTGAACGGAAAATGTCGGCAATTAATGCCCCACCCATGCGACATCGCCATTGAAATATCTGTAAAAAGTAGCCCCATTGATCCTAATTTTTTTTTGGCTTCTAATAGTTTAATTTCGAGTGAAATTAGGATGATTGTTTAAGGAACTTTATAGGGAAAGTGCGAAAAGTAATTTCATTCCAATTTGACCGTTGAATGCAGTAGAATGCATCTTAGTATTTTACACGGTAAAAAATGTTATGTAAAAGTAACGGCTTGTATTTAGTTGGTCAGTAGAAAAATATAGGTTTTGGTCGGTATTTTTATTGACTGGTCAGTAAAAATATTACACGGTCAGTAGATATACTGCCTGGTCAGTATCCCTGTGGTCAGTTGACAAATGGTCAGTAAAAAAATTGAATTTGTCAGTAATAATATTTAAATAGTGAGTAAAAAAATTATTTATGTAAGTTTTTTTCAAAAAATTTGTTTTCGATGGTCAGTAAAATAGCGGAAAAAATTTATTTTAAGTAAATCAACATAAAGACCAGGGGCGTAACAACTTTTTGGGGGCCTTTTTGGGAGCTAAAACTTTTATGGAAAACCAACCTGGCACACACACACACACACACACACAAAAAAAAAAAAAAAAAAAAAAAAAAAAAACATCCAATCAGACTACAAAGAAGTTTAACCCTAGGGTGATCAGAAAAATAAAAAGTGTTTCCGATTTTGTTGTTCACGAAAAAAATTGGTTCATTTTGGGGTAAAAAAGCAAGAAAAATTTTGAAACAATTTTTTTTCAACGATTTAGGGGTGGCGCAGAGCAGAAAAAGGGCCTAAACTACAATTTTTTTCTTAGCATTTAATGAAACGAAAATTTGGCGCATTTTTCCTTAATTGAATTTTACAAAAGTGGACTTTATAGGTATTTTTGACGACGTAGAAGACGAATTTCACCATCCCGATTTTCTCAGACCAATGCCCGAGTCGCTATTACCGCTTTTTTAGCGCTTAAACCTGATTTTTTGGGCTTAATTTTAATGTATGTACAAATTTGGAGCCCCCGAAATTTTTTTTTCCCTTTTAAAGTTGCTTATACTTATGAAAAAAAGCCCGAGGAAAACGAATTTCAGTATCCCGATTTTCCCCGATCAACACCTGAGTAGGGGTATAACTGAAAATTTGGTTTTTTGGGCTAAAAATTGATTTTTTTGCCAAAAAATGGCGCTAATTCCTTACCTGTTCGTTTTAGAAATCATGTTCAATGACATTTTTTACTCAGGACACTCCAATTAATAAGGATCTTTTGTGTTTCGAATCAATTTCCAAAATTTTTTTACGGATTGAAAAAATTTGGAACTTTAAAAAAATTATGAATAGAATTTTGTGACCATAACAAAATTTCGGAAATTGATTCGAAACACAAAAGATTCTTATTAATTGGAGTGTCCTGAGTAAAAAATGTCATTGAACATGATTTCTAAAACGAACAGGTAAGGAATTAGCGCCATTTTTTGGCAAAAAAATCAATTTTTAGCCCAAAAAACCAAATTTTTAGTTATACCCCTACTCAGGTGTTGATCGGGGAAAATCGGGATACTGAAATTCGTTTTCCTCGGGCTTCTTTTCATAAGTATAAGCAACTTTAAAAGGGAAAAAAAAATTTCGGGGGCTCCAAATTTGTACATACATTAAAATTAAGCCCAAAAAACCAGGTTTAAGCGCTAAAAAAGCGGTAACAGCGACTCGGGCATTGGTCTGAGAAAATCGGGATGGTGAAATTCGTCTTCTACGTCGTCAAAAATACCTATAAAGTCCACTTTTGTAAAATTCAATTAAGGAAAAATGCGCCAAATTTTCGTTTCATTAAATGCTAAGAAAAAAATTGTAGTTTAGGCCCTTTTTCTGCTCTGCGCCACCCCTAAATCGTTGAAAAAAAATTGTTTCAAAATTTTTCTTGCTTTTTTACCCCAAAATGAACCAATTTTTTTCGTGAACAACAAAATCGGAAACACTTTTTATTTTTCTGATCACCCTATTTAACCCCTTCCTATCTAATGCATCCATTTTCAATGCACCAGCAAAATCAAACTTGATCAGATGTTGATTGATGTTGATGTTTGCAATACTAAAACTTGGTCAGATTTTGACTAAACTTCGTAGATGGGGGTATTTAAGGGCACCCTTTTCGAATTTGAAGTCAGAATTTACCGATTTTTAGAAACAAAATGGCGGCAGACCCTTTAATGGCAGAATCTAATAACTCATAAGTTATATTTTTTTATTTTTGACAAGTAACTCTTCAAAAAAATAGTCAGTTGCCCTTGATAACTGCCCATAGTGAGAGATATGCCCATATTGAGAACTGCCCATATTGATAACTACCCATACTCGAAAAAAACAGATAGATGAAACGGATATTGCGCCTATTATTAGCTTATGGCTATTAGTATAATAATTTAGAGCTATTAAAAAAAATAATTTTTTCGTAAAAATATCTTTGTAAGGGGCATTCTCGGGCTCCTACGTCGAAATAGACTCCAAATTCGGAATCTCTGACCTCGAAAACAATTAGGCCATAGTTTAAAATCCCTAAAAAATAAAAAATTGAGATTACGGCGTTATTACATTTAACTCCTATGCACAGATCGCCTAACACTGGGTTGCAAGGCGCTGTACTTACTAGGGATGAGTTTAGTACCTCTCTGATATCCAGAAAAAACATTTGCATCGGTCTTATAAATTCAGTCCGGGAGTGTCCAATCTTAAAAATAGGCCTAGACAGGAAAAGGTTAAAAAAGATACCCAACTCCACCCTTGTTGGAAAACTTTTTTCAGTAAAAAATTTGATACCGACCAATTTTCAATATTTTTACTGACCCTTTTTAAAATTTTTTACTGACCAATTCCAAATTTTTTACTGACCATTTTCAAATTTTTTACTGACATTTTAAGTATTTTTACTAACCAAAACTAATATTAAGTACTGACCACTTCATAGAATAAAATACTGACCAAGTAATTCAAAATAACTGACCAAGAAAATATATTCCAAAAGTAACATAAAAAATATGTAGCCCTTTTTATTTAACATGAGTTGTGTTAAATCTTCAGTTTTTTCGAACGTTTCGAATTTCTGACGCCATGTTTTTATGTTAAATAAAAAGGGCTACATCTTGTTTATGTTACATAAAATTTTTTACCGTTTAGTTTGCGTGATTTCTTAATTTTTTTTTCTCATTAAAAACTTAATATTTTCATTATAAAACAAGCTTAGGGAATATAACACTCGAAAATAATCAATAATTTAGAATAAGTTTAATTTTAGAAAAAATTCCTAGCCGTTTTCAAATATTTTTAAAAAAATGAAAGTGTCAAAAGTAGTCCCCTGGAGTAAAAAGTAGCCCCCTGCTACGGTACATTTAAATTTTTGCGATTCGTTGAGAAATCGATAATATATCACCATTTGTTTTACACTATATTCAAAAAGAAAAGAAAGAAAATTGTATTTGGGGTTTACGCGTTAATTATGTCACAAATAAAACCCGAAATGACGGCCATCAGTCAACGTCGAATTAAAATAAATTATTTCGCATTATGCCGGTAGTCTTTGCTTTAAACTGCAGCATGAGCCAGACACACTGACATTGACAGAGTCAGACCTACTGACATAAATTTTTTTTTTTTTTTTTTGGTTGTAAATCCATCCGTCAGGGGAAGAAAAATCCATTTCCATTATGTTTCCCAAACAAAAATCAATGTAAAATGTGATATTCCTGCAGGATAATGTTTTTCTTTTTTCTAACTTTTTGAATAGGCAGGAATTTACATATAAAAAAGAGAGACATAACTATAGAAAACGCCGGACTCGTTTTTTTTTTTTTTTTTTTTTTTTTTTCGCTCAAAAAGGAATAACAACGCTACTTTGTATCCTTTCTTTTTTCTATTCGAAAAAAAAAGAGCAACAGAACAGAGGGAAAAGTTTCTTTGTGAACGAAAGTTTTTCGGGAAAAATTATTATTACAAAAAAAAAAAAAAATTTTTGTTTTCCCTTTATGATGAAAAAAAAAAAAAATTGTTAACTATCGAAAACGGAAACTAAAACGGAAATGAACTTTTCCCGGAATTAAATTTTCCAAAATGACACGATTCAAAACCCGTGTGTCATTTGTTTACTGTTCGAATTAGGAATAATTAATCACCATGACAACGGCTCGTTTCGTCAATAAGTCGGAAACGGGAAGCTTAATTTTGATTCATTTCGAATTGACGTTTTTTTTGTTAAATATGCTTTTTCAAGAGATGTTGTAGAAAAAGACAACGACCTTTGCGCTTCCTTCTGCTTTTCATAAAAAATAATTCGCTTTTTTTTTTTTTTTTTTTTTTTTTTTTTTTTTTTTTTAATGATCTTTATCGCTTTGTTTTCATCGTTCCCAACTAAAATGCTTCCATCTTTTTTTTTTCTTTTTTTCTTATCTATTTTATTTTTACTTTTCTCACACCCCACGCGAAAATAAGATCTAGCACCCCACTCCCTAATCTAGAAATCCAATAAAAAATTCAGTCAAGTGTTAATAAAAGCTTAAGGAAATAAAAGAAAAACTACGTAGGAAAAAAAAAAAAATCGTGATCTGGGGCAAAAAGAAAAACGCCGGAGTAGAGAAATAGGCTGTCGTGAGGAAATAAAGGAACATTAACTTTTTTCGTCTGCCCTTTTTAAGATCAAAATAAATAATTTTTTTTTTTTTTTTAATTTAGGTCATTAAACGAACGGTGAAGTTATTTCCTATTGCGAAGGTTGCATGCGAGATAAACTAAAAAAAAAATCAAGGGAAATTTAATTAAAACGAATTAATTTACAAAGTGACAATTTTCGTTTTAACGAGAGATTTGAGATTTTTTTTTCCTTTCCTCCTCGTTCGAGATCAAGGAGTCGGTCGAGCATGTTTTAGGGTAAGGTCTTAAGATTAGAGAGTAAAAACACTTGACTTTCATTAGTGCTTTACTGTAACCATAATTTAATGCTCTGAAATTGGACACTTCTTAAGTCGTTTCATCTCAACTTAGTAAATATGGTACGACAAACGCCGCGGATTTCGGGTCATTTGTCAGCTTCATTTTAAAGAAATGAAGTTCTGACGTTTTTTATTTAATTTAAGAAGAAATAAATGTGGCATTTTTTAAAAATGTTATATTCAAATTTACGATTTCTTAAAATGTTTTTTTGGGGGAAAATGTGCTGAAAAAAAAATGGCAGTCGTATGACCTAAATTTGATCGGTTCACAAAAATGAATTGCCGACTTTAATGTAAAGGAATGGAAAATCTTCGAAGTAAAAGTACCGTACCAAGGGGCTACATTATATTTCAGGGGGCTACTTTTTCACTTTTATCTTTTAAAAATAACTGAATACGGCTGAGAATCGTTTCAAAAATTAAACTTCTAAATAAATGATTATTTTCGAGTGTTATGTTCAAGCCTAGTTGCCTAAACTTGTTTTATTATGAAAATATTAAGTTTTTAATGGGAAAAAAGAATTAAGAAATCACGCCACCTAAAATGCTAAGATGCATTCTGCTGCATTTACCGGTCAAACTGAAATTGGATTGCTTTTCGCATTTGCCCTATATAGTCCCTTAAACGATCATTCTAATTTCACTCAAAATTAAACTATTAGAAGCCAAAAAAAATTAGGATCAATGGGGCTACTTTTTACAGATATTTCTATGGTGATGTCGAATGGGTGCTACATCGACAACGTTTCCATTGTTTTGATTACGTTCACTAATTTTTTAAAATAAATAGCGATAGTCATTAATAGAACATATACAAAGGTACCAATCGTTTTATTGAGACATTTTCCGTTTACAGAAACCAATAATTTCTCATATCCTCTTCAATTATTAAAGATATTTAGGTATTAACATGATTTTACAAAGTAGCCCCACTTTTGTTAGAACGGCAGCTTTTGGAAAATCGAGTTTTTATTCGTGTTAGAACAAGTACAGATATTATAACAGGTTATCGTATGAAAGCTAATGGACCACTCTTGATATTTGTATAAACAGATTTTAATTTGGGTTTAAATTCTATATCTGTTTCGTGGAAAAACCACCAAAAGGTGTAAAAAGTAGCCCCCTGCTACGGTACCCGATTTGTAGTGCTAAAAATCTTAATTTTTTTCTTCTCTTTCTTGGCCTTCTCTTCAGTTCCTCTTTTCCATAATCGTCCGGTTTATTAAAGTAAAACTTTTTTCGAACTGGAGCGAAATCAAAAATTTTAATTTTTTTAAATAAAAAGCGATAGCCATTAATAGAACATCTAAAAAGGTACCTACCTAAAAGGTACCTAAAGGTTTATTAAGACATTTTCCGTTTACAGAAACCGATAATTTGTCATATCTTCTTCAATTATTTAAGATATTCAGGTGTAAACATGATTGCACAAAGTAGCCCCACTTTTGTTAGAACGACAGCTCGATCGACTAAAAACTCGATTTAAAAAATCGAGTTTTTATTCGTGTTAGAACAAGTATAGATATTATTACAGGGTACCAAATCAAAGCTGAAGTACGCCTCTTAATGTTCATATAAACAGATGTGAATTTCCTTCTATATTTTACATCTGTTTTTGGAAGAAAACGTCAAAACGTGTAAAAAGTAGCCCTCTGTCATCATAAAGTCATCAGAGCACCCAACTTATCTCTAAACTGCTTGTCAGCAGGGAATTTTTTTTTCACGAATGCCAATTAATTCTGCTAACGCCATAATGAGTTTGGAATGAAATATTGATAAATGAGATTTTCAATGGCAATTTTTTTTTCTTTTTTTATTAAAATTTTCATTTCAAATTAAATAATAACGAACTTACGTGATACTGCATAAGAAAAAACGCAAATCAAAACTGCATTACAAGCTATATTTCATTTTTCCCAAAGTAATTATACACATGAAAAAGTGGAGAACGGGATTGCATGCCATAAGTCATCAAACACAACAAGGCGAAAAAAAAAAAAAAATACACACTCACACAAAAGCCGTGAACATAAACAGCGATTCCGTGCATGGAATATTACTTTAACCAAAATAAATATCACCTTTTTTTGAAAGCAATTACCGACCATAGAAAGGGAAGAAACAAAAGGGAAACTTTCATTGTAAGAAATCTGAAAATATGCAATTTTTTTCTGCGCCTCAGCTTTTAATACTTTTTGGAGGCAATGCCGAATGTGTACCTAACATTTTTACACGATATAATTGCGAAATGTTAGTTTTCCGAATATCAACTGACGTATCTCCATGGAGATAGCCTGTTTTGGTTGTTTTAAAAAGCATGTGACTTCACGTTCATCCTTTCACGTGAACTTGTGATAACATGGTTTTCAAAAACAGTTTATTTGTAATGGAGATAAGCCAGTTGATCTCCGGCGCACGGATAAACAGTTGAAACTACTGTTTTTATCGAGTACAGAGTAGGGTCGAAAATTGAGGAAAAATAAAATGAAAGGAGAGCTCTCCGATTTTTTTTTTTTTTTTTTACATTTATCGAAATTGTCAAACCATTAATTAGTGCAAGAGCATTAACTAATCCCTTTTTTACGACTCTCGAAATTTTCGGTATGCCATTATATTTTTCAAATCCAAGATAGAGTGAAAAAAAAAGCCCGGATAAAAAGGGAAACGTCCTTAAAATATTCCAGATAAAGTAAACCTATAAAAAATAAGCCAGGAAACGTTGAAAATAAAATATGGCAACGATTGGAAAGCTTTAACTGGAGCAAAAAGGAAAGAAGAAAAAAAAAAAAAAAACGAAGAGGAATCCAAGTCGTTGGTAATAAATTTAAGAGCGTGCTTTTTTTTTCGGTCCACTATACGAGTTGACCTTATCTAAATCAAAGAGTTTTCCAATAATTTTCTTATGATAAAGGAAAATTTTGTAAGAAAAAAAGTGGGAGATAAATCAGATAGAGATATGGGGGCATATCTGTACGTAGGACTACGTATTTGGGGTACTGTCCTTATATTGCTAAATTTAAACAATGAAACGATTTTAAAATTGTAAGCCATTTTTTTTGCTCGTTTTTGGTCAAAAAATTCGAATTTTTTGATGAATATGTAATTATTTTTCCTGGCACGAAAAAAAGTTAAAATTTTTGATAAAAAAAGGTCAAAAAGGAAAAAATCAAAAAATGTATTGAACATTTTATTTAAAGTTCTTGCTTTCGTTTATGTCGTCTAATTTTACTATTAGAAAAAGGCCAAAAGTTGAAAAAATATTATCAAACTATTATTTAAAATTTTCAAAGTTAAAATTTTAATTTTGGGTGCGAAAAAACCGAAACCCGGGCAGACGCACCCACAGACAGTGGGTACAGACCGTAGCAAACAGTCGAAGCAAACTATCTCCAATTACATTTACGATGGAGATACGTTAGTTCACTTTTCCGACGCACGGAATTCTTGGCGCGGGGCACCACCGTGACTCTTGATTATGGGGATCCTAAGAATGAAAATAAATGACCTCTGAAGGATCTGCTTCGACTTTTAATGGTAATCATGTGACCACAAACGTGTACACGCTTGTGGTCACATGATTTCCAGTTCTTCTGGGCGTAAATTTTTGGTCACATGACACTGTCCAAACCTCGTCCAAAACCGTGACACTGACGCCAACATAATTTGTTTTCGCTTCATTTTCAAAACAGACTATCTCCAATCAAATTTACGTTCGTTCATATCCGACATACGGAATTCTTGGCCCGGGCCACCACCGTGACTCTTGATTATGGACATCGTAAGAATGAAAATAAGTAACCTTTAAACGATCTGTTTCAACTTCTAATGGTAATAATGTGACCACAAGTTTGCACAGCTTATGGTCACATGATTTTTAGTTCTTCTTGACTTAAACTTTCGGTCACATGATACTCTCCAAACCTCGTAACAGACGATCTCCAGTCAATAATTACATTTTAGGAAGTACAGAATGACATTAGTTCGGTGCATCGGAGGTCTACTGACATATCTCCATCATAAATATAACTGGAGATAGTCTGTTTTGATTAAATGTTAAAAATCACTTGACCACAAATTTACGCCAGCATAATCTGTCGTCGCTTCATTTTCAAAACAGACTATCTCCAATCAAATTTACGTTAGTTCATATCCGACGCACGGAATTCTTGGCGCGGGCCACCACCGTGACTCTTGATTATGGACATCCTAAGAATGACAGGAGATTCGTCAGTTGACCTCCGACGTACGGATTTTTACGTTACGTATTTTTTTTTTTTTTTTCCTTAAACGGTTGACTGCTGTATTTATCAAATCATTTTTTAATAAAAAGATCCTCATCGCTTAATGAAACGTTCCGCTTTTCGTGGAAAAGGATATAAATATAAGTTACAAAAAAATGGGAAGGTTTTAACGTTGAAGAAATGTTCATCCCCCCGTTCCATAATTTTCATGGTAATGCCTTTTAAACTTTTCGTAAAATAGGATATGAAAACTTTCATTAAAAATTGTATGAATAATCTTTTTCTATTCGATTACCGAGAAAATGAAAAAAAAGAAAAAGGAAAAAATCAAAAAATGTATTGAACATTTTATTTAAAGTTCTTGCTTTCGTTTATGTCGTCTAATTTTACTATTAGAAAAAGGCCAAAAGTTGAAAAAATATTATCAAACTATTATTTAAAATTTTCAAAGTTAAAATTTTAATTTTGGGTGCGAAAAAACCGAAACCCGGGCAGACGCACCCACAGACAGTGGGTACAGACCGTAGCAAACAGTCGAAGCAAACTATCTCCAATTACATTTACGATGGAGATACGTTAGTTCACTTTTCCGACGCACGGAATTCTTGGCGCGGGGCACCACCGTGACTCTTGATTATGGGAATCCTAAGAATGAAAATAAATGACCTCTGAAGGATCTGCTTCGACTTTTAATCGTGTATACGCTTGTGGTCACATGATTTCCAGTTCTTCTGGGCGTAAATTTTCGATCACATGATACTGTCCAAACCTCGTCCAAAACCGTGACACTGACGCCAACATAATTTGTTGTCGCTTCATCTTCAAAACAGACTATCTCCAATCAAATTTACGTTCGTTGATATCCGACATACGGAATTCTTGGCGCGGGCCACCACCGTGACTCTTGATTATGGACATCGTAAGAATGAAAATAAGTAACTTTTAAACGATCTGTTTCGACTTCTAATGGTAATAATGTGACCACAAGTTTGCACAGCTTATGGTCACATGATTTTCAGTTCTTCTTGACTTAAACTTTCGGTCACATGATACTCTCCAAACCTCGTAACAGACGATTTCCAGTCAATAATTACATTTTAGGAAGTACAGAATGTCATTAGTTCGGTGCGTCGGAGGTCTACTGACGTATCTCCATCATAAATATAACTGGAGATAGTCTGTTTTGATTAAATGTTAAAAATCACTTGACCACAAATTTACGTCAGTATAATCTGACGTCGCTTCATTTTCAAAACAGACTATCTCCGATCAAATTTACGTTCGTTCATATCCGACGCACGGAATTCTTGGCCCGGGCCACCACCGTGACCCTTGATTATAGACATCCTAAAAATGACAGGAGATTCGTCAGTTGACCTCCGACGTACGGATTTTTACGTTACATATTTTTTTTTTCCTTAAACGGTTGACTGCTGTATTTATCAAATCATTTTTTAATAAAAAGATCCTCATCGCTTAATGAAACGTTCCGCTTTTCGTGGAAAAGGATATAAATATAAGTTACAAAAAAATGGGAAGGTTTTAACGTTGAAGAAATGTTCATCCCCCCGTTCCATAATTTTCATGGTAATGCCTTTTAAACTTTTCGTAAAATAGGATATGAAAACTTTCATTAAAAATTGTATGAATAATCTTTTTCTATTCGATTACCGAGAAAATGAAAAAAAAGAAAAAGGAAAAAGAAACCCTTTAATTCGCTAATTTGTTCTTTGAAAAATATAGTTCAAACATTTTTTTTTTTTTTTTTTTTTTCTATTTGAGATAAAAGTTCGGTCACGCAACCAGACCATTGGATAACATGCCCATAGATAAAATATATTTTAATGAGCAGATATTAATACATGGGTTATCGATTTTTTTCCCCCTTCTTTTTTTTTCAAAGCGAAAATACCGTTATTTAAATCACGATCGAAATGAAAGATTCCAAAGAATGAAAGCGAAGAAAAAAAAAATTTTATTAATGTGGAAATAGATATTTACAACAGTAGAAAATGTCAAAAAATATTACTTCAAGATATGAGGAACATTACGGTCGTAAAGCTTTATTGAGTTTCCTCTGATTCTTTTTTTTTTTCCAAAAAAAAAAAAAAAAAAAAAAAAAAATCTTTTGACGCGGAGATGCAGCAGCCCCTAGCAACAAGAAAAATAATCCATAAAAAAAAGTTTTTGTAAATGATTTTTAGAATAAATGGCCGTCTTCTGTAATGCAATGCATTATTCCGAAAAAAAAGAAAAAAAAAAACGTTTTAGGCATAAAAATTTTTCTTCCGTTTAGAAATTTTATGTTAAAAGCTTTGAAATAGAAAAGTGAAATGGTTAAAATATCCTTTTTTATTCTCTTCCCCTCCTTCTTCAATAATCATTTCTTACGATGGAGATAATCGTCATGGCGATTATACTTCTTTGCTTAGGAAGATTTATTTTCTTTTTTAACTTGTCCCCGGTCTTTGCTAATGGAAAGGATGAATAACTTTTATGTTTTTCTTTTTTCTTTTTTCAGGTAAGTTTTTCCAGTTGCGATCTTATCTGATGGGAAAATGGCAGAGGAAAAAAAAAAATAAGTCTGAACGCAAGTTTGAAGGAAAGGAACTTTGTCACAAGGAAAGGATAAGAAAATGGTCCCGCAATATTTGAAAAAAATTGAAAAGTGTGACCCTAGATTTCGGGCATGAAAAAAAATTAACTACGCCTCCTGAAGATTTTTCAGATTTTTAATATCAGCTGTAAAAGTCGCGGAAATGACTGATAATGTATTTAAAGGAAGCTGCAGGGGCCCGAAGACTGTAAAAATTGGTTGGAGCAGGCGCCGGCACCGGAATAGCAAAATTTCCGCCTTTTTTCGAAAAAAAAAAAAAAAAAATTGTTACAGTAACCGCCGCTTATTGTAGCGCCGGTTAATACAATCGGCCGCTTAATATGATCAAAACTCGTGGCCTTTCTCAATTAAGGTAAAGGTAGGTAAGTGTGACCGTCTGAAAAGTGTGACTTTACTATATAAAAAGATGTGTCGGAAATCCATTTTTGTGCGAATAAATTCATCATTATCTAGTGTATATATTCCGACAAAAACAACTTTCAACATGCGTATTTATATAGTTTAAAATGTAAAAGTCACACGTTTCAGACGGTCACACTTCCTTACCTTTTCTATATTCAGCATTGCGATCGGGTCATAATTACAAGACCTGTGCCAGCACCGGCGTTGGCACCAAGTTTTAAATAAATTATCTAGCACTGGCACTAGCTTCGACACCCATCTGAGTTTTTAGCCGGTAGTGGCTGGCATCGGCGCCGGCACCGGCATCGGCTTCGGACCCCTTGGAAGCTTCTCTTCAGCAAACACCGGAAGAAATGCCTGTTTTGCCAAATACGCTGTTCAAAAAATAAAATCCAAATTTTAGGCATTTAACGAACTCCTTTCGTGAATTCTGGAATTGTTAATGCAAGTTTCAACTTGTCTGAAATAAATCTGCTGCCTGAAAGAGGGGAAAATAATATGGAATTAAAAAGTGACCTGTAAAATCACCGAAAGTGCTGTCTTCTGCTAGCAATTTTTCTTCCGCTACTATCATGTTGCCACTTCCAAAACGCGAAACATCGGTTGACCGTCTGAAAAGTGTGACTTTTACATTTTAAACCATATAAATACTCGTCAATATTCGTTTTTGAAGGAATATATACGCCAGATAATGATGTATTTATTCGCACAAAAACGGATTTCCTAACATGTTTATATGGTAAAGTCACACTTTTCATAGGTCACACTTCCATAGGTCACACTTTGCTTAGGTCACACTTTTCATAGGTCACACTTCCCTACGGTCACGCTTTCCTACCTTTACATTTCTATTTCAAAAAATCGAGTTGCCACAAGTTTATGGCAGTCACATCATTTTTAAAAACAATCGAGACCGACTACCTCCATTCATACTTACTATAGAGATACGTCAGTTGACCTTCGGCGCAGAAAATTCTGACCGTTCTTTTTTTCCCGCCATTTTTACGACCCTGACCCTCCACCATCCGGCTCTTTTTTGATAACGTCACAAACAAACCTCTCGCTCCACGTACCAAAATGGCGGATCGTTTTCCGATTTTAAAAAATTTTCCTTTTTTTTTTTTTCTTTCTCAAAAAGGAAGAAAAAGGAATTCCTTTAGACTTATTACCATTACTACATCCATTGAAGGAAAACATAATCGAAAGGAAAAGAATTTAAAAAAAAATATAAATGCTTTTCATCTCCAAGTGAAATGATCAAAAGAAAAATTCAGAACTCGTACTTAATGATATCATTATACAAGTTTTTTTTTTTTTTTAACCGTAATTTTTTTACATGCTCGTTTCTTTTTCTTTTTTTCGATGGAAAACACTCAAAGGGAAAAAAATATTCGACTCTAATCCAATCAAATTCATGCTTGATTAAATTCCATCCTCAAAACCGAAGGAATACAATGTATTTTTCTTTTTTTTCGGCGCAGGGTGAAGCGTTAAATATAAGGGGGTGAAAACAAGGATCTGTATTTGTTCTGCATAAAAATCGCTTAACAATTAAAAATAAAAAGTCTTTACCCCTCCCTTTCCTCCTTCAAACATTTAAACAAAACAAAAAATAAATAAATAAACAAAAAAATAGACCGATAAAAATAAATTAAAATTATTTTGAAACATTAAGCTTACAATTAATATGCGAACGTTTTTTTTTTTTTTTTTTTTTTTTTTTCAGCGAATGCTGATTCATCAGTAGCCATAATAATTATAATTCATAATTGGAGGTGGGAGGGGGAGTGCAGGACTGCAGTACGATTTATCTTTTATCACGATTTTTTTTTTTTTCAAAGCGCTTTGTCCGTGATTCATTATATTGTTTTTTTTTTTTTTTTTTTTGTTAAAAAATATATTTCATTTAGAATTGACGCAGTCTCGCCATAACATTTCGTACGTACAGCAACATAATATATTATGATCCATTACAATTACATGTGATGAATAAATGATTTAAATGCTGGTGGAATTGATCAGAAGAGGTCGTAATTAACGTTGCCAAAATCAGCATCTCTTTAATCGTATTGGCCAAGTTTTTCTTATCTTCGACACTGCGTTGAAAAAAAAAAATTAAATCATTTTTTTTTCTTTACTTGAAAAAAAAAAAAAAAAAAAGAAAGAAAGACTTCCTGGATTGTTTTTTCTTTGGATTCGATTGGCGGTCGGTCTTTTTCAGTAAATTTTAATAAACCAGTACTAAAAGGTAATCGCCGAATTTCACTCGTTGTACAAACGTTTTGGTTAGGGTGATACAAAAACAGGGATGCCAAACCTCTCGAAAAATCAAACCGGTTCGGTTCGGTTCGGTTTCTTTTTAATTGAAAAGTGGAATTCGGTTTAAATTCGTTTAAAACGTTGTCCACCAGGAAGGGTTCGGTTCGGTTCGGTTCGGATGCCAATTCAAAATGTTTTAAATACGGTTCGGTTCGATTCGGTTTGGGTGCCGATCCAAAATGTTTTGAATACGGTTCGGTTCGATTCGGTTTGGGTGCCGATCCAAAATGTTTTGAGTACGGTTCGGTTCGGTTTGAATACCGAACCAAAAAGTTTTGAATACGGTTCGGTTCGATTCGGTTTGGGTGCCGATCCAAAATTTTCTGAATACGGTTTGGTTCGGTTCGGTTTTCTTTTTCGTTTACAAAAAACCAAGAGGTTTTCAGGTTCGGTTCAGTTTTTGAAATTAATTGGATTTAGGTTCGGTTTCGGTTTGATTTTTTTTACAAACCTGGTTTAGGTTTTTAAAACAAAAAAACCGGTTTCGGTTCGATTTTCAGTAAAAAACCATGGTTTCAGTTCTGGTGTGTAGCAGAAAAACGGATTTTTTTTAATAGGAAGAAATAGGGTTTAGTTTGATTCGGTTATTCGGTTCGGTTCGGTTCGGCATTTTTTATATAAATAACCCGGTTTTGGTTTGGTTCGGTTTCGGACCGGCCGGTTTTTTTAAAATAATTGGTTCGAATAGGATTTCGGTTCCGGTTTTTTCTTTCCCTGATTTGGGTACAGTTTCGGTTCCCTGGTTTGTTTGTTTTTTTCTAAACGGTTCGCTTTTGGTTCGGTTTTTTCTTTCGATGATTTGGGTACAATTTTGGTTTGATTTTTAGTAAAAAAAAACCGGTTTTGGCTCTGGTGGAAAACAGTAGTCGGTAGAAAAAAGTTTTTTTTTTTTTAACCAGGTTTAGTTTGATTCCGTTCTTCGGTTCGGTTCGGTTCGGTTTGGTTTGATTCAGTTCGGTTTGGTTTGGTTCGGTTCGATATTTTTTTATAAAAATAACCCGACTTCGGTTTTTTTTTTTTTTTTTTCTAAACGGTTTGCTTTCGGTCCGGTTTTTTCTTTCGATGATTTAGGTACAGTTTCGGTTTGATTTTTAGTAAAAAAAACCGGTTTCGCGTCTGGTGGAAAAACAGGTAGAAAAATACTAGTCGGTTGAAAATTTTTTTTTTTTTTTTAATAGGAAGAAACCAGGTTTAGTTTGATTCCGTTCTTCGGTTCGATATTTTTTATAAAAATAACCCGGTTTCGGTTTGGTTTTTTTTTCTAAACGGTTTGGTTTCGGTCCGGTTTTTTTTAAAAATAAACGGTTTGAATATGATTTCGGCTCCGGTTTTTTCTTTTTCTGATTTGGATACGGTTTCGGTTCGGTTTGAAACCCTTTTTATATTTTAAATGGGTTCGGGTTTGGATCCGGCATGTTATTTAACATTTTCTAAAAGGTTCGGTTCGGTTCCGTTTGTTATCCCTGCCCAATAAAAATTGATGTCCTCAAATGGGGTATAGGCGCTGGATGTATTTAACGGTTTTTCGCTTTTGTTCGTTTTTCCACGGATATAAACAGCATCTCTGCGGGCGTTATTGCTTCTGCTAGAAGTGGTTAAGGGTTTGGTAAACAAACAAACTTTTCCACTTTTGTTTTTATTTATAGGTCCCCAAAAAATCTTAAAAAATTCAGGGAATCTTCTTTCGGTCACTATAAAAGAATTAGGGTAGTGCGCGTTCGTCGAAATTCAAAAATTCTTAAAGTAAGGGTCACCCTACAGCCTTTCTTGTGATTTATATCACGGAAAATAATAACTCAAAATTCTCATTTTTCATTATCGACCAAACGATTTCGCCCTTAAATAATTCAGCCTAATTGAACGAAAGAGCAAACAAGATTTACGAAAAATTTTCCGTCGTTAAAAAATCCACTTGTTCCTTCAAGTCGGGTTAATAAAAAAAAAAAAAAAAAAAAAAAAAAAAAAACGATCGCGTGGAATATTTGATGAGATTTTCAAATGATTTCTATAATCCTTTATAGTTCGTAAAAATAACACATGGCTCCTCTATTTCCCTTAACAATAAAAAAAAAAACGTTTTAATTTTATGAAAGGTAATACAAACACCCAGGTGAGATACACAAAGATAAATTTTCGAAAAAAAAGCGTTAGGAGGAGATAGGAAAAAAAAATATATATATAAAGGAAAAGATTTGCGCGTTTTATACATATATTTCCCGATTTACGCTTTCCCAGACCTGAGTCCTATTTTCTTCGCATGGCCAGGGAAGCGAATGTAAATTTTCCACCCAAGCTTCACAACTTATACAAACAGCCGACATTTTGTTTGGATTGTTTTGTTCTGTGTTCCCGTGGCTCGGTTGGTTTTGTTTATTTACGATACTGGAGGTTCCCTAAAAGCAACCAGGGGAAAACGTTTTTACCGCTTCATCGAATACGAAAAAACAAAAAAAAAAAAAAAAAAAATTATTTTGAATAATACATCAACGTTTCATATAAATACAAAAAAAAAATGGGAGTGCCTGATGACTTAAACATAAACATTTTTGAACGGGGAGAAGAAAAAAAAAAAAAAAAAAAAGGCAACGCTGAAATTTTTTACAAAGAACAAGGAAACGTAACAATGAACGTTTCCTTCTTCCTGCGTACGGAAAATGTAAGCTTCCTTTGTTTGATAAACTTTTTTTTTTTTTTTTTCTCTTCTTCGTTCTTGAAAAGTTAAGAAGGTAATGTATACATTTTGAAAAAAAAAAAAAAAAAAAAAAAAAAAAAAAAGACAAGGATGACATTGTTTCAGGAGAGCGATAATCGATTAGAACAACTATTATGGTGTCTCGTTTCAATATGGAGCAGGGGAATCTCAAATTCGCAATATATTACTCGAGTCCTTCCCTCTTTTCATCCAATAAGTGCACGACATTTGATACTAACTTTAACACTTATGACGAAATTTGTTTTGACGAGCTTTTCTATATTCATAGGGTGACCCATAAAATAATTTTTCCAGGGCTAAATCAGATGACAGAAGCCGATTTTTTTAAAAATAATTTATCGTTTCCGACCGTTTTTCCTAATCCGTTAATACCTAAAGAAATAAATTCCTAATCCATTTTTCCTAAAATTTTAGTTCCTAAAATTTTTTGATTTCTTAAATAAGATTTCCTAAAATGAGTATTTTCCTAATTTTTTAATTCTCGAAAGGGATTTCTAGGGAATTTAATTTTAGGGATTTTAGAAAATTTTTTTCTATGGATTTTAAGAAATTTCATTTTAGGAATCAAAAAATTTTAGGAAAATTAAAAATTAAAAAAGAAATAGTTAGGAAAACAATTTTAGGAACCAACATTTTTAGAAAAAATGGATTAGGAATTTATTTTTTTTTGTACTCCGCTATCGTTCCCAAGAATTATTTGAAACTGATTATCGGGATTGGAACATGAATGATTAGACGGTTAACTCATACCAACATTTTTTTTTTTTTTTTTTTTTTTTTTTTTTTTTTTTTAGGAAAAATGGATTAGGAAATTTTTTTTAGGAATAATGGATTAGGAATTTATTTATTTATTTATTCGTTTTTTTTTAGGAAATGGGTTAGGAATTATTTTTTTTAGAAAAAATGGATTAGGAATTTTTTTTAGGAATAATGGATTAGGAATTTAGCTTCAGTGGAAAAACCTCGACGTGATTATCGTCGAAAGCGTTAAAAACCTCGCCGCGAGGTTTTTAACGTCGAGGTTATTAAATCCCGACTTTGCTAAAATTAAATATTATTTCTAAATCGTTTTTTTACATTTAAAAACCTCGAAAAGTTCGAGGTTTTTAAATCTGGAATTTTAAATGAATTATTTAATTTTTTTTTTTTTTCGTTAAAATCGTCGCAAAATTCGAGGTTTTTAAATCTGGCCATTTAAATATATATTTAATTTAAGAGAACGCTTCGCAGATTTATTTAAATATCAGTTTATACTAAGTTTGCCTGAAACTCGTAAAGTAAGTTTCCAATTTTTATAAGTTAAACTTCCTTCCTCTCTTGACAAAAACTTACAGTATGTTTGTCTGAAAAGTCAGCTGCAGGCATATTAATTGGAACACAAAAACGGCACATCAGGTGTCCATGGAGTTATTGTAATACCCTTTTTGTATCAAAGATAAAAAGAGTTACTTATTATTGACAAAGGTACATTAACCCTTTCCTGTCTAGGCCTATTTTTAAGATTGGACTCTCCCGGACTGAATTTATAAGACTGATGTAAATGTTTTTTCTGGACTACAGAGAGGTCCTAAACTCATCCATAGTAAGCACGGCGCCTTGCAACCCAGTTTTAGGCAATCCGTGCATACGAGTTAAAGGTAACGCCGTAATCTCAACTTATTATTTTTTAGAAATTTTAAACTATCGCCTAACTGTTACTGTTTTTGAGGTCAGAGATTCCGAATTTTGAGTCTATTTCGACGTAGGAGCCCGAGAAGGGGTCTTACAAAAATATTTTTACGAAAAAGGTCAGAAAAAGTTATTTTTTTAATAGCTCTAAACCATTATACTAATAGCCATAAGCTAATAATAGGCGCAATATCCGCTTCATCTATCTGTTTTTTCCGAGTAATACTCACTATGGGCAGTTATCAAGGGCAACTAACTATTTTTTTAAAGAGTTACTTGTCAAAAATAAAAAAATATAACTTATGAATTATTAGGTTCCGCCATTAAAGGGTCTGCCGCCATTTTGTTTTTAAAAATCGGTCAATTCTGACTTGAAATTCGAGAAGAGCACCCTTGAGTACCCCCTCATTATTAGCTTTTTAGCTTATGTGAAAAGCAGTTATGCTCGTATAGAAATTAAATGTAATTAAAACCTAGATCTATTCCTTTTTACCCAATATAAATTAAAAATGGCCAGATTTAAAAACCTCGAATTTTGCGACGATTTTAACAAAATAAATTAAATAATTAAATAATTCATTTAAAATTCGAGATTTAAAAACCTCGAATTTTTCGAGGTTTTTAAAATGTAAAAAAATTATTTAAATATTATTTTTAAATTAAATAAAATGTAAATTTAAAAACCTCGAAGTTGTCGAGGTTTCTAACACTTTCGACGATAATCACGTCGAGGTTATTCAACGGCTCCGGAATTTATTTATTTTTTAAATATTTAAAAAATAAATAAATAAATTCCTATAATATAAATTCCTATAATAAAATAAATAAATATTTAAAAAATAAATAAAAAAATAAAAAACCCATGCATGGGTTAGGAATTTTTTTTTTAGAAAAAATGGATTAGGAATTTATTTAGGAAAAATGGATTGGGAAATTTTTTTTAGGAATAATGGATTAGGAATTTATTTATTTATTTATTTATTTTTATGTAGGAAAAACGGATTAGGAATTTTTTTTTGTAGGAAAAATGAATTAGGAATTTTTTTTTTTTTAATAGGAAAAATGGATTAGGAAATTTTTTAGGAAGAATGGATTAGGAATTTTTTTTTTTTTTAATAGGAAAAATGGATTAGGAAATTTTTTAGGAAGAATGGATTAATGCTGCTTCTCCATTATGGTTCTAAATTAATTTTACAAGATTAATTTTATAAAATTACCGGAAATTATGCGCTTTTTCTTTCTTTTTTCATAACATATTTATTTTTTACAGATTTCTTATTCTTTTTTAAGTCTTCCTCATGTTCGATTAGTAAAATAAAAGCATTATTCCCAATAATTTTATAAAATTAATTTTGTAAAATTAATTTTGAGCCATAATGGAGAAGCAGTATAGGAATCATTTTTTTTTTTTTTTAGGAAAAATGGGTTAGGAATTAATTTTTTTTAGAAAAAATGTATTAGGAATTTTTTTTAGGAAAAATGGATTAGGAAATTTAAAAAAAAAAATGGATTAAGAATTTATTATTATTTTTTCTTTTTTTTAGGAAAAATATTCCGTCTATATAGTGGAAAAAAATGGGGGGGGGGGACGGGATCCGATCCCCTTTCTTCCCCGCTGTTGTTACACCCCTGGAGTGTTACGAACTAATTACATTCGAGGCAAAAACGAAATCGTTCACTTTGTTCGACGTGGCGTAAGGGTAAACGGCAACGAAATTTTGACTGAGTAATGGGCACATTATAGAGATGCTTTAGCGAGCCGGAAATTATCCATCGCGAACTCGCAAGTGTATAGGAAAGCACAGAGGAACCCCCAAAAGCAAAGGGGTTTATCGACCGTCTTCCATTTTAAAACAATCCGAAAAGTAAATTTTCCCCAAGTTTTTTCAAAAAGAAAAAAAAAAAAAGTTTCTTTGCCCAATGCCAAAAGCTTCATTTTCACGTATTGGGTTGTAAATGCTTTGACCAGACTTCCTTTTTTTTATTTTCCACGTAACTTTGCAGTTTCCCCCCTTTTTTTTCCTAAAAAAAAAAAAAACCTTACAAAATGAATACAAGAACGTGATCGATTCCTGTTGGACTTTTTTTTCTTTCCTTTTTTTTGTTGTCCCCTTCCCCAAACTCGAAATTGCCCTCTGAATTCTCAATCGAATGGGGAGACTAACGTTTAAGGAAAAAAAAACGTGATTTTTTTGCAAAAAAAAAATAAGGAGCTAGCTCCTCCACTGATTTTTTAGAATGGACAGAAAAGAATTGTTTTAGTTGGCATTGTGTTGAGGTGTTAGCATCGTCCCAAGTGACTCAGTTGGCGTCGGTCGGTTCTCTGGTTAGAATCGTCGGATTGTTTTTTTCGGTTTTTTTTTTTTTTACATATATATTTTTTTTCTTTATTGATTTGTTATTTAGTTTTTAAATTTATATGTTTATGTTGTCTTCGGGCTGGTTCCGGTGTTATTTTTGTAATATATATAAAAAAAAGTGTACGTGTCGAACATTCCGATCGTGTGAAATCTTTCGTTTTTTTGGAATATGATTTTTTAAGGTCCGTGGTTCGAATTCAACTCGTGTCAGTTTTTTTTTTTTTTTTTTGAGCAAGAGGTTGATTACTTAAAAAAAATTTATTAATAGCTTTTGAAGGGTGAAAAGAAGGGGGGGTGGGGGTGGAATTAACATATTTTCCGCGACCTTTCTCTTTTGTTAGGAATTGTAATTAGAAATCGTGTTTTTCGATATCAGTCACGAGGGGGGGAGCTTTTAATCTTTTAAATGCATCACAAAACTTTTCGCAAACACGCGAAGGCTTTTATAAAAATATCTTGTACGATTTTTTTTTTCGATACTTTATTTTATTTGTCCTTTGGGAAATCAAATGATCGATTCAATCTTTCAAGAAAATAAGGGACTGAAAAAAAAAAATTAATTATTGAAAAGTGTGACCGTTTATTACCTATTAAATAATTTATTTCCCTCTCATATTCGGAGGAAAAATGTTTTTTAATAGAAAGTCTTTGAGCAAAATAATTTAAAAGTCGGGAATGAATTTTTATGGATTTGGACCTTTCTTCGAACGTCATAAATCAGAGCCTTTTGGTGCAAGGATTTGAGCTTCCTCTTATTTAAAATTTTCTTATCCAGAATTTTTTTTTCTTCAAAAAAAATTGTTTACAAATTTTGAAATTTTGCCAAGACGATTTTCTTTTAAGGGCGAATTGTAGTTCAAGGTAATGTTAAATTTTGAAGTTTTTCCAAGTCGTTACAAAAAAATGTGTGTGTGGCTTAAATATGGTTTGTTAACCGGTGGTCAAAATAAGGGTAGATTTTTTTTTTAATTTAATTTTTTTTTTTTTTTTTATTAATAGTGAAATTTATGGATACATAATGATGAGTAGCTGGTAGGTGAAATGATTTGATAGCTCTCTTTTTCCCCCCTCCGCGAGGTCATGGTGGTGGTAGTAGTTTATTCCAAAGCTTTTTTTAGTGGAGTTGTAATGTGTGCAGTACATAAAAGGAACATAAAATGACAGCTAATGAATTTTTAAAGTCGTAAACGGTGATAGTTATACTGTATCCCGGAATTTATGGTGGACGTATACAATATCGTCTGTTCCTCTTGCCTGCCTGCCCTTTTTTTTCTCGATTAAAAATGAGTTTCCCCAAGCTTAGTTAGCCAATGTTCGTTTTTTGTAGGATTTTGTTGCAGAAGGATTAAAAAATTTCTTACGATTTCAATTTTTTTTTTTTTTTTGACGTAGGACTAGGACTTAAGCTGCACCATGTTTGTTTTATCGTGCCCGGTTGGTGTTTTGGGCACCTAACATTAAAAAAAAACCGGATATTTCAAAAATTTTTGATAAATTTTTCAATAAAAATTTTTCAAGACAAATCATTTTTTGTGGGTGTACCAAAAAAGCCTTTTTTTTTTTTCTTTTTTTCTAATGCAGTCATTTTGGGTAGTTTTTATTTTTTTTGACATTATTGACGAAAGGCAAAGAGAAACCTGTGATAGCTTTAAAAAATTTTCCTAATCGCGGACAAATCGATTATTTTAGAAAAATGATTTAAAACTTGGTTTAGTAGTTTCATTTAATTTTAAAATGTCTTTACTCTTTGGTTATGGTGTGCAATGGGGTGGGTCGAAAATCGAAAATTTTGGAATTTCGAAATGCCTGATAGCTCAATCGCTGAGGCTTATCATTTGTAAAAAATTTTTCCTTTCAGAAATTTTTTTTAAACGGCGTCTTGAGGGTGCGCAAGAGGCTCAAAGTTTTGGAAAACTTTACAAAAAAATGAAAATTTGACTTTTGGATTTTTGTGAAAAAAGTATCGTTTCCTATAGGATTTTCAACGTAGATTTTTTTTATATTTTTCATCGATTTTAACAGGAAATGAACGCTCTTATGTTGTTTTAATCTTTTAAAAATTGAATGTGAATGAATTGAATAACGATTGCGCTACCAGGAATTTTGAAAATCCAAAATTTTTGATTTTCGACCCACCCTATAGTGTGCAACTCCCCAAAGAACATATATGCTCAGTACAGTTCCGAACCTGTTCAACCTTGCATTGGAACGGACTTACTCTCATATTATTTAGCTCTAATTATTACAATTTTACAATTTTACAATTTTTTATTTTTTTATTTTTTAAATTTTTATAAATTTATTCTTAATTTTTTTTTCGGTGTAATTAAAAAGATAAAAAAAAAAAAAAAAAAAACAGAAACCTCAAAACGTCTAAATTATGGTCACCGTTGATTCCACGAGTCCTTGTATTTAAACGATTCACAAGGCCGAGTGTCAAGTCGAAAAATTCTCGCTTAAAAAATATCCTTTTTTCTAATTTTTTTTTCACGTGATTTAAGATTATCCTTATTAATGGCTTCAATTTAAAAATTTGAAATATTTATAGGACTTATTTTAAATTGGGAAGGCCAGAACTTAAAAAAAAAAATGAAATAAAGAAAAATAAAGCTCAAATCTATTTTCTTAAAAATGTAAATTTATGTAACAAAAAAAAAAAAAAAAAAAAAAAAAAAAAATTGGGGTAATTGATTATGTTTGATTTTTTGAAAAAATCTGTGTAGTTTGCTGAGCAGACTAAGGCTAAACACAAATCCTTTTTTTTTTTTTTATCTGCTAGGCTCGAAAGTAAAACTAAAAGAACTCCGAACTTATTATTTATTTGCCTTTTTTATGCTTTTCCTTCTGGTTGTTGCATGATTTATCTTTTTCGGGGTAGAAAAGTTTCGTTTACTCTCTCCTAGTTCTATTTATATACATTTAAAAAACTAAAAATAAAGCATCCAAAAAAGGAAATTGAAATCATTAAGAAAAAGACTTGGGGAAAAGCAGTTTTTGAAAACGGTCGTACATAAATTAAAACGAGAGACAGGGCGAGAGAAAGGGAAGGGAAAAAAGGAAAGAATGAAAAATCGTCGAATATCGTCCTTGAAAAATTTTAGAAAATCTATCTTTTTTTTTTTTGTTTTAAGGTTTGATCCAATTAGCAAAAAAATAAATAAATCCTGGCAGCAGACTACAGACAATTTTTTTTTTTTTTTTTTTTTTTTTTTTTTTTTTTTTTTTTAGCGGCCGTCTCTCCAATTAAAAAAATGATCCAATGCCAAACGGTTATTGCCGCGATGCGCCGGTGTAAATTACCGTAATATAAATACCTTAAACTAAATGACATTTTTGAGTCATTTATTTAAAAAAAAAAAGCAAAAATGAGCTTTCCGCCGCCTTTTTAGATTGATACCTATGCCCACGCATAAAAATTCAATTTTTTTTTTTTAGGCACCATCTTCTTGAGTTTATTTACTGATATTTATATATTTCTTTTTTTAAATTGAAAATCTTCTTTGACTATTCCCCCTTAGGCCTGGAAGCGTCGGGACCATCTATTCCATTTTGATACTTTTTTCCCCGTTCTTTGTACTTCCATCAAGCTCTTTTTCCTGTTAAGTGCTATCCCTCTGACATATTGCTCCCATTCCCTTTTCGACCTTTTTTTTTTTTTTCGTTCTTACTCTTTTATCCTTTAGGTCTCTCTTGAATGGTTTCTCCTTCCTCTTTTTTTTTCTTCTCTTTCGTTTCTATCAAGCTGATTTTGAATTTTTTTTTTTTTTAAACTTTACGGTTTGTCGATGGATGCTATAGGCATGAAGCTGGAGAAGAGTGGTAACGTAAAAGAAGATGGAATGTTTTGGCCTAAAAATTAATTTTTTCTTAGAGCAATTTTAATTTAATTTGAAATCAATTTGACGTCAGGTGATGGGCCCGAAAACAATTTTGGTCAATTTAGGCCATCAGTTTTTGGCCAATTTCTCCCGTTTTCCCCCAATGGAAAAATATGATTCTAGGCTATTTTTTGCGTAGTTTCACGTGGTGATAGGGAATTTTTGAATCAATTTGGTCTAATCAGTGAAAAAAATGTTTTTGTGATTTTTATGATTTAGGCCAATAAATTTGGCCACTTTGTTCCTTCGGGACCCAAGGCAAAATACATCATTTTAGGCCAATCTTTTGCGGATTTCCTACCATTTTTCCTAATCCATTTTGTCTAAAAAATTTTTTGTTAATCAATTTTTCCTGAAAAAAATTTTTTTCTAATCCATTTTTCCTAAAAAAAAAAAAAAAAAAAAAAAAAAAAAAAAAAAATTCCTAATCTATTTTTCTGAAAATAACTTCTTAAAAATAATTCTTTCTAAAAATATATTTAGTAAAAATAAAAATAAAAAAATAAAAAAAATTCTAAAATGTTATGCCAGCCTTCGGACAAATGCTTGATCCGGTGCAAATTCCGGATTGTGACCGATATGATATTTTAGAAAAGTTGCCATTAAGCAAAATTATTTTTAGGAAAATTATATTAGCAATTTTTCTTTTTGGAAAAAATTTTAGGAAATTATTATTTTGAGAAATTATTATTCCTATTTATTTAAGTAAATAGGAAAAATTAATTAAAAAATTTAAAAAAAAAAAATAAATCAGGAAATTTTTTTAGGAAAAATGGATTAGGAAATAATGTTTTCGGAAAAATGGATTAGGAAAAATTAATTAGGAAATATTTTTCAGAAAAAATAGATTAGGAAATTTTTTTAGGAAAAATAGATTAGGAAATAATTTTTTTTGGAAAAATGGATGGGGAAAAATAGATTAGAAAATATTTTTTAGGAATAGTAGATTAGGAAATAATATTTTTGGAAAAATGGATTAGGAAAAATTAAATAGGGATTTTTTTTTAAAGAAAATAAATCAGGAATTTTTTTAGGAAAAATGGATTAGGAAATAATGTTTTCGGAAAAATGGATTAGGAAAAATTAATTAGGAAATATTTTTCAGAAAAAATAGATTAGGAAATTTTTTTAGGAAAAATAGATTAGGAAATAATTTTTTTTGGAAAAATGGATGGGGAAAAATAGATTAGAAAATATTTTTTAGGAATAGTAGATTAGGAAATAATATTTTTGGAAAAATGGATTAGGAAAAATTAAATAGGGATTTTTTTTTAAAGAAAATAAATCAGGAAATTTTTTTAGGAAAAATAGATTAGGAAAAATGAATGATGAAAATTTTTTTAGGAAAAATAGATTAGGAAAAATGAATGATGAAAATGTTTTTAGGAAAAATAGATTAGGAAAAATGAATGATGAAAATGTTTTTAGGAAAAATAGATTAGGAAATAATATTTTTGGAAAAATGGATTAGGAAAAATGAATAAGGAAATTTTTTTTAGGAAAAATAGATTAGGAAATAATATTTTTGGAGAAATGGATTTGAAAAATTAATTTGGAAATTTTTTTTAAGAAAAATGGGGCGGGAACCCTTTTGTGCGCTTTCTTTCACATGGTGAGAAGAGAAATTTGTAACCAGCGGGGTCTGACGAAACAAGTTTTTGTAGATTATGGCCATTTTATGGCCACTTTTTCAGCGAGAGGAAAATTTAGGAGCACATGAGCTTAGATCAATTTTTGACGTACTTTTTGGCTGTCATAGCGAAATTTTGGCGCGGCGGTTCTAACATGAAGAATTTTTTTTTTCTCTTTAAATGACCATTTTACCATCGGGTCATTTTTTTAAAAAAAATAACAATTATGCCCTCAAATAGCCCTTTGAAAGATCTTTTTTTTCGTATTTTGGTTTCTTCAATCGGACAATCCGTTCTCCGCCCAAAAATTGAAAGCTTAATCAGCACTTCGGTCCCCCGCCTCAAACATTGCTTTCATTTTGACCCTAATATTTGGCCTAATTTACCCTCTTGCGCTAGGTCCCATCGATTGTTAAAAGTTTAAAAAGAATTTAATATTTTAGGGCATTCGAGGGGGGGTCGAAAAGAATTCTTATCGCCTTGATCAGAAAATGAAAGCGACTCTTATATGGAACATTAAAATCCAAAACCGTTTTTTAAAAAGTTTTTCAGAAACGAACCTCGGGTCAAAAGTGGTTTTCAACCTCTGTTCAAAAAAAAAAAAGATCTCAGTTTTTACCGCATTCAAACGAAAACGAGTTTCTCTTTTTTTTTTTTACAGCTTTCTACAAAACTCAAAGAAATAGTTTTTGAAGTGTTTTAACATACACGAAAAAAATTTCGAGAATTTTGCATTTATAAAAAAAAAAAAAAAAAAAAAGATAAAAAGGGGAGAAAACCCGAAACAAAAAAAGTTAAAGTGATGAAAGTTTTCAATAGTGTCTTCCATTTAGTTCAAAATATTTTATCCCTGATGAAACGTGATGTGATTAGTGTTACGAAAAGATGATCGGTAAAATTTAGCCCACTTTTTTTTTTTTTTTTTTTTTCTACCTCTACTTGCTTCCGCGATGCTGAGCTGGCTGGTAAGTATAACCGAAGAAAAAGGGAAAACTTTGGAATTTTTTCGGGATGTTTTCGGGATTTTTAATCGATGCTAATAATCAGTTACCCGAATGGGTAAGGGAAGGAGGGAGAGGAGGATAATCGCATCATCGAATTCATCATCAGACATTAGGAGCGGTTCATTGTGAAGTTTGTGACCATTGTCTTCCACATGAACGATTGCCATTTTGCCATTTCCTTATTAGTTACGCATCGATGAGAGCGACAAGTTTTCACTGCCATTTTATAATGTCTAGCCGAGCGATTTTGGGCAAAAGCGTTTAATAAATCAATTTCCAATGCCGGAGGGCTTTAGGTCGTGATTCGCCCTTTTATCTGATTCTTTGAACGTAAAAAAAAGGAGAGTGTAAGGGTTGTGCAGTTGAATGATTTCAATTTGATGATAGCCATTGACGAGGTCTAGACTGGTGAAGGGTTCGTATCCGTAAGGTTTACTGGAAAACCGGTAGACATTTTAAAAAGCTTGATTGCTGAAAAGGGTTAATTGCTGAAAAAAGAATGATTGTCGAAAAAGGGCTGATCGCTGGAAAAGGATTGCTAAAAAAACGATTGGTTGCTGAAAAAAAGGATCTATTGCTAAAGAAGGATTGATCGCTGAAAATGTATTTCTGAAAAAGGTTGCTGAAAAATGATCGATTGCTGAAAAAAGAATTGATTGGTAATAAAGAATTCATGAAAAATTAATGATTGCTGAAAAATACTGATTCCTAAAAAGAAGATGCTGAAAAAAAATTCATCGCTGAAAAAGGATTGATTGCTGAAAAAAAAGATTCATTCCTATAAATGGATTTCTGAAAATATTGCTGAAAAATAATTTATTGCTGAAAAATGAATGATCACTGAGAAAGACTGATTGCTAAAAAAGCATTGATTTCTGAAAAAGAATTGATTTCTGAAAAAGACTGCTGAAAAATGACTGGTGAAAAGACTTATTGCTGAAAAAAGGATTGATTGGGGAAAAAGAATGACTGAAAAATGATTGATTGCTGAAAACGAACGATTGATGAAAAAGACTGATTGCTAAAAAATGATCGATTGCTGAAAAATGAATGATTGCTGAGAAAGTCTGATTTCTAAAAAGCATTGATTTCTGAAAAAGAATTGATTTCTGAAAAAGACTGCTGAAAAATGACTGGTGAAAAGACTTATTGCTGAAAAAAGGATTGATTGGGGAAAAAGAATGACTGAAAAATGATTGATTGCTGAAAACGAACGATTGATGAAAAAGACTGATTGCTAAAAAATGATCGATTGCTGAAAAATGAATGATTGCTGAGAAAGTCTGATTTCTAAAAAAAATTGAGGGCTGGAAAAAAGATTGATTCCGGAAAAAGACTGCTAAAAAATGACTGGTGAAAAGGACTTATTGCTGAAAAAAGAATTGATTGGGGAAAAAGAATGACTGAAAAATGATTGATTGATTGCTGACAAAAACATTTCATTTCTGAAAAATAATTGATTGCTGAAAACGAATGATTGGTGATAAAGATTGATTTCTGGAAAAAAACAATTCATTGCTGAAAAAGTATTGATTGCTGAAAATAGATTTCTGAAAAAACTGATAAAAAATGACTGGTGAAAAAGACTTATTGCTGATAAATGATTGATTGCTGAAAAAAGAATTGATTGCTGAAATGAATTTTTGAAAGACTTATTGCTGAAAACGAATGATTGCTGAAAAAACAATTCATTACTGAAGAAGGATTGATTGCTGAAAAGTAAGTTTCATTGCTGAAAAAGGATTGATCGGTGAAAAAGAATTTCTGAAAAATGAACGGTTGCTAGAAAATGATTGGCTGCTGAAAAAGGGAAAAGTCGCTGAAAAGGATTGCTGAAAAAAGGGATTTGCACGAAAAAATACATGAAATGTTGTTCTAAATTTTCTTTTGAAAAAAAAAAGAAAAAAAATTGTCGAAAAAACAATTCAGAAAGATTCAGTTTTCTGAACTTTCTGAGTTTTTCGCAAGAAAAATTTTCAGACGATGTTTTTCAGTGGAAAATCGTAAATAAAAAAGTTAACTTCAACGAAAATTTTTATAAAATAAGAAGATGAAAAAGTTTTTAACAAGAAGTCTTACAGCATAAAAAAGCATTTCAAAAAGAATAGATAAAAAAGTATTAAGAAAATTTATTTTTAAAGTACTTCAAAAGTAAAATATTGTTTAATCGTTACATTTTATCCTGTGACTTTTTTTTCTTTTAAACAAATCTGTTTACATTTAAAAAAGCACGTACCCACAGTATTTTGTTTAAATTATTTAGACTATGAAATCAAAGAATCCGCGACTGCTTAAAAAAATAATAAGACGACAAAAAAAAAAAAAAAAAAAAAAAAAAAGACGTTTAAAAACAATTCCGATCTTACGATAGCGGATTTATCGGAATGTAAATGAGGCTTAACCGTTTCTGGCACTTAATCCAATGGTCCCTTTGTTCACGATGATTGCAAACGAACATTATTATTGCTTTTTTTTTCTTAAGTAAAACAATATAAACTTTCCTATCTCATCTGAAATGATTCCCTCTTAAGATTTTTCGATTCTTTTTATTTACCCTCATGAATCCCAATCGTCCTTGTCTTGCATGATAAAGAGCAAAGAAAAACAAAATTAAGGAAATAAAAACGCGATTTTTTTTTGTTGATCCCTCCTCCTCATCCTTTTGCTGAATTAATCGATTAATTCAGATCAAAAGAAAATAAATGTTTCACGGTCGCTTTTGTTTCATTAAAACGTAAATAAAAACGTTAACTCGTTGTTAAGGGAACGGAAAAAAAAGCAACAAAAAAAAAAAAAAGTTCCTACGCATACGTCCCCCCCGAAAAAAATGAATTTAGTATCAAAAGTATTGTCAAGAATTTATTGTAACAGTCGATTAATTTTTTTTTCCTCTTCTTTTTTTTTTTTTTAAATGGCTTTTGAAATGCCATTTAGCAAATTGATGGTTTTTCTCTTGGAAGCGAGAATCGGATTAGTGTCTGCGTTTGTCAACGGAATGCGTATTCTTTTAAAACTTTTTTTTTTTTTTTTTCGCATTGTGGATAAATTGGAAACAAAAAAAATTGAAATTAAGCTTTTTAAATAGCCAAAGAAAATGATTTATACCGTCGGGGACTTTTTTGTTTGAAAAATAAATTTTCCGAATACTCTTTTGAAAAAAAAAATGAAAAAAAATATGGGCGATTTAATTTTTTTAAATGGCGATAAATAAAGTGGAGACGATGCTGAGTGATTGATAATCTGTTTTCGTTCCAAATTTTAAGATTTGGATTTTTAATGGAATCTTGATACGGGAAAAATAATTGCGGGGCTAAAGTTAAGAAAAACGGTCCGGATTTGGTTTAGTACCTGAACAGCCTTGCCAAGTCGATCTCCGAATGTTCATGAATAAATTTTGTATTGAAACATGTTAATTTCGAGCGACATGTTAAACGAACATTTTGACCCAAATTTTGGGCATTTTTCAAGAAATCATTCAAATCTTGTTTTTCATTCTTTCAAAAGGCTAGGATTGGGAATTTCAAAAACAAGATATTCAAGAAATGGTACAAGAATTCTTGAACAGGAATCTTAGACAAGAAATTTTGAATTAGGAGTCCTCATTGGCTTATCGATCAAAAATTTGAGCTGATTTCTTGAATTTCTTGTTTTCTTATTATAAATCCCGAACCCAAATTATTCCTTTTAACTTTTGGGCAATCGACAAAGCTCAAATGTTGCAAATTTTAGGCAACAAACATTTTCCAGCAATTACATTCGGCACACTTGTTCACGGGCCTCTTTAAGAACCCCGAATTTTTTAAACCCCGAATAGGGTTTATGGTTTTTTAAATTTCGGGGTTTGGAAAAGCGATTTAATGCCTCTTCTTTTTGGCTTCCTGCGATTTTATAATTCGGGGTTTTTAAAATCAGCAGTATTAAATTTAGGGGTTTTTAACATGGCCGATTTTAAATTTAGTGGTTTTTAAAACCAGGTTGGCTAAAAGTATGTTTACCTTAGAAAACATATGATTGTATCTGGTTTTGACTTCCCATAAGTTTATAATAATTTTAGCCAACCCTGTTTTCCATCCCCGAGGTTTTCAAAAACCCGAAATTTAAATCGCTGACTTAAACCTTTAAATTTTAAACATCTGATTTAAAAACCCCCGAACTTAAATCACCGATTTTAAAAACCCCTGAAACTTTAAAATCGCTGATTTAAAAACCCTTTAAATTTTAAATCGCTGACTTAAAGAATCTTTAAATTTTAAATCGCTAACTTAAAAACACCCGAACTTATATCACCGATTTTAAAAACCCTTTAAATTTTAAATCGCCGACTTAAAAAACCTCCTAAATTATAAATCACATGTTTTAAAAACTCTAAATTTTAAATCGCCAATTTCGAAAACCCCCTAAATTTTAACCACCGAACTTCAAAGTCGCCGACTTAAAAATCCCTGAAACTTTAAAATCGCTGATTTTAAAAACCCTTTAAATTTTAAATTGCTGACTTAAAAAGCCTTTAAATTTTAAATAGCTGACTTAAAGAACCTTTAAATTTTAAATCGCTGACTTCTTCTTCTTACGGTGCCATACCTGTGTCCAGGCGTAGGCGACCATCAACGAGACTTTTATATTCGTCTCTATCGGGGGCAATCCTGAAGAGCTCCTCGACACTTAAGCCGGTCCAAGCTCTTAAATTACGCAACCACGATAAGTTCTTCCGGCCTATTCTCCTTTTTCCTTCGATATGCCCCTGAATGATCGTCTTCAGAAGCTCATATTTAGGTCCTCTCAGAAAATGACCGAAGTATTCCAACTTCCGTCGTTTTACGATTTGCAAAACTTCTCTCTCCCTACGCAATCTTCGCAAAACCTCGTCGTTGGTTACCCGATCGACCCTGAAATTCGAAGGATTCTACGGTAGCACCACATCTCAAAAGCTTCAAGTCGATTCATCATGGAAACTTTGAGAGTCCAGGTCTCGCATCCATAAAAAAGAGTTGACCAAACGTAGCACCGGAGAACCTTAAGACGTACGGATAATTTTAAAGACCGACAACATAACACATTCCTCATACGCATAAATGCCGACCTGGCAATTTCAATTCGAGCTCGGATTTCCTCGTCGGGGTCCGCTGTCTCATTCAGCCAAGAGCCTAAATACTTGTGATGGGTTACGCGGTCTATGTCCTTTCCTCGGATTCTCAAATTTACCGCACCTACATCATTTTTGCTTACGACCATGAACTTCGTTTTCTCGATGTTTATGGTTAACCCATACCTGGCACACGCCTCATCAACAGCATCAACCAACGCCTGTAGATCTTCGATACTTTCCGCTAGAAGATCCGAATCGTCAGCATAACGAACATCGCTGATCGTTTCGCCTCCGATACGGACTCCTTCTTTGCAGTTCTCAAGAGCCTCAAGAAAAACCACTTCTGAATAAACATTGAAAAGTGCTGGTGAAAGCACACAACCTTGTCGAACGCCGCGTTCGCTGACTTAAAAAACCTTTAAATTTTAAATAGCTGACTTAAAAAACCTTTAAATTTTAAATTGCTGACTTAAAAACCCCCGAACTTAAATCACCGATTTTAAAAACCCATAAATTTTGAATCGCCGACTTAAATTTCTAAAAACCTCCTAAATTTTAAATCACATATTTTAAAAACCACCTAAATTTTAAATCGCCAATTTTGAAAACCCCCTAAATTTTAATCAGCGACTTAAAAACCCCCGAACTTCAAAGTCGCCGACTTAAAAACCCCCCCGAAACTTTAAAATCGCCAATTTTAAAAACTCTTTAAATTTTAGATGGCAGATTTTAAAAATTCCCTAAATTTAAAATCGCTGACTTGAAAAACCCTGAAGTATCAAACCACCGTAAGACAAAAAAAAATTTTTTGTTTTTCCAAACCCGAAATTTATGAAACCCAAACAACAATTCGGCGATTTTTAATTTCGGGGTTCAGGAAACGAAACGTCGTTTCCCAGCGATGTCGCATTTTGTATATAACCCAAAACCCGATTCGGTATTCGTAAAATTCGAGGTTCCTATATAGACTCAAGTTCACATCCAAAAGTTTGGTGAAGCTTTAGACAGTTTGCTACAGGGGGCATGGGGTGGGGGGGGGGTTGGGTTTTTTTCAACATGCATACACCCTTCATGTTTCTAGTGATATATTTTTTACACGGACAAACGAATTCGATTAAAATATTCAAAGTCTCTTAAAAGAAAAATATCACGTCTCAATGCTATAATCTCGATTGACGAAGCATTGTTTCTCACTGGAATCGTCGTTCACATTTAAAAAAAAAAAGAATTAAAGAGAAAAAAAAATTGAAATCCAAGAGATTCGATTGATTCGTTTTATTGCTTCCTTTTGCGCTTAGAAAACAATTTGGAATTTTAATAGGAAAATACCGTTTGTTGCAAGGGACAAAATTCTGCTAATAGCACTTTTTTTTTGTGATCGTTGGGAAATGTAACATTGATTTTACTTTTTTTTTTTTCTTTTTTTTTGTGCAAGAAATGAAAAATTTCATTACAAAAAAATCCAAGTTTCACGAATGTGAGACATAGCTTTTCAAAAGAATTTCATTATCTTGATAGACGTTTTTCACGTTTCACAAAACTGACTTCTTTTCTCTTTTTTTTTCTTTTTTTTGGGGGAGAAAAAAAAAAAAAAAAGAAACTACTACAGGGAAACCACAGTTGGTTGTATCTTAAAATTGACTTCGAAAGCTTAAAGCTACAACCGAAGACAAAAAAAGAAGCCTGGATTTTTTTTTCGTGACGTTCTCGTCTCGTTGCAATAACGAGAAAAGAAAGGAAAAAAAATAGAAATAAAACTCAGCAGCTGTTAGATAACAATCTTTAAGCCAGTATCTCTCAGACTTTTTTTTTAAAGAAGAAAATAAAAAAAATCCTCTAAATCCATTTTTTTTTCTTTTACATTGTCCCTTTTTCCGACTATGAAAATAAAAATGAATGGAGCGCTTATTGAATCGTACTTATAAAAAAAAAAAATGAAAAAAAGTCATTTTGCCATCATTTTAAATGAAATGAAGTCTTAAATCTGTCTCGGTCAATGGGGCGAAAGTCGAACAATTGATTTCGAGAAAATGAAATGAAAGAATGAATGAAAACTAAGGTATTTTAATTAAAAAACAGCAAGATGGCATCTCCTTGTCGACAAAGGAAAACTTGGCAGGGATTAAAGTTGTCGACTTGTTTTCATTTGGGGGGGAAAAAAAAAGAAAAAGAAATCGTCGAATACCTGCTGATGTTTTTTTTTTCCTTCAGAAAATTCCATTGTTTTCGTCTAAAATAATAATAAAAAAAAATTCCGTAAGGAAGGGAAATATTATTTTTCTTTATGCAGGCCCACGCTTGTCTCCCGTACACTTTTATTGTTAATCAAACAGCGATAATAACTGTAATTAATAAATTCAAAATCAAAATGAAATTCTTTTATCTCGACTGGAAAATAAATGACGTTTTTAAAGAAGAGTCTCAAAAAAAAAAAAATAAATAAATAAAAAATAAAAAATAAACGTATTGAATATGAGAATTTTTTTTTCTTGCTTTAATTTTCGTTTTTTAAAACGGCAAAACGCCGCGGGATTTTTTTTTTATCTTGGAATATTCAAACCATTAAAAAATAAAGAAAAGCAAAACGCTTGGGGAGCGATTAAAAATCATCTCATTTCGTCTTTAACCCGGGAGTATTTTAGCTTGAGAAAATGCATGAAAGAAGTTTTCCCATTCTTCTATGCTGACAGAGAAAATAACGAAGTCGGAGGAGGTTTTTAATGAAAATTTAAATTTGAGACGAGGAATTGAAAGTCGTCTTTTTGAAATTTTATACCTTGAGCTTAGAAAGAGAATTCAAAACGATTAATTTTTTTTTTTTTTTTTTTTTTTTTTTTTTTTTTTTTGTTTTGTTTTGTTTTAAATCGGCATTTGTATGAAACGGGCAAAAAATATTTTTCGACATATAAATTATTGTAAGAATATATTTTGTAAGCGAAAGAAGGTATTATGGTTGCTGTTGCTCATTCAAAAGGGGGAAAAAATTTGATTTTCCTTTGAGGAAATGTTTCTGCCATTTTAATGCCTTACTAATTAGCCTTTCCAAAAAAAAAAAAAAACTTTTCTCTTATTATTTTATTTTACAATTAGTAATTTAGGTAATTTATTTTTGATTAAAGGACAAAATTTTAAACGAACTAATTGTTTTTTTTCTTTTTTGTTTTAGGTAAGTTGAAAGGATCAAAGATAATATTTGGGGCTAAAGAACTCGTGCAGTCTGATTGCCGTAGACATTTCTACGAAGCCACACCACCAAAAGAAACGTAGGTGGTAAAAAACAAAAAATTCAAATTTTAGGTGCTTAATGAATTCCTTAACACGGAAGTGATGGAGGGAAAAATCGAGGGTAAGGAAAACCTCATGGCTTAAGAATCTCAGAGACTGGTTTGGTGTTGATTCCTTGAGTCTTTTTAGAGCGGCGGTCTCAAAAGTAAAATTCTGCCAGATGATAGCCAATCTTCGTCGCGGAGACGGCACTTGAAAGAAGAAGAACATGGAAGCCCTAAAGGGTCAACTGTCTTATGTTTTTTTTTATTATTATTGTTGCACACAAATTTCGCTTTCACCCCGAGAGAATTCGAAAAAAACTGGCCTAGACGCGAATTTTTTTTTCGTTTTCTTCTCCAAAGGCCAAAGTGGCCATAAAATGGCCGAAATCTAAAAAAATTTGCCCACGACACAGTGGTCCGGGGGAAAAAACAAAAAATGACCAAAACTCATTCCCAAGTCTGTGTGAAACTTAGAAAGAAGGTGAAGGTGTCAAAAGTTTCGATACTTTGTCCAATTAAAAACCTGCTGCCCGTGCCCCAAAATTCAAAATGGTGGGCATAATATGGAAGCCAAAATAACATGGTCGCTAATCTCGAATCCATAAACCGTTTTTCTGAATTTTGTACATACAACGAGTAAATTAATTTTTTTCGATTTATGTAGTCCCTAAAAATTTCGTGGACTGACAGGGTGAGAAATACTGACGTCTTGGCTCGTATGAAGAAGGAAGTAGAAGTTCTGTACGAGATCAAGCGTCGGAAGCTCGATTATTTCGGCCACGTAATGCGAAATGAAAAATATCGCCTCCTTCAGCTTGTGATGGAGGGTAAGATCGAGGGTAAGCGCGGTCAGGGTCGTAGGAAAACCTCGTGGCTCAAAAATCTAAGAGACTGGTTTGGTGTCGATTCCTTGGGTCTTTTTCGAGCAGCGGTCGACAAAGTAAAAATAGTCCAGATGATAGCCAATCTTCGTCGCGGAGCTGGCACTTAAAAGAAGAAGAAGAAGTCCCTTAAAAACATTTTAGAAAACGATTAGCGGATTTGACCTCGAAAATCTCTTAGTAGAAATTTTCATGAAAATTTAACAACTTTAATTTTTTTTTAAATTTGTCGCCATACTTAGTCCGCCATCTTGAATTTCAAAACAATTATTCGAGATATGAAATCAGCAGCCACAAAAATACCTGAAAATAAATATTTACAAAATTTCATTCATAATTAAAAATTTTGGCTTCCATATTATGCCCGCCATTTTGAATTTCGGGGCACGGGCAGCAGGTTTTTAATTGCACAAACGATCGAAGCTTTTGACACCTTCACCTTCTTTCTAAGACTCACATAGACTTGGGAATGAGTTTTGGCCATTAATATTTTTTATTCCGGATCACCGTGCCCAGCTGGTTCCAAATTTCGCTATCACCACTTGAAAGTACGCAAAAAAAAGGGCCCAGAATTATATATTTTCGTTCGAAAAAAAAATAGGTAGAAATTGGCTTAAATTAATTGCCTAAAGTAGCCAAATGACTAAATTTTAAATTTACTTTGCATCTCTTTTACGTCCATCGGCGGACTTAAATTATCAATTTATGTAAGAATGCAATTCTTTTTTGCCTCATACTTTGGCATCGGCACTCACTTGTCACTTACTTTTCCTCTTTTTAAGTGACTTTTTTTTTTTTTTTAATACGACAAAAATCAAAGTAAATAAATCGGTATTAGCCAAAAAGACCTAATAAAAATAAATTTTTGTTTCCTCCATGCCCTTATCAAATTTAATTTGCGATTTGATCGCCTTTTCTTCCCTTCAAAAAAAAAAAAAAAAAAAAGTAATAATCTTCAACGTCGGAATGCAAATCTTGTATGTTTACAATGTTATAAAAGAGTCGAAATAATGCTTCTAAAATTATTTTTATTCATTTATTTTATTATGAAATCTCTTTCATATTGTAAAAGCATTTCTCATTTCAAAATTCTTTTAATGTTTTCACAATTTTTTTTTTGTTAATACTTTGAAATAAGTGGGTATAAAGTTCATAAAATGATTTTTTTTTCTCCTCTATTTCCTTTATTTCCCTGCTTGGTTGGGAAGCACGTGGCAAAAAGGATGGAAAAATCAATCAAATATTGCGATGCCCTTGTTTATCGAAAATTGTAATTAAAATCGCTTTTCGCATTATACGTTGTATGAGGTTAGTTGATCCATAAAGGCCGAAACTTCGCTTCCGTTACCTGTCTCCGTATAACACATGAGTGATTTTAATAAATCATGTTTATTGCCTGGAAGAGGTATAGGCGTATAATTTAGATAACGTTTAGGATTCATCTACATGATGTAATACTGCCGAAGCTTTTTTTTTTTTTTTTTTTTTTTTTTTTTTTATTTCCTTTGTTCACGGAGTTCGGGGAAAAAAATGTCGAGCTTAAAAAAAAAAAAAAAAAACGATCGTTTCCACCGGAAGAAATTATCTCCTCCCGGGTTAGGAATCCAGAGACAAGGAGAGATGAGCACTCGACACAGTGAAATATATTTATAATCATTAGTGAAAACGGGAGTTCGCATTACGTCGTGATATCTTTCTTCATTTGGCGACAAATATCCCCGGTGTCGTCGCTGTTAAAAAAACTTTTTCCTCTTGTTGTATAAAATATATATATAATTTTTTTTTGTAACGTTAAAGTTTGTAAATTTATGATCACGGTCTATTAAATTTTTTCTTTTTTTAGGAAACGTTTAATTAAAAAGAGGTAAGATATTTTTAGTCGCGAATGCGTTTAAGCTTCAGTAATTTGATCCCCTGGAACTCTGTCGCTTTTAAAAGCGTATTTCGAAATGGAAATTGATATATTCCGGAGTAAATATCATCATGTACGAATATATTTCGTCCGTTTAGACTGATTAATGGATGAATGGGGGGGATTTTATTCATCAAAGAATCCGACTTTCGCCGTAAATAAAGTAATGAGTACATGCGCAACTTTACATTGTTTGCGAAAAAAAAAAGATGTCTGACGATGTTTTAGGTGTTTTGGGCCGATTCGCAGGGAAAAAAAAGTTTTTCAGCTTGACCTTTTTTGGCCACTTTTTTAGTGAGAGAAAAATTTAGAAGACTACTTCTACTTAACCTACTTAACTTAACTTCTTAACCTACTTCTACTTAACTTCACAGAACTTGTGCTTAGATCAATTTTTGACGTACTTTTTGGCTGTCATAGCGAAATTTTGGTTCACGAAAAAAAATTACTAACGCCAACAGGAAAAAACATTTTTTTTTCTTTAAATGGCCATTTTTTTAAAAATAGAACAATTATGCCCATAAATAGCCCTTTGAAAGAGTTTGTTTTCGTATTTTGGTTCCTTCATTCAAATAATCCGTTCTCTGCCAAAAAAATTAAAACTGAATTTGCACTTCCATCCCCACCCTCAAAAATTTCGACCCTAATATTCGGCCTGATTTACCCTCTTACTAGATCCTATCGAGGGGTGAAAATTCAAAAAATATCTCATTTTTGGGCACAAACCTAATGGTAACCCTGTAACAACCTTTTAAAATATTTTCTTCATCTTTTTTTTGTACAAGAAAGAGAGGGGCCACAACTGAGCCTTACCGCAATGAGCTTCGTCGCTGAGCAGTTGATATTGTAAATATAATTCGTATCCCCCCCTTCCTCCCCTACCACCCCGCTTAAAACCTTCAAGCAAGTCATCGGTCGTCCAATTCTTTTTAAGTCATAATCCTCGTTTAATTGGGATGAACGCTAAACAGAGAAATTGACGTTTTTCTTCATTTCGCTTTTTTCTTTTTAGAAAAAAAGCTGTTGGAATCAACTTAAAAGGAAAACTGCCCTAATTATCACTCATTAAATTATAACGGATTCATCACCGATCTCTGGTCCAGGGACAGATTCAGATTCGTTCAGGCAGGGTTCAGATTCGTGCTTATTTTGCTTACTAATTTTTAAGTAGTTATTATAAGAGGGTTCTGGGCCAACAGCAATGCTGTTGGAAGTGAATGTTGCCGATAAAGTATTTTTTTCATTCTGAGAAAGCAGCAGGTTTGGCCAAACATGGAAGAGTTATTATAAGAAGGTTCTGGGTCTATAGCAATGCTGTTGGAAGCGAATGTTACCGATGAAATATTTTTTGCATTTGGAGAAAGATGTGCTGTTGCTGTTAAAAAAAAGTGCTATCGAGATTTTACCTGCCTCCGTCTACAATTTTATGACGTTTGCCGGTCACTTGGCTACTTTGCCTTGATTTTAAAAAAATATCGTGATCGAAAAGTCTTTTCAAAAAAATTACTTCATCTTGCCGAGTTTTCTTTTTCCATCGCTTTTAATCCTTTATATTATAACACGTCAGGACACCTTAAACGGAAAATCCTAAAGTTTTGAAGAGCCAAACATAAAGCCTCCTTTCTTTTTTTTATTTTTAAATAATAACCGTCTCACGTTTCTCGGCACTAAAATTCATTAAATTTTTTTTTGCTCGGTTTTTAAAAAAGAAAAAAATTATAAAAGATTTTTTTTTCCCCCCCGAGAACCGCGACAGGGAAAGATTACATTATGTGGGAAAAGTAATGAAAAGGAAAAGTTGATGAATGAATTGAGAAATTGAAAAAGTGTCGATAAAAATAGAAGAAAAGGCGAAAAGAGGATGTGGAAATGGGATGGCAGTTATTTGAATGAGGTAAAGTAATTTAAAAAAAAAAAAAAGAAAAAGAAAAAGAAAAAACCATTTGTTGCTGTTGGGTGTCGTGACGGAGACGATCAATGCATCATGACCTTGGCTATAAGAATCACGTGAGCTTGAGCTTTCCTTCTTGTATCGGGAGCTTATTGTTCTTGTCTTATTCATGTTTCCCCAACCTTTTTCTTATTTGGACGGTTTTTAGACGCGTCTAATCAACGAGAATATATAAAGTTTTTATTTTTAAAGTAAGGAAGTGACTTTTTAAAGCGTGGCATGATCGCGTGCTCAGTCTGATTTCAAAAGTGATAAAGAGTTATTTGTTGGTTGAGGAATGAAAAGTGTAGTCGGAGGGAGTGATGGGAGAAGTAAATGCAGACGAAGGCAGAGGATGGTTTTTTAAGATTTAGACACAGACGGAAGTAGCTATTATAAGAGGGTTCTGGGCCAACAGCAATGCTGTTGGAAGTGAATGTTTCCGTTGAAATATTTTTTTGCATTTGGATAAAGTCGCGCTGTTGCCCCTGGTTGACCAAACAGGGAGTAATTATTATAAGAGGGTTATGGACGAACAGCAATGCTGTTGGAAGTGAATGTTTCCGATAAAATATTTTTTTGCATTTGGAGAAAGCTGCGTTGTTGCTGTTGGTCTGGTAAATCAAAGAAGAGTTTGTAACTTCCATGTGGTCCGGTAATCAAATGAAAGGACGAAAACCAAAATATCCAAAATATGCAGATAAATAAATCCTTCTTTATTTATAAGTAATATCCATAAACGTAAAAACCCTAGATAAGAGATCACAGATAATTTAATATACAAGCCATATCGCTTCAATGCACTAAAGGACTTACCGGATATACCGGGTTTCACGATTAGAATAAAAACTGATCGTCGACTCCATCACCCTTATGCCGGGGAAGCAAATAATTTAACGACTCATACTCGTTGATTAATTGATCGTAAAAATATCAATCTATTCATAATCTTAATTAAATAAAATAATCACACGAGGAGAAATAAAAGATGGCGATCTCACCGGTCAGCGATCGAGCACACAACGATGGAAAACGGAAGTCGATCAGGCAATACGCGCATGCGCTCGGAGTTTCTTTATTTAAACAGAGACGTATTCAGGTTACGCGGCTTGCGCTGTTTATGTTCGTTACATCCGCCTCCTTCTAGGAAAAAAAAATTTACGTAGGAAATTTTTTAAAAGGACGAGAGATGAGAAAAAAAAAATTACATTCACACAATATACGCATTCATACCATAAAGTCACAAAAAAAAAAAATGACGAATAAATTAAACGATAGCAATTTAAATAAAATGTTTCAATTGACAAAACTGCCACCGTCCGATGTCGTCACCTTTCAGAGTTTCAAGACGAACCTGTGACGGGGAGAAAATCTCAGCTATGATGTACGGGCCTTTGTACTTCGGCAGATATTTATGGGTGATATACTTGGGTCCATCCGAAGGATCATAATTTAACCTCCAGACCAACTCGCCGACCTGGAAAGATGAGGGTCTCCTCCGAAGATTGAACCGTTTCGCATTTGCCTTTTTGACCTTTTCGACGCTTTGGATGGCTTTGTCGTACATAAAAATTGCTCATCTTCAAATTCGTTAAGGAAAGCATCAGGGTCAAACTCAGCCAAATCTCCATCTTCAGACTCTTTGTGCAATTCATACGGCATCCGAAGGTTTTCGCCAAAGGTGAGTTTTGCGGGCGAGAATCCAGTTGCATCACTAATTGCGTTTCTGAGTGCGAAGACAACAAAAGGTAAATTTTCGTCCCACGACCGATGGGTTTCCTTCGCGAAGATTCCTAAAGTAGTATTGATCGATCGGTGGTGACGCTCTACTTGATTTGCTGATGGCGAGTATTTTGGAATAAGTCGGACGTCGATCTCATAGTCTTTGCATCGCTCTCGGAAGTATTTACTGGCGAAAATGGATCCGTTATCTGCTAAAACAAACTCCGGCTTCCCGTATTGGAGAATGATGTTTTCCAGGAAAACTTCCACACTGCTTTTGCAGTACCTCTGCGGAGTGGCATGGTAACCAACCAGCGGCTTGCCATATCTACAGCTGTGGCTATAAATCGATTTTGTTTAAAAGAAAGGGGGAGGGGACCAACAAGATCTAAACTGTAAGCCATTCGAGGCTTAAAACTCGGGCTGTAATCTGCCATCGTACCGTGAGGCGGTTGATTACTTGCCTTATAAGCCTGGCAATCACGACATTGCTTAACGTATTTCTTCACGGATAGAAACATGTTTGGCCAATAATATTTCCTTTGGAGGTTAGAAAACGTTTTCTTCGCACCGAGATGGCCACCGAATAAGGAGTCGTGGTAATGTTCTAGAAGTTTTTCCCTGTAGTCGAAGGGTACTACTAGCTTTTCCTTGACAATCTTCGTTTCGAGGTCTGTCGCTCTTTTGAAGATTTTATTTCCTGAAACGCGGAAAAGTGGATAAAAATCCGGTTTCGCTTCGATCCTGTCCTTTAAGTCGAGATACCATTCGTCGGTAATGTCGTTGAATCGCGGAGGATTAGGAATATCCAGTTCGATGTCACTAACTAATACGTCTTCTTTTTCGTCTGCCGGGCATTTGTGGTAAGAAGCTCTGCTAAGGGCATCCGGTACCACCATTTGTTTCCCCGGTCGGTGAATTATCGTAAAGTTAAACATCCCTAAGAAAACTATCCAGCGGGCGAGGCGACCAGTGGGGTTTTTCAAATTGTGCAGCCACTGCAGCGCCGAGTGATCTGTCATGACTTTAAATGCCGTCCCATCGATGTATTCTCTGAACGTTTCAATTCCATGAATGATTGCCATAAGCTCTCGTTCAGTGGTGTCCCGTTTCCTTTCATCTCGGTTCAACGTTCTCGAGGCGTAGGCGATGACTTGTTCCTTCCTTTTTCCTTGTTTCTGGAGAAGGACAGCTCCTGTGCCAACTCCACTCGCGTCAACATGAAGTTCAAAAGGGAGCGTAAAATCAGGGCAGGTTAAAACGGGAGCCTCAGTCAAACATTTTTTTAAAGTATCAAAAGCTTTCTGCTGTTCTAATGACCATTTGAAATCAGTTTTTTTCTCAAGAAGACTAGTTAAAGGTTTAGAAATTTCAGCACAACGAGGAATAAACATACGATACCAGTTAACGACACCCATAAATGAACGAACTTCTTTAAGATTTTTGGGGGGGAGTAATCTCAAAACTGCATCAACCTTTTTTTTAATGACCCTTATCTCCCCTTGGCCTACGACATGCCCTAGGTACTCTACGTAAGGGGACATAAATTGGCATTTTTTCCAATTTATCTTTAAGTTAGCCTTGCGAAGTAACTTAAAAACTTTTTTCAAATGCATCATATGCTCACCAAAGGTCTTACTAAAGATAATTATATCATCGAGGTAAACAAATACGAATTTGCCTAAGGCACAACGTAAAACGTTGTCCATGGCGGACTGAAAACTCGCAGGGGCATTACTCAACCCAAATGGCATTACGCAAAATTCATAAAGACCTTTCCCAGGCACTGTGAATGCAGTGCCCTCAATACTATCCTCGTGCATCGGAATCTGGTGATAGCCAGCCTCTAAGTCTAAACTCGATATGAAATTTGCATCTTTTAGCTGACTAAAGATTTCTTTCATTCTTGGAAGAGGATACGAATTAGGGACAACCGATTTATTGACCAACCTATAATCTACGCATAATCTAAAGTCTTTATTCTTTTTCTCGACCAAAAGAATCGGGGAACTCCAAGGACTTTCACTTTCCCTTATAAGACCTTTCTCTAAAAGTTCATCAACCTGTTTATGGGCTATTTCCTTTTTAACCGGAGACATAGGGTAGTATCGCTGCTTTTTAGGAACCGTTCCTGGCTTAAAATAAATTCTGTGTTTAGGCACATTTGCAATTCCACTAACAGACTTAAATTTATTCTTAATCTTTCGCATAAACTGATCAAAAATCTTTTTTTCCTTAGCTGTCGGTTTAAATTTAGCTTCTTCAGATAACTGTTCCAATTCAGTAGCTTCTAATCTAAGATTTCGTGCAAAAAATTTAACAACCGGCAAAATCGAATCTGGGAATTCTAAAATACCTTCCTTCACGCAAATTTTAATATCTAGGTCATGCATGGTGTTTAAACCTAAAATACCATCACTGCTCAAATTTTTAACTAAATAAACTGGTCCTGACCAAGTATGACCATTAATGACTAAATCGACATTTGCAACACCCTCAATCTTTGAACGTCTTTTATCTGCAAACCTTACATGTAACTTACTCGGTTCAATATAAATTCCCTTATCTTGTAAAAATTTAATAATCGAATCATAATCCAAAATTGTATGGGTAGCTCCTGTATCTACTAAAATCGTACGTTTCTGACCAAAAATCGTAACATCTACAAACATCCGAATCGCAGCACCATTTAAAATAATATCTTCGCTAACGTCGATACCGGAATCGGCATCTGAATCATAATTATCATTATCGCTTATAATTTCATCATGCTTATTAAGAAAAAGATTTAAATTGCTATTAGAGTTTTCGTTTTTATCATTAGTGTTCAGGATTTCGTCGTCTATGTCAAGAAAGAGACCTAAACCTTCATCTTCCTTTACTTCCAGTTTTCCGTTTTGTTCTTTTCGGAAAATTTCACGCGTCTATCCGACGACGGTGATGTAGAGCGATCGCGAGAATTTCGATCACGCGAGTTTTCCCGTGAATTTCGATCACGGTTTCGATCTTGCGAAGTCGAATCTCGGTTTCGACTGTTTCCGGAGAAATCATCTTGATTTCGATTTCTCGAATAAGAACTGTCTCGATTCCTATTTTCCCGATAGAAATCATCTCGATTTCTATTGCTTGAATAAAAATTATCGCGGTATGAATCGCGGTAACGCGGAGTAAGATCACGATATCTTCCACGTTCACGAGACGAATCACGATTGCGATCTCGATTTCGAGAGGAATCACGATTTCTGTCTCGACTATTGGAAAAATCACGATATCGATTTCGACTATTTGAAGAATCACGATATCGATCTCGACTATTTGAAGAATCACGATATCGATCTCGACTATTTGAAGAATCGCGATATCGATCGCGACTACTACGAGAATCATGATATCTATCACGGTTATTTCGAGCGGAATCACGATACCTGTCTCGATTTCGAGAGGAATCACGGTAAGAATCATATCGAGAAGAATCACGGTAACGGTCGTTTTTATTAAAATATTCCGGAAGTGGTTGCCTTAAACGATCCGGTGGAGGTAAATAACTTAATTCTTTAGCCAAAACTTCTTCTTCGCGGCGACAAGCATCGGCTAAATCGTCTAAATTTTTAATCGAATAACCACGGATCATATCAATGTAGTCCTTATGCAAATTATCGCGGATTATCGGAAAAAGTACGTTATTCGGAAGCGGATCCGGCAACTTTTTATTCATTGCTTTGATAAGCGCGATGTAAAAATCTATCTTTTCGTCTCGCAACTGAGTTCGAGTATAAATGTCAGCCATTTGCTGATTTACAGAAATATAAACTTTAAACGCTTGCTTAAGCCTATGCTTAGCATCTCGATACGAGTAAATCGATTCTTTATTGGCCTTCCAGAAAATCGCGGCATTTTCGGTTAACAAAAATGGGAAAACCAAAAGAATATCATCAAGACTTATTTGATAAAGTTCCTTCAGTTCTTCTAATTTAACGAAATACTCTTTAATCTTTTCACGGGGTCTTCCAGCAAAATAAAGATCACGTTCTTTGCAATCTTTCAAAAAAGCTCGCAACTCTTTGTTAAGGCGACTACTAGAAGAAGAATCTTCGCCTTCGTCATCCGAATCTGAATAATTTGACGGCCTAGGGGGAGGTTTCGCAGAAACAGAAAGGGCTTTAATCGTATCAGTACAAGTACTAATTAAATTTCCTAACGCATCATACGGGTTATTTCCAAACTGTTGAAAATAAGATGGCTGCCACGGTGGACCTATTGAAGGTGGGGGCAGAGCTGTAAAATTTGGAGGAAGATTAAAATGACCAGTTGACATTAAACTAGTTGGCAGTGTACTAGTTGATGCCACACCTGAACTTAATGACACGCTGGACAAGGGGATATTTGAGGCTACAGGACTTGGGGACGTTGTGACTGACGCTAATGACGATACGGCACTCGACGAAGTCGTAACAGGCTGTACTGATGTCACGGCAAGACTCTGAAACTGTTGCACCCTCTGTTTTACCGGAGAAACCGATCCGCTAATAGTCGTAACAACCGGATCTGGTGACGATACGGTTACATCCGGGATCATATTTTTCAACGCATCCTGTATATCTGGAGTAGGAGTTATCGGTCGCTCTGGATCTGTCATCTCTGGACACTTTGCCTTTCGAAATTCCACGAATCCAGTCGGCTTTTCGTCGGGATGTTGGTTATTAGGGTGGGTCGAAAATCAAAAATTTTGGATTTTGAAATGGGCTCACTCGGAAAAAGTTGTGCAATGGCATTAGTGCTAACCCTAATTTTTTTCAAAGTTTTTGATCGTCATCTTTTGGCTCCTAAAGAGGCCTAAAGTTCGCCTGTTTGGCCAAATTTTAGGCTTTTGTCCCTGTAAAAGCCAAACGAGTAGAAATTCGCGGTCCGATGACTGGAACTTTTTTGTAGGAAATTTAATTCTCTACAAAAATGTTCCTTACGGTTTTTTCCGAAAGAGAGTCGTTCGTGTGTGATTCATAAAAAACAATTAAAAATAACATAAAAAGTGAAAAAAATTAAAATTTTATTGGCAAGGAAAATTTTCAATTTTTACATTTTAAACATTTCGAATTTTGAAATCGGACTTCGTTTCGAACTTAGGGAGCATTTCTCTACTTTTAACTTTCACAGCAATGGATGCATCCCGAACAGAAGGGCTGCAAATGTAGCCTCTGTTACCATTTTGACGCATCTTTCGACAGCTTGGAAGTTTACCTAAAAGATCTAATTTATCATTGAGTAAGGATTAAAAGTATCTGTACGAGATTTCAGAGGCCATAAGTACCGGATTCTGCGACGATAATTTATTGAAGAGGGACCCTGGGCCGATATGCCACTCTCGTTGGCTGACCACTGCAAATAGAATACTAAGAGTCTACGTTGGAAGTCCTAAGCCTTCAGTCGCTTTAAAACATCTGACTGAATTTATTCTTAAAGTTTATTGTCCGCCGTGGTTAATGATAAAACAGAAAAAAAGTGTTTTGTATGGGCCTAAAATATTAATGGAAGCCATTTTAAGAAGTAAATATTTACCGAAGAAGTTGAGAGGCGTAGTTGATAAAATTATAGCTAACAATGCTTTTTTTCGCGCATCCAGAAAATCTGTTATTAGGAATGATTGTAGATGAGAGGCGTTACATTAGAGAAAAGGCCATGAATAAGATTTTGGCCGCAAGGAAACAGAAACCGTCGGTGGCAGTTAGGAAGTTCGAAATTCATTCATTAAATTTTTCTGCAGCTGATTATACGGATATGATAATTTGGCCAAAAAAGATCACCTGAGCCTCCCATTTTAAAAGATTTTGCTCATAATGATCTTTCAATGTTAATATTTGGAAACACAGATAAATTAGATCTTTTCGGTAAACTTCCAAGCTGTCGAAAGATGCGTCAAAATGGTAACAGAGGCTACGTTTGCAGCCCTTCTGTTCGGGATGCATCCATTGCTGTGAAAGTTAAAAGTAGAGAAATGCTCCCTAAGTTCGAAACGAAGTCCGATTTCAAAATTCGAAATGTTTAAAATGTAAAAATTGAAAATTTTCCTTGCCAATAAAATTTTAATTTTTTTCACTTTTTATGTTATTTTTAATTGTTTTTTATGAATCACACACGAACGACTCTCTTTCGGAAAAAACCGTAAGGAACATTTTTGTAGAGAATTAAATTTCCTACAAAAAAGTTCCAGTCATCGGACCGCGAATTTCTACTCGTTTGGCTTTTACAGGGACAAAAGCCTAAAATTTGGCCAAACAGGCGAACTTTAGGCCTCTTTAGGAGGCAAAAGATGACGATCAAAAACTTTGAAAAAAATTAGGGTTAGCACTAATGCCATTGCACAACTTTTTCCGAGTGAGCCCATTTCAAAATCCAAAATTTTTGATTTTCGACCCACCCTATTGGTTATAATACGTAAGGAGTTCTGCTTGCATGTCTAATACCTTCATTTTCGATGCATCCACTTGTATTTCATTACACAACACCGCTAGCTCAGCTAGCTTCTTGCTAGCGATAAAATTGGTTAACGACATATTACCTAAAATTTTAACCAAAACAACAGCAAAAAGAAATTTGAAAACGAATACGTTTCCAGATTATCGCATTAAAAAAACAAGGAGAACGGTAATGGGGGTGCATACGCACCCCATTAAACTTTCTCGTGGCTTTATTGGTGGAAAAAAGAAGTTGAAATAAACAAAAAAAGTAAAAAATCAAGTTTAGGTTTTCAAAGGGTGTTAATTAAACCCGAGGTACACGATTCCCGCTGTACCCACATAAAGAATTCCAATTTTGGAAAAATAATTTCATATTCGGATTCCTCTACCCCGAAAATATTTTCAAAAATCCGGTTAGATTTTTGATCCGAGGTACACGAATCCCGCTGTACCCACATAAAGAATCCCAATTTTGAAAAAATAATTCCATATTCGGATTCCTCTACCCCGAAAATATTTTCAAAAATCCGGTTGGTTTTTTCATCCGAGGTACACGAATCCCGCTGTATCCACATAAAGAATCCCAATTTTGGAAAAATAATTCCATATTCGCATTCCTCCACCCCGAAAATATTTTCAAAAATCCGGTTAGTTTTTGGATCCGAGGTACACGAATCCCGCTGTACCCACATAAACAATCCTAATTTTGCAAAAATAATTCCATATTTTAAAATTTTAAATTTTAAATTATGAATATCAAATTAAATTTTATTTTTGCTTGTGACTAGCCCAAAAAATTTTGTATTTAAATTTAGAGGCAATATATTCTATTCTATTCTATTCTATTCTATTCGGATTCCTCCACCCCGAAAATATTTTCAAAAATCCGGTTAGTTTTTTCATCCGAGGTGTACCCACATAAAGAATCCCAATTTTCAAAAAATAATTCCATATTCGGATTCCTCTACCCCGAAAATATTTTCAAAAATCCGGTTAGTTTTTTGATCCGAGGTCCGCGAAATCCGCTGTACCCACAAAAAAAATCCGAATTATGGATTGTTCCTGTAACTCGAGATATCGATATGACTTAATCGATATATCGATATATCGAAATGACTTAATCGATATATCGATATGACTTATTACGTCATTCGAGATATCGATTTTTAGGCCTAATTTATACGTAGCCTAATCCTCATAATTTCTGAACCAATCATCCGAATTCAACCAAATTTTGATGGTATGATACTTTGATGAATATCTACTACAGTACGAAAATTGATGATGATTTGTAGCCGGGTTCGAGATTTATCGTCGCAAGAAGAAAACCAAATTTAAAAGTTCAAATATTTGCCGTTTACGTAATTTTTTAAATTTTTAAAAAATAAGAAAAGACCCCCTCTTATTTTTCGACGAAAAATACGTGTGCAAAATTTCCTTTTGATCCGATGCGTAATAGCGGAGAAAAAGCTCCGGGCGTACGCGGCGTACGAGGCGTACGCGGCGTACGCGGCGTACGTGACGTACGAGGCGTACGAGGCGTACGAGGCGGACAACCGGGAACTCAGAATTTTATTCTAAGTATAACTATATAAGTTTCATGTAGAAACTCGCAGGATTAACGATTTTCCCTTTTCCGACCACGGCAATACTTTCTTCGTGCCCGCTTCGCGGCCACTCGAAAGTAAAAATGTGACCTAAAAGATAAAAAAAAAATGTAGGCCCTAATTTTCAATTCATACACAATCACACTCACATGCATTCAAAAATTTGAAAAAAAAAAGAAGTCGGATGTGAATTTAAAAAAAAAGGAATCTTACTTTCGATTCAAAATATCCGAAAAAAAAATTAAGTTAAAGCATAATCCATGTCCGTTTGCCAAGTAAAAAAAAATCCTAATAAATAGTAATAAACAACAACGCGTTTTAAAATTTAAGTATTTCCGAAACTTACTAACTTCCTAACCTTCCCCAACATAATTAAGGTATTGGAGTCAACGATTACAAATATGACTACATATTTTGGCATAATTTTAAAAAAAATATTTGAATACTCAATAACACAATGTCAGTTTCATTTGACCTAATTCATTTCCAAAGTTCTATTTGAATTACACATTTTATTGAAAAAAAAGAAATTAACTAAACGATTGAGAGATAAAAGCAATTTTCATTGAACTAAAAATAATAATATAAATAAAAATTCAAAAAGCAATCCTTCATTTGATATCGGTCATTTTTAAATTCATAAGAGTAAAAGAAATTTTCCCTAAATTTTTGATAAATAATCATTCAAATAAAACAATGCATTACTTGATCTCAAAATAGATCAATTTCAATTAACCCTTAAACGATTATCTCACTTTTTCTAAAATCTGATCTCTCAATGTTTAACTTGCACAAGAAGAAAAAAAAGTCTTAAACATTTCATCATTTTAAGAAAGAAAAAAAAGTCATTTAACATTTTCATAAGCAAAAAGAGAAAAAAAAAGAATTGACATTTGATTAATATTGGATTGAAAAAAAAATGATGCTTTATGCTGAACCTGTCGCATCATGAAAACTCAAATACTCATATGACTTAACGTTCAAAAAACAACAATAAGACGATATTTCCTATTTTAATTTTCACTAATTCGACTCAAAATTTATTAAATTGCTTTTTAAGAGAAACCCTTTTACGAATAAATTCACAGCATAAAACGATTAAGACGAAAGACAAAAAAATTAACACGTGCTCATACCTGGTCTTGTTCTTACTTAACAAGCCAGAAAAAAAATTAATAAAAAACACTTTTAACCCAAAAGCTTTTCACTCCGGTCCCATTACGCCAAAGAAAAATGTGAAAGCTTTGGGCTCCGGTCCATAAGATCCATGAGGTCCATGAGCCGAGTCCTACGGTCGGGCGCCATTTTGTAACTGCCATGTGGTCCGGTAATCAAATGAAAGGACGAAAACCAAAACATCCAAAATATGCAGATAAATAAATCCTCTTTATTTTAAGTAACATCCATAAACGTAAAAACCCTAGATAAGAGATCACAGATAATTTAATATACAAGCCATATCGCTTCAATGCACTAAAGGACTTACCGGATATACCGGGTTTCACGATTAGAATAAAAACTGATCGTCGACTCCATCACCCTTATGCCGGGGAAGCAAATAATTTAACGACTCATACTCGTTGATTAATTGATCGTAAAAATATCAATCTATTCATAATCTTAATTAAATAAAATAATCACACGAGGAGAAATAAAAGATGGCGATCTCACCGGTCAGCGATCGAGCACACAACGATGGAAAACGGAAGTCGATCAGGCAATACGCGCATGCGCTCGGAGTTTCTTTATTTAAACAGAGACGTATTCAGGTTACGCGGCTTGCGCTGTTTATGTTCGTTACAAGTTATTATTTCTGGGCCAGCAGCAATGCTGTTGGAAGTGAATGTTGCCAATAAAGTTCTTTTGTATTTTGAGAACGTTGTGCTATTGCCGCTGGTTCAGCCAAACAGGGAATAGTTTAATAACTATTCCCTGTACAGTAAGGAGTCTGGGTCAACAGCAATGCTGTTGGAGGTGAATGTTGCCGATTAAATCATTTTTGCGCTTGGAGAATGTTGCGCTGTTGCCGCTGGTTTGGCCAAATAGAGATTAGTTATTATAAGAGGGTTGATGGGCTAACAGCAATGCTGCTGGAAGTGAATGTTGCCGCTGAAATAATTTTTGCGTTTAGGGAATGTTGTGCTGTTGCTGTTGATCTGGCCGAACATATCAACGTTTGATGTTGATTGTGAGTTAATCGTCGAGTTAATTTTACTTATATGAATCCATTCCGACAGCATTTTTTTTACTAGTTGCTGTTGATTTGGAACCATTCCATTCTTAAGTAAGCATTTGAGGGAGGAGGGAGGGGAATGAGCGATGTTCTAATCGGCTCTACTTAATATTTTTGATCGTGGTCGTTCTCATGTTATTTGGCTATTTGGCAAAAGAGGGAGAACGTTTGGTATTGACTGTGGGTTAACCTATTTCAACCTAATCTGAGTTGGCCAAATCACCAGTAGCAGCCCAAAATCCTCCAACAGCATTTCACCGAAGTTAATGACTTTGAACAGTGTTTCCAACAGAAGTGATCGATTGCTGTTGGAAGTTGCTGATGGTAGTAATATACTATTAGCTGCTGATTTGGTGAAACCGGCAGAGCGTTTGCTGTGAAGTGTAAGTAAATATGACCTAACCCGACGATTTGAAGATTGGACCAAATCTTGAGCAGCAGCATAACGTTCTACACCTTAATTTCACCGATATCAGCCATTACCAACAGCATTCCTGTTGGCCCTAAACCTTGCTGTTACATCTATTACGAAACCCCATGTCTAGAACGAACTGAACCGGCAGGCAAAAGAGGTAGAATATCTGGAAAAAGATACATTGGACAAAGACAGAGGCACAGGCAGAGAGAAAAGCAGACACAAAGAGAGAGGGTGGGTAATGCTGAGAAACGTATTTTACGTCGCACAAACGTTATAAAAAATAATCTCGTTTGGTAAAAAGAATGAAAATTGATATCAATCGTGTGATATCCGAATAGAACGATAAGACGTTTTAAAAGACGCCATACATGACGATCAAGATAAAAGAGAAGACGAAATGGGTCGGATACAAAAGAGCAAGGGGAAAAAAAAAAGATCACGATCAAAAAATGTTAAGACGGAAATAACGGAAAGGTATTTAAGAATCAGCTATAAAGAAAAATTTCAAACGATTTAAATCCGAAAGAAAAAGCCTTTTTTTTTCTACTCCTCATCGTCTCAAATCTATTTCCGTCCATTTTGCAAAGAATTTAAAAAGATATTCGATTTTTTTCCCTGTCTTTTGAATTTACTGTTAGAAATTTTTTCTCATTAGTCATATTAATTTGTATATTCAAAAGATCGAATTGTTTTTTGATCCGTCGATGTTTGTGAAAATGAAAGTGAAATTTTTTGCGCTATGTGCTCGGGATGAAAATTCCGGGTTGATGTATATCGTCGCTTTCCCGGGTTTGTCTCGTCTTCGAGTATAAAATAATATCTCTGATTTGTGGTTTCCCTATCGTCTTTGTGCTTTTCATCTTGCCTTTTCTTCTTCTCGAAAATCCCTTTTTCGAAAATCCCTCCCTCGCATTTCCCTCATCCTTTTTCTATTCCATTTACGTTCATACGTCACGCGAATCACCTCGTCAGCAGTTTGTTTCTTGCCGTTTCCTTATCTTTTTTTTACACAACGAATTGCACTTGGTTCGGCGATTTATGAAAAATCCATTTTTCGACAAAAAAAAAAAGTTTACATTTTATTTTTTTTTTAAACTTGGAAGAAGAAAAAAAAACGTATACAAAGATAGAAAAACGTGATTCAGAAGTTAAATATGTAATTACCAAAGTGACAAAGGAGAGTTGGAGAAAACGGAACTTCCCAGAGTAATTGTGTGCCCTGGTGATAACAGTCGAACGGGAAACTTTGTAACCGACGGGGGTTTGGGAAAATAAATTTGACGACGCTAGGAAAACTTTTTTTTTTTTTTTTCTTATACCAACCCAAAAAATTTTATCTGGGAAAAGAAGAAGTAGGAGAAGAAAAAGAGATGGGCTTTGTAGAAAACTTGGAAGCGTCGCAGTCGCAGCATCCCGTCAAGTTCCGTTCCTTTGTGACGTCACTCGGAAGTTACTTACCGGTGCTAGATGGAATTCATTCCTCTTCAAATTATTCCTCCCCTGTCAGTCCCCTTCCCCCATTTCTCTTTGCTGCCCTCTTTCCCTCCTCCTCCTCCTCCCCCCCCCCCCCCGTACACTTCCTCACGTGTTACCAAAGCGCAATACAAAACATGTATTCAAACTGGAGCACTTTCTCTTCTTTAAGGTCGTGCCACCCCCTCCCCCGTCCCCTCCTTTCTCCCCCCAAGAGATTTCACAAACATTTTGCGTTTATTTTAATTTTTGGATTCCGACGTGGTGATTGTTTTCACCGTGATCATCAGATTCCGACGTATTTTCGCAGTGTTTATTTGCGAATTAGAATGGGGTTTATGTTGCTGATAATAAATTCATTTAATCGCGAGTTGGTTTAATTAGAGCTTCGGTTTTTTTTTTTGGATTTGTCAAATTTTTGACGAATGAAATTAACCGTTCTTATTTATTGTGATTAATTAATCACAACTAATTGCGAGTGATTATTTGCTAATTTCTTACTTACTAATTTTTTTTTCTTTTTTTTTTTTTTTTTGCCTAGGACTACGTCTTGGGGCTGGGTCCTGGGAAAATTTGTCTGTCCGTGTGTCAATCTGTTTGCACCAAAAATTATTTAACTATTTTAATATTAAAATTTTAACTTTGAAAATTTTAAATGATATTTTGATTTTTTTTTTCACTTTTGGCCTTCTTTTAAAACCTAAAATTAGACGAAATAAACGAAAGCAAGGACTTAGGAAATTTCTTCTAAAAAATTTTTGCTATTTTTTTAAAGTAAAATCTACAAGAAATGTTCTAAAAAATTTACAAGAAATTTAAAGTTAAAATTTTATTTTAAAATTAGACGACATGAACGAAAGCATGGGCTTAGAAAATTTCTCATAAATTTTACTTTTAAAAAATTTAAATTTTAAATAATATTTTGACTATTTTTTTTAAACTTTTGCCCTTTCGACATGCCTCTCGAGATTTTTCCGCACCTCGCTTTGCTCTGCGCTAGGGATTCACGAGACGCGAGACGAGACGAGATTCATCTCAGTCTCGGTCTCGTCTCGCAGTGCGAGAAAAAATTGAAGTATCGGTCTCGCATAATCTCGCAAAACTGTCGTATCGGTCTCGTCTCGTCTCGCAAAATATCGCGTCTCGTCTCGTCTCGTCTCGCGATCTCGCATTTTTTTTCTCCGGTTATATTCAAAATATTAATTTGGATGATGATTTTTTTAGATGTTTTATCAGCCCAATGTGTTCCTATCTTTCATTTTAACCCTTCCCCTACCGATGGCCTTTGTGGAAGGCCATTATTCGCAAAAATTTAGTTGCCTATCGATGGCCCCCCCACAGGGGCCATTTGTTAAAAAATTCATAGTTTCAATAACTACAAATGCCGGGGCTTAAAAATTGGTGTACTTGTGTAAATTCAGTCGAGGGTTTCGAATATGAACTTTGAATTTCGCTACAACCAAAATTCAATATGGCGGGCGACTAATTATATCTGATAGTTAAAAAGTCGATCAATTAAAATACTGAAAATCTTATAAAGTAATTATTTGCGATAATAAAACCAATTTGACGTTCTCAATAATTCTAGTGTTGTCAGCCAAGAAGATTTCGCGGAAACTTGGCTTGATTTTCCTCCTATATTTTGCTTATGAAGGGATAAATAGACAAGTTAAAACCTGAAAACCTTTTTTTTTTAAAGGGAAAGTGATATTCATCAAAGAGTGAATAACAATAGGAATGTTTTCGGCGGGGTTGGGTCGTTTGAAAGGTTCTTTTAAAAAGTAGTTGATTCTATGTTAAGATTATGGCACAAAAATCAATTTTTCAATAAACAGTTTTTTTTTCCAAAAAAGAAATCTAAAAATTGCATTTTTTTTTCTTTGTCTCAAAAAGAGGCTCGATTTTGAAAAAATAATATCAAATTTGAAATTCGGACCCTCTAAAACCCCCAGATTGAAATTTTATATCATTAGTAATCTCTGAATTATTCAAACGTATAATCGTACTTCATACAGTACTGATGTAATGCGAGTTGCCTAAATTCGATTCTGCAGGGGACATTATGATAAGAATTTTTTTTAAAACATAATATTAAGCAGATTGGTACGTATAAACCTCAAAAGCAAAAATTTGGTAGGATAGTGCTTTTTCCAAAGTCAAAAATAAGTAAGCAAAGATTTAAATTATCATAAGCCAACAATTCAATGCATTAATAGCGAACCGAAATCTGCGAAGGAGTATCGAGAATTGACAAAAAATATAAGGGCAAAACGAAACGAACCGGTTGTACCTGGCGAATTCCGAGAAAAAAAGGTTGGAAAAAATGGGAAAACCCAAAATTTAAAAAGTACATTTTTAAAAAGAAATGCCCGAGAAGTTTCTTTATTTGAATAACCACAGTCAGTACCGCAAGCATAAAGGACCGATAGCAAAAGAATAGAAAAATGTGAATTGAACCGAAAGAGTTTAATTTGGTATTTTAATCCTATTATGAGAACACGTTCTTGAAGATCGAAAAAAATTGTTTAAAAAAAGAAAAAAAAAAGTGCGAGACGCGATATCTCGCGATATTTGATGCAATATCGTCTCGTATCATCTTGCAATTTTATAAATCTATCTCGGTCTCGTCTCGTATCGCAGAAACCTAATATCGCTCTCGTCTCGTCTCGCGCGAGCCGCGAGACTGCGAGTCGAGACGCGATACTGTCTCGCAGTCTCGTGAATCCCTACTCTGCGCGGCAAAAATGGTCTGGAACCCAAAAAGTCTCGCTTTAAATTCTAACAGTGAAATATACTATTACAGGAAAACTCATGAGAACTTATAGATGTATCGGAAAATGGCAAAAAGGCATGACCAGGTTTTCAGAGCTTTTAAATCCGGCCTGTGGCTCCAAAACCATGCACCGAAACTAATTTTCGACTTCAAATTCGTAATCTACGCAATATTTCCGATAGGAATCGATGGTCTTTCAGATTCCCTATCATTTTTCCTAAAAAAAAAAAAAAAAAAAAAAATTTCTAATCCATTTTTCCTAAAAATAAGTTCCTAATCCTTTTTTCCTAATAAAATTCCTAATCCAATTTTCCTAAAATTAAGTTCCTAATCCATTTTTCCTAAAAAAATAATTCCTCATCCATTTTTCCTAAAAAAATTTCTAATTTATTTCTCCTAAAAATAAATTCCTAATCCATTTTCTGAAGGAAAAATTCCTAATTCATTTTTCCTAAAAAAATTCCTAATTCATTTCTCCTAAAAATAAATTCCTAATTAATTTTTCCTAAAAAAGATTCCTAATTTATTTCTCCTAAAAATAAATTCCTAATCCTTTTTTCCTAATAAAATTTCTAATCCATTTTTCGTAAAAAATTCCTAATTTGTTTTTCCTAAAAAAAATTCCTAATTTGTTTTTCCTAAAAAAAATTCCTAATTTGTTTTTCCTAAAAAAAATTCCTCATCCATTTTTTCTAAAAATAAATTCCTAATCCATTTTCTTAAAGAAAAATTCCTAATCCATTTTTCCTAAAAAAAGAAAAATCCTAATCCATTTTTCTTTAAAATTTTGGCTCCTAAACCTTGTTTTTTTCTAATTTTTAATTTTCCTAAAAATGTTTGATTCCTGAAATACTATTTCCGTGATTGCTGATGGAAAAAATCCATCAGCAATCACGGAAATAGTCGAAAAATTAATTAAGCAGCTTCTTGAAAAAACGAGTTTCAACATGCCTTCCCTTCGCATAAACTCAACATGATTTTTTTTTTTTTTTTTTTTTAACTGATCTTTTTTCTTTTTAAAAAAGAACGTTAAAAAGTCGTCAGATGTTTGAGAAAAGCAGTATATTACCGAATCAATAGGACGGAAAAGGGGAAAGGGGGGGGGGGGTGAAACCCAAAGTTAAGTTTGAAAATTTAGTTATAAAATTATATTACCTTTTACGTTATACTACAGTGGTACACTTAACGACCTTATGGTGTTAGCTTTTAAGGCAAGTTAATTTTTGATAAGAGAAAACTCCCCCGGTTTTTCGGAGTTTTTGGAGGGCTTGCATTTCAATTTAAAAGAAGCCATAAAAAACAAAACTTTGAAAATTATTATTTGAAATAATAATTTCTCCGTTGAGTCTCTCCGGATGCTACGTGCGTCATATATAAAGGAGAGAGAAAAAAAAAAACCGCCACACTGTTACCTTTGCTCTCGGATTCCTATCAGAGAGGAAAATGCAATTAAAAAAGGATTTTTTTTTCTTAGAACTTTCTTTATTAACTCGAGAAATTGTCTCTTGAAAAGAAAAAAAGAAAAAAAAAAAAAAAAAAAAAAAAGAAAATTAAGTTTTTTTTTCTGCTTTTAATTCAACTCGGACATGAAGCTTAAAACGCTGCAGGGCATGTTGTGTTTTACCGATAATTCCGATACCAGGAGATCGAAACTTTGAAAACCCCCAAAGCGTTCTAAACCAGACCCGATATAGTGATGACGTCACGTAATTCTGTAGTCCAATCAAAAATCTAGTTCATACGTCAGTTAAAAAAATAAAAAAAAATAAAAAAAAAAAGCCCCAAGTTTTTGACTTTATAAAGCGCAAGAAAAATGTTGATAAACTTACCTCTCGGTACAAAAAGTAAAAATCTAAAGGAGAGGAGGAGGAGGATTTTAGGTACAGAACAAACTCATTTTCACCTCGAAGCTCATAAATCATTATTATGATTATTATTTTTATTTTCAGTCAAGGAAAATGTAAGGCCTAAAGAAGATTTTCTTTTCTTTTTTCTTTTTTTGTTTTCGTAATAAAAAAAGAAGGCAAGACCAGTAGGAGAAACAGAAGCTGGGAGCGATGCCTAATTAGAAATGACCCTACCTACATCAAAATTAATGTTGCTCTTATATATATTATATATAAAAAAAAAGTCATTACGATCCGTGCCGTCATTTATCCTAGTTTCCACGGCTCCCATTCCTTTCTTTAATATCATCACAATCTATCTTATTTTAATCCTCACTTCTTCTCTCTTTGAATTCAGACGCGGGTCACCAAGTTTTATAATCCAGTTTGCAGACTTTTAACTGCTTTTGTGCCCTCCTTTTTTTTTTCTCTCTTTTTCCTTCGAAATGGCGGAACTTACTAGGTCGCGTTTTCTTCTCTCTATGGGGTTGATTTAAAATCGTAGCGCAAAAAAAAAGGGAGAAAAAAAAATTCGTTTCAAGCGGAGAAAAAAAAATGTCTTTGTTGGGCGATGAAATATATTCAACATAAAAAAATTTAAAAGGTTGGACAAAACGTATTCAGAAAATGAATGATCAGATAATTGTCTAGTACCACGTTTGAGAGTTTAAAAAAGATTTTGTGTGTTTAAGAGTACACTGTACCCGTGGCAGCAGATACATCGCAATTTTTATTTTACAGAAAAACAAAGAAAAACCTTAAAGAAAGAAAAACTAAAAAATCTTCCAATTTTTTTTTGAAAATTTATTAGTTTTTGTTTTTTTAAGATTTGTCTTCGTTTTTCCTGTTTTAAGTTAAATTAAAGATACGATTTATCTGCTGCCACAGGTACTCTTTTAAGAGTACGCATCAGTCACTTGTCTGCTGCCACGATTTAATTTTTCCGCTTAAGTTTAACTTATGAATCGATGACCGCTTAAATTTCACTGAGGCAGCAGATAAATTTCACCGCTTAAATTTCATCGTGGCAGCAGATAAATCACATTTTTTTATTTTACGGAAAAACGAAGAAAAATCTTGAAGAAAGAAAAACTAAGAAATCATTAAAATTATTCTTGAAAATTTCTTAGTTTTTGTTTTTTTAAGATTTGTCTTCGTTTTTCCTGTTTTTGAGTTAAATTAAAGTTACGATTTATCTGCTGCCACGAGTACGCACCAGTCACTTGTCTGCTGCCACGATTTAATTTTTCCGCTTAAGTTAAACTTATGAATCGATCACCGCTTAAATTTTACTGAGACAGCAGATAAATTTCACCACTTAAATTTTTTCGTGGCAGCAGATAAATCGCATTTTTTATTTTAAAATTTTTCATTTTAAAACGGGTGAAGCCGTCGCTGGAGAAATATCAGGAAATAATAATTTTTTTTTTTTATTTAACGGTAGTAACTTGGTTATCCGAAGAAAAAAAAATACAAGGAAAAATTCTCACTACACGCTTACATGCAACCTTCATCTCAGTGTTAAAGAACGTCAGTTAATGTCGCATCTGGTTTTGTTATGCTTTTAAAATGACAAAATCAACAAAAGAAAAAAAAAAAATCTTGGCCAACTTTCGACCTGTTTTCTAATCTCTCTCGCACGTGCTGATGTTTCCTCGTGATACTACTTCAATGATAATGTGTATCGTTTAAAAATAGTAAGATTTCCTTTCTTTCTTTTTTTTTTTTTTTTTTCTTTTTGAAAGCCTCCGCCTTGTATTTTAGAAAAGAAATAAATCGTTTTATGACAATAAAAATTCATTAATCACAATTTTTCCTTTTTTTTTTCTTTTTTCTTTGTTACACTTATTTATTTCAAATGAAATCCGTTTCAAAATAAATTATTCATTTATTAATGGGATCTTGGAAAACTTTCTTTTTTTTTAAATAAAAAAAAAAAAAAAAAAAAAAAAAAAAAAGATAACATGTCGCGAAATAAATTGTGGCAGTTGAATGGTTTCCGCCATTTATAAAACACCAAGTCGCCATTAGTGTTCGCTGTACCGTGACGCCGACCAATGAAATAACGACTCTGAAAACTACCTACTTCAAAAATCTTTGATACGTACCCATTTTTATTCGTCCCTTTAAATTATTAATGGCGGAGTGTGAAGCTAAATTTTTCTTCTTTTTTTTTATAGTTTTATAAAAAAAAAGTCAATTTTTTTTTTTTTTTTTTGAACTTTTAGCAACACATAAAAGACCTAATCTTAGTTACAAAAGGCAGTTAATTACAAGACAAAGAAGAAAGAGAAGATGATTACAGAATAGGGAGAGAAAGTAAATGTGGAAGAGAAAAGTCGCATCATTATTAACTTTAAATGTGACGAAAAGCTCCCGGCACTCATCCTTAATTTCCATATAATCCTTTGTCAGGACATCCAAAACTAGAGGCACCTACACAAGGATGAAAAGCTAAACACAAAATGGGTAACTTTAGGCTAACGGGGGGGGGGGGGGGGGGGAGTAGGAGAAGAGTTTTAAGAAGGTCGGGAGAGATTCCCCCCCCCCCTTTCCTCCCGGTTCTCTTTTTAGGGAGTTTCTTGCGAGTTAACTGGTTTTTAAGTTGAGTTGAAGTGTCGTTTAAAAAATGTTTTAAGTTTTTTCGCCTCTAGTGTTGTTGTTTAAGGCGCTTTAATATAACCAACGACCTGTCTTCCACTCGGTTTTCGTAAGAGGACCTCGCGGTCAGTATGATTTTGTTTTGTTCATCTGGTTTCCGTTTAAATTCGAGCTGTTGCTTTTTCAAAATATGCTTAGTTCAAATTTGACTCGTTTCTCTTTTTTATATTCGCCTTGTTGGTATTTACATTCGACTTGTTGCTTTTCTAGTTGACCTAGTTTTCGACTCGTTGCTGTTTTGCTTTGCTTTAGTGTTGCTTTGCTTAGTGTTGCATTCGACTTGTTGCCTTCCGGTTTGCTTCGTTTCATATGGCCGTATAGACAAGTCCGGAAACTCCTATCCCTTATACATGGGAGATATTGTCCCACTTAACTACGGGAAAATTAGTTCTTCCTTTCTACCACCGTAAGCGCTGCTTGTATGCGAGACGCTTTTTGATTGGTCGTTGAGATTTGTAAACAACGATGGCGGCGACTTTCTCTTGTAATTATTTTGTAATTTTAATTAATGGAGATGGCCGCGAACGAGAGTCCCAACTTAAACGATTAGACTTGTTGCGTCTCTCAATGGCCCGTTACTCTTTGCTTCCCCACTAGAAAAAAAAATTAATATTTATAAAATATTTTTTAAATATTTTCTAAATATTGAAAATATTGAAAAATATATTTTTTAAATATTTTCTAAATATTGAAAATATTGAAAAATATATTTTTTAAATATTTCAAAAATATTTTAAAAATATTTTTTAAATATTGAAAAATGTTTCAGAAATGTTTTCTAAATATTTTTAAATATTAACATTTTCTTTCTCATTGGGTTTTCTCGTTCGACTTGTTGTCATTTACATTCGAATTTAATTTTCTTTTTGACTTGGTTTTTGCTTGTGTAGACATGTTGCTTCGTTGACTCCTCCGACGTGTTTGAACTTGATTTAAGCTTAATATCTTTTGAGCTCGTTTTTTTCTTTTTTTTTTATATTTAAATTCGGAGCAACCTCGATTTCTTTTTTTTTTTTTTTTACTCAACAAATTAATTAATTCTCTTAAGGGAGGAAAAAAGAAAAATAATGACGGAAGATTAAATTTTAATTTCATCTTCTAACCTTATTCAAATGCAAATGGTAACAACAAAATGGGTTTAACGATTCAAAAATGACCTACTGCTGGGAAAAGGGACTAAAATGAAAATGGTCGTCGCCTCGTTTGCTCACCTTTATTTATTCTGGGGGAACGATATAATAATCGTAAGGAAGGAGGAAAAAAAAAAAAAAAAAAGGAAAAAAGAAAAGGCCCCGACGAGATTAGTATCAAGAAGCATATCCTTTTCATCTCCGCAAACTGCGGTAGTAATTTCCTTTCTTTCATCCTTTGTCCCCTTTTTAGGAACCTTAACCCCTCCCTTTGCATTCTCTTCTCTTTTTACCCCTTTCCCCCTCCCCGCCACTCCTTTCCATCGCACTTTTCCCCGTCTAAATTTGATCAACCTTTGCATTAATCCTTGTCACGTCCTTATCGGGTACTTTAAAACATATTCCCTGCGTTATACAATTTACAGAGAAAACTATCCCGTCCCGAACCTTTTCGCGTTTTACCCTCCGAAAAGGGAACACGTTCGACAGGAAATAATAAGCTGGGGATGACAGTGTTACAAGAGAAGAGACAGTCACCCCAGGCAGTCATGCCTAATTAGTACAGAGCTCTGCTGTGCACCAAACGCCACGTTTTAACTCGCATCCAGCTTTTCGGTTTTCCAGCTGTAGGAATTGCGGTGGCGTTTCGCATCTTTCGTGGACTATTAGATTCGTAGATCCGTTTTCGAGAATTGATGCGATTAATCATTTCAGTGGATCAGGTGTGGATAAATAGAGCATACATTCAAACGGTGGATAATCACGTCTCTTAATCAGCAGTAAGTGGTTCGTGAAATCAACCAACGTGGAAGCGAAAGACCTTTGATACGCTTTCGTTTTTTTCTTAAAGTTTCTGTCTTCGATTTTTTTTCGTTAGCAAGGGAAAAGCAAGGGAAAAGCGCAACCGTCCGATTACAGAAACATGACGAAAAAAAGAAAAGGAAACTGAAACCAGTCGAACTCAAAACAAAAGCCAGGCGGCAGCACCTGAGTTTTCGAACTTAACTAACAAAACAATCGACGAATAAACTTTCCTTGATAATCACGCCCTCCAGGTTTTTCTTAACAATTCGTGTTTTGAATCTAAAATTTAAGATTATTTAATAGAACCATCATTGCCGCAAGGGAAAAAAGATACGGAGGAAGAAAAGGAAAAAAAAAGTCTTTTGGTATTCTAAAGTAAATCCATGAAAAAGAAAAAGGGGAAAAAGGGAACTTTTTTTCGGGAAAAAAACAAAAAGAACAAAGTTTGCGACGCCTTATTTCTTCGGAGTTCTTTTTTTTTTCTTTCCTGAAAAGAATAAAATAAAATAAAAATTATTATTTCTTTATGTGGGTCAATATTAAAATAAATCAATCCTTTTTATGGAAATTTCGAAATAAATATTTAAAAGGAGCCAAAAAGGGTAGGGGGATGAAAATGGATAGTTTTTTAAATGGCATAAATTAATTGAAAAGGGCGGAAGAAGAAAGATAGTTATCGACGACTGCACCTCATTTCATAAAGTAAATAAATCCAAAGGCTTTATCTTATTCATAAACACAACTGGCAAAGTTTCCGACATAAAACTGGAGGTTCCCTACAAAAACAAAGTTGTTACAAGACAAATAAAAAAAAAAAAAAAAAAAAAGTAAGTCGTGAAGAAAATGGCGAATGCTCAAAACATAACTAGAACGAAACCAGTAATAAGTTAAATGCATGGGAGACTGGGGTATTTCTGTATTTTCGAGGATGATTACACCGTCGGATAAGTTAAACGTGAGAGATGCCCGGGACTAAAGAATGAAACAAGTATTTAAAAGTCGACAAGTTTCGAGGAAAAACTTTTGTAAGAGTGGTGTATTATCTTATCCTTCCAGCAACTGTGTTAGATCAACTCGACAGCTTCCAGAGACCTCCTCGTTTTCTTCTCTTTTCCATATAAATTCTCACTGTCGTTTTTAGGATGTATCTCTATTCAGACCTCCCCCTCCTTTTTCGTCGTCTTTTTTTTTTTTTTTTTTTCTCCTTTTCTAGGTCGATGGGTTTTTAAATCTTTCGGACTTGACTGAATTTTGGAATCCGGGAGGGAATTTTAAGTATTTTCGGAGTGCTCTTTTTATTTGATAATGAATGTGGATGGGGAAGCAGATTTAGTGAATGCGAAGGAATTGAGGACGTTGCTTTATGATCCTGAAGGAAAAAAAAGAACTGTTGGTGAAGAGATATAAAAAAGAGCTTTAAAATAATTTTGCTCGTATCAGATTTGACAGAGTGAAAAAAAAAATAGGGAAGGACTTAAAGCTCACTGTTTATTACATGCGAATGTCAAGTTTATGTTAGGTTCAAACTTAACATTGTCAAGTTCAAACCTGCCAGCAGCATTGTCGAGATTAAACCAAACATTATCATGTTCGAACTTGCCAACGCCAGGTTCAAACTTGACAATGTTAAGTTTGAACCTGAGAACGTTAGGTTTTAACTTGAACGTCGATCTTTAGGACTTCTTTAGGACTTCCGTTCTTTCATTCATTTATTTACTCATTCGGTGATTTATTCGTTCCTCTATTTACTCATTCTGTGATCTATTCATTCATTCATTTATTTACTCATTCGGTGGTCGATTCATTCATTTCTATACTCGTCCGGTGATTTATTCATTCATTTATTTATTTACTCATTCGGTGATTTATTCATTCGCTTATTTACTCATTCGGTGATTTATTCATTCGCTTATTTACTCATTCGGTGATTTATTCATTCATTTATTTACTCACTCGGTAATTTATTCATTCATTCATTTATTTACTCATTCGGTGATTTATTCATTCATTTATTTACTCATTCGGTGATTCATTCATTCATTCATTTACTCATTCGGTGATTTATTCAGTCTTTAGGACTTCTTTAGGACTTCCGTTCTGACTTCTTTTGAATCTTTAGGATTTCCGTGGTACTTTATTAACTTAATATTTTCCAGATCAAACCTGGCGTTGGCAAGTTCGAACCAGGCGTTGGCAAATTCTAAACTGAGACTAGGCAACCCACTTTGTTGACTTTTATGGAATATCATAATTTTCCCGTCCCTGAATTAGATTTTTTTAAACTTTCTGTTTTTTTGCATTTTTAGTTTTTGGCTTTTTTGCTGACGCATACTCTACCCCGTGCTTTTTTTCCCCCATTCGTCTCGTTTTGGTTTACATTTTATTCGTCGCTTTTTATTGCTTTCATTTTCATTTACATTTTATTTTCATTAAAAATAATGCGAATCGCGAACGGATTCGAAAAAAAAAAACCTCATTAATTTGGAAAGCACCAAATGTCGTGCATGTATGCAAAACAAGATCAGATTATTTAAACCATTTAAAGATGAAAAAATACAAAAAAATAAAAACCCGCACACCGCATTCCATTAAAATTCGGTTAAAATCCCAGCACCTAAAAATCCGGCCTCGGAATTAGCAAAATGTCCCCCGATGTAGTATACACAGTGTATATCTGTGTAATATTCAGACAAGTCTGATATAAAATTATATACGCCCGGCGTCGCTTTCCTTTCCGCATGAAAAATAAGTCATATATGAAATACCGTTCATGTGGGAGTTAATTAAAAATGTCAAGAGGAAGGATGAGTGGAATCTTTATTTTCGTACAAGCCTCCCCATTGTTTTATAGTGGTTATCTACACGTTAAATATTTGCTCTCTCTTGCTTTTTCGAGGATCTTGGGGAGGACGAAAAAAACCCTTTTGATGTCGGGATTTTCCTTTGCAGAAAATTAATATTTATTTTTCTGTTTCTTTCCAGAGCGATAGTGGTCTAGGGAAACCGGATTCCGGTCAGGCGGTTAAGGATATGACTGCAATTAACTCGGTGAGTAAGAAGAAAATTCGGGCAAGGTCCCAATGATGCGGGATCATCTGCACGGTCCGTGGTGCAGTTGGGCGTCATTTTGACCGAAAGCAAGTGGCTTAAAATGCTCGTAGCGCGTTTTCGTCTGATTAGCTTTTGCCAAAAATTTCTGTGATTAGCGCGGCCCATTATGGGGCTATTCAAATATTATGTCATTAGCGAGAGCTTGGGACGTAATCATCCATCGGTTGCAATGGCTATTTAATATCAAAATGTAGCGGTTACCCTCCGTTGTTAATGGTAATGGGCCCAAAAAATCCTTTGTGAAATTGTAGAGAAGTAACTGATGACGGGTATTAAGAGGGGAGGGGAGGGAGCCCTGAATTTGATGACAAATGATGGTGAAAGGAGATGGGGGGGGGGGGAGTTCACAGAATGAGGATGTCAATGTTAACAAAGAACTGCTTGGTTAATGGATATTTTGGGCCCGTTACCTATAGTAAGGAAAGATAATCGATTCATTAATCGATTGAACATCATATTTTCATGCATTCATTCATTTATTTACTCATTCGGTGATCGATTCATTCCTCTATTTACTCATTCGATGATTTATTCATTCGCTTATTTACTCATTCGGTGATTTATTCATTCCTCTATTTACTTATTCGGTGATTTATTCATTCATTTATTTACTCATTCGGTGATTTATTCATTCATTCATTTATTTACTCATTCCGTGATTCATTCATTTATTGGTTTACTCACTCGGGGATTAATTTGTTCATTCATTCATTCATTCATTCATTCATCCATCCATCCATTCATTCATTCATTCATTCATTCATTCATTCATTCGTTCGTTCATCCATCGAATAAAATTTCTGTCTTTTAGATTAATCTTTTAATTTGACATTAATTAAAATCAAAAAAATTCGGAAAATTTCGTTTTGTTAAAAAATGGGGAAATGGGTTTTGTTAATAATGACGTCATATTTAATAGAAGATGAGGTAGCTCGTAAAAGTGCATAGACTTAAAAATTAGAGTGGATCGAAAAAAAAAATTTTATTTTATTTAATTTTAACTTTTAATGCCGCACAAAACACTTCGTTTGGCGTCAGAATAACGTACGTATGGCCGATCAGACAATATTTTGAACATATTTTACGTGCTAAAAACCGAAATTTTGTACATTTTCTGTGACGAAATAAATTTTTGCAACATGGAAAGTAACCGAAACAGGTTTTAAGTTGATGCTTGACCTTCGTAACATAGGGCGCCAGTGTAAAAAAAAGTTTCTGATGTATTATTTTCTGCAGGTTGGTTCAAGGGTTAAACTTTACATCTTGTGCTATTTTTTATATATAAATTATATATAATTTATATATAATTTATATATAAGTTATATATAATTTATATATAATTTATATATAACTTATATATAAATTATATATAAAAGGTGAATATATATAAATTATATATAAATTATATATAATTTATATATAATTTATATAAAATTAAATCTTGAAAAAAAGGTACGAACTCGAACTCAGCAAAATTTAGCAAAATTTTAGCAAAAATAATTTTTCGATTTACTATATATGATTTATATATAAGTTATATATAATTTATATATAAGTTATATATAATTTATATATAATTTATATATAAATCATATATAAGTTATATATAAGTTATATATAAGTTATATATAAATTATATATAATTATATATAAATTATATATAAATTATATATAAGATATTTTATATATAAATATATATAAATTATACATAATTTATACATGAATTTTATGCATAATTTATCCGACTTTAAAATCGAGAAGTTTTAAACTTATTTGAAATTGGAAAAATACAAACAACAACACCAGGCTTTTTACAGGGCTTGAAGCCCCATCACCGCATCGACAGCAGTCCGCCATTTGGACCTATCCTGAGCCGCCGCTCGCCAGTCTAGCACCCCTAGGCGGCCGGAATCCGGGGATACATTATCCTCCCATCTTAGCCGAGGTCTTCCTAAAGGTCTTGGACTTGTAGGACGATCATCCAAAACTCGTCGTATAGCCCGTGTATCCGGCGCCCGTGCCACGTGTCCCTCCCACCGCAGCCTCATAGACTTGATCACATCAAGGCTATGATGACTTTAGTCAATTGATATCAATTGATCACATCATATTATTTATAGGACTGCCCGGTAAGCCTTCGGATTTCTTCGTTAGTCTTGAGACGGACGCGTCCGGATACGGGGTCTATATTGGGACCAAGGATCCTCCTAAGGAACTTATTTTCAAACACCAGCAATCACTTCTCGGTTTGGATCATTAAGGTCCACGTCTCGCAGCCGTATGTAAAAATGGGGCGCAGGGTGGAATTATAGACGAGAAGTTTAGAACGGCGGGACAGGGATTTACTTCGGAATAGGTGGTTTAGGGACTGAAGGCATGGGGTTTCCTCTGGATTCCTCTGGATCCTTGCTTTGACTTCGTAGTTGGTATTATTGTTACGCGTGACGGTGGAGCCCAGGTATCGGAACTCTGAGACTTTTTTTCAGATTTTTTAAACGACATCTTGAGGTACCGCAATGACACCGTCACGCGTAACAATGATACCAACTACGAAGTCAAAGCAAGGATCCAGAGGAATCCAGAGGAATCCAGAGGAAACCCCATGCCTTCAGTCCCTAAACCACCTATTCCGAAGTAAATCCCTGTCCCGCCGTTCTAAACTTCTCGTCTATAATTCCACCCTGCGCCCCATTTTTACATACGGCTGCGAGACGTGGACCTTAATGATCCAAACCGAGAAGTGATTGCTGGTGTTTGAAAATAAGTTCCTTAGGAGGATCCTTGGTCCCAATATAGACCCCGTATCCGGACGCGTCCGTCTCAAGACTAACGAAGAAATCCGAAGGCTACCGGGCAGTCCTATAATAATATGATGTGATCAATTGATATCAATTGACTAAAGTCATCATAGCCTTGATGTGATCAAGTCTATGAGGCTGCGGTGGGAGGGACACGTGGCACGGGCGCCGGATACACGGGCTATACGACGAGTTTTGGATGATCGTCCTACAAGTCCAAGACCTTTAGGAAGACCTCGGCTAAGATGGGAGGATAATGTATCCCCGGATTCCGGCCGCCTAGGGGTGCTAGACTGGCGAGCGGCGGCTCAGGATAGGTCCAAATGGCGGACTGCTGTCGATGCGGCGATGGGGCTTCAAGCCCTGTAAAAAGCCTGGTGTTGTTGTTTGTATTTTTCCAATTTTAAATAAGTTTAAAACTTCTCGATTTTAAAGTCGGATAAATTATGCATAAAATTCATGTATAAATTATGTATAATTTATATATAATTTATATATAAAATATCTTATATATAATTTATATATAATTATATAATCTATATATAACTTATATATAACTTATATATGATTTATATATAAATTATATAAATTATATATAACTTATATATAAATCATATATAGTAAATCGAAAAATTATTTTTGCTAAAATTTTGCTAAAATTTTGCTGAGTTCGAGTTCGTACCTTTTTTTCAAGATTTAATTTTATATAAATTATATATAAATTATATATAATTTATATATAATTTATATATATCACCTTTTATATATAATTTATATATAAGTTATATATAAATATTATAAATTTATATACTTATATATAAATTATATATAATTTATATATAAAAAATAGCACAAGATGTAAAGTTTAACCGGTTCAAGTGCTTAAGAAATTGGTTTTTTGACTTTAATCGCCTGCAATTTCTATGGAAATTTTTATATGGAGCTAAAATCGTAGCGTAAACCACCCCTAGGGTTAATTTATCAGATTTAACAAGATTTTTTTAAATCCAAATTTTTCCGGCAAAATGGCGGCATTAAAAACACTGATTTTAAGAGCTAAAATTTTAAAAATTCGAGTTTTCAGTTAAATAATTCTGCTAAAGTAGAACAAGAAAGGTACATACGTTACCACTCAGTAGGTCTAAGTTCGAATCGTAGACGAATCTTACAATTTTCCTATTTAAAAATAATTAAAAATATAATTCAAATAAATTTTAGCAGGGGCCTCTTTAACCCCCGGTAAAAGGTCAAATCGATATAAAATGGGGAAAATTTCAGAAAATATTTTTCCACTTGTAGCGCAATCAAAAATAGATGATAATAAATTTTACGAGACTGCTGGTGAAAAAGGAATATTAAAAAAATACCACCAACTGTTCACCCTCTTCTCTTGACTTAATTAAATTTCCGTGCTAATACTGCACAACATCCCAACAAAGGCGAAACCGGTTTTGTTTCATTCCGCGGCCTTAGGAGGAAAAAAAAAAAAAAAGCGCTTTGACATTTTTCCTTTCTATAAATTTATATATAGTATATATTTTTTTTATATTTCGCAAAGAAATAATATCCGGGGAAAAGAGAAAAAAAAACGGGAAAGCCAAAAAAGAATCGTAATCGTCCCCATTCCATCTCCTTTTTTTTTTTTTTTTTTTTTTGTTATTTAACATTGTCAGTTTACATCGCGGAATCCTACGCCTTTATTCGTTAAATCCGCGCTTTTATCCTCTTCCGCTCCCTTAATTTCGTTGTTTACTTGACACGTATTCCAATGGGATAGGAGTAAAGATTAACTTGTAGACGAGTATATGAGTGATTGCTGGGAATATGCGTGCGGATCAGCTGACGTTGCAAAAAAAAAAAAAAAAAAAAAAAAAAAAATGGAATATTTTAAAACCGGATTTTTTATATTTTTCCCTCCAATCGAATATTATTAATAAATTCTTAATAATAGGCCTGGGGGTAAGGAAAAAGTATGGGAAGAAAACCCTTTTCCTCCATACTCTTCACCCCCCCCCCCCACTCCACTTCGCCTTTTCCTTCCCGCGCTCTTTTGACCTTCGCGTTGCTCAAGTTTGCCCGTAAGTTAAACGGAGCGATCGGCAGTAAAAAATAGGACAGGAGAAGAATGTTGTTGCAAAGTCCTTGTTATCGGCTCATATTGGAATTTGTTAATAATGTTGGAAAGTAGGGGGGGTTGCAGAGGCGGGGAAGAGGTCGAGGGGTGGGCCGGGGACGGTTTGGGGGGGGGGGTTTGGAAGAGTCGGGAGGGAAGTTGGAAGCAACAAGAATGCTCTACGCTGTGGTTTTAATGTAGACCGCAGCTTCGGCTCTACTTTGTGTGTCTTCTTCTCTTCCGGAAAACCTAAGCACATGTATATAGTATGAAACTTTGTATATTAAAAAAAAAATATTAGGGTTGATCGTTTTTATAAGAAGAAAATTTTCATATGAATTCATCGACTATTATGATATAAAAATCATAAGATATAAAGATATAAAAATAAAAAAAATTAATTTGGCATTGATAGTATCAAACTAATGGGAGGGGTTCCGGTTTTTTGCGAGTGACATAATCTTTCAATAATATAATTGGAAAGGAATTTTATTCATTTGTTTCTTTTTTTTTTGAAGATGAAAAACTCGTGCCAGAATTTCGTAACGGGGAGTATATTATTAATTTTTTTTTTTTCGTAATCGGATGTAAGCCTCTGCTGAATGAATTAACACTTCATAATTTTACAATGGAAAATCATTTGCATAATTAACTTCGATAGACTAAATTGTTATCGTTCTCTCTATTAAAAAGTGATGAACGGAACTGGGAACGTGGAACGCGAACGCGAACGAACGAACGAATGAATGAATTGTGAGAAAATAAAAACTATTTCGTTTTACAAGGATTCGTTGACTAATGGTTATATATTTACGTCATAACAGATGATGACGATAACGATGATGAAGTCTTAATGAGCAAAACTTTCTTTAAAATAATAAAGAAAATGTCTGGAATATATCCAACATGATCTTTCAATCGATTCTCGGTTTTGTTGTTCGAAAAAATGTATAATTCTCATGTTACTTGTAATTTTTTTTTTTTTTTTTTTTAGTGAGGTCACTACCGTTTAGAATATTTTTTTTAAAGAGAAAATGAGGTATTAAAGTGTAAATAAAATTTATGTTTCGGAATCGGGTTGGAAAGGGGGAAAAAGAAATTTAAATTATAATATTTTTCACGTATTAGGCGGGCGGACTGCCTCTAATAATATTTTAATTTATTGACAGCGAATTTTTTAGCCGTATTTTTTACGACAGATTGATTCTAAATTCAAAAATACTTACAAAAATAAGGGGTCGTACATAAATTACGTAAGCACATTTAGGGGGGGGAGGGGGTCCAGATTTGATATCTTACCCATAAGCTAAGCATAGGCGAAATGGGATAAAGCGTGCAAAAAGGGCCTAAACCATGCTTACGTAATTTATGTACGACCCCTAAGCATAATTTCTCTTTCCATCATCAGCGTCAATAATTTAAGAATATAAAAAAAAGTAAACAGACCGATTTTTTTTAAATGCTTAAATTATGTCTAAAGAACTTAACTTTTTTAACCAGAAAAGTTTTTGGGGTTTGTCCTTACTCAACGTGCGTGGAGAAAATTTTTGAAAGCCTCCTCGATATTTTCTCGATCGATCGAGAGAAAATTTTAAAATTAATAAAAATATTGAGCTAAAATTTAAAAAAACGATCGTTTTTTAAAATTTCCTCAATATTTTCATTAATTTTAGCTCAGGCTTAAAAATTGTTCGATAAGAAATTTCCCAAATTTAGAAGCTTTCTTTAAAAAATTTTTAGGGCAGAAAATTTTCTTTAACAAATTCCTCGGGCTAAATTTCAGAGAAAATGGGATCGGGCTAAACGTTTGACAGAAAAAGTATTTCGGATGAGGAAAATGTGAATTTTTTTAAGAAATTTTTTTTCAAAAAATAATTTTTGTAGAGGAAAAAAATTTAAATATTTTTTCTGCAGAAAATATATTTTGGATGCGAATTTTTTTAAATAAAATTTTCTTTAAGTGAAAAATTAGAAGAAAAAAAAAGTCGAATGGGAATAATGTCCAAAACGTATGTCCGAACCCGAATGTCCATAGTAACATGTTTTCACATGTTTTAACATGTTTTCACGTTTTAACATGTTTTCAAGTGTTTTAACATGCAGTAAAATGTAGTCAAATGTTTTATCATGTTTTCTGTCGAGCACAAATATTTATATAAAAAATTTCTCACTCCCCCTTTTAGTTTCTTTTTTATCCTTCATCTAGTTATGCATAAATGAGTAAATAAGTATGCATAAAATGGAAAGAAAATTTGAATAGGCGTAATATTTGCAAACTTTTCACTTTGTTATGATTTAAAAAAATTATATGCATAAATTATGCAAAAATTATACATGTAAAGATTTTATGCTTAAAAAAAAGTGCTTAAACTTTGAAAAAAAAAGATGCATCTCCAAATTTTTGTATAAATGATACAAAAATAACAAATTTTTTTAAATAAATTTTTTTGCATTATAGTTTTTCAAAAAATGTATACACTTTTTTGCATCATTTTTTCGTACTTAATTTCAGTCTCGTAATCTCGTCTCGATTCTTGGTGTCAAGAAGTATCGTTTTGAGCGCGGTCTCGTCTCGAAAAGAGCTGGTCTGTCTTGAATAACTTTAAAAGACATTTAAGTACAGGTTATGGGCCCTTTTTAATGCAAGCCCATAAGTAGACAAACACAATGTTTCATGGAAGATACTCATTACTCAAATCTTAACCGATATTAGGCCGAAATATTACGCTAAAACATGTTGCAGTAACATGGTAACGGTACATGTTTGTTAACATGTTTTAACATGGTAACGGTACATGTTTTAACGGTTACGGTTAACATGTCTTAACATATAGTAGCATGTTTTAACATGTTAACAGTTTCATGTTACTACATGAAGTTACTGCATGTTAATGTTTTAACATGTAGTAACTTGGTAACGGTAACATGCTGCTCAACATGTTGCTAAACTTACTTAACATTTTGTAACATGTTTGAGCATGTAGTAACATGTTTTAACATGTTAACAGTAAGCATGTTAAAACATGCAGTAACATGTTAACGGTAACATGCTGCTCAACATGTTGCTGAACATGCTGCAGCATAGAAACAAGTTGACAACATGTTAAACAACATTTACAAATTTTTATTTTTCATTTTTCGGTGTTGCGCAACATGTTTTTACTTGAAATTTCGGCGTTAAAAAACAATTTCAATCGTCCGAAAAAAAAAAAAGACGAATAAATTATTTGATTCCTTCCCCCTCCTTCTCTCGCCGGTCCATTTTCCGAATAGAAACGCCGTGTCAGTAATGTTGTATTCACGGAACAGTGAATGGGAGTGATGAGAGCGGCCACTGGAGGGTGAAGAAAACAAAGAGCAAAAGTTTATGAGTGAGTGATAGCTGACAATGCCAGTGGAGCATGTTATTTTTAAAAAATTGCACGCAGGAAATGAAAATCATGGAATGTCAATGGATGTTGTTGTTGTTCAAACATTTGCCTTTCTTTTCATACACATATAATATTCACGTGGAAAACAGCATAATAAAAAACGTGTATATCCGAGCGAATATGAATTCCCTTTTTTCCGTGTGTGCCATGATAAAATATCATTTATCTAATTATAAACTGGCTTTTTCATAATTTCTGTTTCAGAGATTTTGTGAAATGATAAAGTCACAGTCCGATTCATTTTTAAGACCGGAATTGTTTTCTCGAGTATAAACGATTTATGCTTCGCGTGGTGCGATTCGGGTTTTTTGAAAAACTAAAGGTGTCGTTATGTATGCGCCGGTGGGATTTCCTTAAAAAAAAAAAAAAGGGAGAAGGAGAGTGTCACGTCCAAACTGAATTTACACTGTTTATCCTTTCCGGAAATTCGATAACTTGGGTCCGGGATAATTTAATAAAATCCAAAGAAATCAAATGAAGGAAATTCAAAAATCTTCCGAAAAAAAGTAGAAAGAGAAAAAAAAATTAAAAAAAAAAAAAAAAGGTTTACGCTGAAACATGTGTGATGACGATCGTTAACGTTAACGGTACGAAAACCGAATCATAAAACACGGTAATTGCAGTTTCGTTATTTCACCTGGAATTGTTTCGAGCTGATTTTATAGCCCTCTATGCTGTTGTAAATAATGACTCTTTCTCTAATTACGCTGTCGTATCATGCTGTTATCGTTATTACATTGTTTTATCTTTACCCTGTCGATCGTAGATTTTGACTAAAAACAGAAAAAAAAAAAAAGGTTGGTATCTTTTCCTGTGGTAAAACTTTAAAGCGCTGTTGTCGCAACGTTGATTTCGTTTCCGGAAGTGTTCAAATCTCTCAAACTGGAAATAGCATTGAACGGTCAAGGGAACTCTCTTGACCTGGGAGGCGTGAAATCTTTCCCAAAGTCGAAATAACTGCTTTCGAGTAGGTGGTGATTTCACTTGGTCAGCGGCGTAGGATCAGACCGGCAAGAAACGGGATTAAAAGCGATGCTTTATCTCACCTACGTTCGGTGAAGCCAAATTTTTATTTTTATCTTGGAGTGTGTTCTGGGATAGAATGGTCGAGGACTGGATCTAAAGGACTTTAGAAAATCGGATACTTCTTCAGAATCCGATATGTTTAATAGGGTGGGTCGAAAATTAAAAATTTTGGATTTTCGAAATGACCGATAGCGCAATCGCTGCTTTTTATCATTTATAAAATTTTTTTCCTTTTCGAAATTTTTTTTAAAATGGCGTCTTGAGGTTTCGGAAGAGGGTCAAAGTTTCGAAAAACTTCATAAAGGATGAAAATTCGACTTTTAAATTTTTGTGGAAAAAAGCACCGTTTCCTATTTTATAAATTTTTGATTTTCGACCCACCCTAATGTTTAATTTCCGATCCTGATTTTTTTTGAAGTGTTTTGATTTCGGATATCGTAAGGTAGTCGAGGAAGTGACTAAAAATTCGGGGTTTTCGGAAAGAATCTATGCCGGGCCAGGCTGACCGAAAAGTACTGGAACACATTTCTCTGGGTGGTCCAAAAAAAAAAAATCGATGTCTTCCGAGTTCGCTGCATCTTAAAACTTGCAACTCCGTGCTCTTAAAAACGAGACCGGATGCAATCCGTGCACTTCAAACTTGGCTGGGTGCACTCCGTGCACTTAAAAACTTGGCTGGGTGCACTCCGTGCACTTGGATTATTAACCTTATTTTTACGATAAAAATAAAAACAACGTATAACATTTGACGAATTTTTTTCTGATTTTTAAAAAAGTTTCCAGAGGTCTCGCAAATTGTTTTAAGATTTTTGAAAGTGAAGAAAAATTTTTTTAGGCACGAACTATTTAATTTTTTTTTTTTTTTGTCCGTCGTTTTCAAAGACAAATTCCTAAAAACTTGAAGAGGAGCACATTTTCTTTGTTAAACTTATACATTTCACAATATTCATGAGTACCATGTTTTAATACGAGAATTTCGTACTTAATCCGGCGCCGTGTTAGTTTTTTTTATCTGTGAAAATAGTCTCTTCAGTCCTGATTTTAACCGCTCACGATCCTAATTCTAATTAATTACAAGGATCTTTTCGAAAGACTGCATTCGTTTTTCCTTGATCCCGCACTGAATCTCATTGGGCGTTTTTTGTTTTATTTTTAAATCGAAAAGTACCCAAACCTATCGAATAGAAAAACTTTCGTTCAATTACGGATATTTTTATTGTTTTTCTTTTTCCTTCTTTTTTTTTCCCCGGGAACAAAAAAAAAAAAAAAAAAAAAAAAAAAAAAATAGGAACCCGACATCGAAAACGATAGAATATACTGGAGGAGGTGGGATTATTTTGGAATTTAAAATTCTCTTTTCACCGTATTCGACGTAGCATGAAATTACCCGGCGTTTTATTGCTTTTACCCCTTTGCGATATCGATGATGGATCGAATGCCGGGTGTCGTCGCCGAGCGTTGTCATAAAATAGAGAAAAAAAAAAAGAGAAAAAAAAATGCGGAAAAGGACTGGAAATTATTGGCAATTCAAAGATTTTTTTTTTTTTTCTTCTTCGGAAAAATAAAAATCGCTTTGAAAAAAATAAAATGCGCAGAAATAGTCGCGGGATTTTTTTTTTTTTTCCTCTCAGGATCACTTTTAATGTTAGTTTTTTTCTTCTTCCTTCCTTCCTTCTTTTTTTTTCGAGCTCCTCGTTTAACCGATGCCATTAAAACAGATAAGACGGAGAAAGAGTTTTCCCATTACGGGAGGAAAAGTTTTCTCTCGGAGATATTCAAATGATTTTCGAAATTCCGTCCCTTAATCCGGTTCTGAATGAACCTCTTTGAAAACGGTAATAATGCAAAGAAGGCTATTAAACCAAGTTACTTCTTAAACAGTTTCTGTTCACGTAGTTGAAAATTCGTTCTTTCCTTTTTCCCGAAGTTGGCCTTTATAAATTTTTCAATACAAAAATCACATATTTACCTTACGGCGAGATGACCTAAAGTCTTGTTTGTAGCCCGGGTCTTCATGGTTAACTTTTGAGAGGAAAGGAAAAAAAGGAAAAAGGAAAAAAAAAAAAAAATGAAGAAACTCTATGGAAAGGTTAACTGAGGCCATTAAATTCTACGAGGGCAGAAAGCGTGCCATCTCCATATCATACTCTACGACCGACCAAGGATACATTCTTTGAATAGATGGTCTACTCAAATAAATATTTCAAAAATTGTAATGCTTAGTAATGACTCCGTTGGGCCCTGTTACATTTTTATCTTTCGTTATCGGTTCCTTTGGAATTGAAACCATTTTCTCATCTTTTATGTCAGAATTTTATTTGATATTTTCTTTCTCCTACCGCCCCCGCCCCCCTCTAGCCGACCTCCGCTCTTTCTTTTCGTTTACCTTTTCATATCGGTTTGATGTTTTAATACCGGGGAAAGACTATATGGAGTTGTTGTTTACGGCTTTTTAATAGAGATTAAACTCGGCTTGATTATGGACAAAAGAAGAAAAAATGTTTTTATGTTTCTTTATCGTCTACGGTGTACTGGTTTTTGATATTTATAGCTTATGTATGCGTACCGTTGAAAATTGACTGTTTATCATCATCATTGGGGACGTAGAACGTGACTACCACAGTTAAAGCCGTACACCCGTACACCCGATTCCTTACAATGCGCGGTACAGAATGGAATATACCATCCGGAGGCAAAGGTTTAATACTTAGAAAACAAATATTGCAGAAAAAAATCCGAAAATCCATGAAATTAAAAACCTAAAGCACCGAATTAATTTTTGATTTTTTTTGTTTTTGTTTCAGGTAAGTGAAAATGGAGAACGCGCCGGTTTCACCGAAGGTATTTACTAAATCATATTTAGTGATCACTCAAGTTTACCTAAATCTTATTACGATACAAAATAAAATTATAAAACCTGGGGATCCTCGCGGTAACCGATAATCCCTTCCCCATCGCCTATATAAAGTAATAATAATAATAATAATAACAACAAAAATTCAATTATTTCTCTAAAATAAATCCTCGTGATCCGTTGTAGCGATAAAAACCAACTTTTTCGGAAGAGTTGTTTCTCTGATAAACGACAACGAATGAACAAAATCACCGTGGGATCCTCCCGACATGACGATTTTTGAACCCCTTGTCCTCCCCTGTTTGTCTTTGCCCTATTCAAAATCAACCTACTTGACTTTTCTTGCTTTCCCGTTTTCGGACATTGCGTATTTTTTTTCTCTGTCCGAAATTTATAAACAAAAGGAGCTTTATATTGTGGAAGGGGGGGGGGGGATCTTTTGTAGCTTTCGGGAAAATGCGTTCGCTAATTTCCCCTATTTACAAAATTCTATAAATCATTTTTGAAAATGACAGATGCGACTTTTTTTTTTCATTCATTCGTTGTATGGGAAATGGTCTTCGCTGGACATCCTGTATGGAAGAACAAAGCGGAGGGGGGGATCGACAAAGCGTAGAATTCGCTTTTTCAAATAATTTTTTTTTCTTTTTTCGGGGGAAAAAAATATGAAATAGTGTAAACAAGATACTTTTCACAACGAATGAATGAGCGGTTAATAATTTTTTTTAAAAAAGTTATTGCAAAAAGAAATTTTTAAATATATCTGTTTTTGGTTTAATGGCGACAAGAGTTTGCCGAAAATTGGGTAATGTTGGCGGCACTGGAACAGCCCACCGCCCACTAGTATTTCCCATTGAACACTACAGAAAAAGGTAAACAACAAATATGGCGACTGGTATTTATGTCGAATTTTAAACTGAAAACAGGGATAGGATGAGCTCAGTAAAGTAAGGTGCGAGGGGAATGCACTTAAAACTTGGCTGGGTGCACTCCGTGTCCCTAAAAATAAGGTTAATCTTAAAAGGGATTTAAGAAATATTTTATTTAAAGAAAAATAAGATAGAAAGTTGAAAATCGACATAGTGAATATCGAAGGGAGTGGTGTTCCGTATGTGAAGAAAAAATAATTTTATCTTAATCAGGTCGCGAGTTTAGGGGTTCTAAAAGGGGTCGTGTACATATTACGTAAGCATGTTAAGGGGGGGGAGGGGGTCTCGTAAAAGCTTACGACACCTTACCAAGGGGAGGAGGGGGGTCTCACACTTTCTTACGTAAGCTTTTTTCTACTCTGACCAGGAATTATTGAAAATAAAATAATTAATTAATTAATTTTATGTTTTTTTTAAAAATATTGTAAATGTTGCGGCGAGCTAATATTACAATATTTTGTTACCGTCTAAATAAAAGTAACCTTCTCTTTGATTTTTGTCAATATAGGTGTTTATATTGGTTTATTTCAGTTCCATGAATTATGGGGAAAATTACCGAAGTCGAGTGCCGTTGGTTTCATTGAAAAGAAAAAAAAAAGAAAAAAAAAAACTTACGTAATATGGAGGGGGGGGGGGTTGCCAAAATCTTACTCATGCTTACAACGGGGGGGGGAGCGGGTTGAAAATGGCAAAAAAAATGCTTACGTAATATGTACATGACCCCAAAACAGGGATACGATGAGTTCAGTAGAGTAAGATGCGAGGAAGGTGCACTTAAAACTTGGCTGTGTGCACTCCGTGCACTTAAAAAAAACTTTGCCGAGTGCACTCCGTGCACTTAAATCTTGGCCGGGTGCACTCCGTGCACTTCAAAACTTGGCTGGGTGCACTCCGTGCACTTGGATTATTAACCTTATTTTTACGATAAAAATAAAAACAACTGATAACATTTGACGTAAGTAGCTGTCGCCATATTTGTTGTTTACCTTTTTTTGTAGTGTTTAATACATGCATGACAATTAGCCGCTAAACCGGAAATGAAAATTTTATTTTCTGCACTCAAAAAGAGGCAGAAAATGAGATTTTCTTTATATCAGTTATAAAAAAGTTCTTTTTTTTTTTTTTTTTTTTTTTTAGTTTTTTATCAATCGTGAATTAGGTTCTTCTAAAATGGAAATGATGAGTGCCTCATTAGTTGTCCCTTCCGAGAGAAAGAAAACAGGCTGCAGAATCGGCTTGAGGAATTTTTTTTTTTTTTTTTTTTTTTTTTTTTTTGAAAAAAAAAAACAAAACAAAAGGTAGGGGAAAAAAGGAAAAGAAAAGAGAAAAAAAGCGATTAGCGAAAAACAAAGTTTTAAAAAGAAAACAAAAAAGTAATTGTTAAATATTTTCGTATAAACGAAGCTTTTAACTGCTAAAGTTTTATTAATGATGTTCCTTAATCTAGTTTATGATTTTCCTTTTTTTTTTTTTTTTTTTTTTTTTCAACTTTTTCTGTCTTCCACTTAACGATTTGCTAGAGCCATAAAGCTTCATTTACAAATTACCTTGTCCGAATAAAATCTAGGTACGTTTTTAATCATCATTTAAAAAAGCGTTACAACTTTTTACATGGGGAAGTATATTTTTTAATTACGTTTTGCCTGTCTGATGTCATTCGTTAAAATTCAAACATGGAAAAGAGAGACTTTTCCCTCCCTTTTTTTTTTGTCTCTCTCTCTTTCCCTCCTCTCTTTCGTCCTTTTTTTTTTTTCAAACCCTCCTTCATATGTAAAATGCTAATTAAGAATTCTATTTATTGCAGTGATATGCTTAATTTTAAATCCGTTAAAAAAAAAAAAAAAAAAAGTAGAAGAGGGAATTCCTTAGAGCCGTAGAGAAAATTTTTCGCTAGCTTTTTCACAATGAATGATTGATTCGGAGAGAGTTTGTCGAATCGGAAATGAATACTGTTTCCTTTTCGACCGGCTCAGCCTTTCGATAACTCTTTTTTTTTTCTTTTATTCCTTCTTCGTGGACTTTTTGAGAAATGGTTTTTTAGTAAAATAAATGGAGTGATTTTTCTAAATGCTCTGGGAAAGTATATTTTTACTTTGGAAGGTGAAGGTAGTTTTAAGGATTTTTTGGGTTTGGGGACACTTATTTACTAACGCTTAAAAACTATATTGTCAGGGCGAAACATGAATAAATGAATGAGGAACGTGTGGTCACATTTTATTTAAAAACGAGCTACAGTGGAGGTTACCAAAGTTCGATACTCTTCGTTTTAGGTCTTATTCGCACGTGTAAAAATGTAAATAAATATTATGTTGGATTTTGAGTGCATTTTTGGTCCTTAATCAATGTACACTGACAAATTAGGCTCTTACTACAAAACGTACCTCCATCCGACTAATCCAAATCCCAATCCGCATCGAAAGATCCCAATCCCAACCTGAAATTTATGTCCCGATCCTAATTCGATAAAAATCGATATGAAAGATCAATCCCAAAAATAAAATGAAATCCTGTCAAAATAAATCTTTCACCGAATCCCCCCCTTTTTTTTCTCCCTGTAAAGAAAGCAAAATCGGACACCGAAAGATACACAAATTTAACTCTGCTTTATACGGAAAAAAAATAAGAAAAAGGAAAAGGAAGGGAATTTACAAGTCAAAAAAATAATCGTCTTTTTATCAGAAAAAAAAATATCGTCGGCGATATTTTTCAAACAGTGCCATGTTTTTTTTCTTTCCTCTTAAAGAAAAACAAATGTTTAAGAAGAATCTTAAGAAAATTGACAAGTTTTCAAATACTCAAAGAGCCGAATCGTCATCTCCGAATCTCAAAAAAGTCAGTATCAAAGAGAAACTAAAACTCGTGGAAAACCTTCTACCGTCGACATGCTCTGCTGGACAATTCTATCTGATACATTTCTAGAATAACTTGACAAAAATAAATGGATCGAGATCAAAGTCCCTGACCTTCTCAATCATCATAAAAAAAATATTCCCCAGTTACCAAAGGCCGGGAAGCGATATCAGAATCGATCGTTTCATTTTTCCTTGCATCACGGGGGGGAGGAGAAGATATTTTTTGGGCTGGTGGGCATTTTAACGAATGACTACTCTAACCAAAGATGATGATCTAAACTATACAAAACTGAAAGCATTATAGCCAACAGAAAAGTTTTCCATCCTCTTTTATCATTTTCATCTCCATGGCTTTCCTTCGATCAATCACCTCTCAAGGTTCTACTTTTGTCTTCCGACGATTTATAACCTGCAACTTTGTTTACTTATCTATTCTTTTTATAGTCGCATATATCAACAACCCTTCACCTTATTTTTTATAGCGCTTTTCACATTGACTTTTCTTATTCTTTTCCTCCTTCCTTCCATCCCTCTCGTCGGATTCCAGGGAAAAAAGAAAATCCCTTTATTTTTTCCGATATTTTTTATTTCACCCCTTTCCCAATAATTATTCATGAAAAAACAGTAGGGGTGGCTTTTTTTTCCACTATTATGCAAAATTCAAAGGAAAACACTTAAAGGGAAAAAAAAAATGCGAAACGAGAGGGTTTTTACCAGCCTAATTTAGATAAAATAAGGGGGCATCTCTATAATTCCGAACGTCCGTTTCTGACATCCGAAACCCCCCCGGGGGAAATCCATGGTCACTTTTCCTTGTGCAAGAGGGGGAAGCATCAAAAAATTTTAAAATCATGGGGTCAAAATTTTGCAACGCACTTGCTTTCATCTCCCTGTAGGCTTCCGTTTCATGCACCCCTTTTTGACGATTTTAATTTTATAAAACTGAATCTTTTAATGCATTTAACAAAATCCTCTTCTATTATTTAGAAGGAGAAGGTAAAACTAACGTACTGCATGTGTTACTAACATTTGGACGCGTTGAGACAAGGTTGACAGTTACATTTTTTCTTGGTCCGTGGTCTGTGAATATGGGGAACAGTCTACACACTGGGAATATTCTCAACATTCTGAAACATTCTTCAACATTCTACAATATTCTGGAACCGAAATAAGGTATAATAATCTATAACATTCTACGACATTCTGGAATGTTCTGAAATATTCTAGAATGTTGCGGAAAATATTCTGGAACATTTTAGAACATTGCGGAAAATATAACGACATTCTGGAAAGTTCTGAAATATTTTAGAACATTGCGGAAAATTGTAGAATATTCTGGAGCATTCTGGAATATTCTACAACATTCTAGAATGTTCTGAAATATTCTATATGATTGCGGAACATTGTAGAATATTTCAAAGAATTTTAGAACATTCTGGAATATTGTGGAACATATTCTGGAACATTGTAGAACCTTCTGGAATATTTCAGAATTCTAAAATATTTTAGAAGGGGAATACTATAATATGTAAAATATTAATATTCTACAACATTCTGGAACATTTTAGAAAATTGTAGAATATTCTACGACATTCTGGAAAGTTCTGAAATATTTTAAAATATTGCGGGAAATTGTAGAATATTCTGGAGCAGTTTAGAACATTCTGGAATATTCTACAACATTCTGGAATGTTTTCAAAATTATTCTACAATATTGCGGAACATATTCTGGAACATTGTAGAATATTGTACGACATTCTGGAAAGTTCTGAAATATTTTAGAATATTGCGGAAAATGGTAGAATATTCCGGAGCCTTCAAGAACATTCTGAAATGTTCTACAACATTCTAAAATGCTTTCAAAATATCCTACATTATTGCGAGACATATTCTGGAACATTGTAGAACATCCTGGAAAATTGTAGAATATTGTGCGACATTCTGGAAAGCTGTGAAATATTTCAGAAAATTGCTGAAAATTGTAGAATATTCTGGAGCATTCTGGAACATTCTGGAATATTCTACAATATTCTGTAATGCTTTCAAAAATATTCTACAATATTGCTGAACATATTCTGGAACATTTTAGAACATCCTAAAATATTTTAGAATATTCTACAACATTCTGGATTATTCTCTAACATTGCAGAATATTCTACGACATTCTGAAAAGTTCTTAAACATTCTACAATATTGCGGAACATTCTTGAATAGTCTGAGTTTTGGGCGTCAAAACAGGGTGACTACTGTCCTATAAAGTCCTATAATCCTCCTATATTTTAATATTTGATCCTATAATCCTATAAAGTCCTATAAAAGTCCTATATTTTTGTTTGCATTTATCAGTAGACACACTGTCAAATCATGTTTTTTCCTGCTTATTATTTGAGGATAACAGCATTCAGTCAAATCGAATTTTTATATCAGGATTGAAAATCATTGATATCTTGGAAATATTTTTAAATGTCTGGCAAATATTTCTAAATGTCTTGGAAATATTTATAAATGTCTTGGAAATATTTTTAAATGTCTTGGAAATATTTTTAAATGCCTTGGAAATATTTACAAATGTCTTGGAAATGATTTGGAATGTCTTGGAAATATTTTCAAATGCCTTAAAAACATTTATAAATTATTTTTTTAAAAATTTTCAATATTTTAAAAATGTTATGTAAATATTTATTGAAACAATAAACGATAAAAATATTTCCAAGACATTTAAAAACATTTCCAAGACATTTATAAATATTTCGAATGCTAATTGTGTCATGTCTCCACGAACATAATTAATTATAGTTTAATTAATTATTTTCGTGGAGACATGGTACAAGACATTTAAAAATATTTCTAAAATATTAAAAAATATTTCTAAAATATTAAAAAATATTTAAAAAATATTTTATAAATATTTATATTTTTTTGCCGGCTGGGTAATTCAAGGATTAAGATTGTGACCAGACCAAAAAGGCATCTAATTATATACGAATTCCCATCTTTGCCAGATATCCAAAATCTTATTTAGCCGCCGTTGATGGATCATCCTGATCCTAATTTTTAAGGAGATTTTCTTTGGGACATTGGGACGATGCTAAGGCTGATTAAGACCAGGATCAAGACGCTAGTATGATTCCCGCTAGTATTCCTGCAGCTTCCTCTTAAGAGTATTAGGATCAGGATCAGAATCTACTTTTCAAGGAGCAGAAGCTGCAGAAAGTATACGGATTCTTGATTTTAATTTTTTGATTGAGATGCAGCGTCGTGTTATTAGGATTCTGGATATTCATCGGTTCGTTTCAATTTTACCGAAAGCAGTCAACAAAACACAGATACAATGAACAACCGAAGCCAATCAAAAAAAAAAAAAAGAAATTCATTTGTGTTAACCAAATGATTGGGATCGAAAAAGAGATCCCCGAAAGGCCCTTTGTTATCGTTTCAAAATTGAAAGCAAGAAATTTATAATTCCGTCAGTTATTCATTATTGGATTCTCTTTGTAAGCGGCCGTTCGACATTGTTTCAAACCTCACGGTCTCTGGTAAACTGGAAGCAAGGAAAAGGGCTTTTAAAAGCTGAGGGAATAAAATCGTTATTTTATCGCTATCAAATAAATCACTTCGTCAAAAAAAAGGGGGGTCTGTGGAAGAGGAAGATAAAAAAAAAAAAAAAAGTTGGGAGGATACCTGAAAAGAGGAAATAATTTTCCCGCCCGCGAGGCGTTGTTGGAGAAAGGTCAACAGTTTTTGCAAAATGTTGAAAACCGATCTTTTCTGATATTCCTTTAATAAATTGGTTTCATTTTACCTTGAAATGTAATCTTTCATCCTTTTACCTTTTCATTGTTTAATTAGGCTTTTTTAAACATTTGTGGCACGTGGGATACAAGAAGGAAAAGAGGAAAAAAAAAAGGAAAAAGAAAAGATGTGATTTTTATCAATCCTTGAAATGGTAGAGTTTTTTTCCTCTTCGTATGAAAGGTCGAGGCTTTTTTTTTTTCTTCTTCCTCTTCTCCGAGGATGACAATAGAAAATCTTTCTTGGTAAACACGCTTCGATGAATTTTTATACTTTTTCTCCTATTCAGAAAATGAAAATATTACGACCCAAACATTTTAGTGTTTAAAATGGTGTTTTTTTTTATTCCTTTTTAATTCCTGCTTTTCACCGTCACGCTTTTGACTGGAAGGGCTGAGGGGAAGGATATAAGTGCAAAAATAGTCTCTTATGATTAGACTTTTTAGAAAGAACTTTTTTTTTTTTTTTTTTTTTTTTTTTAATTTTCCTAGGGAGAAAAGTTAAATTTTCGCCTGAATGGAATAACTGAAGAACCCAAAATGTAAACCGCTAACCCTTTGTCGAGGTTCTTGATTCTCCGGAGAGAAACCTTATGTCCCGTGTTTCATATATAAGGGCCCACCGTATATGTATCCCACTTACGGCTGACCGTTTTTCTTTTAGCATCAAAAGAGTTTTTTTTTTTTTTTTTTTTTGCTCGTTTTCCCCCCGTCCCCGTCTTGAAGCTGTAGGAAAAAACGAGATATTTCAAGGCCGCAATTTTACGATATAACATGTTGCCAACATGTTGGGCAGCATTGGAAAAGGAAACTTATAACGGCTGCCAACATGTTTCTGTGCTGCAACATGTTGGGAACATGTTTCTAAAGCTGCAACATGTTGGGCAACATTGGAAAATGATACTTATAACGGCTGCCAACATATTTCTGTGCTGCAACATGTTAAGAACATGTTTCTAACACTGTAACATGTTGGCAACATGTTTCTAACGCTGTAACATGTTGGCAACATGTTTCTAACGCTGTAACATGTTAGCAACATGTTTCTAACGCTGTAACATGTTAGCAACATGTTTCTAACGCTGTAACATGTTAGCAACATGTTTCTAACGCTGTAACATGTTGGCAATATGCTTCTAACGCTGCAACATGTTGGCAAAATGTTAGCCACATGTTATTGCAAAATTTTCCAGGGGTTAGAACTATAATTCTTGCAGCCTTAAAATTTAAAAAAAATGTAATGAGATGTTGAAACATGTTAAACATGTTGCAAAAGTGTAAATTTATTATTATTATTTTTTGAATAACAATTTAAATATTTTTCGATTAAAAAATCGATAAAATCTTTTTAAAAAAATTATGAAAACGCTTTAAGCTTAAAAAGAAATTGAAACGAACCGAGGAACGCAGAAGGAAAACGAATTTAGGCAGATGAGTTTTCTCTTGTTTTAAAGACGTTAAGAGTAACAATAGAGTAAGAAACGAAATAGAATCTCGGAGAATGGCACATGGAAAATCTCATTAACGAATCTGCGTTTAAATTGGTTTAATTCAAGCGTTTATTCATTGTCGTTCTTGTTTAAAGGTTTCGTAAACATTGAGAAAACCAAAAACGTGGACACTATTTTTTTTCCCCAAGATTTTTTTAACCAAAAAAAAAAAAAAAAAACGTAACTTTTTTTTTTTTCAATTTCGAAAATGATATTTACCAACATTTTCATGTCCCTTAGATACACACAATCTGTACTCGTATTTGCCGGTATTTTCATTTCATAATTACATTTTATTTGTCTCTTCCTTTCCCGTGGCATCCATTTCACGAACTTTCCGTTGTAATGTAAACTGACAACCTAATGAATGTTTCACAGAAACTCGTGTCGTTTCGGAAGGGAGAAAAAAAAAAATTCTCATACGGCATTTAATCCTAGCTCACTTTTTTGCTTTATCGACCGCAGGGAGAATAAAGCATTGTTTTTAGCACAAATTTCAGATTTTCAGTTTTCGATATTTTTACACGTTTTGAAGTCCCCTGATGCCGAAAAAAGCAAAATTTGGATGGTGGCCGTGTGTGTATGAATGTATGAATGTATGAATGTATGAATGTATGAATATATGTGCAAAAAAATTTGTCCGTCGAAAAGCAGAAAAACGGAAGAACGGATGTCGATGATTTTTGGTGGGTAGGAACTTCTAATGAAATGTAGGTGCTGATTAGTTTTTGAGCCAAATCGGTTCAGCGATTCGGAAGCAGTGAGTAAAAATGTTGAATTTTCAACTATTTCAAGATATTTTTTGACTATAAATCGTGAACGCAGATACCGATTGAGTCCGATTTTCGTACTGCAGTAGATATTCATCAAGATACGCTACCATTGAAATTTGGTTAAATTCTGTTGAGTGGTTCAGAAACGGTGAGCAGGGCTAAAAGTATGGGTATAGGCCTAAAAACCGATATCTCCAACTTTTGAAACGTCACGACATGACGTCATCGATTACGTCAACAAAGCGATTTGGATGCTGATTGGCGGGTTCCTCGTGGGAGCTAACGAAAAACTAACCGTATTTTTGAGAATATTTTCGAGGTAGAGGATTCCGAATCTGAAATAATTTTTCCAAAATTCGAATTCCTTATGCCCGTACTGCGGCTTTGGTGGATTTCTGATCAAAAATCTAACCGTATTTTTGAGAATATTTTCGGGGTTGAGGATTCTGAATCTGAAATAATTTTTCCAAAATTCGAATTCCTTATGCCCGTATTGCGGCTTTGGTGGACCTCTGATCAAAAATCTAATCGGATTTTTGAGAATATTTTTGGGGTAGAGGATTCCGAATCTGAAATAATTTTTCCAAAATTCGAATTCCTTATGCCCGTATTGCGGCTTTGGTGGATTTCTGATCAAAAATCTAATCGGATTTTTGAGAATATTTTTGGGGTAGAGGATTCCGAATCTGAAATAATTTTTCCAAAATTCGAATTCCTTACGCCTATACAGCGACTTTGGTGTCTCTGATCAAAAATCTAACCGTATTTTTGAGAATATTTTCGGGGTTGAGGATTCAAAATCCGAAATAATTTTTCAGAAATTCGCATTCCTTGTGCCCGTACTGCGGCTTTGGTGGAACTCTGATCGAAAAACTAACTATATTTTTGAGAATTATTTAAATAGTCGATAAAGCACTTTGATCGGTTCACCGATCTCATTTTTTTTTTTTTTTTTCAGCACTAGTTAGTTTAATTGTCGAGTTACCATTTGTAATTTTTTTCTTATTCTTCAAAGAAAAAGTCCCAAAGGGTGTTTTTTTGTTTTGTTTTGAAAGTTGCTCCGTAACATTTTTCGGAATTAAATAATTTTTTTTTGGTTGGAATAAAGGATAAAAAAAGGGTTTTTTTTTTTTTTTGAAATGCAGTATAACACAAATACCCGTTTGGGCGAAAAAGGATGACCTTGATTCTGTAATTTTTTTTCTTTTTGTGTGTGCTTCATCAACCGTAGATGAGATGAAGCATGTGTATTTTGATCTTGGAACGTTTAAAATGAGAAAATCCTTGCTCTGGTCCTGTTCCTTAGTTAACGAAAAAAAAAAAAAACTAGTACAAATGAAATGTCCTAAAAATTCGAGGAAAATTAAAAATTGCGGGAAATTAAAATTCGCTGGAATTTTATATTCGCTAAAAATTAAAATTCGCGGGAAATTAAAATTCGCTGGAAATTTATATTCGCTAAAAATTAAAATTCCCGGGAAGTTGTATTTCGCGGAAACTTATAATTCGCGGGAAATTAAAATTCGCGGGAAATTGAAATTCGCGGGATATTGAAATTCGCGGGAAATTAAAATTTGTGGAAAATTAAAATTCGAGGAAAATTAAAATTCCCGGGAAATTAAAATTCGCGGGAAATTAAAATTCGCTGAAAATTTACATTCGTTGAAAATTAAAATTCGCGGGAAATTATAATTTGCGGGAAATTAAAATTTGCCGGAAATTTTTATTCGCTAAAAATTAAAATTCCCGGGGAAATTATACTTCGTGGAAAATTAAAATTCGCTGAAAATTTACATTCGTTGAAAATTAACATTCGCGGGAATCCTGGGAATTACCCGGGATTCGGGCCTATTTTTAATACCGGGAAACTATTTTTTATTAAACAAAAAGCAAAAACGGGAAATGTCAAATCTCAGGTTAAAAAATTTCTTTAAAAATCAGAATCTCTATGAGGCAGGTAAAACTTTCGATACCGAGACGACATTTCTCGATCGGTTTTCTAGTCTCAGTCTCAATCTTGGTCTCGTAAAACATCATTTTAAGCGCACCCTCGTCTCGAAAGGAACTGATCTCGAATAGTCCTACACAGAGCACTAAAATCCGTTACTTCCTATTTCCTGCTTCTCTAGTTTCCGGTTAATTGTAAATTTTGCACTTTCCGCAACTAATTTCTTTTAGTAAACCACCATAAAACCGTCCAAAAAAATAGTCGCTTCATAAACTAAAATATTTTATGATTTCGTCCAAACATATACGATCTGCTCCTAAATAAGCTTCGTAAAACTTTTTTTTTTTTTTAACGCTTTCATAAAACGTAATAACAATTACTCCGAATAGCAATCGTAAAAAAAAAAAAAAAAATGGTAAAAGAAAAGAAAAAGCCAGGGTTTTTTTTTTAAATATTCTTCGGTCATTTAATACAAGCCTTTTAGCGTTTTCTAAGGAGGAGAAAGGCTTTAGTTGTATAACCTGTAACGACTTCATTCAATTATCTCCGGGAAAAGTAAATGGTTTGAAATTAAAATTTTAACGTAGCACCAAGTGTTATTTTTCCCTTTAAAAAAGGAAGAAACAAGAAGAAGAAGAAGAGAAGAAGAAGAAGAAAAAAATCTTATTCACTGTCAAACGGAGCGAAAGAAGGAATCACCCAAGGAAAACTGTTAATAAAGTTAAGAGAATGCGTGTTCGTGAAGAAAAAGAAGGAAGAGGAAAAAAAGGTTCCCGTGAAAGGTTGGGAAAGGTTTTGGTGTAACAATATTAAAACTATAAATTATATCAGCTGACAGTTGCAGATTGCGATATGGTATAGTTTGATAAGGCGCGATACACTCTCGGGTCCGTGTCGCTCACACGTGTTTCTTAACAAAATACGAGGATTAGACGTTAGTCTTTGAGGATTCAATGCTAAAGATAAATTACCATCGTTTGTGTGATTTACTTTGTGCTTTTCAGCGTCTCCCAAGAAAATATCAGTCGTGAATCATTCAGATTTTCGCTTTTCCTTCCATTCCCCCAGCCTCTCCGGGTCTTTTTGTTGAACGAGGCGCAATTCATTTTCCTAAAAAAAAAAGCATAGATTTTAAAACAAAAATATTTCGCCCTGTTTTTCTCTCTCTCCCGATAAAAAGGCAGATGACTAAATGATAAAAGAAAAGTTTATAAATGATGAATTCCTGGCACGTATTCTTCATTCCTGTATATCGGGAACGAACGGGGGAACGTGCAGCCGTTCAAGAGTTGCCTCCAAATGAAACTTCTTTCATGTAATTCTTACCGGTTTGATTTTTGCATTCAAGGCTTCAGTCGTGATCCGAAGGCAATTCTTACACAATGCGTAGTCGGATTCTGGAGTTTCGGGAAAATAATCCTGTTGCTGATTTTTTTTTACACAATCAGCAATACCTCTCGTGGGAAGCCGTTATACGATGATTTTACTCTCGATTACCATTGGGACGCATGTTTATTTTTTTCTCGTAACATCTTTTTTTCTCTCTCTTTCTCTGACTTTTTTTTTTTTTTTTATCCCTCTCATCTCTCTTTCCCGCTTATTCAAACATTTGCCCAATGATTTCATTAACTAAAAGGGTACGCTCCTAAGATCAAAACCCGCAAAACGGTAAAGTGATTTTTGTTTTCCTCCCCCCGATCGATATCGGTTGGGTTTTCCATCGTTACAAGATTTAATTTCGAAAGAGGATTTCCAAAGCCCATTGTTTTCGACGCTTTTCAATTCATTTCGAACGATCATGGAAATCTTGATCTTCCGATCCCCTCCCCTCCTCCTCCTTCGTTTCGAAACGAGAAAAAGATTAAGAAAATGACAAAATTCTTTTTTTTTTCTTATCCCTTTAAAAGAAAATGTTTTCCGTCCTCACCCCCCCCCCCCCCGTTCCCTCGATGACGCGGTTAAAGGGAAAATGCAAAACACGGAGTGTGAAATTTCCCTAACATTGTAAACAACGACGTCCGACATTCTTTTAAAACTATGCTCATCTGCATTGACATCACGTTTACATTCACTGAATTAGTAAGTCTTAGTTCATTCGGCACGAAAATTTTCTGTTTCTCCCTTAAAGTATACTCTAAAGACTCTTTTGAGAGGGAATACCCACGCGTGACTATTGTGTTATGCAGTTGTAGCGAAATCGGGTCGGAAAAAAAAAAAAAAAAAAAAAAAAAAAGAATTTAAAAAAAAAATCGTTTCTTAAGCAAAATTATAATTGGAGCTTTAAAAGAAAAAAATTGTACAATAAGTTTTTTTTTTTCTTCTTTCTTTTCCGCGCCCTTTTTCCCTTCTTTTTTTTATTCATTCATTCATCAAAGTTAATTGCTTGGGCCGTTTACACGTTTAAAGTATGGAAGGTGAAATAGTGCTTGTGTTTTTGTGATTTATTCTTCATATAAGGGAAAATTTTCTCGTTTTTCCGTTCGGAACATTAAAACTTTCACCCTCCCGGTTTTTCCCGAGGTAAACTTAATCCTTACATCTTCATTTTATTTCACTTAAAAGAATAAATGGGGTGTGGAATAAATAAGTGATGGAATTAATTTGTATAATGTATGAAAAGTTTGGGAGTATTAATGTCTAAGATGATTTAATTTGGGTTTTAGAAAATGCTAGAGAGCTTTTTCGTCATTCATTTTGATGGATTTTTTATTTAGCTCGAGGAATTTAACTGTGGTTAGGTTCCTCTTTTTTTTTTTTTGTATGGGGTGTGGGAGTAATAGTGGGAAGATAGTAGAGCCTCAGTCGGCAAAAATAATATCAATATTTATAAAATACTAGCTGTCCCCAGTCAAATGTGACGGCCCCTCATTCAGTTGCTAACTGCCCAATACACGGGCAAATCTACACGTGAAGAGCTTTCGTTCGAAAAAATAGGTCGGATAGGGACTGCAGGGCGATTGGAAATAGGTTTTGGGGGTTCTTAGCGTTTTAATACATAGATTTTTAAAAATATTTTGACCGTTTTTGACAATATTTTTCAAATATTGAAAAATATTTTTAAAACATTGAAAAATATTTTTAAAACATTTAAAATATTTTTATCCTATTTTGTTTCAATAAATATTTACATAATACTTTTCAAATATTTTTAAAACATTAAAAAATCGTCTTAAAACATTGAAAAAATTTTTAAAACATTGAAAAATATTTTTTTGAAACATTAAAAGATATTCTTAAAACATTGAAAAATATTCTTAAACCATTGAAAAATATTTTTAAAACATTAAAAAATCGTCATAAAACATTAAAAAATTTTTTTAAAACATTGAAAACTATTCTTAAAACATTGAAAAATATTTTTAAAACATTGAAAAATATTTTTAAAACATTGAAAAATATTTTTAAAACATTAAAAAATATTCTTAAAACATTGAAAAATATTCTTAAAACATTGAAAAATTTTTTATCCTATTTTGTTTTAATAGGGCAGTCTCCACTTGATAACATTCACTGCACTCGCGTTGTCCGTCTTCGCAATTACCGTAATCACACCGGAAGTACTTTGCAGATTTTACTCCCGTAAACATTTTTGGCATATAAAAAATACCGTATATTCCATTAAGTATACAAGTCTGGTTGATCCAGGATTTATTTTGGAAGAGATTTAGTATCTTCCCCATACCCAAATTAAAACTTTTCTTTCTAAATCCGTAAAAACATCTTGCAAATCGCCATTTTTAATGTTTGTAAACAAAAAAAAGCAGAAGATAATCAAAAAAATCATAGACGAAAGATCAAAAAAACTTCCGGTGCGAATACGTCAATCGCGAAGGCTGATAACGCGAATGCGGCGAACGTTATTAAGTGGAGACTGCCCTAATAAATATTTACATAATATTTTTAAAACATTGAAAAATATTTTTTTTTGTTTTTGGGGCTAAACAAGTATTACGCAAGCACCTTAGGGGGGGGAGGGGGTCCTTCAGATGCTTACGCCAATGTTAAACCTCCATAAGAGGAAGCCTATTTTTGCTTATTAGGGGGGGAGGGGGTCAAAAATCACCAAAATCATGCTTACGTAATACTTGTACAGCCCCTTTTTGCTTCAATAAATATTTACTTAATATTTTTAAAACATTAAAAAATATTCTTAAAACATTGAAAAATATTTTTAAAACATTAAAAAATATTCTTAAAACATTGAAAAATATTTTTAAAACATTAAAAAATATTCTTAAAACATTGAAAAATATTTTTAAAACATTGAAAAATATTTTTAAAACATAAAAAATATTCTTAAAACATTGAAAAATTTTTTATCCTATTTTGTTTCAATAAATATTTACATAATATTTTTAAAACATTGAAAAATATTTTTTTTTTTTTTTTTTTTTTTTTTTTTTTTTTTTTTTTTTTTTTTTTTTGCTTCAATAAATATTTACTTAAGATTTTTAAAACATTGAAAAATAATTTTAAAACATTAAAAAACATTCTTAAAACATTGAAAAATATTTTTAAACCATTGAAAAATATTTTTATCCTTTTTTGTTTCAATAAATATTTTACATATATTAATATTTCTTTGCTGACTGGGAGGTAACGGTAACAGTAACAGGAGTGATTCAGTTTCCTCGCAGACCAAAACTTGGATCTCCTAAACCGAAGTTTTATTCTCCCAGATCAAATCGATCGAAGTTTTGGTCTCCTTGATTAGATCTTCCCGAAGCGCTCAGGCTGAAACTTTGGTCTCTGACTGAAATTTTGATCGTACGACCAAAACCCTGGTCTCTTAGACAAAAACTTGGGTCTCTCAGCCTCCACTCAGTCTCTTGCCGCCAGTTTGCCCAACACTGGAAAATTGAAAATAAAAATGTTGCCCAGTATGTTTCTATGCTGCAATATGTTGGCAACATGTTTGTAACATTACAACATGTTCAGCAACATGTTATTGCATCCTACTTTTTAGTAGGACCCTGTCCTTTGTTTCCGTTCTTTATACTTCTGATTTTCGCAGCGATATAATTTAATAATTAAATGTAATAATTATTTTTTTTTGTTTCAGGTAAGATTTTAATTCATTCCTTAGGATATTAGAATCGTTACAGCAAAATGAGACAGTAAGCATTGGTTACAATTTAATTTAGAGAGCTAGATTTTCAATGAAGGGGATAAACTTGCTTTAAAGAGAATACAGCATAGAAACATGACCAAACGAAATTTTCAGGGGAAAAGGAAAGGGGCCAAAGCCGAATCAGGGCCATATTCAGATGGACATAACTATCACTTTCTTTTTAACATCTTGTTTATGGAGCTTTAAAATCCGAAAAGCTGCTTTTCTTTTTCTTATTTTACCTTATGATGCTTCTCCCACACATTTTTTAAAAACTTTTCTATCCACTGATTTCTCCATATTAGGACTTCCTAATCAGTTTTTCTTATCAGTCCCTTTTCTGTCATTTATTCCCGGTTAAATATATTCACCCGTTAATTAAATTCCAAACAAAAAAAAATTGAAACAAGACTCTTCCCATTCCGTTTTGTTTTTTCCTCCCGGTGTTCTTTTCAAAACCTATTAAAAAATTTTCCATTTCCTTTTTTTTCCCCTCCCCCCGCCGCTTCCCTCTTATCGGGTCTACGGATTTTAATTTGACGTGTCATTTGATTCCGACGTTCCGCTGGATGTTATTATAATTATAAGTCTTTTTTATCTTCTTCTTGTGCAGCTTTTCTTCTTTCCATAACCTGAGGGATGGGATTTCAACGTTCTCCGATTTCCACGTTACATCTTACCTTCCGAACAACCGCAACAAAGAGAATGATAATAATCATATCGTTAATAATATTATATTAAAAGATTACGTGAGGAAATAATGAAATATTGAAAATCGTTTAGTCGGGCTATGTTTAAAATATAGCAAGCTTAGACAAGCTTGAGCAAGTTTGAGACAAGTACGAACAAGTTTGAGACAAGTTTGAGACAAGTACGAACAAGTTTGAGACAAGTTTGAGTACGTTCAAAACGAGTTTGAGCATGACTTAGTTATACCCCATAAGCAAATAAATATTAATATTTATAAAATATTTTGTAAATATTATGCAAATATTTTTTGAAACAAAATACGGTAGAAATATTTTTAAAATATTTGTCAACATTTTTAAAATATTTTTATCGTTTCTTGTTTCAAAAAATATTTGCATGATATTTTTAAAATATTGAAAAACATTTTTAAAATATGGAAAAACATTTTTAAAACATTAAAAAACATTTTTAAAATACTGAAAAACATTTTTAAAATTTTGAAAAATATGTAAAATATAATGAAAATGTTAATATTTCTTTGCTTATTGGGACGGAATAACTAAGTCATGCTCCAACTTGTCCAAGTTTAAAGGGACTCATTGGCTGGCTAAATGTGGCGATTATCTGACTACAAAATATTCCAAGAGTAAAAAGATACGAGATCCAGGGTGGTCTGGATACGTCTTCAGTTTATTAGGAGCACAAATGCGCACTTCCACCTTTTCGGAGATCATCCCCTTAAGACAATCTTACAATCATTAAATTTTCTAAAGATTGATCGTATGAATAACTGTGGATTTCTAAGACTTTCTGCGAATCCTAGGGGGCATATCACGTAGAAATTTTAGAATGAAATAATCAAAGCCCTTGATATGAATAGCGATAGCTCTTAGAAGTAAAGATGGACACGAAAGAGGATGGTAAATGTTCTTTAATTCTCCCTCACCTCTAGGCTTCGTATTTCAATGCTCAATTTTAGCTGATGTAATATAAAGGGATGAGACGGGGGTACAATGTAATATGCGAATATAGCAAAAGGGGGGGTGTATAAGATCATTAATTTAGGTAAACATTAAATGGGAAGTGGGCGGAGTAACCACGGAATGTTGTGAAAACATTCAAATTAGAGGCATAAACGGGGGCTTTGTATACTCATTAATTAAGAATCTGAGCATATGTTACCCCTGAAGATTTTTGATTAATACGAATTTTCCCTACCTGTGGGGAGATGGGGGGTGTAACACGTAGGGAAAACATGCGGCAAAGAAAGCATATCTCTATAAAAAGGTTTAAAAAAAAAAAGAGGGAATTAAAACCGAAAAGAGAGAAGCCAAATTTCATTATTTCCGTGGGAAAATAACAAAGATACAAAAAGCATTTTCGGTTGTTTCAAAAGAGGATACGACTGCAATGTAATTTGCAAAACCGATAATTAGATCATTAAAAAATAAAAACCGTGAGCTCTGCATTGAATTATGATTGGGTGCATTTTATTTCACGTAAAAATCCAATTCTAAAAAGTTTTTTTATGAATTTTAAGTATGATAATTTTTGGCTGAGCTGTGCAAAATTCTCTTGTACATGTGCGTACAAATTGCAGTTAAAACGCGATTTTTTTCCCCTTTTTTTTACTTAAATTTTACTGTTGGTATCGGTTTTCAGTCGTCGCTGGAAGGTTTGACATTCGACAAATTTGGCAGGTTTGAACCTGCATTTTCAAATTTATACTTGTCAGTCGACAAATTTGACAGGTTGGAACCTGCATCTTCTTCTTATTGTGCCGTACCTGTGTCCAAGCGTAGGCGACCATCGAAGAGATTTTTAAATTCATCTCTATCGGGGGCAATCAGGGGACCTGCATCGTCAAGTTTGAACTTGACAGTCAAAAAATTTAACACGTTTGAACTTGCATTTTCAAGTTTAAACTTGACAGTCGAAAAATTTGACAGGTTTGAACCTGCATTGTCAAGTTTAAACTTGACAGTCGACAAATTAACTGATAAAAGTTAAATAATCTTCAGGGCTTCCGTGTTCTGCTCAGGCGTTCAGGTTTTTCGGTGAAAATTGGCAGTTATTAATTATGACGGTCGACATATTCCTTCAAATCATTACATGATTTACCTAATTTTTTCTTGATTAAATTGGCGCAAAATTAAAAAAACTGACAATTACCCCTCTTATAATTAAACCGGTCGATGGTAATCAGCGCACAAAAGTAGCCCCATTCTAATTTGTATTTTCATAAAAAAATCATAACGATCCGCCACTGTTTTTTATTTCTTCGTTTTCTTTTTATTTTTATTTTTCTTTTCCTTTCCCTGGCCATAACAACGCGTTCTTTTATATTTAATTCCTTGTCTTCATTAAAAGTTTTTGTTGTAAGTAATGTTTCTTGTTCTTCTAGAAACTTTAACTCCTAACCTATTTGCATTATTTTACTCAATTTGAGAGTTTCTCTAATTTATTAAATGGAGTTTTCTGATATTCTTGTCGACTCAACTTTCTTTTTTCGGGCAGGATTTTTCCTCGATTAGATTCACCCAAATCAGGGGGGAGGGAAAGGAGGAGAGAAAGGGGGGACAGAAACCTTGATTCAACTTCCGAAACTTCCCTTGTTAAAAAAAAATTCGAAAAATGCATAAATTTTTTTTTTTTTTTCGAATAAAATTTAACGAAGCGTTACGTTTGGTTTTTTCCTTTTCTCTTTAAAAAAAAATAATTGATTTATTGATATCGATAAATCACGGTAATCGTCTTGACGATGGTTAAATAAATCTTATTATTGAAAGCGTTTATTGAATGTAAATTGGTTTTTATTGATACGCAGCGTTAATTTCTTTTTTAACAGTTCAAGATGAAGAAAGCTTTTTTTTCTTTTTTTTCTCTGCTTAACACGTTTGAAAAAAAATATCAGATTTTGATAGACAGGAGAAAACAAAAATATAAAAAAAAAAAACTTTCAACTTTCTGACAAAGCACAAGATTCTTCTTCTTTCTTCGCCCGCCAGAAACTTAACAATTACATCCGCCAAACAATATATATCCGTGTTAGCTCTCCTTCGAATCAGTTGTTAATACCAACTGTCTTTCAATTCAGCCTAAAACTTTTTTTTCAACTTTATTTTCGTTTATTTCGTTATTTATTTATTTATTTATTTTTTTTTTTACACTTAAAAAAAATTTCCCAGCAGGGAATTCAAAAATATGCGCAATAAGCAGCGGGGAAAAAAAAATAAGATCAGATGCGATATATCATTCGAGATACATAAATTTCGCGGAGAAAAAAAAAAAAAAAGAAAATGAAGTTTTTCTGATAACAAAAACTTCCAGATGCAATCCCAATGGATCGGATTTAAAAAAAAAAAAAAAAAAAAGAAAAACTTTTTCCGCCGTTGCTGCTGCTACACCACCGCACTTTACTCCCTGTGCCAACAGTATAAATCTAACTCTCTTGATTTCTTCCCAGTATGTATTATCTTCTGTAATGGAGTAAACTTTTCGCCACAATCCTCAAATGAATAATGACTCTTCGTAATAATTTAACCGTCGACTTGAAACAAAAAGACGCCCAGCCCTGATGACCTAACTTTTCTTTATTTCTTTTATTTTCCGAGGGGCGGTGGGAGGGAAATGAAAAAAGTTGGAAGGAAAGTAAATAAATATTTTTTTTTTTTTATGGGTTTTGATTATTCGATTTTGAGATGAATTCATTTTGGTCTTAGACTTTGTTTTTTTAGTTTTGGGATTTAGTGTCAGGCTTTCTGATGGGCAGGACGGCCCAATAACGCGAACTTTTATAACTTAATAATTGTTAGGGTGACCCTTCTTAGAAGGCTAACATATTTTTGTGTTCTTCGCCATTTTTCGACGACTTTAAGATTCTAAATTATGTTTAAAAAAGCATGACCTTTGCAATTGTTGACCCCTCCCTTCCCCTTCGTAACAAAAATAAACTTCTTCTTACGGAGATTCAACATAAGCCTAAGATTTTGAGCTCCACCCTAGACTTTTTACGTAATTTATGTACAGCCCTCTATGGGAGTTCACCCACTGAAGCGAAGGGTCGAAAAACTAGAAAACCCGAAGCAAAGAATAAGAGTACCCTGTCAGGAAAGAAATATTAATATCTACAAAATATTTTTGAAATATTTTTCGATATTTTAAAAATATTACATAAATATTTTTCGATACTTTAAAAATATTACGTAGATATTTTCCGATGCTTTAAAAATATTACGTAGATATTCTCCGATGCTTTTAAAATATTACGTAGATATTTTTCGATGCTTTTAAAATATTACGTTGGTATTTTTCGATACTTTAAAAATATTACGTAGATTTTTCCGATATTTTAAAAATATTTCGTAAATATTTTTCTTTATTTTAAAAATATTACGTAGGTATTTTTCGGCGGCCCGTAGCCTAGTTCATAGCGCGCTCGACTCTCAATCATGAGATGCGACTCGTCGTGCTTCTATCCTAGTTCACAGCTAGGAATTTTTCTCAGGTCAAAACTAGTGCGTTAGTCAAAAAATCACCGGGTCACCATCCTTCGACAGGCGATGGCAAACCACCGAGCGGTTAATTGCCTCGTAAATCTCTCAAAAATAGCCGTTCGGAACCGGCGTTAAACTGTAGGTCCCATATGCCCGTGAGCGCACGCACAGGTGTATGTGAGAGATCATCACGCTCGTAATGGAGTAAAGGATTAAGGATATTTTTCGATACTTTAAAAATATTACGTATGTATTTTTCGATACTTTAAAAATATTACGTAGGTATTTTTCGATACTTTTAAAATATTACGTATATATTTTCTGATACTTTAAAAATATTACATAAATATTTTTCGATACTTTAAAAATATTACATATATATTTTCCGATGCTTTTAAAATATTACGTAGGTATTTTTCGATACTTTTAAAATATTACGTAGATATTTTTTGATACTTTAAAGATATTACGTAAATCTTTTACGATATTTTAAAAATATTACGTAAATATTTATTGAAACAATAAACAATATAAATATTTTTAAAATATTTTTCAACATTTTAAAAAGGCTTGTATTTTTAGGGTAAAGTAAATTATTCACGTTTTGTCAGTTTTTAATATTAAACTGTAAGTTTTTTTAATAAACTGTCAGTTAATATATTAAATGGTCAGTTTTAAAAGGCCAGTTAAATATTGTCAGTAAAATATATTATTTTGTCAGTAAGATATTTAAATTGTCAGTAGAAAAATACAATTGTCAGTAATAAATTAAAATTGGGGGCAAGTAAAAAATTTTCGGTCAGTTTTTCAAAGCAGGAAAAAAATCAACGTTTTTTTCCCTTCTTTTTTTGGGACACCTTATACATGCATTTCAATTGCTGTATATCAATAGACTCAGGTTTTGAGAGGTTTAAGTCTGATTGGTTTTGACTTGTTTTCGCAATAACGTATTGTTTTTCCTCGATTCAGTTCAAATGCTCGGTTGACATATTAAGACGTGTATTAAAACTCGATTCTAAATGTTTCACTCGGTCGGTTTCAATTTTTTGTATGTGATTTAATTTATTTGATTGATTACAAATTTTAATTCGCTTTAATTTATTTTCAATTTTTATTTATTTGTTTTATTTATTTTTTTCGTGTTTTGTGTAAGATTTTATCGATTATTAAAAAAACGTGCTTAATGGCTAAAAGTATTGATCAATATGAATCGTCATCTGATTCTGAGGAAGAGAATGAAAGTAGCACTAGTGAGGTTGTTCAGAAAAAGGCAAATCGAAAGCGAACATGGGAAATGGACAGCGTTTATGAAAGCAAGGAAAAAGCCATCGCCTCCGTAAAAGAAGGAAACATTTGGAGCTTTCATTTCTCGAACACAACAAGCGAAGGATCTAAAAGTTATTACAGATGCAATCGAGTGAAAAAAAAAGGCGAGCAATGTGCTGCAGGTTTATATTTATTCTACCCCAAAAAAACAGCAAAGTTTTTTTATTCAGGGCTGCTGCTGACCATTCGCACGATAATCTGCACTCACTGTCTAATAAACTTTCGGAGAAAATGAAAATGGAAACGAGAAAACTAGTCGAATTGCACGTCAAACCAAAAAAAATTTTTGAAATTTTAACAGAAAAAGGTTTGCAACCCAAAAACAAAGCGCAACTGTCAAATTATCTGGTAAAATTAAGGAAAGAATTGTTTGGACCGTCTGCAATAAGTTTAGGTCAGTTAGAACAATGGTGCATTGATCACTCTTTACTGCCTGAATCAGATGATGCTGCATTTGTCGTTTCCTACACCGTAGGCTACGAAGATGAGGAATTAGAGGATGACGAGGATGAGGATGAAAATGAAAATAGGGGTCCATATTTCCGTATCTTCGTTTCCACAAAACGGCTGTTAAAATCTGCTTCAATTTCCAAAAAGATTCACAGCGATGCAACTTACAAACTTGTGTGGGAGGGGTTTCCTATTTTAGTTGTCGGAACCACAGATATGGATAGACATTTTCATCCCTTCGGACTAGCCGCTTGTAGTAACGAAAAAACAGGGGATTTTATTTTCATTTTGAAGCTCTAGTGTCAGGAGTAAATTATTTAAATGAGGAAATTAATCCGGACTGTTGATTTCCGATGCTTCAGAGGCCATCCGGAACGCATTTCAACATGTTTTCGGAGCCGAAAAACGTCTTTTGATGTGTTGGGCACACGTAAGACGGAATGTGGTGAAAAAAGTGGAATCTTTGGCAGATAAAGAAAATAAAGAGCAGATTATGGAAGATATTGATACATTACAATTGTGTTCGAGCGAAGAGATTTTTGACAAAGCTGTTAATAATTTTATGAAAAAGTGGAAAAATAAAAAAGAAAACAAATTCGTCGATTACATGGTATCCGGCTGGTTCGGTGCATATAGGTATTGGTTCGAAGGGGCAGCTGATTTGACCCCGTCCACGAACAATGCTCTAGAAGCATTCAACTTAGTCATCAAAAGGGAAGAGACTTTTCGCGAGCGGTTACCCTTACCACGATTCCTTGAAACTTCATTGAAATCCTTTTTAAATGCTAGGGGAGGGGACAATGGTCCGAAAATTTTTAATTTTTTGGGTATAAAAGATCCATTAATAAGTTCAATTATTTTTGGAGGGAAAAGAACCCGTTTTTAAGAAAAACCCTTTGTCAAAAATCTCTTCGACTTATCATTTCCACCTTTCAATTAAGTCATATTGAGAAGATGTCATACGCTTGGGTGTAAGCCTCGATAGCTCAGTTGGTTAGAGCGCTGTCCGCGTATAGGACTTCAAGGCGTGCCCATGGCCTTCGTGGGTTCGAGTCCCACTCGAGGTGTGATTTTTTTCTCAATATTTATAACCATTGTCAAATTAATTCATGGCGTAATGCATGAGTTTTTCCGCGATTTGATTAATGACGGGGTTTTTCTTAAAAACGGGTTCTTTTCCCTCCAAAAATAATTGAACTTATTAATGGATCTTTTATACCCAAAAAATTAAAAATTCATTGAAATCCGTTGAACGGTGGTCAAAGGAGTACGAAAACAACAGCAGAATTTTTCATACTGTAAGAAGTCTTCATCTCAAAGATTGGACACAAGCTTATAATTGGGCAAGAACAAAAATCCCAGTTACATCAGTACCAAAGGATGATAGTTTCGAACGGTACTACGTTCCATCCGAGAAAGAAAAAGGAATCACGCAAGCAGACATCGACAACGTAATTTTTTTAAGATGGAATACTTTCGATCAATTTAAAAAAAGAGCCTTTAAGGTATATCTCGTGGACCTGCCAAAGGATGGAGCGAAGTGGACCGAAGGAGCTTGTACCTGCCCAAGTTTTATGAAACGATTTTTATGCAAACATGTCATGGGTTTAGCAATTAGGCTTAAGTACGCGAAACCCCCACCAAGTGCCAAAAATATTCCATTGGGGGAAAAAAGGAAGAGGGGCAGGCCGAAGAAAGCTACGAGGGCACTCCTCGTTGATTAAAAGTAAGTAAAAAAATTTTTACCGGCACTTTTACAATTTTTACTTCCAAAATCGCGATTTTTTACTGACCAAAAATGATTTTTATACTGACAATAAGGCCATTTTTTACTTGCATTTTAATAAAAATACTTGCCGTTTTAAATTAAAAAACTGACGAAAACTGAATTTTTTACTGACAAAAAAAAACTGACACTTGTGTAATATTTACTTTACCATTTAAATAGAAGCCTTTTAAAAATATTTTTGTGCTATTTTTTTAATGCTGACTATGCGTACGGACAGATCTTCCTTGTGTCCACTACGTATGTCAAATAGCACCAACCATCAGTATATTTACACCAGTTTTACTCTTCGGTCGAATTTTCTTAGGTTTTCTCAAATAAAATCAAATACCTACGCTTAGCGTTATGAAACTTAACAGAAATGTTCCGTCTTTCCAAATTAACAAAACACCCACCAAAAAGTGTTAGTTAGACTTGGTGCATGCGGAAACTTTTTTTTTTCCTCTCACTTGATCGACCCGATCCGGATTATAAAGGTAGGATTTACCATCAAAGTTAATTGTTTCCTACTTTAACTTTAGTTTCGATCGTTTCACCATTTTCCGAGACATAAATATTGACGTTGCCTAATTGATTCGGATTGCCGCCGAGGGATTGTTACGGTGCTGATTGTATAAACGAGGGAATTTTCCAGAACTGTATTTGTAATACGATTTCATGTTGTGGACGTTGACACCTATTTTATTGACAAGATCCGGATAACGGTAGAATTTTAATGGGACGAGCTTTTGGCGCTTCCTTTTCATCATTTTAATCAAGCTTTTTTTTTTTTTTATAAAAAAAAGGGATTTTGGAGTCATCGCTTTTAACCGGAAAAGGCAATAAAGAGGAACCGGATCCCGTGGAAAACAAACAATTTGAAAAGGACTGATGAATTGGCGAGGAATCTAGTTGCAGTTAAATCACTGGAACACAATGTGGGCGGGACTTAAATGGATTTATTACTGGCCACTCTTTTGTTTACTCCAGGACCATTGTCCTTTTGGGGGGGGGGGGGGGGGGAGTGGGGAGTAAAGGGAGTGAGGGGTCAGACGGGATTCTGAGACGGATTCCCAATGGAAACAATGAGCTCGCTGAGACAAATCTCGTTACTGCAGGTGTGTTAAATCACATTTTCTTTCTCGAAAAAAAAAAAAAAAAAAAAAAAAAAAAGTGAGCGTGAAATGAAAGCGAGACAAATGAAAGATGAGGAGAGATAAAAATGAAAAGAGAACAATAAGAATGGGGAACCTTGACAGTTCAATAACGACAAAACAAAATGAAAATATCTGTCAATTTGAATGTTTTGAATGTTTTCATTTTGTAAAGTTAGAGATATTGTTTTGACATAATGCTATCGATCCTTATTATCGAGCTCGTCATTTTTATATAAATACATATAAATTTTCTTTTTTACTTACTTTCTTCTTCTTCTCCTCCTCCTTCAAAATATCAATATACAATTAAGATTTATTAGCCAAAATATGTTTTTTTCGTATCAAAAACTTTTTTTTTTTTTGATAAATTCTCTCAAATTTACTACCAAATATGTTTTCAGTATAACAAAATAAAATTTTTGGCGCCTTTTCCTGGCGTGAGAAGTAGAAGTAATTTATTATCCCATACTTTCTTCTTTCTCGAAAAGAAAAAAAAAAAAAAAAAGATTCTTCCGTCTCTCCCTCTCTTTCCACACTTTATCGACTTTCGAGAAAACATAAAGAAGAAGAAAAAAATTTGAATTTTGGGGATTTCGAAACCAACGATTTTCGGCATAAATCAATGTAAGAATCTCTGGTACTTGGTAAACACTCAAATAACGGCATTAACATGTAAATGTAACCATACAGTAATTTAAACGGGGAGGGGAAGAGGAGCGGACATGACGCTGGCAACTTTCCAAATAGCTTTACGGCCCAAACGTGGCCTTGAGAACAAACGACTCGTTTTGTGCCTGCGTGCATCATTCAGCAATTTCGCCAAGTTATTTTTTTCATTTTACTTTTGACAGTACTTGCATTTAGGGTGGGATGGGAAGCAAGAGGTTTTTTTTTTTTTTTTTTTTTAATCACGTAAAAAATTTCATAGCCACGTGTCGTCCTTGAGTCTGAACCGGAGGGTATTGTAATCATAAGTTTCGGAGAAAATGGATCTCTGATGTCAGTCCGCGAGTTGTAAAATCGTGACATGTTAGAAAGAATGGGTTTGTCTAGTTTTCGGAGACGAATTTTACATGTGTGAAACAGAAGAATCTGATTTGAATTTGTAGGACGTTCGCTTCTCGTATGGACGACTTAGCTTTTAGCTGACAATTTTTTATTGTTGTGAGGAGCGAATGAGTGACAACAGTCACATTCGATGTTGGACTACGGAATAGGGTGGGTCGAAAATCAAAAATTTTGGATTTTTAAAATGCCTGATAGCGCAAACGCTGTGGCTTATCATTTGCAAATTTTTTTTTCCTTTTCGAAATTTTTTTTAAAAAGGCGTCTTGAGGGTGCGAAAGAGGGTCAAAGTTTTCGAAAAATTCATAAGGGATGAGAATTCGAATTTTAGATTTTTGTGAAGAAAGTACCGTTTCCTATCGGATTTTTATGGAGATTTTGAAAATTAAGTCGGTTCGTGTCTAGCTATTTCTGTTCCTGAGTTATTGTAAAAAATATGATAAAAATATTTTAGAGTTTTGAAATTTTTATGGCGAATCTGGTCTGTATCTCAGAACAGAAAAAGCTAGACGCAAACAGATTTCATTTTCGAAATCTGCGTTGAAAATCCGATAGGAAACGGTACTTTTTTCACAAAAATCCAAAAGTAGAATTTTCATCCCTTAATGGGATTTTCCAAAACTTTGGCCCTCTTGCGCCCCACCAAGACGCCGTTTTAAAAAAATTTTGAAAAGGAAAATATTTTTACAAATGATAAGCAGCTGCGATTGCGCTATCAGGCATTTTGAAATTCGAAAATTTTTGATTTTCGACCCACACTACTATAGAAGCCCGAAAGGTTCACGTTTATTGATTATTGTCGACTGTCAGTCAAGTTCAAACCTGACTTTGGCAGGTTTAAACCTGACAATGAATACTGGCTCGTTGCAACTTGACATTGTCAAGTCGCATCCCGCCTGCATTTATTGCTAAGTTTGAACTTGACATTGTCGATTTTGAAGTTCAGAAAGTCAAGTTCAAACTTGACAATGTCTGGTTCAGACTTGATAGTCGACAAATTAGCAATAAACTTTTTTTTTTTAAATTTTTTAAATTATATTTTCAATCATAAGATACAATATGTACATCGATTTCGTCTTCGTCGATGGCCTTATGGAGCTCTGAAAAAATCACGATACTCCGCCAGCGAGTAAAAGGTGTGGTCAATTAGAAATTTCTGGACCAAACCCTTAAAATTTTTTTGCCCTTTTTTTTCTTTCACTTCATTCGGTAGTAGATTGTAGAAAGAGGCTCCACAGCGCTTCACATTTTGCTCTGACTTTTTTAATCTGGTTCCAGGAATATAATACTCTTTAGCTTGTCTGGTGTTGCGCTGCGAGACCTCTCCCACAAGTCTACCCTCCCCATTTTTAATAAAATAGCAAATTGCTTCTAAAATATAGCAAGAGGGTGATGTCAAAATTTTTGCTTTTTTAAATAAATTTCTGCACGATGGGGGTTGAAAGTGCCCATTGACCAGTTCCCATTTTTTATTTCTAGTTATGCACCTAATTGCCCGTTTTTGGATTTTCAGCACTCTCTCCATATTTCCCGCACTAGAATTTCCCCAACATGTGATTCCGTACCTCATCACCGACTCGAAAAGCGCGCAATATAATGATTTCATTGTGTGGTCATCACAGAGCTTAGAAAGAGTATCCAGGAGATAGACTGCAGAACTGAGACGACCACACAATGCATCCACCTGTTCATTCCAACTGAGTGAAGCATCAATTATCACCCCTAAAAAAGTCGTGCTTGCAAGTTTTTTAATTTCCTCGTCCGCAATTTTGATTGCCAGGTCTATCGGTTCTTGCGGAGTTTTTTTTATTTGAAATACCACATACCCCGTTTTTCCCCCGTTTACGGCTACCTCATTGTTTTGGCACCACTCCTGTACATTTTCCACATCGTTTTCTACACTTAATTCCAGCCTATAACTGTTCTGATTTTTTGCTAATAAGTTTGAGTCATCCGCAAACAGGAAAGTTTTATTAAGAACAGCTGCTGGAAGGTCATTTATATAAATTAGAAACAGGAGTGGTCCCAAAACAGATCCCTGGGGAACCCCTCTTCTTATTATTCCTAACTTCGATTTTTCTGAGTTTACCGCTACATACTGCTCTCGATTCAGTAAGTAGGATTTTAGCCAGTCTAGTGCGCTCCCTCTAATCCCATAATTTTCCATTTTGGCTAAAAGTATTTTGTGATTGACAGTGTCAAAGGCTTTGCTAAAATCCATAAAAACCCCCACACTTCTTTCTTTTTTTTCCCACCCTTTTTTTTAAACAATGAACCTTTAGAGCTTCCCTATGATGATGATGATGATGGCGATGGCGTTCAATAAATCGGGCATATAAAGAATATTTGATACCGAACAGAAATATGTTTTTCCTAACAATCCTACGCGAAAAATGCGCAATTTAGTGGAGCAATCTGATGTTTATATCTTCAGTCAGGTTGCACGCATAATTATACGCCCGATTTATTGAATGGCATCATCATCATCATCATCATCATCGTCATCATAGGGAAGCTCTGAAGGTTCATTGTTTATTGCTAATTTGTCGACTGTCAAGTCTGACCCAGACATTGTCAAGTTTAAACGTGACTTTCTGAACTACAAAATCGGCAATGTCACACAGTAAAAAATTTTATGTTAAAATTAACATAATTATATTAAAATCGGTCTACATAATTTTTATGTTGTTTTCGTTTATGTTTACCTTTTGGAAAAAACAACACAAAAAATGTGTTTAGACCGATTTTAACGTTACATAATATTTTTTACTGTGCAAGTTCAAACTTGTTTAAACCTAACTATAAATACAGGCGAGTTGCAACTTGCAACTTGACATTGTCAAGTCGCAACGCGCCAGTATTTATTGTTATTATATTTATCTCCGTTGATTTGTTAAAAAAAAAAAACATGGCTGCCTGAATTTTCTTACGCCATTTTGGATGTGGATTATTAGCTCATTTTTTAATCATTCAGACATTTTTTTTTGAAGATTTAGATGGGATGAATTGAATGCCAAGCCACTAGTATAATCCTGACTTTTTTTTTTTTTTTTAAACGAGAGCCGTAATTTTACCTTGAGCATAAAACATTCAATTTGAACAAGTTCATGAGAGGAAAAAAAAAAGCGTTTTCAAGATTTTTAATTAAATTTCTGTGATATGCCTTTATCTATAACTCTTGAAAGGGATACTTTTACGCTCGAGTTTGAATGGTTACAAAAACAGGGGGTGGTTTTTATTACTACTCAGCAATATAAGGGAATCGAAATTAGGAAACGTGAATCTTTTAAAAGAAGAAAAATAAAATAAAAAAAGTTTTGCGGACGTTAAAAAAAAAATTGGAATTTTTTTTTTTTTCGATGTCGACGTCATCGAATTATGTAAATGGTTCACAACATCGGATCAAAATAAAATTAACGTGTTAAACCGATTTTTGTGGGGAAAGAGAAATAAGGCGGGGGGCGAGAGGGAAAGGGGAGTTGAAGAGGTCGGCAGCGAAAAAGGCAAAATTTTTTTATCGGATACCTATGAAAAGCCGCCAGGTTTTCGCGAACATAAAAACGCCCCCCCTCAAACCCCCCCCCCCCCCGTAAATTATATGTATTCTCTAACGTGGAATTTGTTTAATCCCACTTGTAATAATCTGATGACACGTCAAATATTTACAAAGTAATGTTAAATATTCCTATATTGAGTTTGTATTGACTGATGGTTGTTTTTTACCTTAAGTTGATATGCGGGGGGTTGGATTCGGAATGGGGGAGCAGGTCCATTTTACGTTTTCATAATCGATATATAAGAAGACTCTGGATAGCGTCGGGAGAAGATAGGAAACATACTTGGCTTTAGGCAAACATGGTCGTTTGAAGCATGTTTGCTTACAGATAAGTAAACCGTAATCGATTTACTTTATTTCGTAAAAAAAAAAAAAAAAAAAAACGACAGGGAAAAAACTTTTGAAGCCGACTTAAAGGTATTAGTTCGTTTACACCACTGGTTTGTTAGCCGGGCGGTGGAAAATTGTATCGATAAAAAAGAAAAAAAAGAAAAAATTAATTTTGTTTTCGAAAATTCGGTTTTTTACAAATAAAAATGAGATCGGATCGCTCCGTGCCAAAAAAATTTGTTATGTTTCAAAGGTAAAGATTCACAATTTAAGATGTATGATAAAGGCTTTTCGGGTTCCTAAATTAGATAATTTTTTAAAAAATTGAATGAAAATTGCGGGATTTGAACAAATTCTGAACGTTATAGTATGCATTAATCTTTTTAAAAAAATGTTTTCGCAATATAATAAAAAAATAAAACGCATTTAAATGTTTAAGGCTCGGGCTCAAAAAACTAAGCTCCATTTATCAAACGTAAAATATATATTGCACCGCACAGTTCCCATTAGGAAGCATAGTTGCAAATTTATTCAACAGACTGCGCTGTGCGCGATTTCTTGCTTCGCTTCCGCCATTTTGAATTTAGTTCCTTGCACGTAGTTTTTTTTCTATGCTTTGTGGTTTTATGGCATGTCGGTTTCGTTTTGGTTCTCCCAAGTCAAATTTTTTTTCTTTTCTCATTTATTCAAATAAAAAGTAGTTTAAATTTTAAAAGTGAGTTTTTAATATACCCGTTGTAAGTGTTTAATTTTTAGAGGATGAGGATAATCATTATTCAAGGATGAACTTGAAAATGGAATGCTCTTACAAGATAAGGTTAGGTTACAATTTTTTTAAATCAAATATTATTCTCAATGGCAAAATAATATAAAAGCACAAGCTCAGGAATTGTTTAATGAAATGCATCTACGAATATGATTAATTATGGATTTACTGCTTTATTGAATGACTGTTTGATGTTTCTAAGCTGAAATGTAAAATGATAACGGAATGGCAGATTGATGCAATTTTTATGAAGATGGTAAACAGTTCATGTATTTGGTTATTTTTCCACATTTATTAAGGAAATCGCAGGCTAAATCAGGCAGGATTTTTTAAGGACATTTTTATAGGTATTATTGAGTGAAGTTGTGAGTTGCAATTTCCAATTTTTACCATAGTTTGTTCCCAATAGCTTACAGCCTTAAGTTTATTAAATCTAAAAAATTTTTCTTGATTTTGCTAGATCATAAATTAATGTTAAATTAATTTTATTAAAATTAAAAAGTTGCACAATCGTTTTGGATGGTGATGTGTAAAATAAGCACTCTTTGATAATGATACATGAGTATCGAATGATTTTGCATGGTTTCCATTTATTGATGATGATGATATAATAATTATTCTGAGAATTTTATAAGGGACATGTGACCTTGGTTATGGTAATAAACAGGGCATTGCATAATTATGCAGGACTTTTGTCGATTGCATTTTTTTTGATCCAAAGGATTTCTCCGAACCATTTTTATATGTTTCAAAGAAGATAATATGAATCGTAAACTGTTGCTGTGTCTTAATATGTTTCGTTTGAAACCGATAAAACAAAAAATGATAAAACAAATACTAGATGGTTCTGATTTAAGTTTTGAGACTCAGATAATATGAATGGTAAAGAAGAAGATAATATGAATCGTAAACTGTTGCTGTGTCTTAACATGTTTCGTTTGAAACCGATAAAACAAAAAATGATAAAACAAATACTAGATGGTTCTGATTTAAGTTTTGAGACTCAGATAATATGAATAGTAAAGAAGAAGATATATGAATCGTAAACTGTTGCTGTGTCTTAACATGTTTCGTTTGAAACCGATAAAACAAAAAATGATAAAACAAATACTAGATGGTTCTGATTTAAGTTTTGAGACTCAGATAATATGAATGGTAAAGAAGAAGATAATATGAATCGTAAACTGTTGCTGTGTCTTAACATGTTCGTTTGAAACCGATAAAAAAAAAAATGATAAAACAAATACTAGATGGTTCTGATTTAAGTTTTGAGACTCAGATAATATGAATAGTAAAGAAGAAGATAATATGAATCGTAAACTGTTGCTGTGTCTTAACATGTTTCGTTTGAAACCGATAAAACAAAAAATGATAAAACAAATACTAGATGGTTCTGATTTAAGTTTTGAGACTCATTTTAAAAATAAAAATACTTTTAACCGCAAAAATACTTTTAATTGATAAAATATAAAAATCAAATTCTGCATGCAGAACTAATATCAGGGCTTGGAGGATTTAGGGGGATCATCAACATTTTTTGAAGCGAACAATTCCATGATTTTTGATTATTGAAAAAATTAATTTTAAGCATTATTGAAAATAATATTTTTTAAAAACATTTTTTTAAATTTTAATTAAAATTTATTTATCCCTTGACTGTTTTTTTTTTATTGTTATAACGTCTCCAATGCCTGGCTAACCCGCCGGTGATGTAAACGAACTAATACCTTAAGAGTTATTGAAGCAATCGCTTTTTTTTTCTTTACAAAAAAAAAAAAAAAATCTTTTCAGATATGAAAAAAAAGTAATTTTTGCTTGTTTAAAAAAGAAAAAAAAATCTTTTTGGTAATAGCTTCAGTCCAAGAGATATATCAAGTTTTTTTTTTTATATTTATATATATTCCGTAGTGGTTTCTATCTGAAATTGATCTGACTCAAGCGTTTTTCTTTTCTTTGTCGTGGCAAGATTTGTAGTCTCGCTTGGAGAAATGGAAGAAAAAAATGGTTTTCGATGTCAGAAAGGTTTTGCTACTTTTTTTTTTTTTTTTTTTTAAGGCTAAATAGCTATATTTTGTCAACGGGAATAGGAAAAAAAATGAAAAATAACTGCTGGAGAGACGAATTAAAAAAAAAAAAAAAAAAAATTAAAATCTGAGTTGCGAAATTTGAAATTCAACTCTGGTAGAATTTATAATTAAACGGGATGACTGCTGTCGAAAATTTCATTTGCATTATTGCTGTGCTTATCTTACGGTTTGGGATTTTTTTTTTTTGCAAATTGCATTTTATTCAATGAGAGCCCGGATTTCCAATCAATTTTTTTTTTTTTTAATTGTGCGTGTGTGTGGAAATTCTTTTTTTTTTTCTTTTTTTCGAAACATACTCGCCCAATTTATTTCGGTTAAACGATTTTGAGGGGTTGAAAAAAAAAAGTGATATTTAAACAGGGTAAATAGTCGGTCAGGTTTCTGAAATTTTTTTTGTCTTGTTGGTTTCTCTGGGAAAACTGCCCCGGAAAGTTTTCCCTCGGCCTATTTTACGTACGTATGAGATAATTGCTCAAGGCCGACATGGACGGTGCAATGTACGTCCCTTCGGGAGCGACCTTTGATTATATTTTCATGTTACCTTTTACATGCTTTCGAAAAAAATTATGTTTGGAAAAGAACGAATAAAAGATGTCAGAAATTGGCTAAAAATTGTGTTTAACACTTTGTGCTTTTTTTTTAAAATTTGATTTATTTTTTAGATAAAGGGAAATTTTGAATTTTCAAAATCTGGGTAATAAACCGCTTTGACTCTTTAAAAAAAAAATTCTCCAAGGAAAAAGTACCTGTTTTTATAACCGCACAAAAATGTCAAGAACTCATCAAAACCTAAAAAAAAAAAATAAAAAAAAATTTAAAAAAATGGGCCCATAACCTGTGATAACAGGTTATGGGCCCTTTTTTTTGTAGGTTTTCCCTCGTTCAAAAAGTATTTAAAGGTTTATTTCCCTGCAGCATCACCGGAAAGTGAGAAAGATGTTAAGGCTTCGGTTTTAGGTTATAAATTAAGTCTTTATTAATTAATCTCGTTTGCCTTATGGAACCCAGAAACCCGCCTGTAGTTGCCGAACGATTCATCCCCGAAGTTGATAAGAAGGGAAGAGAGAATTTGATATATTTTGATATTCGGGTTCCCTCCTCTCAACTATTTTCAACGGTTAAACAGGAAAAGCATTTGAGCTTGGGAGTCAACTGAAGCAAAACATTGGTGGTTAAATTAAAGACAACAAAACAGCCTAACTATTAATTAGCGACTCGGTAGTTGTTCCAACGTCGATCGTTTACACTAGTTTTAACTTCTAAACGTCAAAAAGGAAACGGGAGAAGAAAGTAAATGAAATTTTCTTGCGGAGGCTTTCAGAAACTTTTTTTTTTCTTTCCCTTACTCCAGACTAGCAAAAAAGTCTGATTAGAAGAAAAAGGTCATGAATTATTCGATATTGTAATGAAGGACGTCTCTAAGGATAAAAAGGAAAAGCGAGTTTAACTCCCCAAGGACGTCTTAGAGAGAGAAGAGAAGGAGAAAAGCGATACGACGACGAAAAAAAAAAAGGAATCGAACATGAAACCGATCCTAACATATAACCCGCTTAAACCTTCGATTTTCATTTCCCCTTTTTTCACCTACATTTTCAGACTCCACGAGCAGACACCGGTGGATGTAAAGAAAGAAACAACATGTGAATCTGATAAAATCGTTATCATATACTGTCCCTTGTTTTGTCGTTGCGAACTTCGTTCGTGTTCTTATAATTATTCGCAAACGATGAGCTTGCAAATGTTTAAGTCTGACAGCTTTTAAAGTTTCGTTTGACATTCTCATTATTTCGAGCTTGAGACCCCTAAAAACTTCCTTATGACAATGCCACGGCTTTTTTGCTTTCAAAATTCAGTTTCAAGATTTTCGTTTAGAGGGATATATTCTTGCCTCTGCAACAAATTAATAACTCGATTTTCCAATCTAGAAATTAAAATAAAAAACGGGGGCATTGGGGATTTTGAAAAGTTTGAATTTAGAGGAGTGAAGCTAGTAGCGCAATAAAAAGCTCAAAACCGAAATTTAGGCTTTTCATGTTGCAAGTTGCCTGTTTCTGGTTGTAGGCTGCATGTGTCAGGTTCCAAATTGCATGCCTCATGCTAAGAGCTGCATGTTTCATGTTACAAACAACGTATTTCATGTTACAAACAACGTATTTTATGTTACAAACTGCGTGTATCATGATAGAAGTTGCGTGTATCATAATAGAAGCTGCGTGTTTCAGGTTTCATGTTTCATGTTACAAGCTGCTTATTTCATGTTACGAGTTGCGTGTTTCATGTTACAAGTTGCGTGTATCATGATAGAAGCTGCATGTATCATGATAGAAGTTGAGCATTACAGGTTGCATGTTTCATGTTACAAGCTGCTTACTTCCTGATACATGTTTCATGTTACGAACTGCGTGTATCATGATAGAAGTTGCGTGTTTCAGGTTACATGTTTCATGTTACAAACTGCTTATTTCATGACACATGTTTCATGTTAGAAGCTGCGTATTTCATGTTACAAGTTGCGTATTTCATGTTACAAGCTGGGTGTTTCATGTCACATGTTCATGTTAAAAGCTGTATGTTTCGTGTTACAAGCTGTGCGTTTCATGTTTTTGTTGCATGTTTCATGCTACAGTTCCAACCTCCTCCTCATTCATTTTCCCTGAACAGGGTGTTAGGAGGAGGTGGTATTTTTAAGACGAGGCCCTCTCCTGGCCTCCCTGTCCTCCGCCATTTGGACTGCTTGTAAGAGTGACTCCCAACAGTTAAAGTTGCATGTGTCATTTTAAAAGCTGCATGTTTCGTTTCGGTTGGGAACTGCGTGTTTCATGTTAGAAGCTGCGTGTTTCATATTACAAGCAGCGTTTTTCATGTTACAAGCTGCGTTTTTCATGTTACAAGCTGCGTGTTTCATGTTACAAGCTGCGTTTTTCATGTTAAGAGCTGCGATTTTCACGTTACAAGCTGCGTTTTTCATGTTACAAGCTGCGTGTTTCATGTTACAAGCTGCATCCTTTATGTTGCATCTTGCAAGTTTTCATTGATTTTGTTTTATTGTTGCTTTTTATTTTATTCGTTTTTTTCATGTTCACATGTTAGATCGTCAAAGAATGACGCTAATGTAACATTTCTACAAAGTAAAAGAAGCCTATTTTTTTGAGACTACAAATGATTTTCAGGGGGTGTTTAAAGTCCGAAAAAATTGGCGGCGTAATAAAGGACTAACTCTCTCATTTTTAACAAATTTTATTTCAAAATCCGATGAAATAATGACGAATAAAAAATGACTAGAAATTAATAATTGATTATTTAATTAACTTAAACTTTTGGACTAATCGACTGTAAAAGCAAAACCGCAGGGTGAACAGGGTGGCTACTTTGGAACGAAAATCCTTGTTGTCCTGTACTGCTTTCTTAACATGGTTAAGAGCGATCACAGATACCGTGACTCGACCATCACTTTTACTAATTCCACAATTCCTTGCTATTAAGCACTTGAACACTAATCCTTACAGTCCTTGTCACACCTTTGCATTATAACTAATCTCTCTAGCTGACGTTTTGCCTGATAGCCTTTCATTTTCCTCTTAGGACGGGCAGATATCTTTACTTCGCAAAGTCCAAACCGCCGGGAGTAATGATTTCTCTCTCCCTGGCCTTTTACTCTAGAGCTTCCTAATGCTATCAACGTTTATTGGAAAATGTAAGATCATCTGTAACTCTCTGATGATCTTTATTTTATTTTTTTTTCTCTCCGTCTTCGAACGTACTCTCTACTCGATAAAACACGCAGGATAATCCATCTGAAAAAAAAAAAGAGGCGAAAACTTTTCCTTACAGGAGAAAAAAAAATCAAAGTAACAAGGACGGTATTTGTAGTGAATAAGTAATGTTGTACTCGTTTATCCGACATGAATGCCAAGAAAACAGAAACAAAAAAGATTCAAAAAGCTCTTTTTTCAAAGAGAATTGCCGTCATTCGTGATTTCTGGAAGGATGAAAGGCAAACGGGAAAACGATTCGTTCGTATGTTTAACAGAGGAATCTGGTCTAGGCTTGTATTTTTTTTTTTTTTTTTTTTTCGTTTAACAAGATTTTTTTGGCGACTTTCCGAAACTTTATGTTACATCCGCTGTGTCGATCTGTCATTTTCGTGGCAGAAGTCATAGGTGAAAGAATAGGAAAACAAAACCGGTTTCTTCTTTCTTTTTTTTTTTTTTCTTTTATTTAATGGAAACGTTTAATTTTTATTTTTTTATTTTTAAAAAGTTCTTTTATGTAAAGGGGAAAAAAACCGCGGGAATAATCTCTTAAACTTGACATGAGAGGAATTTATGGTATTTTCACAGCTCGCCGATTTTCGCCGAATTAAAATAAATCACTGACACGGGATAACTGATTCTTTTCGATCGATTTTCGATATTTTCTCGTGTTTCATGTAAGGACCAACAAGATGTAAAAGGTGTGCAGGAATTTAAATCGAATAAAAAAAATGTGAACGTGAAATAAAAGTAAATGAAAATAAAAAATACTCCTGTAAAAGATAATAATAAAATAAAATGCAATGAATGAAAACATGCAAAATGCAACATAAATGTGCATCTTGAGACCTGATATATGCGGCTTTCAACCTGAAACACACAAGCTTCCAACCTGAGACGTAACATGCAGCTTTAAACATAAAACATGCAGCATGTAACATTAAACGTGCAACTTGAAACATGAAACGCACAACTTGTAACATGAATCGAGCAACCTGTAACATGAAAAGCGCAGGATGTAACCTGAAGCACACAGCTTGTAACATGAAACACGCAGCTTGTTACATGAACATTCAGCTCGTAACATGAAACAAGCGTCATGAAACGTGCAGCTTGTAACATGAAACACGCAGCTGGTAACATGATATACGCAGCTCGTGAAATGAAATACGCAGCTTGCAACATAAAACACGCAGCTGGTAACATGAAATACGCAGCTTGTAAAGTGAAATACGCAGCTTGTAACATGAAACACGCAGCTGGTAACATAAAATACGCAGCTGGTAACATAAAATACGCAGCTGGTAACATAAAATACGCAGCTCGTAAAATAAAATACGGAGCTTGTAAAATGAATTACGCAGCTTGTAACATGAGATACGGAGTTTATAACATAAAACATTCAGCTTGTAAAATAAAACATGCAGCTTGTATCATGAAACGTGCAACTTAAAACATTTGTAACATGAATCCAGCAACCTGTAACATGAAATATGCAGCTCCTAACATGAAACATAAAGCTTGCAACATGCACTTTTAACATGGAAAGCGCAGGATGTAACCTAAAACACGCAGCTTGTAACATAGAACACGTAGCTTGCAACATGAAACACGCAGCTTGTGACATGAACCATTCAGCTTGTAACATGAGATACGGAGCTTGTAACATAAAACATTCTGCTCGTTAAATGAAACACGCATTTGATAACTTGGAATACGCAGCTTGTAAAATGAAATACGCAGCTTGTAAAATGAGATACGGAGATTGTAACATAAAACATTCAGCTCTTAAAATGAAACATACAGCTTTTATCATGAAACATTCAGCTTGTAACATGAGATACGGAGCTTGTAACATAAAAAATTCAGCTCGTAAAATGAAAAACGCAGCTGGTAACGTGAAATACGCAGCTTGTAAAATGAAATACGCAGCTCGTAAAATAAAACATGCAGCTTGTATCATGAAACATTCAGCTTGCAACCCTTAACATGAAATATCCTTCCGGCATGAAACTTGACATGCAACCTTATGTTATTTGTTCAAATTGTTGCCAGTTTGGAGCCAGTGCTTTAAAATGCCTCGTACGGGGATCCTGAAGCATACCAGAGTCGTAAAATCTTCGTAAAGCTCCCCGATGACTTCCCTCAGGACCATCGTTTTTGGTTGAAATACTTTTCAGAATAAAGCCCTAGACCTTCACACATTTTGCGGCGCTACTTCTTCTACAGTGCAAAGCAAAGAATTAGGGAAATATAATTCAGTGGAATTTCCTAGAGCTCCCCAAAGAAAGAGGGGACGTTCCGTAAATGGAAAGTTTCCAGGAATTTTAAAATCGGCTTTAAAGAAATTCTTGCCTCCGCATTTTACTGTTCAAACCGAATCTTTTCAACGGATTTTTTTTTTTTTTAAAGAATAAAATTAAAATTTTTTATGTGGGAAGAGGGGGGGGGGGAAGATAGCCTCGACGAAAAATACGGTTCCAAACATAAATTTGCATTTAGTGCAATAAATCGAAGGGAAGTAGTGTGAGGCCATGATCGGGATATTTCGAAGGCAGGTAAATGAGGCCATTCATCTTAGGAAATGGGAGACGTGCCGTCACGTGGCACGGATGCTTAACGAAGGGAGTAAAAGAAGGAAGGGGATAGGGGGGGCAACCCCAGAATTAATAGTATCCAATTGCTATAGGTAAAATTTAATCTCGAATTAAATAGAACGCCCCCCCCTTTTCGAAGGAAAAAAAAAATTGAAAAACATGTTTTTTGATGTATTTTTAATATCGATGCCGGTGAAAAAAAAAACCGAGAACTTTTTCCTAAAATTAACTTCGAAGAAAAAGGAGCACGTGACGCCCGAAATTCATGATCCAAAAAGTTGACTTTGCTACTTTATCCTTCCGTCATTATCATTCTTATTTAAAAAAAAAAGTTTGTTTCGTCTTTTTTTTTGTTTAAAAACCGAAGGCGAAGGGGGGGAGGAGGGGGTAGGAAGGGCTTCCGAGTTCGGGACGACCGATATCGGTTAGTTTCCGAGCCATCAACTTTTATAAATTGCAAAATCGTAATAAAATTTTCCCCGCGGATTAAAAACTTTGGAAAAAGCATAAAGTTGCATTAATTTAGTCGATGTAGAAAAGAAATTAGCTCCTCGCAAGTTTTTTCCCCTCCCTCCCTTCCCTTTTTGTACCCCTCCTCTCCCGTCAGACCAAGCTTCATCTTGTTCATTTTTAGTACACGGAAAATATGGAAATCAACCAGACTTTAAAACGCTTTCAACTTTTTTAAGAAACAAAAATTTTTAATTTTAACCGTTGAATATGGATTTTAATATTTAATAATTTTTCGCGCCCGAATTAAATGTAATGAATTGAGAGAGTGGGGGGCGGAGTGGGGGGCTGGGGGCAAGGGAAGGGAAAGATTGAATTTTAATATTTTTCGAAAATGGTTCATAATTAATTAATTTCTTCTTTTCTTTTTTTTAGGTAAGTCTTAACGGAAAGAAAACACGGAAAAGTAATGCGGTAAGAAAATATCGACAAAGAAAAAAAAAAACTGGAAGCATTTTTTTTTTTTTTTTTTCCGAAATCACTCTCACACACTAAAAATAACATGTGCGACTGACGTTTCATTACCGTCTGCAGTAAACCTTTTTTTTTTCCTCCCTCTCCTAAATACTGGGACTCTAATTCGATCGTGATTCTTTTGACTTTTCGAAATTAAATCTCCTAAGAAAAAAATAATAATAAATAAAATTCTTTCCGGAAAAGAAAAGTGGAGAGCAAAAAAAAAAAAAAAAAAAAAAAAAAAAAAAAAAAAAAATCCAACGGCACTTTTCGGAGAGAAAATAAAATAAAAGGGAATGATTTATCTGAAAAGCAAAGTAAAAGGAGCAACATCGTTATTGAATTGGAAAGGCTCTTATCATAAAAACAATAAAAGTGTCTATATCCCAGTGAGAAGGTGAAGGAGGAAGGAGCACAGGGAAACATGCTTAATATAATGAGATAAACTCGAAACGGCCATTGAACACACATGCTGCACTTTCCCTCGTTTCGAAACGAAAACTGTTATTTCACACAAACATTTATTACTCTTGAGCTATTGAGAATAGTTTCAGACTTGTTTTTTTTTTTTTTTTTTTTTTCCTTTTAAAAACGGACCTGTTTTTGTTTCAGTCCTGGTTTACGACTGAGATATGAAGAAGTTTAGAGAAGAATGGGTTTTCCGATGCTTTATTCCAAGGTCTTTTTCTTTCTTTTTTTTATTTTGAAAATGCAGCGCAGAGAAAATAAACCGAGTTACCGATTTTAAAAAGGATTGTTGAGGAGAAAGCTTTTTTTGGTGTGATTTAATTGGAAATGGAAACAGGCTAGGCGAAAAGGAGAGAGGGTTCGAATTTTGAACATTTTTTTAAGGATAAAGAACGATGAACGAGTCGCTGATTTCCTTTTCAAACATCTAAGGGAGACAGTCCTGGACTTGTGCGCTTAGTTATTTTTTTTTTTTTTTTTTTTTTTTTTTTGGAAGAGAGAAAAAAAAAACATTTTTTGAATTTTGGTGACGAACCCCCTTGATTTTGTTTCAATGCCTGTAAGATTACCCCAAAAAAAATTTCAGGTCAATCGGTCGCCATTAAAGGAGGCCCCAGGGGCCCGAAAATTTTCTAAAAGCCCATACAAGGGTTAAAAATGAAATTTTTTTGTAGATGATGAATTTAAAGTCGAAAATTAGTTTTGGTGCATGGTTTTTGAGCTACTGGCCGGATTTAAAAGCTCTGCAAACCTTGTTATTCATTTTTGCCTGTGGCTCAAAAATCATGCGCCAGAACTAATTTTGGACTTCAAATTCCTAATCTACGCAAAATTTCTGATTGGAATCGACAGTCTTTTATGCCCAAAAAAAATTTTCATTTTTGGCCCTTTATGGGCTCTTCTATAAGAAGAAGAATCTTATAGGCATTGGAACAAAATCAGGATGGTCCGTCACAAGAATTTAAAACTCGGTTTCAAAGAACCACTTTATAGAAAAAGTTTTGACTTGCAACCAAACCGGAATGTTTCATAGCAAAAACAAAAATGCTTCATGACAACGGACAGTTTGACAAGATATTTTTATTGTTTTCGCAGGATTTTTAAGAAAATGTCTTGTTAAAAGATTCTGATGAAGAATGTCAACAATAATATAAAATTTCACCTTTTTTTCCGTTTACTCTTCAAGTTTGAACTTGACATTGTCAGGTTTAAACCTAACGTTAAATATTGGAGGGTTGAAATTAGACAACGTTACGTTTGAACTTTAATATCGTCAAGTTTCAACTAGAAATTGTCAGGTTTAAATTTTATCTTGTCAAGTTGCAACCCAACCAGCCTTTATTGTGAAGTTTAAACCTGACAATGTCAAATTGGAACTTGACAATGACTGGTTTGAACCTGACAATGGTTAGTTTAAACTTGACAATTGCAGGTTTGAACCTGACAATGACTGGTTCAAACTTGACAATGGCAGGTTTGGACCTGACAGTGTTAAGTTCAAACTTGACGATGGAAGGTTTTAACCTGACAATTCTTAGTTCAAACTTGACAATGGCAAGTTTAAACCTGACAATTCTTAGGTCAAACTTGACAATTGCAGGTTTGAACATGACAATGGCTGGTTCAAACTTTACAATGGCAAGTTTAAACCTGACAATTCTTAGGCCAAACTTGACAATTGCAGATTTGAAGCTGACAATGGCTGGTTTCAAACTTGGAAAGACTGGTTTGAACCTGACAATTGCAGGTTTGAACCTGACAATGACTGGTTCAAACTTGACGATGGAAGGTTTGAACCTGACAATTCTTAGGTCAAACTTGACAATTGCAGGTTTGAACCTGACAATGCTTAGGTCAAACTTGACAATTGCAGGTTTGAACCTGACAATGCTTAGTTTAAACTTGATAATGGCAAATTTGAACATGACAATTCTTAGGCCAAACTTGACAATTGCAGGTTTGAACCTGACATTGGCTGGTTCAAACTTGGAAAGACTGGTTTGAACCTGACAATGCTTAGTTCAAACTAGGCAATGGCAGGTTCAAACTTGACCGTTCACCGTTGACAAATTGGCAATAAACAATGTCCCTTCAGGGCTTTTACATACTGGTATTACGATATTAAAAATTATTTCCCGGATACAGGTGTTACCGGAACCCGAATCGCAGTAGCAGTTGCTGAGCTTCAGAAAAAATTTTTTTTTAAAAAGCCCTAAATAAAAATTTAAAAAAAAAAAATCTGTCGACTAAGCGCATTAAATAAATACATAATTTTTCAAATTACTTTCTTTCTCCTTTGTGATTGAGAATTCAGGTGTAATCCGAAGAAAAAAAAAATAAAGAATAAATTTTGTTTCTTGCATCATTAAGCAAAAATCCAAATAAGGAGGGAAAAAAAGCATTAAGAGTGTAATTAGGAACCGAGAGATTAGAAGAGAGAAAAAAAGAGAGAGAGAGACATTGATCGGGATCCTATTGAAGAGAAAAATGACGGCTCAATGAATCGATCGCGATTAATGAATCGCATTTCACCCCCGAGTACATCTCTCAGTACAAAGGAAGAAGGAAAAAGTAACTCATTAATATTACCGAAAGGAGGCAAAAGCAACTTAGAACAAAGAAGTTTTAGATGGAAACATTTTTTTCGGTTTTTCCCTCTTTCAACTTGACCCAGAACCGGCTTTTTTTTTTTTTTTTTTTTGAAACTTATTGTTTTACCGGTTGAAAAGAAGAAAAAAAAAGAACTGAGAGCTCGGCCAAAAAGCGAGAGAGATCCTCCCGGGGGTGGAAAATAAATTTGATCGCCGTTTGCCTCCGTTCCTTGTTCAAATATTACGCTGGAAGTAAAACGTTTTTCATGTAGACGGAACTTGATCAAAATTCATTTTCAAGGACTTGTTTGCTTACTGGGGGAGGGTTTTCTCCGTTCCCTTTTAAAGTTTCTTCCAGTTTTAGAAAACGAAACCAGCCCCCGTGGCCAATGTTCATTATCAATCGACAACACGAAAAACTAAAAGTTAAAAAAAAAAAAAAAAAAACGTAATTGTAAAAAGACACACGTCCTCAAAAGGGGGAAAAAAAATCGTCGTGTCAGCAGAAAATATGAAATGGTAAAAGTCTAAAGTAAAAAACGAAATTCCTTTTGATTTCTGTCTTGAACGGAACGAAAGAACGTGTTCTGGAAAGCCGTCAGTAACTTTTCAGATAGATCGTTATTATTATTTTGGTCTAAGAAAAACCCTTTTCCAAAACATTTATCTCCTCTCTTTTCTCCTTTACTTTGACATTTTCTTTCCACGGGTTGTTCATTGACTATTTATTTTTGAACTCCCTTTTTCCTTACGTAATTAATTTTATTTGTTTCTCAGTTTACCTTTTCATTTTGGATTTTCTTTGGAATTCGTTTTTTTCTTGAAATAAATGTGATTTCCAGGTTTTCTATAGAGAAAAATAAAGTTAGACCGACTGTATTGAAAGCAAAGTGAAAGAAAGGAGGTCCGTTAACCCAAGGATAACGCTCAGAAAAATTTCCATCCTAATCCAGCACAGTTTAGAGGTTAGGGCTTAAAATCAGAGGATGCCCCCATTCCAGGGGAAGGGGGGGTTCAAGCGACTCTGAAATCGAAAAATTGATTTTAAAATTCAGAATCTACGGCTCAATAAACGTCGGATAAGAAGAAGGAATAAATCAATAAATTATGTAAAAATCATGTATAATTGAACATACATAAAAAATGCATAAATTATGTATATATATAAAAAAAATTCAGTTTTTTTTACCGGGAATTTTTTTTCGTCCTCCAATATAAATGTGCATGAATTATGCATAAATAAGTCTGCATAAAATGAGAAAAAAGTTGAATGAGCATGTTTGAAAATTTTTCTGCTTTATGACGTAAAAAAAATTAAATGCATAAATACGGAAGCCCTGAAGGCTCAAGAATATATGTTTTTTTTTCTTGTTTGTTCCGGAACTAACAATTTTAAATTCACTGCCTGTTCCGGAACAATAAATGTTTGTTCTGGAACTGACTGCGTTTAATAATTAACTTGCTTGTTCCGGAACATACAATGTTTAACAAGTAAATTACCTGTTCCGGAACGGAACAATTTTTATTGATTGTCTGTTACGGAACAAACAATTTTTTTATCAATTGTTTGTTCCGGAACTAGCAATTTTAAATTCACTGTCTCTTCCGGAACAAGAAATGTATGTTCTGAAACAGACAGCGTTTAATAATTAAATTGCTTGTTACGGAACAAACAGTGTTTGATAAGTAAATTGCCTGTTCCGGAACAGAACATTTTTTATTGATTGTCTGTTCCGGAACTAGTACAGTCAAACCTCCATAAGTTTCCCCTCTATAAATTTCCACGGGCGACTAGGTAGTAATCGAACGTACCCCCACCCCTTTTTTAAAAAATTTAAAGTGGCAGACGGAAAAAAATTTTTCTGTTTGTTTATCAACTAAAAAATAAAGAAAAAGTAAAAAAAGTCAGTTTTTTTAAACAGAAAAAGTTAATAATATTTGAACTATTAGATAATAAAATTTTAGATTGTTGATTTACTTATATTTGATTTTTTCAAAACATTCAATGTTTATAAACAAATCTTTTGTTTGTAGGGGAAATCGCCATTTTTCTGGCAGTAGTGGAGGCACTCCATAAATTTCCAACCTCTTCCCCTACAGCCCCGAAGGCGGAAACTTATGGAGGTTTGACTGTAACTTTAAATTCACTGTCTGTTACGGAACAAGAAATGTATGTTCTGAAACAGACAGCGTTTAATAATTAAATTGCTTGTTACGGAACAAACAGTGTTTAATAAGTAAATTGCCTGTTCCGGAACAGAACATTTTTTATTGATTGTCTGTTCCGGAACTAGTAACTTTAAATTCACTGTCTGTTACGGAACAAGAAATGTTTGTTCTGAAACAGGCAGCGTTTAATAATTAAATTGCTTGTTCCGGAACAAACCATTTTTGGTTAGGGTATAGCAGATGGCTTTTTTTATATTATATAATTGTATATTTTTTTATTATATATAATTTATATATAAAAAAAAGCCTTATGCTTTACCCTAACCCAATTTTTTATTGATTGCCTGTTCCGGAACTAATAAATATAAATTCACTGTCTGTTTCGGAACAAGCAATGTCAGTTCCGGAATAATTAAATTGCCTGTTCCGGAACAGACAATTTTTTATCAATTGCCTGTTCCAGAACAGACAATTTTTTATCAATTGCCTGTTCCGGAACTAGCAATTTTAAATTCACTGTCTGTTCCGGAACAGACAATCAATAATAAATTGTCTGTTCCGGAATAAGCAATTTGCTTATTAAACTGGAACAGACAATGTTTGTTCCGTAACAAGCAGTAAAAAAATATAGATACTTGACTTTTTAGGGCTTCAGTACATAAATTATGCATATCCAAATTTTCATGCTGAAAAAGATTATGCATAAATGTTGTAAAAATTATGCATATCGAAATTTTGGTGCTTAAAAAATAAGCATAAACTTTTGCAAACATTATGCATGTCCAAATTTTTTGTGTAAATGGTACAAAAATCATACAATTTTTTATATACATTTTTTGCGTTTGGCAATACTGGCACTACAGATTCCTGTATTTTTGCAATCCCTATTTTCCAGGCCAAAAAAAATCTTTTTTTTTTTTTTCGTTTCAGATTTGAACTGGTATTTTATTTCACATTCTAAAGTTTATTTAAGAATAAATTTCAATAGGGAAAGCCAAAAGCTTTTTCAACCGGAAACAGATTTTTTTTCCCCCGATAAATCGTATTCTCAATTTTCTTCAGGTATATATATATATTTTATATATATAAAGGTCAACATATAAAAACTCTGACCTCCAAGAAAAAAAAACCATAAAAAATTTTCGAAAATGAAAAAGAAAAAAAAAAAAAGTTTGAAGTGGAGCATAAAATTTGAAGCAGTATATCTGTCCTCACCGTTTAGTTTTTTTGAGACTTATGAAGTTTCGTTATATATTTTTTTTCCTTTCGCTTCCACTCTTCCCGAAAACGATTTTAATTCAATAAAATTTCCCGAAAGATTTTTTTTTTTTTTTATACGGCAGCGACCTACAATATTTTTTTTTTTATGAATGGAAATCGGAGGACATAAATAATCAATTATTGTTCCTCTCCTAGGTAAAAACTTTTGTTGAACTGCGTAACCTTTTTTTTTTATGCGCGATGATAAACAAAAAAAAAAAAAAAGTTCCATGGAAAATGAAAAACAATATTTTTCTCCCTCAGCATTCCATTCAAACTCATAAAAAATATGAATCCAATTTCACGCGGTTATTCCCGTTCTCAATTTTCCCTGTATACATATGCAGAAAATGAAGATAGAAAAATGTTTTCCCTCCAATGCCGGAGCCAATTCCCTTCGTAATATCAAAAAGATTCGCCCGGAAAAAAAAAAGAATTTTTGGACATTTATACGCGAAGGGGTATAGAAAAAAAAAAAAACAGACGCGGCGCCTTATGAATTACATTTGCGTTTCATGCCGTGCCGATTTTTCTTGTGCTTTTTACAAATCCAGTAAAGCTTACATACCGAAACGGTAACTTTGGCAAAGTTCCTCATGTGGAAAAAATAAGTTAGCTCTGGTTTTGAAACGTGTGTTTTTTTTTCTCTTCTTTTTCCCGAACTACCTGCTCCGACCTCCCACTCCTCCTCTTTCTCTCTCTCTCTTTCTGTTCGGACTCCTCATTTCGTCGGAAATCTTACATCCTGTTTTTTAGTTTTTCCCTCCCCTTTTTTTTTCTGTAATTTTCAAAGTTTTTATTTCTTATTAACTTTTCTATCAAAACATTTCGATCTCAAGGAAAAAAAAAATCGTGGAAAATATAGAATGATTTAGTGTCGTTGCAAGGAGCGATTACAGAATTTGGTTGTTTTTTTGAGTCCCTATATGACGTAGTCGCTGAAAATGAGGACTGAATTTGTAGTCCTTTTTTTATATTTTATATAAATGCATCACGCAGAGGCTTACCGACAGTTTTTTGAGTTGTATTTTGTGCAATTAGAGCCGTATTTTGGTGCAAAGGAGTTCATTTTCTATCAGAAATTATCCGAAAATTTCAAAAATAAGGTCAAGTTGCACAGAGTGCACCCAGCCAAGTAATATAAAAATTTTAAAGAATAAACTTGGCTCCCTTTTTTTACACGATGTGTTTTGTTGGGATTAATTTTACACTAATTGGAGCCATTTTTATGTACGAGCCGAAAGAGGTGTAGGAAGTTTAATAACAGCCTTTTTTTGCTCATAAATAAAAAATAACTTCAATTTTGAAATTTCCGGAAAATTTTCAATTTTTAAATAAAAACCGTCTTCATTTTTGAAATTTTCGGAAAATTTCCGATAAAAAATGCGTTTATTTTTCGTAGAGGTTATGCTTATTTAACTTCCCCCCCCCCATTTTATGCATAGTTATTTATGCATAATTGTGATGGATGATGAAAAAAAATTTTTTTTTCGTTTTAAGAATTTAACTTCTTGATACATAATTGATGAAGAACTTAACATTTTTTTTCCCGGAAATGTTTTTTTTTTGTCATACTGCAATAAAATGATGCATAAATTATGCATAAAATGTTTTAAAAAAGTTGAATAAGCATAATATTAGCAAATCGTCCTCTTTTATGATTTAAAAAAATTGTAAGCATAAATTATGTAAAAATTATAACCATCCAGATTTTTATGCTTAAACAAATTATGCATAAATATGCATAATTTTGCGAAAATTGGGCATATCAACATTTTCGTATAAATAATACAAAAATAATACCTTTTTATATAGGTTACATTTTTGGACTTTTTTTTTTCAAATTTTTCATACACTTTTCGCATCACTTTTTCGTACGGCTGTCTAGATAAATTTAGATACTGTCTGGATGAATTATAAGTGCCATTTATAAAATAAAAACACGCCACTGCCATTACGATGCTATGTCATTCAAACGAAAGGATGTTTGTTTTTGAATGAAATTAACGTTAAGAGAAACTGTGCAAGTGGTTCAACGGTTTCCACTCGCTTTAAGGTTTTTCGTGTTGGAATTTCGTCATCGCAAATAGAAAGCGCCCTTTAAGTCTAAAATCAATCCTCTGGCAAAGAGAGGTACACAAAATTGTTTTGTTTCAGTCATGTTTGCTGCACAGGGGGGTCTGGACTGAAGAAGAAAAAAAGGCGAATGTCGGTCCGTTGGCCCAAAGCTATTTTTAAGATAACGAAATCTAGAATCGTGAGCAGCTAAAGAAGAGAGAAAGCACTCGCTTTGAACAACTGAGGTCTGGTACTCGTCGGTCTGTCCTCCAGGACCTGCAGGATATATCGGTAGAGGTCCCTCTACCGTAGGTCCCGCTAACATAGGTACCTCTACCGATATGTCTTGACAGTGTCCCGCTCACTTGAGCCTTCGGGACATAATCACACTAGTGATTAATGGTTGCCCAGTTAGATTACGAACCTTGTCACTTGAACGTATGCGAATCCTGCGAGTAATCAGATCCCTTCTAGGGCCTAGGATTCGGCGTAAGAGCTTATGTTCGAATACCAACAACCTCTGTTGAGCCCTGGTGGTCAGGTTTCAAGTGTCACAGCCCTACGTGACTACAATACGGATTATGGCATTATAAATTCGGAGTTTCGCTCGTTTAGATAGAACTCTACTACGTAGGAGATGGCCTAACGCAAAATGGGCAACGATTACAATTTCATCACTACAGTGCTTCAGGTGTCAAAGTTCGGACGACAAGGGCTAACTCACGCAAAAACTATCAGACTGGTGCTAAAACTCAAGGAAAAACGAACTGTCAAGACTAAAACTAAAAAGAGCATTTATCCTTTTCCTTCACGTCATCTGAAAGTCGCCCCCAGGAATCGTAACTGTAGAATTTTCAAAAGAGGCTTTGTTTTGAAAGTAATTTATTTAACTGTATTTAAATCCTTTATGACAGTGAGTGTGCGGTCTTGCAGGATCTATTCGTATATCGGCTGTCCTCAAGGAATAGTATATTACAACACAAGAGCTGCAAAAGAAAAAATTGTCCGTCGAGGCCGATTTTGAGGCCCGAGCCGAAGGCGAGGGCTTTAAAAAGGTCTCGACGGGTAATTCTTTTGCAGTTCTTGTGTTGTAAGCTACTTTTCATCACAAAGCACAGCGCAATAAAGGTTTTTCTAAAACGCACTAGTGCCGAAAAATAAGTTTTCTGCACTGAGTGATGAAAAGTTATATAATAGCTGTGTCCCACCTTGTTTTATCTGCGTAGGTTGTGACGAGGATAGAGAAGGGAATTGAGCTACTTTTTCAACCCAAAATCCATGCTCTATTTTTGCCAGATGCCTTTCTCACAGATTATAAAAATTGTTCCCGATTGAAAATTGCGCACAAGAATCAACATTTAAATTCTTTTTACGGTAGAATCAATGACCTGGTGCGCCGAGCTGCTAATCTCAGAGACATCTAAAAGGCTCTTATTCCACGGTCTCCCTTCACCGGAACCGGCAAACCTTTTTCCCTTTTTTTTCATTTAATATTACCTATAAACTTCATGAAATGGCGAATGCGTTTTCACGAGTGCGAAATAACTTAAATTTATTATCAAACAACCCCGAGGGTTGTTATATTTAATGTCCTCTTCAGTTTCCCTTACAGAATCGAGCCAGCGATATACATGCTTTTTACACCTATTTCACTTTAAAAAAAAAAAAAAAAAAAAAAAAAATTCTCGCTAACCGGAAATGGAAAAAATCCGCCCCCATATTCTTATAAGAACGTAGACCAATAGGCTATAATTTACTGCACAGAAGTTTGCCTCACCATTCCGTAACACTTATCTTTTACAATAAAGGAGATATATATACGCCTTTACGCGACCTCAGCTCTACCCTTAACGTTATTATGCTACATGGCGTTGCATTGCTTTTTTGTCGCATAATTCATTTTTTTTTGCGTCTCTGTGTGTGAATACGTGGCGAGATTTAAAATGATTTTTTCCGAGAATTTTGTGAAATAGAGGAGGAGATTGGTGTAAGGTTCGAAAGTTATACGGCAACACGGTTTTCAGAGTCTGAAAGGATTGAACTAAAGAAATCTACTGCGGCACTGTTAGTACGAAAAAGTCATGCAGAAACTGTATAAAATTTTTACAAAATAAATGCAAAAAAATTAGTGTAAAAACTGTATTATTTTTGTATCACTTATTCAAAAATTTGGACATGCATAATTTTTACAAACATTACGCGTATTTTTTAAAAGCACCAAAATTGGAATAAACATAATTTTTAAAAAGTTTATTTAAGCACAAAAATTTGGTTATGCATATTTTTTTAATAATTTAAGCATATAATTTTTTTAAAATTATTTACGCATATAATTTTTTAAAATGATATACGCATATAAATTTTTTTAAATAATTTTCGCATATAACTTTTTTTAAAATGATTTACGCATTGCATAAATTTTTTTAATACGGCCTTGGCCGTATGGTTGGCCGGAAGCCTTAAGGAGGCAAACCCTCCACCGGCTAGGGGTGCTAGCGGCTAACAACCGCTACATCCTGAATCTTTTATTGTTACGATTCATCAAAGAGAAAATACCGGACGGATTCAATTACGACGACTCAGGCAAAGGAATGGACAACTCAAAATTGGTACCCTCAATACACGAAGTCTGAATAAGCCAGGTTCTTTGCAGAGCCTTACATCCGTATTTGAGAAGTACTCCATCCAAATTGCGGCATTGCAGGAGATTCGGTGGACAGGGACGGGGGATTTGAAGTCTGGCTCGTTCACAGTCTTTTATAGCGGACACGACACCAACCGCAGCTTTGGAGTTGGCTTTGCGGTAGCACACGACATGCTACCAATCGTGCTTGACTTCCGTCCCGTGAATGAAAGAATATGTGTCTTACGAGTGAAAGGCCGATGGTTCAACGTCACCCTTATTAACATCCATGCGCCAACCGAAGAGAAGATGGATGACATCAAGAATGATTTCTACGACACCCTCGATGACGTCTATAACCGATCCCCTCGTCAGGACATTAAAATCGTTCTTGGTGATTGCAATGCTCAGATCGGCCGGGAAGAGGGTTTGCGCCCGGTAATTGGCCGACATAGCCTGCATCAGAGCTCCAACGACAATGGCCTCAGAACTGTAAATTTTGCCACGTCAAAAAACATGTCGGTGGTTTCTACGATGTTCCCCCATCGTGACATTCACAAAGGGACTTGGAAATCGCCTGACGGGAGAACTGTCAACCAAATCGACCATGTGTTGATAGACCGTCGACATGCAAGCTCGGTACAGGACGTTCGTACTTGGAGGGGGGCTGACACGGACTCTGACCACATGTTAGTCATTTGCCGTATTTCTATGAGGATATCCAGTAACCCAGTAAGGTGGCAGAAGAGAGTCAAGCGGTTTAATACGCAGAAACTCGAAGTAGAGGAGACGAAGAACCGGTTCCAAATAGAGCTAAGGAACTGCTTTGACGCCTTGAACCTGGATACGGCGGATGTTAACGAGTGTTGGGAAGAGATAAGAGATGCCACAAAGACTACGGCTGTAGACATTCTCGGACACCAGACACGCAGACGAGCCAAACCCTGGCTCGACGACGAGTGCGAAAGAGCTATTGCGAGACGCGGTGAAGCGAGGCTGCTGGCTCTCCAGGATGCTGACGACGAGGTCAAAAAAGAGGACTATGCTGCTCAACAGCGTATTACTCGTAACCTCTTGAAGGCAAAGAAAAAGCGGTTCGAGCGAAATCTGGTGGAACAACTAGAGACCGAGAGCACTTCAAGGAATAGTAGGCAGTTTTTCAAACAACTGAAAAACATTAAAAGAGGGTTCCAACCCCCGGACACGGGGATCGTTCGATCCACAGATGGGATTCTGTTAAGTGACCCACATCAAATACTGGACAGGTGGAAGGAGTACTTTCAAGATCTATTAAACGTCCCCCTTCCCGCTGACCCATTGCCCCCCATACAACCTAGGGATGACCTACCCGATGAGCCCGCTGTCTCCCTAGAGGAAGTAAAGGAAGCTGTGGGGAAGCTGAAGCTGAGGAAGGCGTATGGGGTGGACGAAATTCCCTCAGAACTGTGGAAGCATGGCGGAGATTCTACATACGAAGTACTGCATTCGCTTATTTCTAAGATTTGGGAGGCTGAAGAACTGCCTGACCAATGGAAGGAGGCTCTAATCGTTCCCATCCACAAGAAGGGGGATCGAAAGGAGTGCGGAAACTACCGCGGTATCTCATTGTTATGCACTGCATATAAGGTACTCTCCTATATTCTTTTGCAGCGTCTGTTACCGTTAGCAGAAGAAGTCCTTGGTGAATACCAATGCGGCTTTCGGCCGAATCGGAGCACGATAGATCAAATATTCACGTTACGACAAATTCTGGAAAAAAAGCGCGAATATAATAGCGAGGTTCATAATTTGTTCGTCGACTTCCGGAAAGCCTATGATAGCGTGCATAGGGAAGGCCTCTTTAACATCATGGCCGAATTTGGCTTTCCAAGGAAGCTAATACGAATGGTGAAGGTCTGTCTTAGCAATGTGAGGTCGCGAGTCGTAGTAAATGGAGAAATGAGCGATGCGTTTGACGTTAACACCGGACTTAGGCAAGGGGACGGGTTGTCACCTCTTCTCTTTAACCTAGTTCTAGAAAAAGTCGTTCGATGTCTGGAGAACGTCCCTGGAGGTGTGGTTCTGGGGAGACCTATTAAGGACTTAGGGTACGCCGACGATCTTGATCTGTTAGGGGAAACCCGAGAACAAGTTCGAAGGCTATGCGGAGAATTGTTGAGTACGGCTTGTAGGGTAGGGCTTGAGGTAAACGAGGGAAAGACCGAATACCTGGTTATGGCGAGAAACCGGCAGGATGAGGCTCCTTTGGACGTTGGGGATCTGAGATTTGGAAATGTAACCGAATTTCAGTATCTCGGGTCTCTCGTTACCAGCGACAACGATACCGATTATGAAGTCGCTGCACGCATCCAAAAGGGTAATCGATGCCTTTTTGCTTTAGGGCGTCTCCTTCGCAGTAAAGCTTTATCTAGAAAGGCCAAAATCCGTATCTATAATGCCCTGATTCGCCCTGTGGTCACTTACGGCTGTGAAACGTGGAATCTTACCGCCCGAGCGTATAAGAGGTTGGAGGTGTTCGAAAACAAGGTTTTGAGAATTATCCTAGGGCCTAGAAGGGATCTGGCTACGGGGCGCTTGAGAATTCGATCGAACGACGAGATCCGTCAACTCACTGGTCAGCCTCACATCACTGGTGTGATCAAATCAAGGAGACTTCAGTGGGCTGGACATGTCGCTCGTGCGCCGCCTACCCGCTATATAAGACAGGTCCTGGATAACAGACCGACGAGCCCTCGGCCTTTAGGCAGACCACGACTTCGTTGGGAAGATAATGTGTCGGCTGATGCGGGTCGGCTGGGAGTCCCCGATTGGAGGACGGCTTGCCAGGATAGAGCCGCCTGGCGTTTTGTCTGTGATGCGGCAATAGGGCTTCATGCCCTGTAAACGCCTTATGTGTGTGTGTGTGTGTATATAATTTTTTAAAATGACTTACGCATATAAATTTTTTAAATGATTTACGTATATAATTTTCTAAGTAATTTATGCATATAATTTTTTGAAGGACTTACGCACATAATTTTTTAAATAATTTTCGCATCGCATATAATTTTTTTAAATGATATACGCACATAAATTTTTTAAACGATGTACGCATATCATTTTTTAAAGGATTTACGCATATCATTTTTAAAGGACTTACGCATATAATTTTTTAAAATTATTTACGCATAGCATATAATTTTTTTAAAACGATTTACGCATATAATTTTTTTAAATAATTTATGCTGTGCCTCCACGAAAATACCATACCATAATTAATTTACCATTTATGATACCATAATTAATGATGGAATAATTATCGTTCGAATTCGAAGTACTGTACTTTTTTCATGATTCAAACACGCGGACTCAAATCATTTGTCTTCAATTTGTTTACTTGAAAATTCTTTTGTAAGAGAAAATCAAAATAATTATTAATTCTCCAAAATGTGGGAAAAAAATTTCAATTTTCCCTTACGAAAAATTTTTCAAGTAAACAAATTGAAGACAAAAGATTGAGTCCGCGTGTTTGAATCATGAAAAAAGTACAGTACTTCGAATTCAAACAATAATTACTCCATCATTAGTTATGGTATAATTAATTATAGTCTAATTAATTATTTTCGTGGAGACATAGCATTACCATATAATTTTTTTAAATAATTTACGCACATAATTTTTTAAAAATATTTATGCATATAATTTTTTAAAATGATTTACGCATATAATTTTTTAAAATGATATACGCATATAATTTTTTTAAATGATTTACGCTTATAATTTTTAATGATTTACGCATATAATTTTTTAAAATGATATACGCATATAATTTTTTTCAATGATTTACCCGTATAATTTTTTTAAATAATTTATGCTGCTTCTCCACTATGTCTCAAAATTAATTTTCTACAATTAATTTTCAAAAATTTCCGGAAGTACTGTGCTTTAATTATTCAAACATGGATTACGAATAAAGAAACGCAATGTAGCAAAACTGGCCAAAATCATTTCTAAAACTTGGCTCAGAAGTCCATAGAATAAAGCCTAGTACTTCCGGAAATTTTAAAAATTAATTTTGAGCCATAATGGAGAAGCGGCATTACCCATTTAATCTTTTTTAAATAATAAGTTTCACAATCACAGTTTCCAACAACTGTGATTGGGCTCAACCGTGTCCCTGAAATCGTAAAACCTGTGAATATTAATATTTATGCAACATTTCCAAAACATTTCAAAAAGTAATTTTAATGATGGCGTTCGTCTAAATGTAGCATATTTTATTTTTATTCTCGAAAGGCTCAATCTTCAATATTCAGCCTTTAAATTTCAGAACAAAACATCTAAAACAATAATTATCATATTCAAATTTTGAAAGTATATTTTTTTTTTTCTCTTCTCAGTGCCTCTCACAAAACGGTTAATTAAGGCTCCTCCGAAACAAAAGATAACCAAACAAATTATCGGTTTGTTAGTAAACAAGGGAGGAAAATGTAGGCGCCCTCATTCATCTATTCTGATCACTCGCTACAATTTTTGCGGAGGTGAGAGGGAAATTCCGGGGTTTTAAACGGAATTTTCAGTTTTCTATTTATACAATTTTTGAAAATAGAAATAAAGGGGGAAAACTTGGGGTAACCTAAAGGGGATGAATCTTAATCGCATCCCTTTAGAGAGCACTGGGTCATTATGCTGGTTAATAATTGATTATGATCACATTGGAAGGTTGTTGCCTGCAAGGAACCCCCCGGTATGTAGCGTGTTTAAAGGTATCTGGAGAGAAGGCTTTAACAAGGAAATCAGGGAAGATTACCAGAAAACCAGCCTCATTGTTGTGTACTATATTATGGGGTCCGGTTTCAGAGGCAAAAGGGGGGGATCCAACGTGACACGCGCCATGTTGCGCGCGTTTCATACCACGTGGTCCTTTACGATCAATAACGCATTTCACGCTGTTCTTATTCCTCCGTTTACTATGCTACATGCTTTATTCAGGATCGGATTGTACCCCCAGCTCCCGTTTAAACATCCGAGGCTAATCTCAGCAAATTTTTTTTCTTTCTTTTTTTTTCCGAGGAAAGTTACTGTTCGCATTATTATTATTATTATTATCATCTTTCTCTCCTCTTTGATGAGGGTCGCATCTTAAGGTGGTAACTAAAGTCGAGTAAGATTCTCCGAGATTAAACAATAATCTTAAGGCGAACTTATTGATTTTAGATCGTCTTTCTGACAATGCGGCATGTTTCCATTATTACCGTTTCTTGCAGCTGGTAAAGTAAGGTTTTGGAAGAGCATCCTGGTATTTGCTGGAGATATCCGGGGCATTCCTGGCTAATAGTGCCAACAGCTCCTATTATGATTGGGATAATTCTCATCTTCAGATTCCACAGCCGCTCAGTTTCGATTTGCAAATTTTTATATTTTAAGAGCTTCTCCGCTTGTTTAGCCGGGATATTGTTGTCAATTGGGATAGCTACATCAATAATAAATCCGCGTTTTCCTTTTTTATCTTTGATAACTATATCCGGCTTGTTTGCAGGTACTTTTCTATCTGTGTGGATCTGACTGTTCCATAAGATCGTAGCTTCGCTGTTATCCAGTACTTGCTCAGGCACGTGCTCATACCATTTCTTTGGAACCTGGAAGCCATAAAACTGACAAATTGAGTGATGAATTCTGTTGCCAACTTTATCATGCCTTATGATGTAGTCATGTTTGGCTAACGCCGAACAGCCTGATATAATGTGCCATACGGTTTCGCTTTGTTCTTTACACAATCTGCATCTCTCGTCTATATTCTCTTTGAGTATTCTTCTCCTAAAGTATCTCGTGGCAACTGCTTGATCCTGAATGGCTACTATCGAAGCTTCCGTTTCTCCCTTCAATGTACTTCTTTTCAACCAATTGTGTAGCATTTTTTTCTCAATCCAGTTCGCGTCGGTATCCCTGCAATATTGCCCATGCATTTCCTTTTGTTTCCATTTGTTCTCTCTATTTGCTTGGATAGCCTTTTTGACTGCTGCTTTATCACTCTGCTCTGCATTTTGAATATGGAGATCGTTTCGAATTTTTTGGGCTTGCTTTGCCACCGACTTAGTCACTGGGAGTGCGAGGTCTCCGTGTTTTATTATGCTAACAAGATCGTCATTTTCCTTCTGGTCGATATAATTGCACAAGGCAATTATAGTCGATTTGAACCGTTCTTCAATCTGCATAAGCCCTCTACCTCCTTTTTCCCTTGCTACATATAATCTGTCGACATCAGCTCTAGGGTGGTGAATTTTTCCCATCGTAAGCATTTTCCTTGTTTTCCGGTCTAGCTGTTGAATCTCTCCTACTGTCCAATTTAGTATACCAAAACTGTAGGCCAATACTGGTACTGCTAAGCTTCCAATAGCTGATACTTTATTCCTGCCCGTAAGTTCACTTTTCAATATAAGTCGAACTCTTCTACCATATTCTTTCTTAACTAGGTCTTTCATTTTTTTATCATTCACTCCGTCAGCTTCTTCCATCCCAAGATATTTGTAGGTCTCTTCCGGCTCAAGCTCTCTGATGGTTTTCGCTGTGTCTAATACTACTTCTTTCGATTGAATGGTTTTTCCGTTTATCATGGATAGTTTAGCACACTTTTCAATACCAAATTCCATCCTGATGTCCTTGCTGTAGTTATGAACAGAAGCTATTTGCTTTTCTAACTCTTCATCGTTTTTGCCAATCAGTTTCAGATCATCTATATAAAATAAGTGACTGATTTTTATCATACCAGCAGCAAGCTCATACCCCGTAGAGGTAGCATTTATGACATTTGATAGCGGGAATAGTGACATACAAAATAGTAAAGGAGATAATGAGTCACCTTGAAATATGCCTCTTTTAATTTTTACGTTTCCGGCTTCTATCTGTCCGCTTTTCGTATTTAACATTAGTTTCACTTCCCATTTATTCATTAGTTTTCCAATGTAATCTATGATTTTCGGGTCGATTTTATATAGTTTCATTACGTGTAATAACCAGCTATGGGGTACACTGTCGAATGCCTTCTTATAGTCTATCCAAGCGATACTCAATGACTTTCTTTTTTTTCGGCAATCATTAGTTATTATTTTGCTGATTAGCAAATGATCTTTGCATCCCATACTCTTTCTTAGGTTGCCTCTCTGTTCAAGCGGATACACTTTGTTTTTTTCTAGGTGATGATAAAAATTTTCACACAGAATTGATGTAAGATTTTTATAAACCGTGTTCAAACATGTAATTGGTCTATAATTTTCCGGTTTATGCGTTTCCGCATTTTTTGGTATTAATATCGTATTTCCGCTTGTCATCCACGTTGGAGTATCTTCGATGCCTGCGATAAGTCTATTATAAGCCGCTGCTAGATGCAAATGAGTAGAGGTAAGCTTTTTAAGCCAATAATTTTGAATTCCATCTGGACCGGGAGCTTTCCAGTTTGCCGTTTTCTTCAGGGCCTCCGTGACCTGCTCTTTTGTTATGATAACCTCCTCCATATTTTCAATTTTTTCGTTCTTTCTCTCTTGTTCTTTTATCCATTCCGCTGATTCTTCATGTGTTTTCTCATCTTGCCACAGATCTGTCCAGTATTCCCTTATTTTACTTTCGCTTGGCGGCGTAATAACTTCGATGTCTTTGCTCATGAGTTGTTTGTAGAACCTTTTCTGATCCCTTTGAAAAGTTGCATTTTGTTGTTGAAACTGTGCTCTGGCTTTGTACCTCTTTAACCGGTATGCTTTGGCTCTTAGTTTTTGTTTTAGCATTTCCATTGTCTCCACTTCTTCCCGTTCCGAATTAATGCTATATTTCTTGCGAAGTCTCCAAGCGATTTTATCTATCTTTTTGCCCTTCCTTTTGTTTCTCATTTCTGTTAGCCACGAGATTTCTTTCCTATATTCCGTAATCTGGCTTTCCAAGCGAATCTGCCAGCTTGGTTTAGCTACCGGACGTCTTTTCGCCTCCTTGTTTTTCATCCCCAGGCTTTCGACTGTTACTAAGGCCGCTGCGTATACTACTCTGTTAATATAAGAGATGTTCGGATGTCCTTCTGCATTAAGGATAAGCGCTACAGCTTTGTCAGCAATTTCTACTCTGTATTTAGTGGTATCGTTTTCGGAAATCTTCGGTATCTTCTTTCTTATGAAGTCGGTCGTGGATAAGTGATTCAGCTGTTCTTCGATATCCCTCTTAGTTATTTCGATTGCTTGAACTTGTCCTGACTTATCTGTTTCCGACTGTTCAGCACCTTCTGGAGGTTTTGATGTTGATGAGATGTTGTCTTCTTGCTTCCCCGTCTGTATATCTCTTTCGGGTACTCCTTCGTTTGGGTTTCCTGTAGCGCTATTGGATGTGTCCCGTTCTCTGATGTACTTTTTTACCTCTTCAAGTATTTTTGCGAGCTCGGCCTCCGTAAGCTTATTTTGCTTTTCTATATATCTTCTTTGAGTTGCCAAAGTGTTTGCTGTCATATTAGGTCTTGTTTCCGGGTTCCTGTTTCTCCATACATCAAAGGTTTGCTTGATATTTGTAGCTCCCAGCGTTTCCAAAACGAAATAATGGCTCCACATTACTTCAATGTATTCTTCTCTGCTCCATTTACTTCGGCTACTGGATTTCTTTTTTTCAGTGCCTTGCTGTAGGTTCGGCTCCTCGGATCGGCCACTGTGGTTGTCCCCGTCGTGGTTTCGGTCCGTATCTTTGCCAGCAGAGGTATCGTTTGTAGGCGCCATTTCGGACGTTTCGTTCCTATCCGGTGCAGATTTAAAATCACTATCACAGTTGTTAATATTCGAGTTTGCATTTTCAACTATCTTCAGCAGATCGAAGTGACCTCCTCCGACCTCGCCCGTTAGCAACAGGTTTACCGTGGTAGGGTAGTCCTTCTTATGTATTACACGTGGTTCATCCTTAAGCCTAATATCCTCATTTTTTGGCTTGTTTTGTACTGTGTAGATGTTTATTTTCACCTTTTGTGTTTCGCTTAGCGCTAACGCTTCTATGCTTGTGCCATAAGTTCCCCTTTTGGACATATAAGAGCAGTAGTTCAGTTTGCTTTTTAGCTTCTCATCTTCTATTAGTATGCAACTTTGTAAGTTCTTCCAATTTTTCTTGATGTACTCTACTGCTTCCTCTCGTAGGGTCAGATGGTAATCTTCATGTCCGTAGAGTGCTTTGCTTACAGCGCGAAACATACAGTTTCCGTCTCCTATTACTGATATAATTTTAAAATCAATCTGCTTTCTGCATTCGTTTCCCGCTTTAGAGTTTCCTGAATCCACACCGTTTTCCGTTGTTCCATGGCCATGGTTGTCAGTAGCTTGATCAGGCTGCCTATTCCCATGCCGCCCCTGATCCTGGCGACACTCGTCCGAGGCTTTGGTTATATCGTCGAAAACCAGCTATCACCTATAGGCGGGAGGTTACCCCGCCTATGGGGTGACTCGGGTCACCTTCCCCGCCCGCGGGGTCGTCACTCCCCGAAGACAATTTGTTGCCCCCCTGCGGGCTTATTATTATTATTATTATTTTTTTTTTTTTTTTAAGAGAAAAATCCTTCCCCCGGCGTTACAATACAAAAGGATAAAAAGGTGTAATAAATTTTGCAAAAGCTTTCATAAAGTGGGGAACAAGTTTTAAAATACGATGAAAGTTAAGTCAAAAACAAAACAAAATTCAGTAATAATGGGAACCCGGAGCTGAAAAGAAAGGAAGCCGGAGCTGTAATTTATATGCAGTCGTCGGAATCAGTTTTTCCGCTTTTCCAACCGTCCGGGTTAGGATTTTTTTTTTTTTTTTTTTTGGAGAAAACTCTCGTGTTGGGTTTCGAGGACGATTTTTATCCTCATACATATACGGTCTTGTTTCAAAACATTTCGGAGCATTTCGAATTCATTTATTATTTTTGATTCGTTTCGGGACGAATGGTCTTGTCTATTAATTTTCTGGTTTATTCGAGTTGCACTAATTTTCCGTTGTTTCATTTATCAACCTTTTGTGATAGAACCGTTTAACCTAGGCTTCATCCGCGTCGGAGATAACTTTGGACGGCGGTAAAAGCCATTGTTTGGATAATTTCGAAACGATTAATCTTAAAAAATGACAACTTTGTTCCCTGACGAAATTTTGTTTTAAATGAGTTAAAAAGTTGCGGATGCTTTTTTAGTGTCTGAACTGAGGAAAAAAGGTTTTATTTTTAAAGGGGAAATTGGTCAATCCATTATATGATTACGTAAGATTGAAATGATTCCCCTGTTAGAAACAATTAAAATTAGTTTTGGTATTTTTGTCTTTCGCTTCCACATCAAAATATTTTTTTTTTTTTTACTTTTTTTTTTTTACTGAGAAAATACAGTTGGAGCATCTTTATCAATATGTGTTTTTTTTTTTTTGCTCGTGAGAAGGTGGCCAAAAAAGTGACCAAAAATCAAATAATATTTTATTTCTAGGAATAATGTTGAATATTTGTTTAAAATTTTTTTTTTTGGAAACTACTCTCCCCCTGCCCTAAGAAATTCACTGAATATCTGTATGTATAAGCAAAAGAGAGCATTTGAGAGCTGATAAAAAACCTCCGATTCTGATTCCATTCCGATTCCGATGCCGATGCCGATGCCGACGCCGATGCCGATGCCGATGCCGATGCCGATGCCGATGCCGATACCGTTTCCCAAGATTGTTGAATATTTTTTGGGGTGATTCTGATTCTGATTCCGATTTCGTTTCTGATCCGATATTTCCAGAAATCGTGTGCTCAGTATTATATTGTTCTAGTTACACTTCCCGGGTTGACACGCGTTTTTCATAAGCTAAGTACAGGGGACTAGTGTCAACCTGGGAAGTGTATCTAGAACCATATAATACTGAGCCCACGAAATGTGATATTCGTAAAAAGCGTTTGCTAATACTTTTCATCTCAATTTAAATCAAAATTATTTTTCGATGCTTTTGTGATTCCGATTCTGATTGTGACGCCGATTAATCCGATTTCGATTATGATTCCAATTAGTCTTATTTCGATTCCAATTCCAACTAATCCGATTCCAATTCCAACTCCAATTAAAAATCGATGTCGATTTATCCGATTTCAATTCCGATTAAAAATCGATGTTGGTTAGTCCGATTCCAATTCCAATTCCAATTCCAATTCCAATTATTTTGTTTAATCCCTGTATTTTGATAAATAATTGTTAAATTTATGTCAGTCAATGCCTATTAAAATTCGATGCCGATAAATCCGATTCCGATTCCAATTCCAATTCTAATTAATTCGATTCCAATTCCAATTAAAAATCGATGTTGGTTAGTCCGATTCCAATTCCAATTCCAATTAAAATTCGATGCCGATAAATCCGATTCCGATTCCAATTTCAATTAAAAATCGATGCGATTCCAATTTCAATTAAAAATCGATTCGATTCCAATTTCAATTAAAAATCGATGCTGATTAACCCGATTCCAATTCCAATTCCGATTATTTTGTTTAATCCCTGTATTTTGATAAATAATTGTTAAATTTATGTCAGTCAATGCCTATTAAAATTCGATGCCGATAAATCCGATTCCAATTCCAATTAGAAATCGATGCCGATAAATCCGATTCCAATTCCAATTCCAAATAAAATTCGATGCCGATAAATCCGATTCCGATTCCAATTTCAATTAAAAATCGATTCGATTCCGATTCCAACTCCGATTAAAAATCGATGTCAATTAATTTGACTCCGATTCCTATTCCAATTCTATTAAAAATTGATCCGATTCCAGTTCCAATTAAAATTCGATGCCGATAAATCCGATTCCGATTCCAATTCCAATTAAAAATCGATTCGATTCCAATTTCAATTAAAAATCGATGCTGATTAATCCGATTCCGATTCCAACTCCGATTAAAAATCGATGTCAATTAATTCGACTCCGATTCCAATTCCAATTAAAATTTGATTCGATTAAAATTTCAATTAAAATTCGATCCGATTATTCTGAGTCCAATTCCGACCTATTTTTGAGCGAGATTCCGATTGCTTTAAAAAAATTTAAGATTCCGATGCCGATTCTCAAGATTCTTCAATATTTTTCGGGGCGATTCTGATTCTGATATTTTCAGACATGTATTAATCGTAAAAAACTTTATAAATATTTTTCACCTCAATTCGAACCAAAATTATTTTTCGATATTTTTCTGATTCCGATTCCGATTCCGATTCCAATTCCAATTAAAATTCGATGCCAATTAATCCGATTCCGATCTATTTTTTAGCCGGATTCCGATTCCAAATTCAATTTCGATTCCGACTGCTTGAAAAAAATTTAGTATTCGGATCCGATTGCAATAAACTTTTAAACCGATCGATTCCCAAAAATGGAAGAAATCGCCTTAAAACTCCTGTTTAGGCAATCGTGTACTCGCACCTTAAAATCTATGTTTAGGCATACGCAATGTAATTTTACCATTTTTTTTAAGGGATGAGGACTAGTATCGCTAGAATCTAGTATCCTATTTGTGTGTTATCGCTGGGTGTTAGGTCTCCCTCGCAAAATTTTGCCATATCAGCGAGTGGTTGGTAACTTGTGTCTAGAAAAATCTCCCTACTTTTGCCATTCAGAAACGGACGTTAGGCCCCGCATATTTGTTCATTAAAAAGACGAAAGAAATGCACAGGGCGGTAGCCCATACCCAGTACGAGTCCTTCGAAAAAAGAAGAGGAGTGTATTTTACTTTTAAGGCAATTCTCTAAATTCCCATTAAGAAAAAGAAAATTGCTAAACTTTTTTTTTTTCGGTCAATACAGCAAAATTTAATTCTTTTTCTTTTAATATTTCCTGAGTTTCTCTCTTTCGAGGTGTATATTGATATGACCTTTCACCGCGATCGATGAAATATAATTTTTCCAGCTGTAAACTTAATAAAAAAGAATCTGTCGAATGTTTTCCAGATGATGGAGTTTCGTCAAGAAATAACAAAACTCTCTCTGAATAAATATTTAACGGTTCTCTCCTCGACGCAGATGTGCAAAAACAGTGACGTGGAATGATGAATGGAAATATTTCTTTTTTCGACTATTTTCCTTTTTTCCATTATTTTCTATTTTTTTTTTTTTTTCTTCTTTTTTTTTCTCCCGAACCCTTTCCTCTTGAAACGGGTTTTACAAACTACGACCGTCCGCCTAATGATTGCTGATTGCTGCTGGAGTGGCGGCACTTGTCGGAGATTAATTCCCTTCCGTTGCGAAATGGATTGGCATACGTGGGGACGAACGCGCGTGCTTGGCAAAAGCCTATTTATGAGAGAAAAAAAAAATACAAACTTTTACAAAAAATGCTTTTTTTTTTTTTTTGTTTGAAGAGAGAAGGAAAGGAAAAGAGAGAAAGAGAGACGCGAGTTTTATTGTAAAAAATAATAATAATGAGAAAAATTCACTTTTCGCGGAAAAAAAAATAATTTAAAAGTAGGTCAGGAAAAAAAAATCCATTGAGGATTCGAAACTCGGATATGTGAGAAAATGAAAGAAGAGATGCGAGAAAAAAAAAAGATTTTGATTTTATTTTTCGATTAAACTGAAAATAAGAATTACATACAATTTTTTCGTTTGATATAAAGCATGATGAAGTTTATGATATAATTTATTTATATTAATCACGCACGTTATTTGTCAAATTTTTAAATGAATTCTAATGAAATAAATAAACCGTTTCATTAGACCATTAATCATAATTTTTATTTTTTCGTCTTAATTTGAGAAGAAAAAAAAAAAAAAGAAAAATAATAATAATTTTTCAATATTCACGCTTTTAGAAAATCCGAAAATCTCATCCAAACTCATAGAAGCGTGTGAGATTTTCTTTAGAAAATTGTTTTTTTTTTTCTTTTTAAAAAAAAACTCATTTCTTCCGTCAAATCATAAAAAAAAGAAAATCGCACGCTTTTTTATAGAAAAAGGTCAAAATAATCAGATAAGTATATGGTGTATTAAAAAAAAATTGTGACTCTCCCAGGGGCGGACTGATTCGTCGGGTCTTTCGGGCAGATGAGACGAAGGCCGATGTAGGGAGTGAATTTTTTCCTAAATAATGAATAGGACCCGAGAGCTTGTTTACTCATGAATTACTATGTACACTTGCTCTTGAATTACTTTAGATTACTCGTTCATTTTAGAAAATTTTATTTTAGGAATCAAAAAATTTTAGAAAAATGAAAATTTGGAAAAAAATGGTTAGGAAAAAAATTTTAAGACCCATTTTTTCAGGAAAAAAGGATTAGGAATTTATTTTTTTTTTAGGAAAAACGGATCAGGATTTTTTTTTTTTTTAGGAGAAACGGATTAGGAATTTATTTTTTTTTAGGAAAAATGGATTAGGAATTTATTTTTTTTTAGGAAAAACGAATTATTTATTTTTTTAGAAAAAACGGATTAGGAATTTATTTTTTTTAAGGAAAAACGGATCAGGATTTTTTTTTTTTTAGGAAAAACGGATTAGGAATTTTTTTTTATATTAGGAAAAACGGATTATTTATTTTTTTAGGAAAAACGGATTAGGAATTTATTTTTTTTTTTTTTTTTTTTTAGGAAAAACGGATTAGGAATTTATTTTTTTTAGGAATAATGGATTAGGAATTTATTTTTTATTTTTAGGAAAAACGGATTATTTATTTTTTTAGGAAAAACGGATTAGGAATTTATTTATTTATTTTTTTTTTTAGGAAAAACGGATTATTTATTTTTTTAGGAAAAACGGATTAGGAATTTATTTTTTTTTAGGAATAATGGATTAGGAATTTATTTTTTTTTTTTTAGGAAAAATGGATTAGCAATTTATTTTTTTTTAGGAAAAACGAATTATTTATTTTTTTAGAAAAAACGGATTAGGAATTTATTTTTTTTAAGGAAAAACGGATCAGGATTTTTTTTTTTTTTTTTTTTTTTTTAGGAAAAACGGATTAGGAATTTATTTTTTTAAGGAAAAATGGATTAGGAATTTTTTTTTTATATTAGGAAAAACGGATTATTTATTTTTTTAGGAAAAACGGATTAGGAATTTATTTAATTTTATTTTTTTTTTTTTTTTTTTTTTTTTAGGAAAAATGGATTAGGAATTTATTTTTTATTTTTAGGAAAAACGGTTAATTTTTTTTTTTAGGAAAAACGGATTAGGAAAAATGGTTGGGAACGGTTTACATGCTTCAACTTGCAACTGAAACCTGTGCCTTGATTCACTCTGAATCACCATCCAGAAACTCGGTCTTGCAAGTTGGACATGTCCGCTCGTGCAAATACCTAGAATTTAGCAACACCGTTTCTTCATTCAACTGGTTATCATTACTCCGCTCCTGATCTTTTTTTCATTTTTTTCTATTTTTTTAAATTCTGAAAATCATTTGTGCACATTGAATGACTCAGTTATGATTTAAAGATCAGGTGCATGACTTTTAGGAGTCACGCACACCCTTAACCTTGACTCACTTTCAAAACAATTTTCATTCCACAGTTTTTTTTTTTTTTTTTTTTTTTTTTTTTTTTTTTTTTTTTTTATCCCGAAGAAAGGTCAACAGTTGCGTTCCGACGGTTTAATCGGGTTTTTCCTTTTTATTTTTCCCTCCCTCGGAGAATTCGTGTAACGCACGAAAAAAAAAAAAACTTCGGGAGTTACTTACGTAATTAAAAATGAATTTTCCCCCCCCCTCCCTATTCGATCAAGACAAAAATTGAAAAGAAAAAGATGAAAAAAAAGTCCTCTCCGATGTATGGTTTCACACCATCCATTTTCAGCTCCAATACCTTTTTTTTTTTTTTTTTTTTTTTCCATCTCTCTATCTCTTTCTCCCGCTTTTTTCGGAATTAAATTTTATGTTTTCAACGGTCGAGTTGAAAGGACCCGTTTTTCCAGACTGGACACTTATTTCGTGGAGTGGGAAATGACATGACTTTATTGAATAACAGAATTATATGATGAATAACTGGACGTATCTGTCCATTTCAATTACGTCGTATTTCATTTTCCATCAAGATTCAACGTTTCGCTGGCAGAAAGCGATCAATCATATGGGGACAACTTGCATTTCAATCATCGAGAAGGGCTCCTAAAACTTTTTTTTTTTTTTTTTCTCGTTTCACCTCTTACAATGATTTTTTTTTAATAAAAAAACATCCACAGAACGTGCGAAAATTTATACATTGTTGTGAAAAAAAGAATATTTTTTTTTTTTTGAGTAAAAGCCCCGAAAATGCGTTTTCTTCCGAAAGAAACAAGCGGAAGCCGCAAACAATGGATGTAGTAAAAAAATGTAAAAATAGAAGTTAACGTAAGGCGGAGGAGGATCCTTAAATGTTTATATACGTCCGCCATGGTTTTTAGGATATTTATTTTTATTCTAAGGTTTTTTTTTTTTTTTCGTTTTCTTTTTTCCTCTTTTCAAATGTAACGGAAGTGCGTGGAAGTTGAAAGAATACTGCGAAATAGTTAATTTTTTTTTTATTATTTACGGATGAGGTTTTTGAGATTAATTATTTAGTTAAAATTTTGTTTCTTTAACTCCGGATGAGGTTTTTGAAGTCGAAAGCTTCCAGAGACGTGGTGCAGAGTGGTGGAGTTGCATCACCCAAGATTTTAAATTTTTTTGCAAAATCCAATATTTTTAGTACGGATTTCGATTTATTTGAGACTTGACAAATGTAAATAGGGCAATGTTTTGTGATTAATAAAAAAAAAAAATTAATCCTATTGCTGGGTCGAACGGTCACGCACAATCTCCTTGTTTTTCAAGTACCTGAAGGTCCGTCTTGGAAACCTTCTTTTGAATATCATGTAGTCTCTTCTTTCTTTTTTTTTTTTTCTTTGGCGGTTTTATTTTCGGTACCAGGAGTCTTTTCAAGAATTATTTTTCTTTCAGGTCGTTCACTTTCTTCTGGTCCCCCCCCCCCCCGTTCCCCTTCGTTAAAAAGCAACCAATCGCTTTGATTTTTAAAGTACTTTGTAATACATGCCTTGGCCCTAAAATTTACAAAAATTTCACACAAAGTCATTAGTTATATGCTAACGGTCTGCATTAGCGATAGTTACATTTTTTGGTGGTAAATATAAAAAGTTCAAAATTTACTGATTTTTTTTTTTTTTTTTTTTTTTTTTTTGGGAAAAAATTTGTGAAGGAAAATAATTTTTCGTCTTGTGAAGAAAAAATAGAATCTAAAAATAGTTGGGAAATTAGGGAACGTTTAAGTATTACAAAGTCTTTTCTTCGGGTTTTTGGACCTTCTTTCCCTATTATATTACGTAAGATTTTCGAGGACACCCCCCCCCTTTTTTTAGCGACAATTTTGAATTGGAGTAATATTTTTTTTAAATCTAGATTTATAGTTCTCAAGAATCAAAATTTAGCAAAACAAAGGACACCGTAGGAACCTTGAAAAAGATGCATAGGCCCTTATCCTGTTTATTAAAAAAATGGCCAGCCTCCGGACACGGTGCTCAACCAGTCTCCTATTATCGGGCGGAATGGACGAAAAAATCTGACTTTACAACGGGTTTAGGGATCATGAATATAGTCGAAAACAAGCAACCGCCAAATCGCGTCAGATCATCCTGGGCCCCCACTAGGGCCCCCCGGGAGCCCCAAACTTCTCCTTAGTCGTGTTGTATATCATATGAAAACCCGTTGCAAATGCTGTCGAATGAGACCTTACAGAGATTTTTATCTGTTATAGGCATGAAGATATCGTCATTTAAACCATTCAAAATGAAGGATCAATTTTAGACCCTTTTAAATGACAGTATCTTCATGCCTATAACAGATAGAAATCTCTGTAAGGTCTCATTCGACAGCATTTGCAACGGGTTTTCATATGATATACAACACGACTAAGGAGAAGTTTGGGGCTCCCGGGGGGCCCTAGTGGGGGCCCAGGATGATCTGACGCGATTTGGCGGTTGCTTGTTTTCGACTATATTCATGATCCCTAAACCCGCTGTGAAGTCAGATTTTTTCGTCCATTCCGCCCGATAATAGGAGACTGGTTGAGCACCGTGCGGATGGGCCTTATGAAAACTCACAGAAGTATTTAATGTTTTTAGCAAGTTCTGTCTTGCAGAAAAAACGGTTGGGTATTGAGCAAGTTCTATCTTGCAACAAAATACTTGAATTTCGAGCAAGTTCAGTCTTGCAAAAAATGGAAACATTTTCCTGCCACGCCAGCTTATTCCTACAGCAAAGGCCAAATTGCCTGCGTGACAGTGGCGTAACGATCGCCCCCACAACCCTTTTTGCCACAAATCTCCCTTTTTTTTGCTGGACTCTGCATTTCACACTCAATCTAATCTCTCCCTGTCTTACTTAGTTTCAGCCTCTACGGTTGGCTCTCCTGCGTTTTAATTTCCGCTTTTATCTTTCTCTCCTGCCTTTGTAACAATATATCCCTCCATCTTCGTTCTTTTTGCTCCTTAATTATTTATAATAAGCTTCCTTATCTCCTCAAAATCCTTTTACTTCGCATTAGAAATCGACACTAAAAGGGATGAGAAATTGAAATTTTTTTTTTTTTGCAATGCAAAGATTTTATACTTAGGAAATAAATAATAAACTGTGATAGCTAAAAATATTATAGTAAAGATTTTTTTTTTCTTTTCCTTTTTCGAAAAAAAGATAAATAGGCCTAAATAAAATCCTTACTTTCGTTCGTTCGTTTCAGTTTCGGTTTACCCCGACATAAAGGGAAAAAGGGAAGAAGAAAATTACTGCGAACGTCTACGTCAAGTAAAATTTTTATCATCCGCAGCTAAGTAAGTTTTCTTTACCCTTTATCTCTCTCTCTCTCTCTCTCACTCTCCCTCCCTTATCTCCTTGATCGGGGATAGGAATAAGGGAGGAAGAAAATACCGATGGAAGAGTTATTAAGAAAATTAGTCTTATACCATCCTCCTTGAAATCGTTGACCTGACATTAGCTACTAATTAACATGAAACTTATCAAATTTCCCGAGCCGAGAATTGAAGTGCATGATGAGAAGCTCTCAACTGTAAGTGGCTCATGAAAATAATCAAATCTCGATTTGATACATCCAGTCATCCGGGGATTGAGTTTTCCAGCTTTATTATTATAATATATTATATTTATATAATATTTTATAATACTGTACGCCGTGTTTCATTTTGTAAATTCAGTTTTTTTTTCCAGGCCCTTAGGATTAGGGGGTGAAATTAGGTGGCAGGGCTTGTCCCAGGAGTGGGAATGTTGATATGACATTTTTTTAGGGGAGCCCCCCAGAGGCACAGTTACGGACCCCAACTTTTATGTTTATGCAGCGAGTAAATTTTTTCACAGATCAACATTTCCATTGATTTTTGGGGGAGTCACCATAAGGAAAAATGTACTTGCTGCATAAACAAAATAGTTGGGGTTCGTAATTTTGCTTCTGTGGGGCCGCCCCCCAAAAAATGTCATATTTAAATTTCCTCTCTTGGGACAAGCCCTCTTACCCAATTTCATTCCCCTAATCAAGACCCTGAAAAAAAAATTGAACCAAAGAAATGAAACATGGTTCTATTTGGTAATATTTTATAATATTACTTAATGATTCGTAATATTCTACAATGTTACCTAATATTTTGTAATATTCTACTTAATATTTTATCATATTCTACGATGACTTAGAATTTTATAATATTCTACAATGTTACCTAATATTATCTAATATTCTACAATACAATGTTACATAATATTATGTAATATTCTACAATGTTACTTAATATTTTGTAATATTCTGCATTGTTATTTAATATTTTGTAATATTGTATAATTTTGCTTAATATTTTGTTGTAATATTCTTCAGTGTTACATAATATTATGTAATATTTTACGATGTTACAATTTCGTAATATTCTACAATGTTACTTAACATTTTGTAATATTCTACAATACAATGTTACTTAATATTTCGTAATATTCTACAATACAATTTTACTTAATATTTTATAATATTCTACAATGTTACATAATATTAAGTAATATTTTACGATGTTACTTAATATTTTGTAATATTCTACAATACAATTTTACTTAATATTTTATAATATTCTACAATGTTACATAATATTATGTAATATTCTACAATGTTACGTAATATTTTGTAATATTCTACAATTTTACATAATATTTTGTAATATTCTACGATGTTACGTAATATTATGTAATATTATACAATGTTACTTAATATTTTGTAATATTCTACAATACGATTTTACTTAATATTTTATAATATTCTACAATGTTACATAATATTATGTAATATTTTACGATGTTACAATTTCATAATATTCTACAATGTTACATAATATTTTGTAATATTCTACAATACAATGTTACTTAATATTTTGTAATATTCTACAATATTACTTAATATTTTACAATATTGTACAATATCACTTAATATTTTTTAATATATAATATTACGTAATATTTTGTAATATTACAAAATATTACTGAGCATTATATTATACTTATACGTGTTATATATATGTAACATATATATGTATTAAATTGTTTTTATTTATCTTTTTCCAGGGTATACATGAAGTGCCAGGGGTTCGTCTGCCATTACAGACCAGTTATGCCTCACCTCCTCATGCGGTGTTTATGTACAGTACGAGCTCGGAGGGGGTTACCCTCCAGCTCAGGGACACCGACGACATGGACGATAAAACGGGGCTGGCATCAGTCCTGGCGAGATTACAACAAGAGGATGCAACCCTCAGTATTAGTTATCAAGACACGGAGATGCTGACGGAAGGAAGCATAGACGTGCTTTTGGGTACTGGTTCCTTACACACAACCGGTAAGTCGAAAAAAAAATTAGTTAAAAAAAAAAAGTATACCAGAAAAACAAAAAACAAAGGGAAGCATAGGACCTAATTTTAAAAATCTTGTTGAATAAATCTTTTTACCCTTTGCTGTTTCTGCTGCTGCTTCTTCTTTTCTTCTCTTCTCTCCGTTCCCTTTTCGCTTTTCGTTTTCCGAATGAAAACGTGTTTAATAATGCCTGTCGCTAATTACTGAAATGTAATTAATTAACGGCCGGTTTCACAACCCCTTATTAAAATTTATTTGATGAGTAACTTTATTATCTGCTTTTTATTTTTCTTTCCGTTCCCCCGGACATTTTTTTTTTTTTTTTTTTTTTTTTTGCCGAACTTGTTTTATTGTTTTATTGTTATTTCGATGGGAGGGAGGGAAAGCGGGACTTTGAATGGGATTTAAAATCAACAGCAGTATATTTAGGATTATAAAACGTGCAGCGAGCTTGAAGCGGAAATCTTGTTGAGTTAATTTTTTTTTTAAGGGGTCGATTGATGTGTAATGTGTAGGCCTCAGGCGGTGAATATTGGAATGAAGCTATGATTAAAACGCTGGCTTGTGTTGAAGTGAGGAATCGGGGAGAGGGAGGGGGTAGGGAACAGGATCTACATGAAATGTAGAGGGAGAGAGAAAGGCCGCGAAAATACAAGGAAACTAATGAAATCGTTGGAAGACGTAAAAAAAATAACGGGAAGGCGAAGCGGAAGACTGGAAATGGAAATCAACCTTGAAAGAAACAAGCAGTTCTCCGTTCGGTTTTGTTCCGTTGAACTGCCCTGGACCTAGACCATTTTTTTAAGTCCAACGCAAAAACCTTTTTGTGTTTGGCTAAAAGAAAAACTACAATTTGACACAAAACAACTAAGTTTTGTTTAGGATTATAAAACTTTTTTTTTTAAAACTGAAACACCAACTTCGTTCTCTATAAATGCACATATGTGTCCGGCAAGTTTAAACAAGTTTGTACCTGCCCTGTGCAAGTTGGAACAAGTTTGTACCTCCCTTGTGCAAGTTTGAACAAGTACAAACTTGTTCCAACTTGCTCAGGGCAGGTACAATCTTGTTTAAACTTGCACAGGGCAGGTACAATCTTGTTCGAACTTGCACAGAGGAGGTACAAACTTGTTTAATCTTGCCGGTCACATACCGGGCTTAAACTGACATGAAACTTAACATTGTCGACTTATCATTGACATTTTCAAGTTCAACTTGGCTCCTCCAGGTCCCCAAGGTACATTTCGGAAAATGTATTATTGCAAAAACTTGTCTTAAACTGAACTCAAGACAAAAATCCACTAAAAAATTTTGATAATTAACCGAGAAACTTTTTGTGATTCGAAACATTTTTTGTCGCTTAGTAAAACACGTTAAAACGCGTTACGAAAAATTGTATTTCAACTGCCGTTCCCGGACTTTCCCAAACAACAAAAGCCTGAGAAACTTCTTTTCAACTTCCAAAGCAAATTAAATACGGCTCCAATTGAAAATTAACGGAAACTGCTTACCGGAATTACCGTTAAAGCTATTATTATGATTACTACGAAAGCATATGTGCTGTGTGTGTGTTGCCGGAGAGCTTCGATTCCTAATTCGACTTGTCTCCGGGTGCAAATACTTGATTAAAGCATCAATGTAATGCACCGTATCAAATGGATTACAACATATTTTCCTTCTTTGCAAACTCTCCCCCCCACTTCACGACCCCCTCCCCGCTCCCCCTCCCGAATGTCACATCAAAGAGTTTTAATAATTCCGATGGAAAATAATGCCTCCTTCAAAAAGGGAGGAAAAGAGTGAGCGAGAAAGAGAGAGAGAGATAGAGAGTGAGTGACTGAAGCGGAGCGCTTATTCGAAAATGTACAAAGAGAATTCGTTTTCGAAAATGAAAAGGCTTTAATGTGTCAGCTCGCTAAGCATAATTCTCATCAAGAAGTCTGGATGTCTAATTGATTCCCTCCCATCCGTGTTAGAACGCCTACCTGTTCTTAATCTTTTTCGGGGGTTGGAGCACAAAAAAAAAAAAAAAAAAAAAAAAGACGGAAATAATCCAAGGAAGTTGATTCGGTCAATGGACAGACGAAGAAAACGAAAATACAACATTTTATTTTGAATTTTCTTGTCTTTCCAGGAATTCGAAAAACTTTTTCCTCCTTCCCCGCATTCTTTTCAGTCGCACAATTTTGATTTCAGTTGTACGTATGTGAGCATCTTTCCGTTCCATTAAATGCTCCTTTTTTAATACGAAAATTTTAACTTGAAAAATTCTTTCATGACCATGATAAAAAATTCTCAATTTAATCGCGCTTTTTTTTATTCTTTCCTTCCTCCTGTTACGACCCAAAACGTCGTCAAACAGTTTAACATGATGGATTGTTTTATGTACACGATTACTCCAACATGTATCAAGTCAATGGTGCTGAACGACCATGTAATATATATATGTATTTTTTTTTTTTTTTTTTTTTTTTTTTTTTTAACCGGCAATATGGAACATTTTCTAGAATCATTCTAATAGAAAAAAAAATGCGTCATTTATTATGACGTGGATGTAACTGTAACTCATTCAATTCCGCGAGCGCGAACGTGGCACGTACGTCATAGCCTTGCATTACGGTCAAAACGTGTTTTGCGACCCAGATGATATTAATTAAGCAAAAAAAAAAAATAAATAAAAAATAAAGCGAACTAAGTTTACGTTTTCGCAAAAAAATAAAAAACATAAATTCAGTGCTTCCAAGCTTTTTCGTAAAATTTTCGTAAAAGCATCGCTCTCCTGATAAATCGTGTTCGTTAATCATAACAATTCATAATTTGTAATAATCGTAATAATTTATGATTCGTGCAAACTGACTCGGTTCTGCCGTCTATTTACGTGTTTCAAGTTTCTGTAAATATTTTCACTTTTCCTCTCCTCCGTTTCAACCGGGCTGAGGTTTTCCTCGCTTCCTCCTATTCCCGTAACCAGTTTGTTTGTTGCTGCTTCTGATACAATCCGACCCACCTTAAATAATATCGGTTTAAAACGCCTTTATTTTCCGACACCTGGCAAAATTTCACCCGGAAAGCATTTCCAGTTTTCCTCCGAAAAGTTACGTAGGATTGTGTCAAAGGGAAGTCGAAAAAGGTCTCTTTTTCTTTTTTTCTATATGCCCTCCTTTGACGGTATATATCCGAATGAATTCCCCTCACCTGAGTTTCCTTTCCATGTGATGCCTTCTGGATTCTCGGATTTCAATCTGGGAAAACGTGTAAATATTTGCCGTTGGAACTGCGTTTGGTTAACTTAATCCTGTTTTATGTTCTCTTGTCAAGATGCACTGACAAGAGTCTCGAGTTCCTCACTCGACACCTTCCCTTGAAATACAATCATTTTTTTTTTTTTCGAAAATTCAGGCAGTTGTATTGTGTACAGCGGTTTGTTTTTTATATCGTCCACGTGCTAACTGCTAACCGTTTATTGAATCGTAAAAAAGACAAAAAAAACTCATTTTTAAGAAAAAAATACTATAACATGAAATAGAAGATTTTGATACAAATCTATGAGATTATAAATAGATAACGGTTACATAACAATAAGTCTAAGGTCTTAATTTCGCCAACATGTTACAGCCAAGAAACTTGTTGGCAAACTTTTTATTTTCTTATGTTGCGCAACATGTTCCTAAAACCGAAATTTTACGCTAAAACATGTTGCAGAAACATTTTACGGTAACATGTTGCTGAACATGTTACAGCGTTAGAAATATGTTGTTTAACATGATACAGCGTTAGAAACACGTTGCTCAACATGTTACACCGTTAGAAATATGTTTCTCAACCTGTTACATCATTAAAGACGTGTTGCTAAAAATGCAACATCGTTAGAAACACGTTGCTCAAAATGTTACAGTGTTAGAAACATGTTGCTCAACATTTTACCGTGTTAGAAAGATGTTTATCAACCTGTTACATCGTTAGAAACACGTTGCTCAACATGTTACAGTGTTAGAAACATGTTGCTCAACATTTTACAGTGTTAGAAACATGTTTCTCAACCTGTTACATCGTTAGAAACACGTTGCTAAACATGCTACATCGTTAGAAACACTTTGCTTAACATGTTACAGTGTTAGAAACACGTTGCTCAACATGTTACAGTGTTAGAAACACGTTGCTCACATTTTACAGTGTTAGAAACATGTTGCTCAACATTTTACAGTGTTAGAAACACGTTTCTCAACCTTTTATAGCGCACCGTTAGAAACATGTTTCTCAACCTGTTACATAGTTAGAAACATGTTGCTCAACATGTGCAGCATAGAAATATGTTGGAAACATGTGAAAGATAAACAAATTTCCATTTTTACCTTTTTCTATGTTGCGCAACATGTTTTTACGCTTCAACGTGTTGAGTAACATGTTGGCGACATGTTTCTAACGGTGCAACATGTTGCAATATGTTTCCGCAACTTGTTACTGTAACATGATGAAACATGTTTTTAAGGACGATGTTTAAGGTGCTAAAACATGTTACTCAACATTTACAAATTTTTATATTTATTTGACATTTTTTAGTGGTAGGGCAAAATGTTTTTACGTTTCAAAATGATAAACAACATGATGGCGAGAATGAATCTAACGCTGAAACAAGTTGAGCTACATGTTGTCTCAACATGTTGCATTGAGTAACATATTGCGGAAACTTGTTGCTTAACATGCTGCAGCGTTAGAAACAGTTTGCCAGCGTGTTGTTCAACATTGGAACATAAAAATGTTGCCAACATGTTTTTAGGCTGCAACATGTTGTTCAACATTGCTTCTATGCTGCAGCATGTTGTTCAACGTTGCTTCTATGTTGCAGCACGTTGTTTCGCGTTACTTCTATGCTGCAGCACGTTGTTCAACGTTGCTTCTATGCTGAAGCACGTTGTTTCTATGCTGCAGCACGTTTTTCTACGTTGTTTCTATGCTGCAATTGTTTTCCAACATTGCTTCTATGCTGCAACATGGTTCATCGTGAACTTTCGGCTCTTAAACTCAGAACTTGTCGATAATGCCAGTTGATCAACGACTGTAGCACGACACTAGTATTTTTTATAGTCGTTGATCTATTGACATTATTGACAAGTTCGGAGTTTCTATAAGAGTTTTCGCTTATAACAAAGAGGAAAAGATCGACGAAATGATAAGCGCTTTCTTAAGCTGTTACTAATAAAACATGATTTGCTATCCGTAATAGATCCTTGAAACCGAAAACCGGAAATTCGGTCCTCATCAAACAGAATGATTTCACTTAGAATCGTAAATAATTCTATATACTCACCGCTCCTCTGATGAAAAATCGAAGGCGTTACATTAACAGAATGATTGATTGACTATAAAACACGTAGCCAGTGGCAGAGTTTTCTACCCCACAGTGAATACTCTATCTTCTTAATTATGATGGATCATTATATCTGCACCATTAAGTCATTTATCTCAGAAATAAAATATAAAAAAAAAAACTTTTTTTTTTTGAGCCGGGTTAAAAAGTTGAATCGTTGTCAATCTCCCCTCTTTTTTTTTTAAAGCTGAAATTCCTGGGTTACGGAAAAAAGCTTTCAGGGAAATGACCGAGCCAGGGTGTGTGCAAAACCTTTTTACGAAACACACTGTATATTATTTTTTTTTTTTCGGATTCGATAGGTTCCGAAAAAAAAAAAAAAAAATGATTGGAAAATCCCTTTTTTTAAGGGTGAATGACGATCAAGCAAAGATTTTTTTCACTGATTGTGCAATGCCAAACCGTCGCTCAACTGTCGTTCACTCAAGTGTCAAGGAGAGATGTCTGAATAGGAACCTTAACGTAAATCGTGTGAGATATCTTGAATGAATAAAAAAAAGGAAGAAAAAAACGGACCAATGGACCAGTTTTTAACATTCGATATAATGCATATAAAAAAAAAATAATGATCGTAGGTTTTTACATTGTATTATGGATATAACCGAATGTTATCGGGATTTGTGCAAGGATTTGAAAGGAGGGGAGGGGAGGAGGAGGAGAGAAAATGATTTCATGAAATTGGATGGAGGCCATGAATCGTAAACATATAAATTCAATTTCATGTAGTTCTTCATCGAAGAAAACGGGGGTGGAGAAAAAAAAAAAAAAAAAAAAGCTCCACGAGAATTTTTCTTTCCCATCCCTCCCCCCCCCCCCCCTTTTTTCGAAAAAGATTTTTATTTTTTGCTTTAAATAGTCTTTCCTGTCCTCATAAAATAAGAATAATATTTTTCGGATATTTAAATGCCTGTCAAACCGCCCCTTTAAAAAAATAATCCGGAATAAACAGACCATTTCTTTTTGAATAAATTTGAACTTTGATTTTCGGGAGGAGAAAAAAAAAAAAAAAAAAAGAGAAAAAGTCCGTGCGATCCCCGTTATGGTAACAACAATGAAAATAAATTCAAAAGCCCTGATGTTGATTCGTTTTTGCATGGAAAAGTTTTCCCTGACGCAGGTGCGCCAAATGGAGGTTAAACCTATTTTGATGGTGTTTAACTTAGGAGTTTTATCTAGATAAATTTATTGAGTTTTCAACGTCGTGTGTTACCAACTTTATGAGGTTTTCTAATAATATGTGTCATTGAGGAGCATCAGTTGCATCCAAGAGCTGCAAGGAGGGGATTTTTTTTAGAAAATTCTGAGGATTTTTTTTCATTCTCACTGTCTCCCCGTCTTTTTTTTTTTTTTTTTTTATTCCCAAACCGCCAGTAGAATATTGACTGGAGAGTAATAAAGCCAGTTGCGAATGCGAGTTTCGTCCGCCTAGTGACATTTCCCGATTTTTTTTTTTTTTTTTTTTTTTAGATTTAGAAATTTTCTTTTGCTTTTATTTTTTTCCGAAGGAATTACGGAAAAAAGAAAAAAAAGGAATTTGGATTTCCAATAATTAGTTACTCGTTTCGATTAAAGATTCTAATTTATTCAAGGCAAAGAAATAATTCAGGTTGATAATTAAGATGTAATCTTGAAATTACTTTTTTTTCTTTTTCTTCTTTTTTGTAACGGTAGAAAGTTTCGATAAATTAATGCTGAATTTTCTTTGTCCACGCGCATAGATTTATAATAGCTGATTAAAATGAATTTATTTATTTATTTTGAAAGAGCGAGAAAACCAGACGATCGCGAATGGTTTTTGGCATCTTGGGAGGACCTTTTTTGCACCTCCTGGCATTTTCCTCACCCCTCCCCATACCCAACGGAAATCCTGAAAATTCGTTGTTTGTTGTTAATTTGTCGGCTTTCAAATCTGAACTTTGAACTTGTCTTGTGCAGGTTTAAACAAGTTTGGATTCGTCTCGTGCAAGGTTAAACCAATTTGGAGTTGTCTTGTGCAAGTTTAAATAAGTTTGTAATTTCTCTGTGCAAGTTTGAACACGTTTGTACTTGCCCTGTGCAAGTTTAAACAGCTTTGTACCTGCTCTGTGCAAGTTTGGACAAGTTTAAACTTGTCTTGTGCAAGTTTGAACAAGTTTGAACTTGTCTTGTGAACCCAGACAAAAATTCACGTGGAATTCACGTGGATTTCAAGACTATTTCCACCAATTTTCCACAAGATTTCCACCAGTTTTCCACCAATTATCCGCGAGCTGGTGGAAAATTGGTAGATCGTGTATAATTGGTGGAAATCTCATGGAAAATTGCTGGAAAAAGTCTTAAAATCCACGTGTATTTCACCCGTTTTCATCCACGAGTTTTTTGATTGGGAAAGTTTAAACAAGTTTGTACCTGCCTGTGCAAGTTTGAACAAGTTTAAACTGATCTTGTGCAAGTTTAAACAAGTTTGTACCTGCCTGTGCAAGTTTAAACAAGTTTGTACCTGCCTGTGCAAGTTTGAACAAGTTTAAACTTGTCTTGTGCAAGTTAAAACAAGTTTTTACCTGCCCCGTGCAAGTTTGAACAAGTTTAAACTGATCTTGTGCAAGTTTAAACAAGTTTGTACCTGCCTGTGCAAGTTTAAACAAGTTTGTACCTGCCTTTGCAAGTTTGAACAAGTTTAAACTTGTCTTGTGCAAGTTAAAACAAGTTTTTACCTGCCCCGTGAAGTTTGAACAAGTTTAAACTTGTCTTGTGCATGTTTTCAATTCACCCTGTCTGTTTGGATTGGTTTTTTTTTCTTTCATCTTTGTCCTTCTTCGATTTTGACCGCACTTAAAGATTCATCTTCGTCGCATCTTCTCGAACCTTGGCATCATATTTGAGTCTGATGATTCAAGTACTATGTAAGCATCGTGCCATAGTTTGGGGATAGGTGGGGGATCTTCCAAATCTTATTCCAGTGTTAAAAATTCATAAAGCGAATGCCTGTTTTGGTTCTTAAAGGGCAGGAGGGTGTCGAAAATTCAACTCATCGAAGAAAGTTTTCTCTAATGCCGTTAAAATATAATATCAGCATCTAAGACGAGAGATCAAATCTTACAAAAAACCAATGACAAAGATAATGGCTTTATTTTGCTTCCTAACAGTGGAGGTTAACGTTAAAAATTTCCTTATTTTGGTTCATCTTGTTTACAGTCCCCACTGTCTGATCGCTACAATTTCATTGACCTAAATTGTAAAATCCAGGTCACTTTGTAAGACGCTTGGCTGCATCTAAAAATCTACCGATAATAGTTTCAATTTCCGAAAAAAAAAAAAAAAATCGCCGATTTTTGTTGATATATCATATTAGAAGTGTCAAAAAGTTTATTTCCCAAAGCGACTCCGGAAAAAAAATGTTTACCTGGAGAAAAGAAAAAGAAAAAAAATCAGGTCATCCCTCGCATCATACCAAATATTTTCATCCTTCAATATATTCTTTTTTTAAATGTAATACCAACCTAAGAAAAATAAAGTTCACAAAATAAAAGTTAGAAATTACCCCAGTAAAATTTAATGTTATGACAAACTTTTAAAAACAGATGCGTTCATATATTAAACTTACATGAGGGAGCCCAATCTTAATTCGGGTTCGTCACTTATATTTAACATACGAAGGCATCCTCCCAAGACAGCTACTACAGTTTATGGGTCGTTGTTAGATAAAAACAAAACTTTATTTTACTACCCATTTAGTTTGGATGGGTCTGTCTGTCCGTTTACAAACTCCACTTTATAACTGGTTTTTTATTCAAACGGTTTTCAATAGACGGAAAAAAAATAAGCTCCTTTTTTTTTGAGGGAAGGATGATCCATTTTTTTCCTCGATGTTATTCCGATAAACCATTAAAAAGACCTTGATGAAATTAAATTAAATTTTCTGAGGTGGCGGATTTAAAAAAAAGAAAACGATTGGAAGGAAGGAAAAAGAGATAGGAAAGAGAGAAAAAGAAAAAAAAAATACGGCAATTTAGAAAGATGTTTCATCGGTGCCTTATTAGAACCTATTAAATAGTTTCAGCTTCGAACGTGTCGCCCCGTCGGAAGTAATTTTCCGAAATTGATTTGAAAACCATTGCTTGGAATCGTTTAATTACACGAACTACACATCTGTGTGCTCTGCTCTAATCGATTCTTTGATAACGGGGAATGGCTGAATCGTGTATATGGACGGACCGGATATTGTTGGGAAAAATTTTATACGTTATAAAAGGATTTTTTTTCTCTCCCCCCCCTACCCCCTTCCCCCCTCCCTCTCCTCCTCCTACGGTTCAAGAGTGTGAGGTTTAATGGCCCTATCTGAACGAAGACGGTTAGCGAAGGTAGGGGAGGGAGGAAAAAAGGGTTAATTTGTGAAATTTTAATTTGGATAAAAAAATGTTTCGGGTTTTATCGTTTGCGTTACGGAATGAACTCCTTATCCGGGGAATATTATTTTCGAAAAAAAAAAAAGGTGGAAATTTTGCACTGGCGCTTGCTAATCCTCGTTTCGAAGCCGGTTTTTTTTTCTATCCCTCCCCCCCCCCCCCGAAAGGATAAACCCGATTGTTTTATTAACAAAAGGTGACTCAAAAACAAAAAGGTTACTACTGCCTTCTTGTTTTTGATAATATGATAAACTGTCTGTCAACAAAGAAAGTCACCGAAGCCTTGTTGGCCGTTGGAAATGTAAACAAAATCTTCTCTAACAATCCCCTGCGATGTCTCATCAAAAGCAGAGGTCAGGGAAACTTTTTGATGTTCTCATAAAGGGCTGACTTGTCTTGGAATTTGAATTCTTAATTTAAAAGATGCGACGCAAAGAGTTGAAGAAGAAAGCGACGAAAAAAATATTTGAGCAGATGACTTGTGGAAAACATTAAGACAAAGTGAAAAGCTTGAAGAAATGCGACGGAGAAATGAGTGATTTTGGTAGAAAAGTGACAGATTTCCATTTCGATTATTTTGGACAGAAAGTGACTAATTTGGCTGTAAAACATTAGCCGAAGTGATTAGATTGTATACATAGACCATTTTATGAATTATGTCAAGTAAGTGGATATGCAAGTATAAACAAGTTTCGACTTGCTCTGTGCAAGCTTAAGCACGTTTATACTTGCTCTGTGCAAGTTTAAACTTGTTTAAACTTGGATAACACTTGCTGAAGTGATTAGAAAATAAACATTAGACGAAGATTATGTCTTATAAGTAGATATGCAAGTTTAAACTTGTCTTGTGCAAGTTTAAACAAGTTTGGATATGTCTTGTACAGGTTTAAAGAAGTTTTTACTTGTCTTCTGCAAGTTTGAACAAGCTTGGACTTGTCTTGTGCAAGTTTCAACAAGTTTGGACTTGCTCTGTGCAAGTTTAAACAAGTTTGAACTCGTCTTCTGCAAGTTTAAACAAGTTGGACTTGCTCTGTGCAAGTTTAAACAAGTTTGGACTTGCTCTGTGCAAGTTTAAACAAGTTTGAACTCGTCTTCTGCAAGTTTAAACAAGTTTGGACTTGTCTTGTGCAAGTTTAAACAAGTTTGGACTTGTCTTTTGCAAGTTTAAACAATTTAGAACTCGTCTTGTGCAAGCTTAAAGAAGATTGCACTTGCTCTGTGAAAGTTTGAACAAGTTTGGATATGTCTTGTACAGGTTTAAACAAGTTTGTACTTGCTCTGTGCTAGTTTAAACAAGTTTAAACTTGTATAACACTTGCTGAAGTGATTAGAGAATAAACATTAGACCAAAATTATGCCTTATAAGTAGATATAGAAGTTTAAACTTGTTTTGTGCAAGTTTATACAAGTTTGTACATGCTCTGTGCAAGTTTAAACAATTTTGAACTCGTCTTGTGCAAGTTTAAACAAGTTTGGATATGTCTTCTGCAAGTTTAAACAAGTTTGAACTCGTCTTCTGCAAGTTTGAACAAGTTTGGACTTGTCTTAAGCAGCTTAGAGGCCGCTGAAATTTTTAAGGTTGATAATAAATTCGAAAAAATTGGATCAACCAAGAACAAGAACCGAACAAAAACAGCAAACAAAAATCTGCAGGAGTGATTCCGTGTAATGCAATGCAAAGAGCACTAAAAAAATCGAATCACTTCAAAATGCAAACGGGAGCCATCCCTCGGGAACCATTCAAAATAAAATATCTGGCAAGTTGAAAGATCATAATATGTTTACTAGACAACGTCATCAAAACCATGCAGTGGTTCTGTCGCTGGGTTTTAAATTTTTTTTCTTTTTCGATAAACCATTGCTACACTTGCGTCGGAAAAAAGAACAGGATCGCTTTAAGTGTACAGTATACAGTATACAGTATATATATATATATATATATATTTATTTTTTACATCATTTTACACGAAATCCCAATTTAAGAAACGGAAATCTAGGTCGCAGTTGAATTTCGTTCCACAGAGATGTCATACACTTTGCGAATACTCAATAAGAAAATCTCCGTGGTAAAGAGATGGATGAAGGTAACAAACCCATGAGGGGTGACACTTTGAATAAAACGATTCTTTTGAAGAGATTTAATGGCATTTGTGTCTTTTTTTTTTTTATTTTTTTTTTTTTTGTCTGTGTGTGTGTGTGTGTGTCTCCTACGTATGGCATATATATATAAAAAAAAGGGAGGTTCCAAATCACTGAAGCATATTCAAGTTTCGAACGTACAAACACGCATTAGATTGACGTGTACGTCTCTTGTGATGTAAGATCTCGATCAGACCTTCTGGCGACGTTCCTTTCTCTCCTCATGCTCTTTTGGAAAAAAAAATTTCAGCATAAATTTTTTTTTTCCTTTGCTTTTTTTTTTTTTTTTTTTTTTTTTTTTTTTTTACCGAGGGAAAAAAATTATGAAAGTCGCGAAAAAAAGAAGACGAGAGGATTGCCGAGCGTATACTTAAAAAATTAATTTCCGTAAATATATAATGAAAATAAGAGGCCTTAAGCGAGTTTTATTATTCATGAAATCAAAATTCGAAAGTCGGTTAGGAAATTCTTTTCTCGTATCTGCGAGAGCAATTAATATACGAGATTTTGTTTTGGGGAGGAGAGGGGGGGGGGTGGGGGGAGAAGCTTTTTTTTTCGGGATAGAAAAGAGAAAGCATTGTTTTAATAGGAGAAATGGTTTCACTTGAATTGTTAATAAATTATTAAAGTTTTTATGGAAGATTTTTTAATGTATAAATGCACAGGATTTATGCAGGCTGTGCATAAATCCTGTGCATTTCTGCTGCAGGTCTGTGTTAGTTCACTAAATTTTGAGCCTGTTCGAAATTATGGTGGCATTAATTCTTTAACATTGCCACTACATCCGTGGGATTTTGTATCAGGGATTATAATCTGCCAAATAAGGGTCCATGCGAAAAGGGCTGAATGAAAATATTTTTGCAAAAAATTTACATGAAAATGTATTATTTTGTATACTTTATAAAAGACTTCTTTTGTGCAAGTTTAAACTCGTTTTGACTTGTCTTTTGCAAGTTTAAACAAGTTTGGACTGATCTTGTACAGGTTAAATCGAGTTTAAATTTGACAAACCCAAACAAGTTTGGGTTTGTCTTGTGCAAGTTTAAACAAGTTTGTAGTTCCCCTGTGCAATTTTAAACAAGTTTGAACTGTCTTGTGCTAGTATAAACAAGTTTGGGCTGCCTTGCCCAAGTTTAAACAAGTTTGGGCTTGTCTTGTGCAAGTTTAAACAAGTTTGTAATTTCTCTGTGCAAGTTTAAACAAGTTTGAATAGTCTTGTTTAAGTTTAAACTAGTTTATATTTGTCTTGTGCAAGTTTAAACAAGTTTGGACTGATCTTGTGCAGGTTTAATCGAGTTTAAATTTGTCTTGTGCAAGTTGAAACAAGTTTGTAATTTCCCTGTGCAATTTTAAACAAGTTTGGGCTTGTCTTGCACAAGTTTAAACAAGTTTGGACTTGTCTTGTGCAAGTTTAAACAAGTTTGTAATTTCTCTGTGCAAGTTTAAACAAGTTTTATGTTTATGAAGAATGTGCCGAAGTGATCTTTGAACTTCTACGTAAGCAGCTTAGAGGCCGCGGAAATTTTTAAGGCTGATAATAAATTTAAAAAAAACGGATCAAACAAGAACAAAAACAGTAAACTGAAACCTGCAGGGGTGATTTTGTGTGGTGCAGTGCTATGCGATTCACTAAAGAAGTCGAATCACCTTAAAATGGAATGCGACTCAGATTTTTTCGGCCCTTATTAGACTTTGAAAAACTTTATGCCTCTGGGAGGAGCAAAAATCGGCCTCCAAAAAATCTTCAAAAAATCATGGTTAACATGGAGGCTAAAATGCAACTTTTCCGCGCTGTGGCATTTTCAAATTTAAAAATTCGTGTTTTTCGATCCACCCTAATTTTTAACCTACCGGTTACCTCTGCCCAATCGAACCACTGAAAATCTCCATTGCTGATTCCTCTTTAAATTACGCTTTTATCAAAGCCATCCCTTCCCCCCAAAAAACAAGGAAATTAAAAATGCCTGAATAAATTAAGAATCTGAGGGATGCTTTTTCAGCTTTAGCCGCGATTTAATTTGGGTAATCTCATGTTTAAATATCTAATTACTTAGAAAAGATGCGGACTTAGTGTTAAAAATTTCAAGAAAACTTTTGAATTGCGACAGAGCTTTTCTCCAGTTTTTCTCATTTCCCAATCCCTCCCCATCTTCTTGGAAAAACATAAATTACCTTTTTCTCCCCTCAACCCCCCCCCCCCCCCCGCTCCCCTCCCTTTTTTCCGAAGAAGAACCCACAAAACTTCTAATCTTTCCGGATTAAAACCGCATTTCAAACATCTTGGAACAAAATGGAGCATTCAACCACCTTAATCTCAAATTACAAAAGAGTTTAACTTTCAGATCACTAAAGCGCTAAAGGATGCGGCTACGAAGGCGACCTAATTTCATCATCAATCATAACACGCCCGAAAGAATCCTGCTATTTTAATTTTTTTTCTCCCCCCGAAGCGGGGGGTGAAAAAAAAAAAAAAAAAAAAAAAAGGTTTTGATGGGGCGAGGGGCATACTCCCCCCTCTTAAGCCTCCCCCTTAAGAGGAAAAGGTTTTTTTTTTTTAACGACGTGAAGTTACCTCGGGTAAAATCGCGAAAGAGAAACTTTTTTATTAGCCGCATATTTTTTTATTACGACCGTGAATATATATTTTTTTTAAGTTTTTTATATTTTTCAAGAGTCACATTGCGCGCTTACTGTAACGCGGAGGGGAGGGGAAAAATAAAGAAGGGGTTGAAGGAGGAGGGAGCGAGGGGTGGGGAAATTTTCAATCGCTCAAACCAAGGATAAGAAGGTCTTAAAAAGTTAATTTGACCGACGTTAAAGTTTTCGCAAGTCGGGAAATATGACGGGAGAGTCCCCCGAGCATTCCCTGATCGATTGAATATCTCGAAAACCAGCCCCTGCTTCAACCGGTTCCCATCCATATAAAACTTACGGGGGGAAACGTAAACATACGCGGCCAAGTATCTTTCATCATGATGAGCATACAGACGTCTTCAAAAAGCTTTTTACACTCGAAAGGGAAAAACCCTCGTCTTATGCTTAACTTACCCCGGGACAACTTAGATACCGAAACCGTTTTCTCCCAAGTTTGTAAATTAAGGAATCATAGACTTTGGAATTACTCAGAAAAACACGTTTCTTGCCGAAGGAAACTTTTTCTTTTTTTTTTTTTTTCCTCTCCCCCTAAAGTATCCGGGAATTCGTCAACAGAGTTCATCTTCGTTCCTTTAAACGAGGACAAACCTTTTAATAATAAGCTGCTTTACCAATAATGTGGGGAGGGGGTGGATAAAAAAGGTTTTATAGGGGGTGGACTTGGCGCCCTCCTTAGGCGCGCGTTGAAAATCAATCAGATTTAAAGGGAAAGGTTATTCATCATATGGATGAACATAATCCGTTTAAAAACCGCTTCTAAGATTGAATCTGAGTAATGGCAAACCTTTGGAAGGTCGGGGAGAGGTAAATAGAAGAGCGCACTCGAAATTCGATAATATGGAAACTAACCATCGATCGGATATCGGTATAAAGAGCCGTAAGATTTTCATAAATTATTCATGAAAAGGATGCTAATTCAGTTGAAAACTGCTTGCAGGTTCGATATTTAATGTAAATATGGGAAATATACGGCGTAAATTTTTTTTTTCCTTCTACGAAGCGAATTTTTTTTTCCACTACGTCCTTTTTGGTTATCGAGTTAAATGGTTTATGTTGTGGCGAATTTCCCATAGCCGCCATAGAGACTGACCATTTGTTAAAAAATTATATATTAAATTGGGTAAATGCGGATTTTGCATATTTCTGTTAAATACTCCCTTCTCATCTTAAATCATTTGCTGAACAATTCGAAGCCAGCCGCCATTTTATTAGGATAGCAGCCGACAGCCAGGAAAAAATTTCGAAAATTTCTTAATTTTTATTTTTCTATATTTTTATTTTATTTTTTTTTTTTTTTTTGACTTTATTTGGACGGGCTAGATTGCCATGTCCATGCACTAATGGTAGTTTAATTGACTTTTCGGTCAGTCTTATTTCTTTCGTAGTTTATTTGACGTTGCGGCCTGAAACTCGGTTTTTGTTTTTGTTTTGGAACTACTTGTACAATGAGGTTAAGATGACTGTATAAGTAATTCCTACAATCCCTGCTAGAGGGAGGGAGTGTCGGTGGTCACCCATCCACTAACTGGCCGTTCACAATGCTGCTTAACTTCATAACACCGCTAGATGAATCGAGTCACCACTCCGACCCCGTTTATTTTTCTATATTTGTCTTCGTTTTTCCGTGAAAAGAAAAATACGATTTATCTGCTGCCACGACTGATGCGTACTCTTAACTAATCCGACGCCTGCCACCATTTTGTTAGGATATCATCAGACAGTCCCCTCGTCGTATTAATTCGCTATTCCGTTTACTTCTTTTCGCATGTAAGCAAGTTCGTGCATGTTTGAACTTGCATGCACTTGTTCGTGCATGGAAGAACTTTTTATCAAATTCCGACACATCGGAATCACTTCAGTTCGAGACAAATACTACTCTCGATGATTGTTGTCTGTATTCACAAGCGGTGCGGGAGTGACAGGGAAAGGGTTTTGGGTGGGGGGTCCCCTTGCTTCCGCGACCACGTTGTACACATGAATTAAGGATCGCTTTATTAGTCTTGAAAGTGCTTCTGGTTTGGAAATAAACCGCCGCTTCTTAATTCACGCGAACGAACTACTAAAATGGAATCCCCCATACATACACAATTATAAAGGAAATTCAGTCAGCGGGTTTTTAGGATAAAAGGGAAGGAACGGAAAAGACTGGGAGTGACAGTGGTGCTGTTGTGAATTTCGTCGGGATGGCTAATGAGAACGGCAAACCGTTCGCTGTTCGCACTTCACTTGTTCATATTTAATTATTCATTTAACCATTATTCACAGTTATACAGAAAGCACGTCCTTCCCCGTTTGCATTTGTTGTTCATATTTTAACATCGTTCTCAGATGACGTTTTCCTCCCGACTTAGCGAATCTTTCATTTTTATTTATTTATTTATTTTTATTTTATTTTTTTTTTTTCCCCTTTTTGATTTTTTAAAATCTTGGGAGATTTTTTTATCTTTTTTTTTTAATTTAAGGATTCAGAGGAAGAGCGAGAGAGAAAAAAAACTGGTTAAAAGGAAAAAGCATCAAAAATATTTGATTTAATGTGGGATAAGCCCTTCCAAGTGTAAGCAAAAGTACACAAAAGAAATAACATTAAAATATTTCCCAGCAGTTGCTTTTGCAACAATTTTGAGTGACGTGCATTTAATGATGGCTCGTATTTTCTTGTCGGCCCCTCCGGCACCGGGGTTTTCTGAGAGAGAAAGAGAGAGAGAAAGAGAGAGAGAAAAAGAAAAAGCATTTTTTCTCTACGATTCCACTAAATAATAAACTTAGCAAAATTTTTCGGGACTCTTCAGAATTGTTTGTAAATGAGAGAGGGGGAAAAAAATTGCCAAAAAAAAAAAAAAAAAAAACGTTGAATTTTTTTTTCTTCGCCAAGTTTATTAGGGAGGAATTTTTAAAAAAAAGAATTTTTTCGACCCTTTATTCACATTGTAAAAGGAATTCCTTTTAAAGATCATCGCATTATAAAAGTTTATTCCCGGGGTTAAAACGAAACCGAATTTAATGAAATAATCGGTTAATGTTAATAATGATGATTACTCCTCCGCCGGAGCTTTCACGACTAAAGCTTAAAACAATTACTGGGAGAGAACTTTGTCATATTCCTCGTTCAGGAAGTGAAACGACAAATAGTTTCTCTGAATAAATTGAATAAATTATCAAACTTTAAATAAATTCCTTCGTGATAAAATTAGAGGCAGAGCTTTTGGCTTCGGAAAACTTTTACTTAAAAAAAACAAAAAAGGGGGAGGAGGGGAAATAAAAATCTATTTGATTGATGACTATAAATTTTTTCCCTCTGGAGACTCAACCCCGACTGACTGGACGTCATTTTTTTTTTTTTTGTTTCATTTTATTTCGTTTATTTATTTTTGTTCTGTTTTTTCTTTGTCCTCAGGCACAAACGGTACGACGACGTTTGATCTTTTCGATTCAGAAAACGGTCAGGATTTGACGTTGTCACCACAAACATTCACAAGCTCAACCGAGGCGTTTATGAATGACAACTCGGACAGTTTGGGTGTCCCCGGAGACACAGACACAGGTAGGTGGACGATTTTCTTTTACAAAAAGAAAACGAGAGAAAAAAAAAGGAAAACTTTTCCGGTCAGGAACGAAGTTTTTATTAAGTTGTAGGGTGATTCCCATGTTGAGCTTATGCAAAAATGCAAGCTCTTTTCCGCTGACGACCGCCGTTTTCTGGCTTGCTGATTTTAAGGACTTTGATTTATATTTGTTGCGGTTTTGTTTTCCTGGAAGAGGGGGTATTTAAACCGCAAGTCCCGCAACCTGTGTTGAACTCATTTTTATACGGGAGCAACGCGGAAATGGTATATGTTGCAAACGAGGAAAGATTTAAGAAAAGAAGGAATCTGAAAATAAATGTTTTGCAGTTATTTAGTTTTTATTTTAAATGTTGCGTGATTAAATTGAAGCAGCCCAAATAATTATTTCTCGGTGTCCAGTTGTAGGGGTTTTAACTGACGTCATTGATTACATTGCCGCTGAAATGTTTGGAAGATCAATGGGGGGGAGTTTAAAAATTTTGGATATTCAAAATGCCTAAATGAATATCCTAAAGTGATATATTGTAGTCCATACCTTTCCCGATCTTTTTTTGCTAATCCATTTTTCCTAAAACTTTTGGTTCCTAAAGTCTTTTCCTAACCATTTTTTCCCAATATTCAATTTTCCTAAAATTTTTTGATTCTTAAAAATACGATGTCCTAAAATGAATATTTTTCTTAATTTTTTGAATTCCTAAAATGTTTGTAATAATTTACTAGGCAAAGCTGCAAATTTCGGTTTTTCTTTTTATTCTCCTTTTTTTTTATTTTTTTAAATTAATCACTTGCAAAATGTCACTATAAGAATATACAGTATAAAAATATAAATTTTAAAAATCTTATATTTATATCCACCTGGAATCGGCTGTGCCGGTTATCACAAAATTTTTAGTGGTTCAAAAAATTAGGAAAAATATCCATTTTTGGAAATGTTATTTAGAAATCAAAAAATTTTAGGAAAGTTAAAAATTATGAAAAAAATTTTAGGAACCAAAATTTTTAGGAAAAATGGATTAGGAATTTATTTTTTTTTAGGAAAAATGCATTTGGATTTATTTAAATTTTTTTTTTAATAGGAAAAATGGATTAGGAAATTATTTTTTTTAGGAAAAATGGATTAGGACTTTATTTTTTTTTTTAGGAAAAATAGATTAGGAATTTATTTTTTTTTTAGGAAAAATGGATTAGGAATTTATTTTTTTAAGAAAAATGCATTAGGATTTATTTAAATTTTTTTTTAATAGGAAAAATGGATTAGGAATTTATTTTTTTATAGGAAAAAACGATTAGGAAATTATTTTTTTTAGGAAAAATGGATGAGGACTTTATTTTTTTTATGAAAAATAGATTAGGAATTTATTTTTTTTTTTAGGAAAAATGCATTAGGATTTATTTAAATTTTTTTTTTAATAGGAAAAATGGATTAAGAATTTATTTTTTTTTAGGAAAAATGGATTAGGAAATTATTTTTTTTAGGAAAAATGGATTAGGAATTTATTTTTTTTAGGAAAAATGGATTAGGAATTTATTTTTTTAGGAAAAATGCATTAGGATTTATTTAATTATTTTTTTTTTAATAGGAAAAATGGATTAGGAATTTTTTTTTTTTAGGAAAAATGGATTAGGAATTTATTTTTTTTAGGAAAAATGGATTAGGAATTTATTTTTTTAGGAAAAATGCATTAGGATTTATTTATTAATTTTTTTTTTTAATAGGAAAAATGGATTAGGAATTTTTTTTTTTTAGGAAAAATGGATTAGGAATTTATTTTTTTTAGGAAAAATGGATTAGGAATTTATTTTTTTAGGAAAAATGCATTAGGATTTATTGATTTATTTTTTTTTTTTTTTTTAATAGGAAAAATGGATTAGGAATTTATTTATTTATTTATTCTTTTATATTTTTCTTTTATATTTATTCTTTTATATTCTTTTATATTTTAGGAAAAATGAATTAGGAATTCATTTTTTTTAGGAAAAATGGATTAGGAATTTATTTTTTTAGGAAAAATGCATTAGGATTTATTGATTTATTTTTTTTTTTTTTTTTAATAGGAAAAATGGATTAGGAATTTATTTATTTATTTATTCTTTTATATTTTTCTTTTTATATTTATTCTTTTATATTCTTTTATATTTTAGGAAAAATGAATTAGGAATTCATTTTTTTTAGGAAAAATGGATTAGGAATTTATTTTTTTAGGAAAAATAGATTAGGAATTATTTATTTATTTATTCTTTTATATTTTTCTTTTATATTTTAGGAAAAATGAATTAGGATTCATTTTTTTTAGGAAAAATGGATTAGAATTTATTTATTTATTTATTTATTCTTTTATATTTTTCTTTTTATATTCTTTTATATTTTAGGAAAAATGAATTAGGAATTCATTTTTTTTAGGAAAAATGGATTAGGAATTTATTTTTTGTAGGAAAAATGGACTAGTAATTTATTTTGTTTTAGGAAAAATGGTAGGGAATCAGTCCATCCCACGCTTCAGTTTAAGAAAAAAGATTGTTTTAAAAGGCAAAGCGGGCGAAGTTTTAGGCCTATTTTGTTCCCTATTTTAACAAAATTTGGGCTTTTGATATTTGAAAAAAAAAAAGCCGATTTATAAGCTTGGGAGAGAGGGCAAAGCCCATGTTTGTTGTTGAGAATACAAATATTGAATTCTAGGAGAAATATTTTCTAGAAATAATTATCCGGAAAAATCATAGAGAATCTTTTGTCTTCCTAGACACACCCACAAGACACAAACAACATTAAAATCGTTACAATAAAATGTCAGCAATGCATGGCGATGCGAAAAGCAAAAAAAAGAAAGAAAGAAAAAGAAATAATAAAAACAGTCGACTGCCAAAATATTCGATGGTACGGTCGCAAAACGAAAATTAAATGTTCCGTTTTCTTACAGTTTCTTTGATACTATTAACAAAATTAATCAAATACAATGAGATCCCTTTACCGAAATAGAAACTCGTTTAATTTTAAGTTAAGCGTTTCGCAAAGTTATATCAAGCATTATTATCGGTTGCGGTTTTTGTTATTATTTTAAGAAAAAAAAATACATAATAACAGTAAAGATAAATAAAACAAAAGGAAAAAAAATCGAAAAATTTGTAGAAAAAAAAATTAATTTGGCTGATGTTCAGGGAATCGTAACCGAGTCAATCCAATGAAAACATTTTAGTTATTTGGGAATTAATTTTTTTTTTTTTTTTTTTTTAATAAGAAAATTAACGACGGCGCCTGAGGTCACTCATATGTGTGAAACATCCAGCGCTTCGAACGGTTAAACTGAAAAGCTGTCAACCGAGGCGCCGTTAATATCGGACGAAGAAAAAATAAAGAAAAAAAGAATTGAGGAATCATTTCGGGATTCCCCAAGTGTCTTGAAACTAATGACGGAAGCCGTGGACGGAATGAAACATCACGCCCGGATGATACCTTCCCAACATCGAATTCTATTTTCAAAATGAAATAAAAATCCAGTCCTCGGAAGAAGGAGAAAAAAAAATTGTTTTTTTGATCACGGTAACAAATGATTTCTTTTTATCTCTGGATTCTCGTTTTTTTTCTCTCTGTCTCTCTCTTCCTGAAAAAAAAGTGAAAACCACTTTTCCCGTTCCCAGATTTTTTTTGAATAAGGCGCCAAAACAAAATTAAAAAAAATAACGTTTTCTACCCTCCGTGGCAAAGCGAGAAGACTTTTTCAGAGATATTTCCCCCCATGTAATATTTTAAAGTCAAGTTTTAACGAACAGCTTTATTTTCCGGGATCGGACCTTCTTCAAACTGACCTTACAAACACGTTATCAGGAAGACGTGCTCTTGTTGTGTATATATATACATTTTTTTATTACGTGTTAACATAAACCAATTTATTTTATCTCCGGGGGGGAGGAGTGGGGAACCTTCCAACTTTGGGGGAAATGACCGACTCAATTAGGTCGAAAACTTGGTGTGTGGTGTAGCCTCTCCCGTTTTTAGAATTTTGTTGAGTTATGATGATTTCCCCGAGATTTCGATCGTAATGAATTTAGAATATTCTATGGTCGAGACACGTTTTCGTACCGGGGAGATCCGTGATCTCCGGAACAATAAGGACCCCGAGAATCCTCAGGCGGTCATCGTTATTCCTCCCTGCTATTCGCATCATTATTCATGATGGAACATGAAACCAATTCCGTTTCTTTTCATATAGAAATTCCCTTTTTCCCGACCCCAACACGCCGACAAAATAACGTTATAGGCAAAATCGTGTTTTCGACTGTGTTGCAAGAAGTCTTAAAAAAAAAAAAAAAAAAAAAAAAAAAAATCGTCGAAACAATTTTTTTTTTTTTTTGCACAGAATCGACGGAAACCAGGATCGACAGAAAGCTGATTCGGTACAATTTTTAAATTCATTCCCTTGCTTGAATCCAATAAAGTAAGAAAAAATCGAATTACGAAAAGGTATTTCGATTACGTATTTTGCTAAATTCTTTTAAAGACATGTCTTCCGAGGCGATCGGTTTTTTTTTTTTTCTCAGAGAAGATATCCTTTTGGCTCGTAGGAAGTTTAAAAGGTTAATTCATATTCTGTCCTCAAACGCCGTTAATTTTATAAAATCGATTTTGTTTCCGAAGCAAAAATTTAATGTCATATTAAAAGTTAAAGGATATGTAATATTGTAAAGTGCTGTCGCATCCTGAATAAATCATATAGAAATTGACGTTTTTTTTTTGTACTACATGAATCTATGGTCAAGATTTTTATTTTATGCTGCGCTGGTTTTTTTAAAGATGCATTTGCTTGGTTTTCGGAGAGCTGTCACGTGCGTAGTGCTCTCATTTTTTTTTTTCCTTTTTTTTTTTTCCATAACCAAATTAGGTTAACCTCTACATCTTGTGATATTTCATATGTATAATTTATATATGATTTATATATTCGAAATACACAAAACAGCCCAATTTAAATTTTTTTTGGATGAAACAATTATTGCTGCATTTGACCGAATGTTTTGCCAATTTAGATAAAAAAAAACGTTTAAAAAAAAATTTTTTTTTTAACCGTTTGCATGAGCTTTATGTGACTTTTTCTTTTTTTGTCACGTTTTTAATTAAACGGCATTGTACTTATTTCAATAGTTTCTTTTTTTTTTTGGATAAAAAGTAATTTGGATAAAGTGCAAAGTAACCAATATTCGCTTCATCCAAAATGTTTTGGATGAACTGCTGAATAACTTTCTTGCTTTTCATTCAATTTTATTTTATTTTATTTTTTTTGGATGAAAACCGATTTGGAGGAAATGCAAGAACGGCTCATTTGCTTTTCATCCAAACTTTTTTGGATATAAACGATCTGGATCAAGTGTAAAGTAACTAATATTCGCTTGATCCAAAAAATTTTGAATGAAACGAATATTTTCGGTTTGCGTTTTATTTAAATTGGCAAAACATTTGGCCAAATGCAGTCAATATTTGTTTCATCTAAAATGTTTTTGGTTAAAGTGTGCATTGACTGTTTTCCGTTTGATCTAATTTTTTTTTTTTTTTTTTTGATAGAACTAAAAATAACCAACATTTGTTTTATCCAAAATTTTTTGGATGAACTGCTAAATAACTTTCTTGCTTTTCATCCAAAAAAATTTTTCCAAAACAATTTTGGATGAAACATTTTTTTGGATGAAACGCATCGGACCAGGTTTCTTCTTGATCAAGTCTAGCATATTTACTAAAGCTTAGTCCACAAAAAAGTCACACTTTTAAAATAAGAAAAAAAAAATGAAATAAAATAATCTTCATATAAATTTGACAGACTCATTACGAGCGATAATGAATGTTACTGCCAACGACGCGGTATATGTTGAGTGAAATATATAAAATTATTTACACATTAACTCCTTACGATTAATAACGTTAAGCCGAGAAAGCTATATACTTTTTTTTTTTAAAGTCATATAATGGGTTTAAACGAACTCAAGTTGCGAACGTCTAAGAAAAATTAACAATTAGTCTCGGTTCGTTAAAAGCTTTTTGAAAAAAAAAAAGAAAAGAAAAGAAAGTCGAATATTAATATTAATCGTCGGGTTCCTTTCTTTACCAAATGCCAGTACGGTTTTATTGCTGATAATTGTGCGCGAATTTATACAGCAAAAAAAAAAAAATCTCACCTTTATAATTAAGATTGTAATATAAGGTTTTTTTCCCTTTTTGCCTTTTCCTTTTTTTGGGGGGAAAGGAAAATTGACGAGCCCTTCCCCCTTTTCGTATATTATTATTACAAGGTTAACCGTTTTTATGACACGTTTTGTTTTAGCTCCCACTGATTTTCAAATTACTTCCTGTCCCCTGGAGTCAAATTTATGCATGGAGAAAACAATAAAGATTAAATCCTCGTTCCTTGATACTGAGTTAAAATTTGATTTTCCTTTTTTTTTTTTTAATAATTGGGATACCAACTTTTTATACAGAGGTATATGGATTTTTAATTGATTAAGGGATAAAAAGGGTGCTCCTTTTGAAATGATGAGTTCGAAGACCTTTAAAAGGCTAATTTTTAACAGAAAAATAGCGTTAAGTCAAAAAAAGGGACGGAGATGGAACACAAGTCCGAAACAAATGGGTGAGCACTGAGAGCAGTGTTCATAATAAAAGATGAATAAATTTCGTTCTACATTTTACATCTGTTTTTGGAAAAAACGTGAAAAAGTGTAAAAAGTAGCCCCCTGGCACGGTTTACAAATAGTAAAGGGGAGAAAATTTTAATAAATCATTTTTGTGGGACAATCTTACAGGCATTGGAACAAAATCGGGGGGGGGGGGGGTTCGTCACCAAAATTCACAATTATTTTTTCCCCCTCTTCCATAAAACCAACCTGTTGGGGGGCTCTTAAAGATGCTGGATTAAATACGGCGCAACCTGTCAAATTTGTTCAAGGCCGGCCCTGACTGCGCGAAAAACGGGAAAAACTTTTGATGTATAATTCTACTACATGAAAAGACGGTTGTGCGTGGTATCGACACCTCTGTCATATCTTTCGGATATCAGTAAATCTCAGACATCGGCACGTTTCAAATTTATCTCCTTTTTTTTTTTTCCTTTTTTCCTATTTCCCTTTTCTGATATCAATATCCATCCTTGAAATTTTCTCCCTTTCGTACCCCCTCCCCCCGTTTTTTTTTTTTTTTTTTTTTTTTTTTTTTTTGCCTCTTATATAACCAATTTATTATTGGGAATTCATTTTCACATTGACGGGTTACGGGCTTTTTTTTTTTTTTTTTTTTTTTTTTTTTCTCCTCTATATATTTTGTATCTTTTTTTTTTTTTTTTTCTTCTTCGAACAATTATTTCTCAAGGCCGGATTTAGAAGAGAGAAAAAATTCTCGGGATGCGTGTGTGGCGGTTGTCTGTTTGTCAGGCTGACGCGGCATGATAAATGGTTTAGCCGGCGGATTTCGACACATGTCGCTACATTTTCCTCCTCGGTAATATTTACAACCCCCCGTTCCTCGAGGTTTTTCTTCGGGATGATATACACGCTCTTTGCGTTTTGCAACGCATGTCCTTAACTTTGAAAAGGGGTATTCGGAGAGGGAAGGTCAAAGCCGGGCCCTTTTTCGAAATTTCGAGGTTAACATTTTCATTTTAAAACTTGACGTCGGGATTAATCCGCATAAACCATGAAAAACATGGATAACTCTCCCGAGCTCCGGAGAAAAGATGTTTTCCATTTCGGAAATATTATGACTCGGGAAATGGTAATTAATAATTTTTAATGCAGTAGGCGTTTCGGGAATTTATGGGTTTTTCGGATAATCATCTTATATACTAAAGTTTGATCGTCCCCCTGTTTGTCTGTTTGTTTGTTTGTTTGTATGTCCGTCGACAGAAAACTTTAAAAATCTGGATAAAATCGAAAAAAAATGGTAAAAATTTGAAATTTGCACAGAAAAATCACATTTTTTTTTCTCTTTTTTTTCCCCTTTTTCCCGATTTTTTTCCGCCCTTCCCGAATCCGGGATTCTCAAAAAACCGGGAAAAAAGCGATTAAAAAAAAAAAGTCGCAGCGGGGAAACGGTACTCGCTGGTAAAAAACTCGTGCGCGCGTCCCGTCTTTTCGCGTTTTTCCCGGGTCCCGGTTTTAAATTTTGGTAATCCGTTTTAAAAAAAAAACTCCTCATGTCATCCCGATCATTTTAAAAAAAACCCGAACCTTTTCCGACAATTTTTCACCTTCCGAATCAAAGATTGAAAAACGAACGCGGAAAAAAAAAAAGGTGTCAAAACGGCGTTCCGTTTTCAGACGTTTTCGAGGTCTAAAAATCGTCCGAAAAAAAAAAACCGAAAACGAAAAATAATCTACGAAAAAGAGGAATCGAACGACGAGCCGCTCCCGATTTTCCGACACCGGGAAGGTTCGAAATCGCGATTCGAAAAAAGGGAAATTCCATGCAAAATCGTGCAAGATTTACAAACTCGGGTGGGAAATCAACGTACGGTGATGAGGACGCATTTCATAGGTAACCTTCGATACGGCAGCGTAGTCTGGTCGGTAGAAGCGTCGCTTCGGTGCCCTCGGTAACCGTGTTCGATTCCCGTATTGAATAGTTTTTTTTCTTTTGTTTTTTTTTTTTCAATATTTTAATCACAACAATTTGACTTTATTATTTTGCAGCCGTTTATAAAAATGTTCCTTTATTTTTTAAAAATGTTTTAAAATTTAAAATTAAAAAAAAAAAAAAAAAAAAAATAGAAATGGGTGATTTTTTTTTTGTTGCTTTCGCTTACAAATATGAAATGGGAGGGATTATAGGGATTTAAACGAAAAAAAAAAAGTGTCATGAACTTATTGAGCTCTAATTAAGAAAGAAAAATGAGAAATTGAAATCTGAAATCTGAACGGTTAGGAAAAAAAGTTTTTGATTTTAAATGTAGCAAGAATGAGGAGGAGGAAATTTGAAGGTATGAATTGTGTCAAGTTGCAACTTTAGGGACAGAAAAAATTCAAGAAATAAACCATAACACTTTTACTTGAGCGACTAAAGAAATTCAAAAACTTTTTGCTAATCGAAAGGAGAGATTTGTATGAGTGCATGGGTTTGAATCTGAAAAGTGATTATGAATGACATCTTCAAGTTGATAGTCTGATTAAGTGTATCGTACAACTGTTATGGTTTCTAACTAATTTTTTTTTTTGTTGCTTTCGCTTACAAATATGAAATGAGAGGTGATTACAGGGATTTAAAAGAAAAAAAAAAAAAAGTGTCATGAACTTATTGAGCTTCAATTAAGATTAAAAAAAATGAGAATTTTTTAAATCTGAAATCTGAACGGTTAGGAAAAAAAAATTTTTGATTTTACATGTAGCAAGAATGAGGAGGAGGAAATTTCAAGGTAAGAAATTGTGTCAGTTACAACTTTAGGGACAGAAAAAATTCAAGAAATAAACCATAACACTTTTAGTTGAGCGACTAAAGAAATTCAAAAACTTTTTGCTAATCGAAAGGAGACATTTGTATGAGTGCATGGGTTGTGAATCTGAAAAGTGATTACGAATGACATCTTCAAGTTGATAGTCTGATTAAGTGTATCGTACAACGTTATGGTTTCTAACTAATTTTTTTTTTTGTTGCTTTCGCTTACAAATATGAAATGAGAGGTGATTACAGGGATTTAAAAGAAAAAAAAAAAAAGTGTCATGAACTTATTGAGCTTCAATTAAGATTAAAAAAAATGAGAATTTTTTAAATCTGAAATCTGAACGGTTAGGAAAAAAAATTTTTGATTTTACATGTAGCAAGAATGAGGAGGAGGAGGAATTTCAAGGTAAGAAATTGTGTCAGTTACAACTTTAGGGACACAAAAAATTCAGGAAGTAAACCATACACTTTTAGTTGAGCGACTAAAGAAATTCAAAAACTTTTTGCTAATCGAAAGGAGAGATTTGTATGAGTGCATGGGTTGTGAATCTGAAAAGTGATTACGAATGACATCTTCAAGTTGAGAGTGTGATTAAGTGTATCGTGCAACTGTTACGGTTTATAATTTTTTTTTTTTTCTGGCTTTCGGTTAGAAATATGAAATGGCAGGTAATCAGGGGGATGAAAAAGAAAATGAGCGTCATCCAGCAGTTAATGAGGTTAGGTCATAAATACACAATTCGAAAAAATTGTACTGTAAATGAGTAGAGAAGAAAAGTTTTAGGTTTTAAAATTAGGGAAGAAAGAAAGAAGAAAGTCATTTCAAGATAAAAACTTGTTCAATTATCTTGATAAAACTACAAGTCTCCTATGTTTAACTTATGCCAGTGTATCGTACAACTGTTATGGTTTCTTATTTTTTTTTGTTGCTTTCGCATATAAATATGAAATGGGAGGTGATTAAAGGGATGAGAAAAAAAAAAAAAAAAAAATTGAGTGTCATGACGTTATTGAGGTTAGGTTGTTAAGACAGAATATGAAAAAATTGTACTGTAAATGAGTAGAGAAGAAAAGTTTTAAGTTTTAGGTTTTAAAATTAGGGAAGAAAGAATAAAGAAAGAAAGTCATTTGAAGATAAGAACTTGTGTCAATTAGAAGTTGATAAAAATTATAAGTCCCTATGTTTAACTTATGGCAGTATTATTATTATTCTACGTGAATATTAATTAATGGCATTAAAATTATGTTTTGGATATTAATGGAAGGAAATAAATGAATTAATTAATTGATTAATTAGAAAGAATTGTGGTATCGACAGAATTAAAAATTGTGAGCTGAGGTGTTCATCATATAACGAATTTATTCCTCGTCTACTTATCTTCTTATACATCTAATTACGATTACACTTTGAAAACCGAAATATGAAAAAAAAAAAAAAAAAAAATTGGACAAGTTATAATTTTTTGTGTCGCAGACTTGATATTTTGATTTTACTGGGGTCTATACTTCAACCGTTAGTTTTTATTAATTTTTTTTTTTTTTTCTTCTTCTTTTATAAACTAAACATAAGGAGCGATATATTTTTTTAACTTTACTAACTGGCTCTATGAATCGTACGGGAAAAGTTGCCAATATTGCGGGAAAAGACCAAGCACAATGTAAGCCTTTAAGGGTTTAAAAGAAAAATAGGCTTGAAACGGCGAAATGTTAAATATGTTCGAGTCCTCCTTTCATTAATTGAAATATTGGTAATTAAGATTTCGCACAAACCTAGGTAGAATTTCCCGTTATGTTTACCTCATGAAGGAATAAATAGACAAGTAATAATATAAATAAATATACTTTAAAATCTTTTTTTTTTTTACCGAAAGTTGTCATTCATGTTTACGGAATTTCATTTTAGAATAATTATTCCTGTTCAAATTTCGAAATTGAAGTAAATAATTTGAAACCACGGTATTTCTTACTTGAGTGAGAAGTTGTTTTCATAAAGTTAAAACAAGTATGTTACATGAAAGCTCCGACATAATTTCAATTTTTTTCAGATATATACTGCTTCCTTTCTTTCAATATACGGTGGTTGGTTGGTTTGTTTATAAAAGGAAAAAATGAGTAGTAGGATTAAGGAATTGGCTAGGTGATGGCATAATAATTGTGAAAATGAAAGTTGTAGGATAATGACGTACGGGCGGGCGAGGCCGAAGGCCGAGCTGCGTTTCTTGCCTTGTGGCGGTGGATTAGCTTACCGCCCATCATTATCATTCTGGTGCGAGCCGAAGGCCGAGCTGCGTTTCTTCTTGCTTGGCGGTGGTTTAGCTTACCCCCCATCATAATCATTCTGGTGCGAGGCCGAAGGCCTAGCTGCGTTTCTTGCTTTGGGCGGTGGTTTAGCTTACCCCCCATCATAATCATTCTGGTGCGAGGCCGAAGGCCGAGCTGCGTTTCATACGGGCCTCTTGCTGACATTCCTTATCAAGATTCTTGGGCGAGGCCGAAGGCCGAGCTGCGTTTTTGCTTTGGTTGATAGCGTTGTGTGGTTGTATGGCGTTGAATGGAGGTTAGGGGTTCAGTAGTTCTGACTTTGTATGGAGGATAGGCGTTCTGTGGTTGTATGGCGTTGTATGGAGGTTAGGGGTTGAGTTAGTTCTGGCGGTGTATGGACGATAGGCGTTGTATGGACGATAGGCGTTTTATGGACAATAGGCGCTGTATGGACGATAGGCGATGTATGGACGATAGGCGACGTATGGACGATAGGCAATGTATGGACGATAGGCGTTGTATGGAGGATAGGCACTGTATGGACGATAGGCGTTGTATGGACGATAGGCGTTGTATGGACGATAGGCGCTGTATGGACGATAGGCGTTGTATGGACGATAGGCAATGTATGGAGGATAGGCATTGTATGGAGGATAGGCCTTGTATGGAGGATAGGCGTTGTATGGAGGATAGGCGCTGTATGGAGGATAGGCATTGTATGGAGGATAGGCGTTGTATGGACGATAGGCGCTGTATGGACGATAGCGCTGTATGGACGATAGGCAGTGTATGGACGATAGGCAGTGTATGGACGATAGGTGTTGTATGGAGGATAGGCACTGTATGGACGATAGGCAGTGTATGGACGATAGGCGTGTATGGAGGATAGGCACTGTATGGAGGATAGGCGTTGTATGGACGATAGGCATTGTATGGAGGATAGGCATTGTATGGAGGATAGGCCTTGTATGGAGGATAGGCATTGTATGGAGGATAGGCGTTGTATGGAGGATAGGCGCTGTATGGACGATAGGCGTTGTATGGACGATAGGCGTTGTATGGACGATAGGCCTTGTATGGACGATAGGCCTTGTATGGAGGATAGGCATTGTATGGACGATAGGCATTGTATGGACGATAGGCGTTGTATGGAGGATAGGCCTTGTATGGAGGATAGGCGTTGTATGGAGGATAGGCATTGTATGGACGATAGGCATTGCATGGTAAATGGGCAATGTATGGATGACAAGCAACCAGGATGTGGACCTTAGCACGGTATGAACCGAATCGACTGTATTCAATGCTCAGACCTCGACTTCGCTGTTCTTCCGATGGCTACACGGCTTACAAGCGAGGCCGAAGGCCCAGCTGCAGTCCTTACGGCGGTTTTGCTATAAGTCCGTTCTCATAAGTGCCGCTTGCTTACTTTCCTTTTTAAGATTCTGCGGCGAGGCCGAAGGCCGAGCTGCGTTTCTTGCTTTGTGCGGTAGTTTACCTCTACTTTCCCATTCCGGCCGCTCGGCGGCCGGTCATTCTGGCGCGCGAAGCGCGCGGGGGGGGACCCAAAATCGCGAAGCGATTTTGGGGGGGGCGAAGCCCCCCTCTAGCGAAAAAGGGGCGCGTAGCGCCCCGTTGCGCTAGTACTATTTATAAGTTATCGATTTCTTATTCTCCTCTTGGAATTTGTTCTTTTTCTTTAAAAATTTATTATTATTTTTTTTTATTTATTTATTGGATTTCCTTCTAAAAGGAATGGTCGTTCCAAGTTTTAATCCGCTACATTTCTTTTGTTAGTTGGCATTGACTCATATCAATTAGTTATGCAGATTTTTTTTTTTCTTCTTTTTCTCTTGATTTCGTTCTTTTACAGGATATTTGATACGTTGATGTCATTTTTATTATATTATTGTGTTATTAATATTGAATTATTAGCGTTAGTTCTTTTTTTTTTGTTTACCGCAGCTGACTAGTACTGTCAACTCATACATAATTTAACATTGTTTTATGTAAATCGATACGAATTATTAATTACCGAAGCCATGTTTAAACGGAAAATGTTTAGCGGAAATTGAGGTTTGAAATAAGGGATAAGAAAGATGTAAATAATAAATAAATAAATAAATAAATATATAAATAAATAAATAAAAGGGCGAAAAAAAAAAATTTAATAGTTGAAGAAACGACACCACGCCTGCCCAAAGGCGAGCTTGCTCGAATCCGAAACGAGTGGTCCCGTGAAGTCGAAGTTCAAGTCTGATTCGCAGTCAGAATTTTTTCGTCAATATTCGTCGCTTATTTCCGTATGTGTCTCATGCAAAGAAGACTAATGTGTTTTTGTTTGATTTATTTTTGTAGGGTTCGTATTAATCAATTCTGTACCTCAAGTCCATCCAAGCATCGAATCGTCTCATTTTAAAACCAGAGTCTACAATTTTTTTTTTTTTTTTTTTTTTTTTTCAATTTTATTTTGGATTTAGTTAAGCAACCATACACCCAATACTAGGGCGGGTCGAAAAACGCGAATTTTTTAATTTGAAAACGCCTGATATGGGAATCGATGCCTTTTCATAATATATTAACCCTAATTTTTTTCAGATTTTTTAAACGACGTTTTAAGGTGCCGCAATGGCCTTGAAATTTTCAAAAAGCCCATTTGAGGACCAAAAATGAAAAATGTTTTTTCGCATAAAATTTCCTATCGGAAATTGGAAAATAAAAAATAAATAAATAAATAAATAAATAAAAGGACGAAAAAAAAAATTAAATAGTTGAAGAAACGACACCACGCCTGCCCAAAGGCGAGCTTGCTCGAATCCGAAACGAGTGGTCCCGTGAAGTCGAGGTTCAAGTCTGATTCGCAGTCAGAATTTTTTCGTCAATATTCGTCGCTTATTTCCGTATGTGTCTCATGCAAAGAAGACTAATGTGTTTTTGTTTGATTTATTTTTGTAGGGTTCGTATTAATCAATTCTGTACCTCAAGTCCATCCAAGCATCGAATCGTCTCATTTTAAAACCAGAGTCTACAATTTTTTTTTTTTTTTTTTTTTTTTTCAATTTTATTTTGGATTTAGTTAAGCAACCATACACCCAATACTAGGGCGGTCGAAAAACGCGAATTTTTTAATTTGAAAACGCCTGATATGGGAATCGATGCCTTTTCATAATATTATTAACCCTAATTTTTTTCAGATTTTTTTAAACGACGTTTTAAGGTGCCGCAATGGCCTTGAAATTTTCAAAAAGCCCATTTGAGGACCAAAAATGAAAAATGTTTTTTCGCATAAAATTTCCTATCGGAAATTGGAAAATAAAAAATAAATAAATAAATAAATAAATAAAAGGACGAAAAAAAAAATTAAATAGTTGAAGAAACGACACCACGCCTGCCCAAAGGCGAGCTTGCTCGAATCCGAAACGAGTGGTCCCGTGAAGTCGAGGTTCAAGTCTGATTCGCAGTCAGAATTTTTTCGTCAATATTTGTCGCTAGAGGGAGGGAGTGTCGGCAACATCTAGTTGCGTCTTCTGCTCAAAGAAGTTTTGAAGGAAACCGGAAAAAACAAGCAGAAGACATAAAATAGCACTGAAACAATGAAAAACTTACGAAATGCGACTTCATTTTTGAAGTCAAAAATTAGTTTTGGTGCACGGTTTTTGAGCCACAGACAAAAAGCCATAAAGAGATTTTCAGAATTTTGGAATTCGGCGTGTGGTTCAAAAACTGCACCAAAAATAATTTCTGACTTCAAATTCGTAATCTACGCGAAATTTCCGATAGAAAACGATGGTCTTTTATGCGAAAAAAAAATTTCCAATTTTGGTCCTTAAATGGGCTTTTTGAAATTTTCAAGGTCATTGCAGCACCTTAAAATGTCGTTTGAAAAATCTGAAAATGAGTAGATTTGAAAATGAGAATCTTGTAGATCCTACAATCCCTGCTAGAGGGAGGGAGTGTCGGTGGTCACCCGTCCACTAACTGGCCGTTTTCAATGCTGCTTAACTTCATTGATCACGATGCCGCTAAATGAAACGAGTAACCCCTCCGACCCCTTAAAATTATGTTTAGCTAATATTAAAGCAATATTCCCGGGAATTAATTGCGTGATGGAAATATATACGCTCCTATAAGGCAAACTGGTATATTTAAGTGTATATTTATACGAAAAAAGTCGCACGGAGCCTATAGGGACTACTTCTACAATGAGATCAAGATGACTGTATCAGTAGTTCCTATGTCGGTGGTCACCCATCCACTAACTAAAAACGTGAACGGCCGTAAGGCCGTTCACAATGCTGCTTAACTTTATTGATCACGATGCCGCTAGATGATACGAGTCACCACTCCGACCCCCTTAAAGTTAAGTTTAGCTTATATAAAAGCAATATTCCCGAGCACTAATTTTGTGATGGAATATATACGCTTCTGTAAGGCAAACAAGTATATTTAAGTGTATATTTATACGTAAAAAAGTCGCACGAAGCCTATAGGAACTACTTCTACAATGAGGTCAAGATGACTGTATCAGTAGTTCCTGTGTCGGTGGTCACCCATCCATTAACTGGCCGTTCTCAATGCTGCTTAACTTCATTGATCACGATGCCACTACACAGAACGAGTCACCACTCCAACGCTTACAAAATGGAGTAGATTTTCGTAAATATTACATTGTTTCATGGGCTGGCAACATTTAGTCGCGGCTTCTGCTCGAAGAATTTTTGAAGGAAACCGGAAAAAAACAAGCGGAAGACGTAAATTAGCATTGAAACAATGAAAAACTTACGAAATGCGACTTCATTTTTGAAAAATCGGGTTTTAAATAAGGAGTTACGTTGCTTGCATGGACTCGGCTCAGTTCTATTCTGGAGGTACAGATTTTATAATTAGGGATTTTATAATTAGAAAGGGGCTAATCAGCTGTTTGTAAACGGATCAAATAGAATCCATGTTGACAAAATCTAAACGTTAATAACAGCCTTTTTGTCTACAGAATGTCGGATATATGTTCCTTTTTCTTTAAAACGGCAGAGTTGTAAATTTTCTATTTACTTATTTATTTATTTATTGAAATGGCATTCTTAAAAGACAATGCTCTTACAAAATTTTACACTTTAAGAAAGAGAGAGAGAGAGAGAAAAAAATTTTTTTACTCTCCATAATGCACGTAGAAGAAAGAATTATTTTGAGCAAGTTCCGTCTTGCTTAAAAATTTAAATGCTTCGTAACAAAACAAAAATGCTTTGCAGGATCCCACAGGTTGTCTCTCGGTAAAATATTTTTATTGATTCTGATGGATTTTGAAGAAAATTCAGTTGTCATAAGGATTTTTTTTGTTAAAAGTGGCATGGTGGTTTTTTTTTTTTTTTTTTTTTTTTTTTTTTACTGGCAGTTGTTCAGCGCTGAATAAGAAGTGTTTTTTTTTTAAATATTCCATTTATATATTCAACGGTGTTTTTCATTCTGATCGCTTCGATCTAGGTGAATTTCCAAATCAATCCGCCCCTTGATTCCCGCCCAAAAGTAGGCGAAAATCCAAAACAAGCGAAGGGGAAAACATTTATCAGTCAATTTTAATTAATCGGCAAAATCCTAAAAAAAAAAAAAAAAAAAAGAAACAGGCGGCACATTTTTAATTTTGCTCAACAGTTTTTTTTTTAAATAATCAGAAAAAAAAGAGAAAATGTGGTGTTTAGCAGAGAAAGAGATAGGAAAGGCAAAGTTTTAAAAAAAAAGGAGGAAAAGGTAGAAAACCGGGAGGTAGGGTGGTAGGAGGGGAAGAGGGTTAGCGGCAATAATTCTCTTGTCCACGACAGTTCGTAATCAAGCAGAAAGTTAGACAAAGGTGATCTCAGTCAGTGGCAATTCTCCAATGTCTCGCTCCATTATTAGAATACTCGAAAAAAAAAAAAAAAGTCGGAATAATATATTATCTCACCAATTTTACCGACTTGGCCGATATTATTATCCGTTTCTTTTTATTGGAAAATGTTCTTTATTATTATTTTTTTTTTCATTTTATTTCAAATATCTCGAACGTTTTGAACATTGAATTTCGATTAAGTTTACATAAAAAACAAGTAATGCGTTCACGATTAAAAATAGTTTTTTTTTTAAATCTAGATGAATCAATGGTGTATTTTTTTTCTTCTTTTCAGTGGGTAGTACCGAAGACGCCAAAAACACGCCTGATTCCAGTAAATTGTCGGTTAAGAAACCGAGGCCAAAAGCAGCGTCTCCTAATCGACAAGGTCCGCAGCAGTGCCAGGTAAGAATTTCCCTTTTTTTAAAAAAAATATAACAAATTAGGGTAACTCCCTCATAGTTATTTGCATATTTTAGACGATGTATCATATTTTAATGCGTTTGTAAAATTTATATTTATACGGAGAGGTTAATCGTCGCCATATTTGCAAAGCTCTTGGTTAATTGCTACAACGGGGAATTCGTTCTTTTCAGAAAAATATTAAGTAGAATCTTTTTTTTTTTTTTTTTTTTTTTTTTAATTGAAATTTTCGACGAATTTTTATTGGATTCAACCGTGTTTATTTATTTATTTATTTATTTTTCCTTCCCTGGCGTCTCTGTATGAGATGTTACGTTATTTTTACATTATCCCGCGTATATCCGTATATACATTCAAAATGAAGAAATGCACTCTCCCCGGTAATGGATTGATGCTTTTGAAAGCTGCGAAGTGCAAAGTTAGTGACGACATCTTTTTATAAGCTATAAAAAGTTGTAATTTAGAAAACGCACAAAAAGCGGTAGGAGAGACAGTTAAGAAAGACGGCAGTCTCATTTCAATACTCAACAAATATTTCCTTTTTCCGTTACTTTTTTTTTTTTTTTTTTATCATGTTCCCTCTCCTTCTTTTTTTTTCTCGCATATGATATTCCCAAGTATCCCATAAGCTTTTGCTTATATTTTTATTATATGAGATCTTTATCATTTGGTTCCAAAAGATTTTTTTTTTTTCAACATTAAATCTTTTGGCTGTTTCCATTATTTAGATGAACGTAGGAGGCGATTTTCAATTCCTGTAATTTTATCTTTAATAAGGCTTTGTTACAAGGATATTTATTTTTTCTTTTTGAGATTATTTCTTGATTGGTTTATTGATAATCTTTTGTTTTTTCTTTTATTGGGAGAAAGGAGCTTAGACTTATTCCGGTATTAAGGCAGTCGGGGACTTGTTATTTGGAATAAAAGAGGCAAGACCGATCGGAATATTACTGAATTTAAAGAACAGTTTCAGGGTGGAATTTTCCTTTCCCTGGGTGTGTTTGTAGGATGGCATCCCAAAGTGGGATAAATCAGTCTTTTAGCTAGACGAAAATCAGTCCTGCGCGAGTGTGATACTTAAAAACGAGATAGTATTTTGGGTACTTTCAACTTTGCACTCAAAAAACTGCTGCTTTGGGTCTAAGCAAAAATACTTTGCGACAAAGCATTTTTGCATAACTTAGGAAAGCAGTCAAAATGTTTTGCGCCAAGACTCGTGAGTGCTTGCCGCAATGCATAATGTCGTCAAGTCTAGTAAATTGCGACATGCTCTCACAGTCTAGTAAATTGCTTATGCTTTGCGACATGCTCTCACCAGTCTTGTCGCTAAGCAACATCGCTTGTATATCAAACGAGGCTGTTCATTTTTTTGGGTGTGGGTCCAATATAGCGGACGATAATTCGTCTTTCGATTGTCACTTCGTAAAAAATGTATTTTTAGGTATTTTCAGTGCTCTTACGTATCATGCGATTAGTTTCTTAAAATTAAAGATGGCGGACTTGACATCCTCACAAAAGTTTAGAAAATTCAAAATCGTTCGATTTTTTAAAGAACAATTTTATCTAGAGGTTTATGGGAGTCGCAGATGATGAATCGATCAATGATTTTTTTGAACCTCTTACATTTTACAAATATATAATTTTTTTTTCATTACTGAGCCAGCCGCATAAAATTCCAGAAAATCATTATCAGATGCATCGTCAACGACTTCAAAAACACCTGGGTATTTTTTTTTTATAAAAATCGAACAAAATTCAGAACTTCACCGCTATCTTTAATTTTAAGAAATTAGTCGCAGAATCGTAATTGCCATATTTATCCCGCCATTTTGAATTTTTTCAAGTTTAGCAGTTGCGCTTTTAAGTTCCCGAAATACCACGACTTTTAACGCCGGCATCTTTTTTCCGAAGTGTCACTCACGCGAACTGAACATCTTCTCTTTTATGCGAAATATATCGCATAGTTTAAAAATTAAAAATTGGCAACTTAAAGCGGAACCATCTCAGAAATTTCCTTTTTCTGATCTGCGACAGCATATATACGACAGCATTCACGAATAAATTCAAAAATCAATTTAGTTTTTTGTCGGCAACAGACCGAACAAACTGACAGTTGAATCTAGCCCATCCTCTCATAGGCCGAAAAAAATAAGAAGAAAAAAAATAAATGACGACATAGGAAAAAATCAAAACAACGTTGAAGCGTATTAGTTGCGACTCTTCATGTTGGCACATGTTTTATCAACAAATGCGCATGCGCAACCGTAACGAATTCAATGGAATTAAAAGCAACTAAAGAGATACTTTACAACATTTTTTTTTTTTTTTTTTAGGTGCAAAAGAAACTTATTACCGAATCGCTTTGAACATTTAACAAACGAAACAAACCGCAGCAAAAAGCTGGCAACGAGAATAAAAGCAAAAACACACACACACTCGAAAAAAAAAAAAAAATCCTTTATCATTCAAAAAGCCGTAATTGAATATCACAAAACTATAATATTTCATTCTTCCGCGCGTTTTTTTTTTTCTCCTTTCATACTCTTGAAGGTAATTTTCACCGACGTTGCCTTTTCCATCTCTTTGTTTTTCCCCCCGCCGGAAAATCTGATATGAAAAATACTCGATTTCATTACAAGATTTTGCCGTCCGTGAGTGAAGCGTATGATGGGGCCATTAAAAGATATAACCGTCGGATGTAACAGCGGGAAAAAGGGTGCATGGGAAAAAGGGAATTTAAAAGCGGTAGGGAGGAGGGGGGAGGGGGTGTGTGGGAATGCAAGGCTGATGACGTCACGTACCGAAATAATGTTTGATCCGGCCACACCAAGCGCTAGCGTCTCAATTACTCTCAAGAGATGATTTTTGTTTCTTTTCTTCCCCTCCGGTTTTTTTTACTTTACTTTACTTTTTTTTTTTTTTCTTTCATATTGTCGTTATTTTTATTGCTACTAGTCTTGATCGTTAACTCTGTTATATGGGACTTTTGTTTTTCTGAATCACATAGTTTTTGAGAGAAAGAGAGAGAGATAGAGGGGGGGAAAAGGGTGAGGAGAAGGAATCGCTTATGTTTAAAAGTTTTCTAATCTACAGCCCGGTTCCGTTTTCCGCCGTTTTGGAAACGAAAAGTTGAAAAGGGAGTTGATCGAGTAATTCGAGCGATAAAAGGAGTTGAAATTCAGGAGAGAAAGTCATGCTTATTGAGAAACCTATGACGGAAGAAGTTTTAGAGGGGAATGAGACAGAGAGAGAGAGAAGGTATTAAGGGCAGAGGTGTTTACTTCTTCAGAGGAAAAATTACTGGAGAGAAATTTTTTCGGATTATTGGATTGATGTTATTGCGACAACTTCCTTAAGATGAAGAGTTAGAAGAATTGATCAGGAGTTCGATATTAGGGACACTGGGCCACATTCGATTACCTGAACAGTTTTTCATCATCTTGAGCCGCTTGGTATCAATGGGTTTTTGCGATTTAACAATTGCGACTGGATGTTAAATATATATGGTATATTTAATCGTCGTAAATATATACCCATAAGCTAAACGTTGAATCAGGCATGTACACACTAAAAAATGAATTCACCTCGATCGCAGTACAAGTGATGTATCTTTGTCGCAAAGCATGATTGCTTTGGCTCGACGCAGTTGTGCTTGCGACTATCACTCACAAGTCTTGTCTCAAAACATTTCCATTGTATAGACCTAAATTTTTAAAAAAATGCTTTGCGACAAAAGAATTTTTGCATTGACCTAGAGCAGCATTTTTTTTGAGTGTATATGCCGTAAGAATATAAGTATTGACCATGTAATTGACATAATTAGACCGTGCAGCGCAGTCGCAGTGATGTTAATCACGTGCCAAGGGATAGGTTAAAGCAAAAATACTTCGCGACAAAGCATTAGGTCGAAAGTAATGGAAATGTTTTGTGACAAGACTCGTGAGTGCTTGTCGCAAAGCATAATTGCTAGACTCGACGCCATTATGCTTTGCCACAAGTACTTGCGAGTCTTGTCACAAAACATTTCCACTGCTTCGACCTAATGCTTTGTCGCAAAGCATTTTTTGCTTTAACCTATCCCTTGGCACGTGATTGACATCACTGCGACTGCGCTGCACGATCTGGTTATGTCAATTACATGATCAATACTTATATTCTTACGGAATATACACTCAAAAAAATGCTGCTCAAGGTCAATGCAAAAATACTTTTGTCGCAAAGCATTTTTTTTTAAAATTTAGGTCCACACAATGGAAATGTTTTGAGACAAAACTTGTGAGTGATAGTCGCAAGCATAACTGCGTCGAAATAAGCAATTATGCTTTGCGACAAAGTCTTATCACTTGTATATTGTGAACGAGGCATATTCATTTTTTTTGGGTGCAAGATCAATCAAAATTAGCGACGGAGAAAATTTTAAAATAGCATGAAAGGCTTTGCAGTATAATACGTCATGTTTTCCGTTTTTGTGGGAAATGTCTGGACTACAGTTCTCCGTTTTGATCGCTTTTTTTTAAAAAAAATCTTCGAACATTTAAAATGAAAACCCTCGTCAATAATGGTCGAACCAGTTTAAAAAAAAAAAAAAAATCAGACGGGAAAAAAACCTATTCCAGAGATTTATAATCTGTCAGTTTGGAAGGATCCCGACGTGTTTATGGTTTGAATATTTAATGAATATCGGTATCGAGCAAACAAAGTCATAAGAATCGCGTGCCATTCTAAATGATTCTTTATTATTTCATTATTCAGAGTGAATAAACGAGCTTTGACGCAAACTCGCGACGAGGCCTTTTTCTTTCATCTTCGAATCAAACATGACCATTCAATTTTTTTTAAAAAACAAATTTCCCTTTTTTTATTTTATTTTCTTGGAACTCTTTTCAGTTTATTTTTGAAAAAAAAAAGCTAAAAGCGACTTAACGGTGTAAAATTTTAGAGTCGCGAATTTTAAAAATAAACTCTTTTTTTTTCTGCTTAAAATAAAAAAAAAATGGGATGCTGCTCCTAGCAGAAAAAGGCAGGAATCCTCTGTTTCTGAATTCTTTGGTTTCTTTATTAGCATATTCTTCTTGCTTGACTACATATTTAAACATGACGTGAATAAATACACTTTTATGCGATTCTCCTTTACTGAATATATTCCAAGAATAAAAAAAAAAAAGGAAAAAACTTTGAAGAAATTTTTTCAATCGGAAAAAAAAACACTCAAAGTCTTAGACAGCGAAAAAAAGAAAAGGAAATCTTGTCGTGCTACATATATTCGTTTTTTATTTTTTCACAAGGGACGTTATATATCGAATTTTCATGTTATAACTTTGAATTATGTCTTTTTTTTCTGCCCCGAATTCGTTTTCGCGATAATTTTCTGGGGAAAAAAAATGGAAAGAGAAAATTAGCATCCACACAATGTTTTATGGATATCCTCCGTGTTTGTTTGATGTACTGTACCTTTTTTCCGTTAAGGAATAGGCCGTCGAATTCGCAATGGAATGCGGGTATTCGCGACAAACATGGGAAGCAAGATGGCGACCGATGGTACGGAGCATTGCCTTGTAATTTTCTTATCTAAATCGGATTTTGCAGGCGCAAACTGATGCAACGTTACTCGAGGCAGAGATTGATTCGCTAATTAATTTTATCGTAAGGGGTTAAATCGAAATATTAAATATTAATTAATTTTTGATTTACAATTTTTTCCCTGCAGCTGACATTGTTTTAAAAATCCTTGATAAGTTAGAAAGCATTTTTCCCCCTTACTCTCTTTCATTTCCAAACTTTGATATTCTCATGATATATCGCTTTAAAAAAAAAATTATGTTCTTTGATTTTTGGTTTGCAAATTTCAAAGAAAACGCATGACCTTTGAACTTTGGTACAGAAGAAAAGGAAATTGCTTATGGACTTCCTTTAACTTTGAGAATCATATCTTTTTTCCCGATCGTATTACTTTATCCGATCGATTACTTTTTTTTTTTTTTTGAATGGATTGATGGAAGACTTATTTTTTTCTCAAATATTTTTTTTTTCTCAACTATTTTTTTTCCAACTTTTGAATATTTAAAAGTATCGAAGTTGTAAAGAAAAGAAAAAAGGAGAATAAATCCATTATAATTAATTCAAAGAAAAAAAAATGGGGGTTAGATAAAATTCCAACTTTCTCAAATAATATTACTAAAACAGTTGATGTTTAAGTTTGCGGAGAACACCTGAGGGAAGAAGATGATGTAAAGTCAAAGATGATATCATTAATTACGAAACTCTGGTAATGTAAAGATCAAAGACACAACCAACGTCAATGAAACTCTGATTATACTTATATATCTTTATATTGACGGTTATGCAAACTAATGTAATTGATGAGGAATCTTTTCGCCTACCCCTCCCCCCCATTCGGTCCCGATATTCCCACTTCCCTCCCCCGCCCCCACTCTCTCTTCCCCACCGCGTGACATTCGAAATTAATTTTATCCGATAGATTAATCAGGAGATTTCGCGACAAGTAAGATTTGTGACGATGTATGCGTTTTCTCTCTCTCTCTTCCTCTCTCTCACGCTGCTGACAACTTCCGTCAATTCAATTTCCGCTTTTAGGTACCATATATGATCCCATGTGTGCTCTTATTAGTTTCAGTCACAGATAAAGATCTAAAGAATACAACGCTGCAGCCCCGTAGCCGGAATGAACAAGTCAGGGGGTGTTTGAATTTATCGTGGTCGATACCGAAAGGCTTTATTCGGCGATATTTGTCGGTATTGGGAAGCTATTCGCGACTTCAAAGCTTGTAAATTTCCAGTGTGTGTGAGCAGCGTGAAAACGATACGCCCAAATAAATGCCTCTGTAGGTCAATGCAAAAATGCTTTGCGACAAAGAATTTTTTTTGAAATGATGAAAAAATGCTTTGCAACAAGAATTATTTTTTTGAAATGATTTGCGACAAAGAATTTTTTTAAATGATGAAAAAATGCTTTGCGACGAAGAATTTTTTTTGCAATGATGAAAAAATGCTTTGCGACAAAGAATTTTTTTCGAAATGATGAAAAAATTCTTTGCGGCAAAGAATGTTTTTTGAAATAATAAAAACATGCTTTGCGACAAAGAATTTTTTTGAAATAATAAAAAAATGCTTTGCGACCAAGAATTTTTTTTGAAATAATAAAAAATGCTTTGCGACAAAGAAATTTTTTTGAAATGATGAAAAAATGCTTTGCGACAAAGAATTTTTTTAAAATGATGAAAAAATGCTTTGCCACAAAGAATTTTTTTCGAAATGATGAAAAAATGCTTTGCGACAAAGAATTTTTTTCGAAATGATAAAAAAATGCTTTGCGACCAAGAATTTTTTTTGAAATGATAAAAAATGCTTTGCGACAAAGAAATTTTTTTGAAATGATGAAAAAATGCTTTGCGACAAAGAATTTTTTTAAAATGATGAAAAAATGCTTTGCCACAAAGAATTTTTTTTTAAATGATGAAGAAACGCTTTGCGACAAAATTTGTTTTAAAATGATGAAAAAATGCTTTGCGACAAAGAATATTTTTTAAAATCTAGGTCTATGCAGTGAAAATGTTTTAGGCCCAGAGTAGCGAGTGCTTTTCGCAAAGCATAATCGAGTTATAAGCATTGGGAAATAAGTTCAGAAATGTTACATCTTGTCTTTCCTGGCTACGGGGCTGCAACGTCGAGAAGACGTGCGGGTAAAAAAAAAATTTACGTCTACCATGAATTTTTTTTTTTATCATTTGTTGGCGGAATTCTTACGTTGGGAAAAAAAAATCTCCGACGTTATTTTCGCAAAAAAATTGATGCAATATCGATAAATGCGACGCCTCGAATCAAAAATCTTACAAATCTAATTTTTTTTTTTTTAAATAAACGAGAAATTTACTTTTTCCAATATCGCTGACAATGGAGACATTAAAATATAACTCGAATCTATGGGACAAAGATATGACAAAGTTATATAACAGCAATTTATCACCCGGAATGATCATTAATTACCGATCAAGAAGTGTTTAATATCTAAAGGAGGAAAGAAAAAAAAAGTTTTGGGAAATCGCATAAATTCAGAATGATAAATTCACAAACCGGAATTTTTTTTTCTTTTTGAATGACTTTCTTTTTTTTTTCCTCCTCCATTCTCGTTTTTTTTGAAAATCGCAACAAATTCACATAATTTCTTCTAATAAATTTGTTATTACCTTATGCATGTTTAACGGCCCGTAGAAATGTTTCTCCTCGTTTAATTTTTCTGATCGTTTTCCTTCGACTTTCCTTCCTTCTTTCTTTCTTATTATAAGGTCAGACGAAAAAAAAAAGTTTCATTCATTTCAATTAATTTAATTAAAGCAATTAATTAATATGGAATGATATAATTGGTTCGGTTGGATTTTTCTCTCCCTTTTTTTTCCTCCCTTCTTTTTTTTTTTTAATTTAAAGCAGATCATACGGAACTGGGGAAATATCTTCATTCATTTTTTTGTTGTATAAAATTAATTTTTCCTTTTTTTTCTTTTTTAGCACGGTTAAGAACCGACCTTGACATAATAATTTGTTGCGACATTCACACGTGGTTTTTACCCTCTTTTTAAAATGGAAAGAACAAAGTATTTTTAATTATTAGGTATATGTGACGAATTTATAAAACATATTGATTCGCCTGACTGTAAAACTCACATAATCTTTACGTGACTTTTTTGCCTAATGGCTATTCCACTTTACGTGTAAAATCGACGTTTTTCATGCAATTCTTTTGCTGCTTATCCGTCATTTCATTTGATTATTTTAATTCGGAAATACTTTGAGAATTTTTTTTTTTTCGTTTGGCTTGTATAAACAAGACTATACACTAGAGTGGGTCGAAAATCAAAAATTTTGGATTTTCAAAATGCCTAATAGCGAATCGTTCGAAATTTTTCGTTAAGACCGAAAAATCCGAAATTTTATTTATATGTGAAAATGGTGGTTCCTTGTGATTATTTTTTACGCAGATCACGAAAATATAGTTAAAAGGTTTTCATCTCATACGGTTTTAATGATAAGAGGCCACTGACTTGTGACTAACTCATGTTTTTCTTTGTACAAGTTTTAACTTGTCGGTACAAGTTTCAACATATTCCAAGTAAAATACGAATAAGAAAAACGATATCGAAGTTTTTTTACCAAAATTTTTTTTGAAATTATTTTCCGACCGCATACATATTTCTGACAAGATGAGACTTGCACTATGCAAGTTTCAACTTGCGAGTTAAAAAATAAAGAAGCTATTTCGATTTGTGACGAGTCTTGACTAATGTAATTATTATGGACAATATAAACTATTCATTCATTCATCATTCATTCATTCATTCATTATTCATTCATTCATCATTCATTCATTCATCATTCATTCATTCATTCATTCATTCATTCATTCATCATTCATTCATTCATTCATTCATTCATTATTCATTCATTCTTCATTCATTCATTCATTCATTCATTCATTCATTCATTCATTCATTTATAAAATATTAGTGATTAAAATATTAGTGCAAGTTTTAACTTGTAATAAATCGAGTATTAGATAAGGAGCTATTCCTTCCACTATTCACTCAACTTGATCATTTAGAATTCGGCGAATAATTCATTCAGTTGTTCCGAAAATAAATTAGTTAATCGTTCGAAATTTTTCGTTAAGACCGAAAAATCAAAAATTTTATTTATATGTGAAAATTGTTGTTCCCTATTTGAGTCTTTACGCAGATCACGAAAATATAGTTAAAAGTGATATATCTCACACGGTTTTGATGATAAGAGGCCACTGACTTACTCTTGTTTTTCTTGGTACAAGTTTTAACTTCTCGGTTCCAATTTAAACATATTCCAAGTAAATACAAACCAGGAAAACGGAATCAAAGTTTTTCGACGACGATTTTTTTTGAAATTATTTTCCGGCCGCATTGTATATTACAAACAAGTTGAAACAAGTTTCCTACAAGTTAAAACTTGCACTATCCTGCTACAGCCACAATTTTTTGCAAAATTCTTTATATTTTAATCCTCCAGGACAGTAATCGTTTGTCATAAATCAATTCGAACTTCATTTTCGTAATCTTCATAAAAATCCGAATAGAAAACAACCATTTTTATATTTAAAAAAATGTTTTTAATTTTTCCGTCTTTAGGGGGGGAATTTCGAAACTTTTAGGTCCCCGAGGACACGGCTCAACGACGTCCAAAAAATCTGAAAAAATTCAAGGAATCTTTTTTCGGTTACTATAAAAGAATTAGTGGGCGCGTTCTCCGAAGTTCGAAAATTCGTAAATTTGGACCATCCTAGGGGGAGTCAAAAATAGTAGGGTATTTTCAGATATTTGTATTTTTAAAAAAATTTTGGTGTAAAAATAAATTACATGAATTTGAAGGATTATTTATGTAATAAAAAGTATTTTTAAAAAATCATATAATACAAGGATAATGAGTGGAAGTTTCTGGATCTTTTTTAAATCCCGCTAAAGGAAGGTATTTTCAACAAGAAAAAAAAGTTTTTTCAGTTTAGCAAAATCCTTTTTGCATTGGTCTTTTTCAACCGGAAAAATTTCCTTTATAAGTTTACCTGATTCTCAGGAAGGAAAACTACGATCCTAATAAAACGCTTATTTTTCAAACAAAAATAGAAGTTGATGTCAGAGCTTTTATTGTTGAGGAGATTTTAAGAATAACATTCCAAGTTGCGGAACCAAAAAGGGGACATGGAAAATAATTGGGCTAGAACGGGTTCATTTCCCCTCCAAAAAAAGTCAGTTAAACTTCCCGATTGTAAATTCAACTCTCCTGACTTTGCAATTTTTTTTTTAGATTTTTGAATTAATTAGACATTTTTTGGAGTTCCCCACAAAGAAACCTAATTGCGATTCAAGGAATTTGGCCAATTTTTTAGAATAAAAAAATCTGTATTATAATTTGCCGCTTTTGCCGCACCATCAACTTCTAAAAAAAAATAAAAAGAAAAACAAGGGAAATGTCTTTTTTTTTTTTTTTAATTTACAATTTCTGGGAATTCTTTGAAAAACAAAAAAAAAAGTTTTTGACGATCAGATTCAATGAAGATAAATTGTACAAAGTTTTGATTCGGTCCAATAACAGAGTTGAACCCGTAATGAAATTAAAATTTAATTATCATAACTTTACAGTGAAAAATTTTCCCTTTGTTTTATTAATTGAAAAGAAATCTCTTTTTTTTTCTCCTATCCTTCCTTCTTGATAATCAAAGGGTTATACGATGTCACTTTTGTAAAAAAAAAAAAAAAAAAAAAAAAACATTTTCAGCACAAATAAAGCGAACCGAAAAATTATGGGAAAAAAATTATTGTTTTCAAACGAAATCTCGACTGCATGCATTCTCAAAAAAAAAAAAAAAATCTCTCGTGCTATTGTCATAGACAACAATTCAGCCTTTTTTTTCCCTCCAGTCGATAGTCACTTTTTCCCTTTATTCCTCCCTTTTTCCCTCCTCCCATTTTGAATATTACCGGGGGTATATATATGAGAATGGTAATTTAGGTCGAATTCTATGATTTCCAAGTTTAAATTTAAAAGTATAATCGAGTCTGTCGGTGAAATTCTTGAAAAATGCGTGTCTCGTGAATCGCCTTGAATACTGAAAATATTTCTACCAGTGTCGGACTACGACTCTTCTTCTTCCTCCCTCTCTCTGTCTCTCTCTCTCTACCTTATCGCGTTTCCGATGCCACATTCAAAAATTAATTAATTTTTTTTTTTTTTTACGGGTTTTAATTAAGTTAAAAAAAATACCTTTCATAATCTTTCTCTTTGCCATTTTTTCGAATGCTTTTAATTGCTAAGGAGCAAAAAAAGGATAGAAAAAAAAAAAAAAGCTAATTAAAAATTAGATGTAAGATAACGTGATGGCGTTATTTTTTTTCTTTTTTCAAAGGATGGTTTCTTGTGTATGTTAGCATTTTAATGTGCTGATTTCGTAATTTCTTTCCTTCTTTTTTTTTTTTTTTCCTTTTCCAGCTTTCTTTAAATGGAAATCGAGTGAATTTACAGTGAAGCTTTAATTTTGTTATTAAATAAGGTCGCATATAAAATTAAGTTTCATCCTCTCATCTTCTGTCGCTTCGAAACATTTTCTGGTTCTCATGTATCCGGAGGAAGAAAGAAAAAAAGTTCAAGGGCATCCCTTACAAAAAAAAAAAAAAAAAAAAAAAAAAAAAAAATCCCGCGCTTTTGCCAATAAAACTTTCCCGCCGCCTCATGTTAAAACGCGTGTATAAGCTATTCAATTTCTCTAATGTATTTATGGGACAATATCGATCGGACAATAGAGGAACTTTTGTGGTTTTTGGCTATTTTCCAGAATTGTTCCAAATAGTATTTTCCTCCTCCTCCTCCCCCTCATCTCTCTCCTCTTTTCCCCCGAATCATTAATTGCTTTACATTTCCTCTTCGTTTCTTATGAGGATTTCATTTAACTTAGATTCTTATTTTTCGGAAATCGTTATAAAAACCCATTGGAAACCTTCTGCCCGATAACTTTCCCCCTCTTTTAAAGATTTACTGTCGGGAGAATTTCGGATTTGATTTATTCTCGTGAAATGTAGAATCCCGATTGTAAATGTGATTTAGAGTACTTTTTTTTTTTTTTTTTTTTTTTTTTTTTTTTTTGGTTTAATATTTACGCACATTTTTTTTTTTTCGTCGTCGAAAAGTAATAAATCGGAGGTTTGTGGGCGGTTTTTTTTTTTTTTTTTTTGAAACCGAACTTTTTTTAATTAGCCAACATTTCCACTGATTTAAAATTTTTTTCAAGTACAGGATCACCTGTTAGAAAAAAAAAAAAAAAAATAAAGGGAAAACGAGACCTAAACTTTTTTTTTTTGCCTTCGTCCCCATTTTTGTATTCCAAGCACGAAAGGGTTAGGATACTTTTTATAAGAGAAATTAACCGATTTTTTTTACCCTCCGAATGTTTTTTTTTTCTTTTTTCGGGCTCTTGCGGCACGTCCTTCTAATACTCTGCGTGACGCAACTAAAATTTAGATTTTTTTTTTTCAGGTGCAAAGTAGATATACTTCTCACGAAAAGATTTTCGCAGGACTCAATTTTTAGGTTGAATCGAATAACACGAAAATATCCTTGATAAGCAAAAAAATATTAATATTTATAAAATATTTTGTAAATATTTTAAAAACATTATGCAAATATTTTTTGAAAAAATTAACAATATCAATTTTTTTTTTTTGAAATCTTTGTCAACATTTTTAAATTATTTTTATCCTTTCTTGTTTCAAAAAATATTTGCATAATATTTTTAAAATATTGATAATTTTTTGCGTATTGGGACAGAGCGGAAAAGTTTCATTTTAGCGTCCATATTAACCCTGATTTTTTTTTTTTTTCAAATTTTTTGGAGTCCGATTTCGGATGTCCCCTGAGGCCTAAAGTTTTTCAAAGTCTCATAAGGGCCGGAAAAATTACATCCGTATTTTTTCCTTAAAAAATTTTCGTTAATTTCAAAAATAAAGTCAGTTTTACAGTAATTGGAAAGAGGTATAAAAAATTTAGCAACAGCCGCTTTTTGCTCATAAATAAAAAATGGCTTCAATTCACTTGTACTGTCAAGTTTAAACTTGTACAAAGAAAAACAAGAGTAAGTCACAAGTCAATTACCTCTTATCGTCAAAACCGTATGAGATATCTAACTTTTAATTATACTTTTGTGATCTGCGTAAAAATCCGAATAGGGAACAACGATTTTTGTACATAAAAATAAAATTTTTGATTTTTCGGTGTTAACGAAAAAATTCGAACGATTGACTAATTTAATTTCGGAACAACTGAATGGATTATTCACCGAATTTTGAATGATCAACTTGAGTGAATAGTAGAAGGAATAGCTCCTTTGCCTAATACTCGATTTATTACAAGTTAAAACTTGAACTAAATATTGTAATCACTAGTATTTTATGAATGAACGAACGAGCGAATGAATGAATGAATGAATAATCTATATTGTCCATAATAATTACATTATTCAAGACTCGTCACAAATCGAAATAGCTTCTTTATTTGTTTAACTTGCAAGTTAAAACTTGCATAGTGCAAGTCTCATCTTGTCTGAGATATATATGCGGCCGGAAGATAATTTCAAAAAAATTTGTGGTCGAAAAACTTTTATTTCGTTTTCCTGGTTCGTATTTACTTGGAATATGTTGAAACTTGTACCGACAAGTTAAAACTTGTACAAAAAAAAAAAAACAAGAGTAAGTCACAAGTCAGTGGCCTCTTATTATTAAAACCGTATGAGATATATAAGTTATAACTATATTTTCGGGATCTGCATAAAAATCCGAATAGGAAGCAACAATTTTCAATTAAAAATAAAATTTTTGATTTTTCGGTCTTAACGAAAAATTTCGAACGATTAACTAATTTAATTTCGGAACTGAATAAATTATTCGCCGAATTCTGAATGATCAAGTTGAGTGAATACTGGAAGGAATAGCTCCTTTGTCGAATACTCGATTTATTACAAGTTAAAACTTGCACTAATATTTTATGAATGAATGAATGAAATAATAATCTATATTGTCCATAATAATTACATAATTCCAGGCTCGTCACAAATCGAAATAGCTTTATTTGTTTAACGTGCAAGTTAAAACTTGCATGGTGCAAGTTAAAACTTGCATGGTGCAAGTTAAAACTTGCATGATGCAAGTTTCGTCTTGTCTAAAATACATATGAGGCCGGAAAATAATTTCAAAAAAATTTGTGGTCGAAAAACTTTGATTTTGTTTTCCTGGTTCGTACTTACTTGGAATATATTGAAACTTGTACCGACAAGTTAAAACTTGTACATAGAAAAACTAGAGTAAGTCACAAGTCAGTGGTCTCTTATCATCAAAACCGTATGAGATATATATAACTTTTAACTATATTTTCGTGATCTGCATAAAAATCAATAGTTTTTACAAAAAAATAAAATTTTTGATTTTTCCGTTTTTATGGGAATTTGGAAATTTTTAGGTTCCCGGGGGCACGGCTAAACACGTCCAAAAAAATCAGTAAAAATCCAGAGAATTTTCTTTTGGCTTCTGTTAAAAGAATTAAGGGCTGAGTTTACCGAAATTCAAATATTTACAAAATAAGGGCCAACCTAACCCCCCCCCCCCTTCCGCGCTTCTCCTCTTTAACAATAAGAAAATTTTCTTTCAGAATTATTGCGTGCCTTTAGAAATTTAGAAAAAAAAAACTGACTGAAAGTTGGTTAAACATCCAAATATCTCTTTAAAAAAACCCAGTGACATTACATACGGCATTGAAAGGTTCTGCGGGGAAGCAATTTGATCTCAAAGCAAATGTCCGGTATGTCAATCGAGTTAATCCTGTTTAGATTCCTACATGACGTCTAAAAGCGACAGCAGTTAATCTTTCTCATGGTGTATCAAAAGAAAAAAGAAAGGGATAAGCAATTTTAAAGAACGGAGTATTTTTATATTTTCTTTTTTTTTTATATTTGAGAATTAGATTTTATTAATTAAATAAAAAATAAATAAGAACAAGAAAAGAATTCAAGCTACGCGCACCAAAGGAGCTCCGAAAGTGTATAGAGGCCCGGGGATCGGATCCACTTCGCGGTATTCAGCGTTTGAAGATAGACGATTGTCCGGTGTGAGGATGTTCATGTACTGGACCCGTTGAAGTTTTCCGCTCGGAAGAAGCACGTGATACTGTCCGTTTTCTTGCTGTTGATTTGCGGGTTGCTTCGTTGAGCCTTCCTTTGGAAGGACAACGAGCAACTGGTTTCGCTGTTCGTTTTGAGATAATTGGGCCGGTTGGGCAGAAGGTTGAGACACTTGCACGAATTGAAACGCCTGTTGCGATTGTTGCGCTTGTCCGGGTTGAATTCTCTGTAGGCGTCCGTCTTGAGTCAGCGCGAAATATTCCGTCGGATTTTCCGGATTTTGGATTTTTTCCTGTTGTCTGAGCTGCTCGTTGCTTATCGGCAATTGAACGAGTCTGCCTAGGGGAGTTTGTCTAACCTCCACGTCTTCATCGATTTCTGTGTCTCTTCGGTTTCCCTGATTTGTCGGGATCGCAACATGTTGCAACCTGCCTTCAGGTGTGATAACGAAATATTGCCCCGTGGATTGGGTTAATCTCGAAGAAAATTTGCTCGTGTACCTTTGCTTTTGGAATTTTCCGTTACCAGAATTTTCTTCTGCTTCCGTGGATTGTTCCGTCGTTGTGGACGTTTCCGTGGTTTCTTCCGCAGGGCCGTATGTTTGAGACGGAGCCCCGTATTTCTGGGGTAAATTGAATTGTTGACCGTTCGGACGCCAGCCTTTCGCCGGATACGGAGGCTCCGGCGCTGCCAAAACCGTTACTAAAAATCCGCACAAAATAATAAACGAATTCATGTTTTCGCACTAACTGACGAATTCTAGACTGGACCGAGTGTTTTTATATATTTTGTTCGGCTCGACGATTGTTATGTCACTTCCATGTCACGTTCGGTGGGTCAAGATCTTCACTTTCAATATTCCTTCATTAAATATTCCGAAACGGTTTTTATGGGTACAGTGACTCAGATGCTGATTTGTGCGTCTTTTTCCGATCGGATCTAGACGTTGTTGCAACAGATATAGGAAGAGTTTTTGAATTGACCGAAATGTGAACGGATTTCTGACGGCGGATTTGTTTGCTCATTCGTTGATTACCGTTTAAGAAAGCGTTCCCGACCAATTTTCCTAAAAAAACGAATTCCTAATCCATTTTTCCTAAAAATTTTGGTTCCTAAAAATTTTTTTCTAACCCTTTTTTTTCTTGATTTTGAATTTTCCTAAAATTTTTTGATTCCTAAAATAAAATTTTCTAAAATGAATATTTTTCCTAATTTTTTAAATCACTAAGACGATTTTAGGAAATTTAATTTTATAGGTTTAAGGAAATTTTATTTTAGGAATCAAAAAATCTTAGGAAGTTCCCGACCATTTTTCCTAATCAGTTTTTCCTAAATAAAAAATTAATTCCTAATCCATTTTTCTCAAATATTTTGGTTCTTAAAATTTTTTTTCTAACCCTTTTTTTCCTTATTTTGAATTTTCCTGAAATTTTTTGATTCCTAAAATAAAATTTTGTAAAATGAATATTTTTCCTAATTTTTTAAATCCCTATGGCGACTTTAGGAAATTTTATTTTAGGGGTTTTAGGAAGTTTTATTTTTTCGATTTTAAGGAATTTTATTTTTGAGATTTTGATTAATTTTATTTTAGGAATCAAAAAATCTTAGGAAGATCCCGACCATTTTTCCTAAAAAAAAAAAATTCTAATTGATTTTTTCTAAAAATTTTAGTCCCTAAAATTTTTTTCCTAACCCTTTTTTTCTTGATTTTCAATTTTCCTAAAATTTTTTGATTCCTAAAACAAAATTTCCTGAAATGAATATTTTTCCTAATTTTTTAAATCCCTATGGCGATTTTAGGAAATTTAATTGTAGGGATTTTGGGAAATTTTATTCCTAATCCATTGTTCCTGAACAAATGAATTCCTATAATCCATTTTTTCTAAAAATTTTGGTTCCTAAAATTTTTTTCTAACCCTTTTTTTCTTGATTTTGAATTTTCCTAAAATTTTTTGATTCCTAAAATAAAATTTTCTAAAATGAATATTTTTCCTAATTTTTTAAATCACTAAGACGATTTTAGGAAATTTAATTTTATAGGTTTAAGGAAATTTTATTTTAGGAATCAAAAAATCTTAGGAAGTTCCCGACCATTTTTCCTAATCAGTTTTTCCTAAATAAAAAATTAATTCCTAATCCATTTTTCTCAAATATTTTGGTTCTTAAAATTTTTTTTCTAACCCTTTTTTTCCTTATTTTGAATTTTCCTGAAATTTTTTGATTCCTAAAATAAAATTTTGTAAAATGAATATTTTTCCTAATTTTTTAAATCCCTATGGCGACTTTAGGAAATTTTATTTTAGGGGTTTTAGGAAGTTTTATTTTTTCGATTTTAAGGAATTTTATTTTTGAGATTTTGATTAATTTTATTTTAGGAATCAAAAAATCTTAGGAAGATCCCGACCATTTTTCCTAAAAAAAAAAAATTCTAATTGATTTTTTCTAAAAATTTTAGTCCCTAAAATTTTTTTCCTAACCCTTTTTTTTCTTGATTTTCAATTTTCCTAAAATTTTTTGATTCCTAAAACAAAATTTCCTGAAATGAATATTTTTCCTAATTTTTTAAATCCCTATGGCGATTTTAGGAAATTTAATTGTAGGGATTTTGGGAAATTTTATTCCTAATCCATTGTTCCTGAACAAATGAATTCCTATAATCCATTTTTTCTAAAAATTTTGGTTCCTAAATTTTTTTTTCTGATTTCAGTTTTCCTAAAAATGTTTGATTCCTAAAATAAAATTTCCTAAAATGAATATTTTTCCTAATTTTTTAAATCACTAAGGAAACTTCAGGAAATTTAATTGTAGGGATTTTGGGAAATTTTATTTTAGGGATTTTAAGAAATTTTATTTTAGAAATCAAAAAAATTCAGGAAAATTAAAAATTAGAAAGAAAAATAGTTAGGAAAACAATTTGAGAAACGATCATTTTAGAAAAAATAAATTAGGAATTATTTTTTTTACAAAAATGGATTAGGAATTTTTTTTTTTTTAGGAAAAGTGGTAGGGACTCATGAGAAAGTAATGCAAAAATTGTATAAAAGTTTTGCAAAACAATTGCAAAAAATTTTTTATAAAAAAGTTATTATTTTTGTATAATTTATCCAAAAATTTGGTAATAAAATCTTCGGCCCCTAACCCCCCCCCCCCCACTTCCCTCTTCCCTCTCCCTGGTAAGCAAAATAAATTTCCCAGACCCCCTTTTCACCCTTACTTCCTTACGTAATACTTGAATACCCCTTCGTACAAATATTAAAATATTAAAATATTTTCAAGACTACTTGTCACCACAGATGTGGTGCAAATATCTGCAAACATGCACCTGATCTTTCCCGGAAGGGCATGCAGCGCCGCGTGGTGAAAAATTCAGGATTCTTCATTCTGTATTTCCCTTTCTGCTTTTATTTTTTATTTTTTTTTTTTTTGTGAAGGAAAAAGGGATCTGAGATATTATCTTCCGACGAAAAGCAACTATTTGCACTAAAACAGCATTCTACCGGAAAAAAGAGCCGCCATTCTGATTGATCCCTATAATGTCTATAATGCTGACTTGTCTTTCATAAACTTTTTCACATAAACTTCCACCGGGATCAAAGTATCCCATTTATAGGGTTCCATTTCGGTTCATAAATGTCCTCCCTTACCGGGGGAGGATTTTTTTTTTCGGGGTTTCGAAAAAAACTTATGGTCAAGAGGGTTTTTTTCCCTTTTTTGTGCAAATGGGTTTAGGCTTTTAATAATGGACGTTAGGAGATTTAAAAGGAATTTTCAAAATGGGCATGGCATGGGGAATTTTTTTTTTTTTTTTTTGGAAATCCGTGTGCAAGACATATTAATTTAAGTTCAAATCTCGTAATGATTCCAGGAAGGCTCTTTTAAAAAGTCCCGGGAGGGCAATTCGAACAAAAAGGGGGGAATCGAGAGATTTATTTTCAGAGGTGTTAAAAAGGTATGACGACAACGAGTTGAAAAAACAAAGGACTTTTTTTTAATGGGGCGAATATAATATTTTTTTATGCTGATCTGATAGGAAAGGGATCTTTTTTTTTTTATTTTTTTTTTAACCGCAAAAAAACGCTTTTTGTACGATTGACTCTTTTTTCACTCTGATTTCCCGATCGTGTGTTTTGATTAGGAATAGGAAAAAGAAAAATTTTTTTGGAAAAAAAAATTTAAGCTAAAGTTGGGGATGTTTTTAGTTTTTATTTCCCTTTATCTTCCAGAATAAGAGCCTTTGGCTACAATAGAAAAAAGTTTCCCTTTAGTTCAGTGCTCTGTAGTGTCTAGTGCTCAGTAGTGTCTTAATTCTGGGCTAAAAGTAGAGTGGGGGGGGGGGGAGAACTCAAAATGTCACTTAAAAATAATATTTGAGGAAATATTTGGGCCAAATATTCGCAGAATCTATTTTCTGAAGTTTGTAGCTCTTTTTTTTTTTTTTTTTTTTTTTTTTTTTTTTTTTTTGTCCCAGCCTACGGGCTTGTCAACGGAATTTGTACAATTTTCATTGAGAAAATTTATTCCCATATTTACTAAAATATTTCCATGAGTTTTTTTTTTTTTACGTTTTCTGCTCAGATAAATGATTTCCATGACTTCGTAAATCAATTTTCGGGAACTTGGTGGTGAAGATGGCTAAGGGAACGTCATCGTAGTAAGGAAGACTACGGTTATTATAAAAGCTTTAAAATATACATTTATCATAAAAAATATTTATACTAATTTGTTGAATTTTTGAAAAGAAGGAAAAATTGATATCGAGATATTAATTTAAAAATTCCCGAGAAAACTCTTTAAAGTGTTTTCGCCCGAGAAGGTGGATTCCCGAAAATTTGTTACAAATAACCTTCGGAATGTTTTTTGTTTTCACAGAGAAAATTAATTTCCCGGAATTTATATAAAAGTATTATTCCCAAGCTTTTTCAGGAATTTGCCTGCTATATTCTGTGGTCCTAAGCGAATTTAGCGTAACTCCAATTTTTTTGAAATTCTGAGAAGTAACAATAATAAGCAAAACAAATATTTTTGCCAATGGGGGTTCATAAAAGCAAGACAATCCTCTTTTTATTTATTTCTATTTTTTTATATTTTCCTTCTTCTTACCTCGTAGGCGATTATCAATGAGAGTTTTATATTCATCTCTATCGGGAGCAATTCTGAAGAACTCCTTGACACTTAAGCCGGTCCAAGCTCTTAAATTACGCAGCCACGATAGTTTTTTCGGCCTATTCTTCTTTTGCCTTCGATATGTCCCTGAATGATTGTCTTTAGAAGTTCATATTTAGGTCCTCTGAGAAAATGACCAAAGTATTCCAACTTCCTTCGTTTTACGATTTGCAAAACTTCTCTCTCCTTATGCAACCTTTGCAAAACTTCGTCTTTGGTTACCCGGTCGACCCATGAAATTTTTTTATTTTTTTCTTTTTCCCTTTTTCTATTTTTTCATTTTCAATTTTTTTCTCATCTATTTTTCTCATTTTCTATTTTTTTCTTATTTTTATCTTTCGTTTTCTATTTTTTTCCCGTTAACCCTGGTGGAAATTTTGAGATCATCAATGTCGATTCAGCATCGATCCAACCTCGGATTTCCATTTAGAAAGTTAACGCTTTTCAATATCGGTCAAATGAGAATTTAACATATTTTCATTATTGGCCGTTATTGGAGATCGGATCGATCTTGGCCAAGATTGGCCCGATGGTGATCCGAGGTCGACAAGCGTTAATTTTCAATATCGATACGACATTCCAAAAATTTCCCCCAGGGAATTACTTTTATTTTTTTCTCATTTTTTTAAATTTCTATTTTTTTCATTTTATATTTTTTTTTAATGAAGAAAAACTTTCGCCTTTTATAATATTATAAAAGCCGAAATCTCTAATGTCCTTAACTTTATATGGACTAACAAACATCATTGAGAGAAAAAATTTTCGTCGGGTACATATGAGCCGAATGGGAATCGAACCCACATCTTACCGTTTGCCGACGGGTGCTCTACCATTAAGCTACCGACCCGCACTCAACGAATTCTCTCAATGAAAGACTTAAATTGCAACACGAATCACAAAGCGCGGGAATCCTATTTTTTTCTCATTTTCAATTTTTTTCTCATTTTCTATTTTTTCTCGTTTTCTATTTTTGTCTCATTTTATATTTTTTTCTCATTTTCTATTTTTTTTCATGTACTATTTTTTTCTGGTTTTTGATTTCTTTCTCGTTTTCAATTTTTTTCTCACATTCAATTTTTTTCTCATTTTCTACTTTTTCTCATTTTCTATTTTCTACTTATCTTCTATTTTTATTATTTTATATTTTTTCTCATTTTCTATTTTTTCCTCATTTACTATTTTTTTCTCGTTTTCAATTTTTTTCTCATTTTCTATTTTTTCTCGTTTTCAATTTTTTTTCTCATTTTCTATTTTTTTCTCGTTTTCAATTTTTTTCTCACATTCAATTTTTTCTCATTTTCTACTTTTTCTCATTTTCTATTTTTTCATATTTTCTATTTTTATTTCAATTTTTTTCTCATTTTCTATTTTTTCTCATTTTTTTAAATTTCTATTTTTTTCTTATTTTTATCTTTCGTTTTCTATTTTTTCTCGTTTTCAATTTTTTTCTCATTTTCTACTTTTTCTCATTTTCTATTTTCTTCTTATCTTCTATTTTTATTATTTTCTATTTGTTCTCATTTTCTATTTTTTCCTCATTTACTGTTTTTTTTTTTTTTTTTTTTTCATTTTCTATTTTTTCTCATTTTCTATTTTTTCATATTTTCTATTTTTATTTCAATTTTTTTTCTTATTTTCTATTTCTTTTTCGTCTTTTTATTTGCATATTTGTTATTATACGAAACAAAAAAATTAAAAAATAAAGTTGCGCCCATATTTAGTTATGCAGAAAGCAATTTTTTAAGGTGTCTCGAGTTTGATGGCTGTTTTTTGTATCTTCCAAAGATTCAAAAAATAATTATTTGTCAAAGCTTCAATCTTTTTTAATATTTTCGTTTTAAACATTCAAAGTAAATCCAAAAAAATACTGTTTTTTTTCCGCTTATCGCACGGTAGCGTTTGGCCAATACGAGAGACTTGTTGAACTTTAATTTTGTCTCGTCATAGTCTCAAAATGCTGTAACTGGAAATGTTTTAGTAATAATGCTAACATCATCTACAGAATCATCATTTTAGTTAATTGTAAATTAAGCTTTTCGAAAGATAGATTTTATTTAACTCATTTCGGGAATACGGAAAATGATTTCCTCAGAAAATGAATTTAACCCCGTGAAACGATTCCGTATAATTTTAATTCTTGTCTTAACAAAAGTTTAATATCTCCAATGAAACTCGGGAACAAAGACAAACATAATTCTCCTTTTCGTTTAATTTTTATTTATTTAAAAAAAAAAAAAAATCATTTTCTGTTTCCGATGTTACATAAATAAAATGATTAAGTATTCTAGCCGGCGAATTCCAAGACTGTATAGCGGCATTGAACTCATATTACGGATTTGGCATAAACCCTTTTTAAGAATGAACCTGAGTCATCGAAAGGTCATTAGTTCCAGTTTCAGACTCGACGATTTTCATTCAGATAAGGGCTTTTGTGGAGGATGCCTCTCCCGTCTTGGTATAATGCTGTGGGGAAAGGCTTTGAAATCAGTTTTCGACCGGAATACATTTTGAGAAGTCGATGTATATGAAAATGGCGGTCGTTAAGCTTCTCGTTTCAGGAATACCTCAAAGCTCATGTAAGCTTTGTATACTTTCAAAAGCTCTTCTAATTGAATTCATCAAAATCCATTTCCTTCGTTTGCGAATTTCTCTGTATAAAGACGGGGAGTTTCTCTCCCTCTTGATTTCCATGTTCCGCCTTTTCCTTTTCCTTCATTTTTTTTTTTTTTTTTTTTTTTTTTTTTTTTGAAACGATTTAAAATTCTTTCAGGTTTTTGAGAAGAGAGCTGAAAAAGAGTAGTTTCGAGTTCGCATGTTAGATGTCATCATCGATTTAATTAAGTTAAAACCTTCGCAAAAAAATAAAAGCTTACGTCTCGGATTTAGAAAAAAAAAGAATGAAGGAGGAAAAAAAAAAAAAAAAAAAGAGAGACGTAATGAAAGATAAATATTTATATTGAACAATAAAAACGATTCGACTTAATTAAACCGGCTTTAATTATACACTAAGTTTTTTAAAATAATTAATTCTCGTGCGGTGCGAGGAACATCTCGGAAGTCTCGCGATCGTCATCACAATCCTAGGAGTTTTTCTCCGATTCCTTATGTTTTAATCAGGGCGCATTTTACTATGCGTATTTTACCAAAGTTTTAAATTTTTTTTTTACATTTAATTAATTTCGAAAATAAAGGAGTTAAAAATTAATTTTAGTTTTTGGACGCTCGGTTTCATGAGCCCCGATTTTGGGCATAATTTTTTTTTTCACGTGGCTCTAGGAAGCCGTCCATAAATTACGTTACCATTATCTTGGCCATTTTTGACCACCTCTCCCCCTTGTTAGCAAAGGTTAGCATTTCGTGACCACCCCCCCTCCCCCGTCCTTAAGAAAGTTTTTTTTTTTTTAAATTTAATATTATCTTTAAAAAATCTGAAATTCTTTTGAACTTTAATTTTGCAAAGAAAATGTTTTTTTTTTTTTTTAAATTTTGTAAAACATTTTTAAAATTTTGCTGTAAAGAAAAAAAGGGGGGATCAAAGGAATCTTACTAATCTTGCGACAGGGGGGACTGAAGTCAGAAAACCAGAAAAAAAGTCTTCCATAATAGGAAGACGCTCCCATAATAGGGTGGATCAAAAAACACTAATTTTTGAATTGGAAAATTTCACAGAAAGGAAAAGTGCATTTTAGTCTCCACATTAACCCTAATTTTTTTCGGTTTTTTTTGGAGGTCAATTTTTGCTGCCCCCAGCGTTCCCGACTAATTTTTCTAAAAAAAATAAATTCCTAACCCATTTTTCTTAAAAAAATAAATTCCTAAACCATTTTTCCTAAAAAAATAAATTCCTAATCCATTCCTAAAAAAATAAATTCCTAATCCATTTTTATTAAAAAAATAAATTCCGGCTCCATTTTTCCTAAACATTTTGGTTTCTAAAATATTTTTCCGAACTATTTTTTTCCCTAATTTTGAATTTTCCTAAAAATTTTTCGATTCCTAAAATAAAATTTCCTAAAACGAATATTTTTCCTAATTTTTTGATGAAAATTTTAGGGATTTAAAAAATTATGAAAAATATTTATTTTAGAATTTTCGGAATCGAAAAATTTTAGGAAAATTCAAAGTTAGAAAAAAAGTACAAAAAAAATCTTAGGGGCCGACATTTTTTGGGAAATTGGTAGGGAATCGCCCCCTGAGGCCTAAAGTTTTTCTAAGTCTCATAAGGGCCACAAAAATTAGAGCCGTATTTTGGTGGGAAGTAGTTTATTTCCTGTCGGAAATTTTCCGAAAATTTCAAAAATAAAGACGTTTTTACAGAAATTGAAGCCATTTTTTATTTATAAGCAAAAAACGACTGTTATTAAATTTCCTTCACCTCTTTCGGCTCTATGAACTGGGCTAAGGATCACCACCTCGTACTCAGTTTCTTCTTAATTCTGTGACTTTATTGGTTAGTTTCTCTTAAAATTTTTTTTTTTTTTTTTGTCTGCTTATTTTTTTTACTACAATTTTCACTTGACTTCAGGGTAAAAAAAATTTTCATTCATTTTTCAGTTGATTTTTATTGATTCTGTGCTGCAGAACGAAAATCCATTCACAAACGGATGACTTTTCCTGTGCATTCTCACATTTGACCCCATTTGCTTTGTTTTCGCTTCAAGTAATTTAATTCTTTTTTTTTTTTTGACTAAATCCAACCAATTTATCCCTTCCCAATCCCTTCCGGTATTCGAAGCCTATGCTCTGAAAGTGAAAATCAATGGACTGAAGGTTCATTTATCGTTTATTGTCGAAAATGTAACTGACTTAATTTAGCCAAAAAACCTTTCAAAGTTGTTTTGATGCTTCTTTTTAAAAAAAAAATTTAATGGATCGAATGAAATAAATAACAAATTTTTGTAAACGCTTTTAGCATAATAATCATCATAATCATTCATCAATGACTTTTTAACATAAAAATGTCAAGCGAAAAATTATGAAAAAAATCGAGATATATCATGTATTTTATTTTTTCCTCCCACTCTCTCTCTTTCTCTCGTTCCTTTTTTTTTCGCTATCGACGTTTCCCTTTAATCAATTTAATGGACCGCATGACGAAAAAAGGATGTTTTTCGGGAAAGGATTAATAAATGCAGAGAAAAAAAAAAGTTTCGAAAAAAAAAAGTTAACTTTATTATTGTGAATTTTTTATTTTTTTAATTTTACACAATTCGAACTAAAGGCTCGGCGTAAGTGTAAACCGGCCCGCTGATGGGATCCACTTCTTGGTACGAAACCCTCGACGTTAATTTATTTGCTTCAGCAACCGTCATGAATCGAACTCTTTGAAGTTTCCCGTTCGGAAGAAGAACGTGGTACTCACCATTTTCTTCGGTCGGTAAATTTTCGATCCTCTGAAGCCTTCCGTCCGTGGTCAGTTTAAAATACTCCGCTTGTTGGTTTGATTGCTGCTGCTGTTGTTGTTGTTGTTGAGGTCTTGGTTGTTCGTATTTTTCCAAGCGGCCGTCCGGTGTCAAAACGAAATTGGTCGCGTCCGGTTCTTGAGGAGGTAGAGGTCGAGGAACAGCACCCACCCCTTGCGGGAAAACCAATTGAATCCGCTGAAGGAGCCCTTCCTTCGTTAGCACGAAATATTCCGCCCCCTGTTGATATTGTTCGGTTTTGTTGTCGACCCTGCTGACCGTCGAATTCGGACTCACCAAAACCGGATAAAATCCCCTCGGAGACGGGTTTTGTTGGTCGCAAGACACAAATCCGAAAATTAAAACCAACGCGACGAAAATCATTTTTTCGTTTTTTTTTTCTTTTTCTTTTTCTCTCTCTCTCGTTTCTCGATAAAGTAAATTTACTCTTTATCCAGAGATTGATTGACTGATGCCACGAGTTGATCGTTAAGTCTTTTTATAAGAGTTTCCTTGAAAAATCAACACAGTTTTCCCTTCCCTCCGATTAATTACAAAATGAAGGAGGTCCCCGTAAGAAATCAAACTCGATCGTAAGTCTTTTTAAATTTCTTAATTTTTTTTTTCTTCTTATTCCACTTGTTTCGATCAAGGTAATGACAGCTGCTAACATAAATGAAATTGGTTATTCTTTTCCGTAAGACAAATATGTGATGTTTTTTCTTTTCTTTTCTTTTCTTGCATTTCTTTTTTCCTTTGGGAAATAAAAATATTAGTTTTACCCATCTGTCCACCGATTTTTATGGTCAATTAAATGTTACGGGTGAAGATTTTTTTTTTCTTTTTGTTACAAACTTCGGGGGTTTCCCACTGCGGAGGCGACCAACAGCGCACCTTCGGCGCCCTCGCAAAATTTCTGCTGCAGGGGTCATTGGGAAAAAAAATTTATAACGCCCCTAGTGTATCATCTTGGCAAGTCCAAGCCTCTTTCTAAACTCTTCTTTTTTTTTCTTAGAAAAAGCTTTAGTGAATACCGGAAGGAACGGCTGTTTTGTCTAATCCTGATTTTACGGTGAAAAAACTCAGATTTTTGATACGTAGCGAATTTCTTTAGTGTCCTGGAGTTTTTAGCGCAAGTTTCAACTTGTTCAGACAAGTTGAGACAAGTTTCAGTTTTTCTGAACAAGTTGAAACAAGTTTCGACTTGTCTAACCAAGTTTAGACTTATCTGACAAGTTCAAACAAGTTTTAACTTGTCATCTGTTTCATCAGACAAGTTTCAACTTGCATCTGTATAAAACGTTTCTTTTCTATTCGTAAACAAAACAAAAACAAAAACGGAATATAGTTCAAAAAAAAAAATAATAGAACGCTGAATAAAAATCTAAGAATCTAATATCCGTTTCATCAGACAAGTTTCAACTTGTCATCTGTATAAAACGTTCCTTTTTTATTCGTAAACAAAACAAAAACAAAAACGGAATATAATTCAACTAAATAATAATAGAACGCCGAATAAAAATCTAAGAATTTAACATCTGTTTCATCAGACAAGTTGAAACTTGTCTGAACAAGTTAAAATGACCCGCGCTTACATTCCTTTAGTATGTGCGACCGTAAAATAATTTTCCGCTGAAAAACGTAATTTTTCGTTCTCCGAGTTCGTATTTCCTTGGAGCAAGTTGAAACATGTCCCAGAAATACAAGAACAAGTGAAAAGAGTTTCTTAATATACCTAAAATTTGAATTTTTCCCTCGTAAATAAAATTATTAGACAAAGCAGCCATTCCTACCGGTATTCACTGAAGCTTTTTCATAAATCCAATCAGATCATTTCGAACCATTTTTAAGCTTATCAAGGGAGAAGAAAAAAAAAGGATCCTTCTCCCGTTACGGATGACATCCACGGTTCTCATTGTCTTTTTAAATGTCTCCTTTATCGCTTATGACATTAACTAGAAAACACTTAGAAAAGCTAAAGAACGACGAAGAAAACAAAAGCCAAGGAAAGCTCTGGGGAACAAAAAAAAAAAAAAAAAAAAAGCATTCGGAATTCAGTCATCTCTCATGGATTTTTTTTTTTTTTTTCGTATAAAGGATTTGTGCAATTTCAGATCTTTCATTTCTTTTGGGAGTCCATTAAAAAAATTGCTTGTTTCATTTTTCACTAGATTTTTTTTTTTAAGTTGAGGGGAACTCGCGGTCTGGCAATGTAGATCTTGATTATTTATTTATTTTTTCCTTTTTTTTTTTTTTTTTTCAAATCATTTTATTTATTTTTATTCTTTATATTTTTTTTAATCCCTTAAAAGCTACTGATGGAGAGGAAAACGTTGTTTTTCTTTTCCTTGTAAAAAAGAAGAAAAAAAAAACGGAGTAAAGTGACGTTGATTTAATCACTATGTCAGTTGTTGTCAGTAGTGCACGATATTTCTGTTTTAAAAATGAATTTTGGAATGCGTTGTTGAGGCCATGAGTTCGGTTGAGTCTCTGGGTCAACCTAAGCATATGTCCTGCATTACGCAGGAAAAAGAAAAACTAACATTCGGTCAGGAGTCCTTGACACCGGTCGGTCACGAGATGGCATTACGTGTTTGGGTTTGATATCCCGACCATTGACACTGAAGAAACGGTGTTTTTGTCTGGATCCTCAGTTTACGGTGAAAAAATTCAAATTTCTGTAGTGTCCTGGAGTTTTCAGTGGAAGTTTCAACTTGTCTGAGCAAGTTGGGACGCGTTTCGACTTGTATGAACAAGTTGAGAGACGTTTTGACTTGTCTGAGCAAGTTGAGACACGTTTCGACTTATCTAACAAGTTTCAACTTGTCTGTTTCATCAGACAAGTTTCAACTTGTTTGGGTTTATGTCATGGGATCATATGATAGATACCATAGATGGTCGTGAAACGTTTGTTACAGGGGCCACTGATCATAATTCTGAGGTCAGTTTTTAAAAATTAAAGATGGTGGATACAATATGGCGGCTCTTAGAAAATAAATTTTATTTCTTTCAAACACTTGCCCGAGGCCGCTGATTTCGATTCTGAGGTCGGTCTTTAAAAATTCAAGATGGCGGATCCAAGATGACGGGCGCTTTAATTGGATTTTCTCACAAATTCGTATCTTAGGGGTAATCGGGTTCACTGAATCCGAATCTGAGGTAATGTTGTGTCTGAACAACTTGAGACACGTTTCGACTTGTCTGAACAAGTCAGACGGACGATTTTATACAAAAAAACTCGTGGTATGTGACGTCAGTAGGGTAAAAATTTTATGTTTTACCTGAAACAGGAAAAACTGGAAAAAAGAAAAAAAAGAACCCGAGAAAAAAAAGAAAGAATTAACCTAATTATCGAAACCTCGACGTAAATAGCTTCTCCATTAAATTTGAAAATTTATAGGACATTTGGGGATTATCGTTTTAGAAATGGTGATATCTTTAAGATTCACGGTCCAGATATTAACTTCCTCCTAAATGGGGTAAAAGGAAAAGCTACCCGCGCCAGTTAAAGAGAGAAACTTTAAATCCCCTCGAGGTAGGAAAATGACCTCGAAGCAAAATATTTCCAAATTATTTTTATCTTGTTTATCCTGTTCCTTAAGCCTTTTTTCCCCTCCCCCTGCTTCCCCCTCTCTTCCACGCCCACATTTAAATTTTCCGCTTCTTAAAAACGGGGGAAAAAAAAACGAAAAATTAAAAAGAGAAAAAAAATATTTTCTTCTTTTAAAAGGAGCAAAAGAGAAAGAGCTAGGTCTTTTATATTGAACGAGGAATTAAGTGGCTTGAAAAATGTGTATAAGAAAATACTTTTAATAATATGGAATTTAGAAATTCACCCGGGAAAAAAAAAATCGTACTTTGATGCTTTTGATGAGGGAAAAGATGAAAGGAGAGAAAAGAGGGATTTATTAAAAATTAGCTTTTTACAAACAATTTTTCTTCTTTTCGATAATCATTGAATTTCATCCAAAATAAAAATGAAAATGAAAATAAATAAATAAATAAATACATTGGCAGTCGAAAACTTCAGGTCTCAGTGTTTTGAATATTAAATTACAACCTGTTGACCATTCATCATTGTCACGAAAGTTATTAAAATTCATTGTCTAACATGGGAATAGAAACGGGAAGGATCTTTTAAATTGGAGGATTTTTTTTTTATAATTAAACCCGTAAAAAAAAGATATAATGATAATATTCCATTTAGGGAAAAAAAATATCATATAAAAAATATTTACGATTCAAAACTTTTTAGCCGTATTAATTTTTTTTTTTTTTTTTTTCCTTTTCAATTTACGACTTTTTTGGTCGTTCATTCCGTTTTTTTTTCTGTATTGTTACATCTTCGGAAATGCGAATAACATTCGTTTGGCAAAAATTCAAAAAAAAAAAATTTGGGTTCTTTTTCTGAAAATGATTAATTTTGTGTCCTCTCTCTTTCTATTTTTTAGGTGTGCGGAAAAGTGTTTGGAAATGCCTCAGCTCTGGCGAAACATAAATTAACACATAGCGATGAAAGGAAATATGTTTGTACCATGTGTGGTAAGGCTTTCAAACGTCAAGATCATTTGTAAGTAGGCAATACGCTCGATATTGACCCCATTCCTCGGAAAGAATATTAATTCGATATTTTTTTTTTTTTTTTTTTTTTAAAGGAACGGGCACATGCTAACGCATAGAAATAAAAAGCCGTATGAATGCAAAGCCGAAGGCTGTGGGAAATCGTACTGTGACGCCAGATCTTTAAGGAGGCATACGGAGAATCATCATACGGGAAGCAATGCCAGCAGCACGACAGGAAATCGGGAAGCCACCTCACCGCTTGCGTCAGGTTGTATTCAGTATGCGCCGCCGCCAGCTCATCAACCTCCGCCGTATCCCGCCTCTTCGTCCCCCGCCAGCTCCACAACAAGCACTCCTAGCAAGGCTCCGAGTCAGCTCCAGCAGCTGCTTGCTAGCGATTCGACGACGTCAACTACATCGTCGACGTCTTCCACTAAGGTATTGAGATTTGATTTTTGTTCGCTTTTTTTCGATTGGCCATAAAGATTGCTGATGAGTAAAAAGAAAAATACGATTTATCTGCTGCCACGACTAATGCTTACTCTTAAGCTTTTAAGTTCCCGGACTTGCCTTTATGACTGCGTTTAAAATGAGAAGGGAATGTTTAAGGAAAATCACCAGTCGTGGCAGCAGACTAATAGTATTTTACTTTTTATGGGGAGACGAAGAAAAATCTCAAAACAAAAAATATTAAGGGATTTTCCGAATTTTTTCCTGAAAAGTACTTAATACTTTCTGTTTCGAGATTTGTTTTCGTTTCCCCGGAAAAAGTAAAATACGATTAGTCTGCTGCCACGATGACGATTCCTCTTAAGAGTACGCAGTACCCGTGGCAGCAGATAAATCGTATTTTTTACTTTACGGAAAACCGAAGAAAAGTCTTGAAAAAAGAAAAACAAAGAAATTTTTTAAATTTTTTCTGAAGATTTCTTATTTTTTTGTTTTTTTAAGATTCGTCTTCGTTTTTCCGTAAAATGAAAAGTACGATTTATCTGCTGCCACGACTGTTGCGTACTCTTAAGCTGAGCGGAGTAGCTTCCGGATTTGCTTTTATGACATTGTTTAAAATTAGAAGGGAATATTTAAGAAAAATCATCAGTCGTGGCAGCAGACTAATAGTATTTTACTTTTTACGGGAGACGAAGACAAATCTCGAGACAAAGAATACTAAGGAATTTTCGGAATTTTTTCCTGAAAAGTCCTTAATATTTTCTGTTTCGAGATTTGTTTTCTTTTCTCTGTAGAAAGTAAAATACGATTAGTCTGCTGCCACGATGATGAGACCTCTTTAACTAGCAATTCAAAGCCGGCCGCCATTTTACCTGGATTGCAGACGACAGCATCCTAGCGGATTTTAATTTGCCTTAAGAGGAATCATCAGTCACTTGTCTGCTGCCACGATTTAATTTTTCCGCTTATGTTTAACTTATGAATCGATGATCGCTTAAATTTCACTGATGATTCTTCTTAATCAGAAAAAGGAAATGTTTCGAGCAAGTTCTACGCTGCAAAAAAAAAAAAATTATATATACAGTAAAGCGTCATCATCGTGGCAGCAGACTAATCGTATTTTACTTTTTACGGGGGAACGAAGACAAATCTCGAAACAGGAAATATTAAGTATTTTTCAGGGAAAAATTCCGAAAATTCCAAATTCCTTAATATTTTTTTTTTTTTTGAGATTCGTCTTCGTTTCCTCGTATTAAAGTAAAATACTATTAGTCTGCTGCCACGACTGATGATTCCTTTTAACAAAGCAAAAATGTAATGCGATAACGCGCATGTTTTGACAAGATATTTTTACTGTTTCCGCATGACTTTTGTGTCAAGTGCTTTGTCACAGGACTACCGGTAGTCATACCAGTTTTAAAAAATCCGTTGAATAATTGATTGATTGATTGATTGATTGATTGATCGATGTTGACTGTTTAATTAAGAAATCAGTTTACTCAAATAATTAATTAACCGAATGACTGAATGACTACTCATATAGACCAGTTAATTAAGCAACGAAGTCCTTGAATAATTAACGTGGCAAATGTTTATATAAGTTAATCGAATGAATCGGATTAATCCCTTCTGCTGATCGATTAACTGCGTATATGATTAACTGACTGACTAGTTCCGTTGATTGAACTATCGAATGGTTGAATGACTGAATGATTCATTCACTCACAATTTTAATCAGGTTGATGTTACTGCCCGATTAACTGATTAGTCTTCCGATTTTTTATCAGCATTTTCGATTTAATCGATCTCTGAAATTTTTTTTAAACATGCGAATGATTGATTTATGAATTAATTTAAACATTTCATTGTTAACTGACTGAATCGACTTCAAAATTCTTTTTAACCGGGATCTAAATCTGCCACTGCTTCTTCTCGTTCGGCATACTTTCGTATTCTTTTTTACAGTTTTCATCCACATTATACAGCATCAAACATGAAAAAGCTTCCCCCGTTTCCTGCAAAACTCTTCTTGATGAAATTAAAATGAAAATATAATTCCTCCTTCTTTATTTACTTACACCGTATATGATATATTCATGAAAAAGTCTTTTAAAAATCTTATTAGAGCAAAAGCATATTATAATTTTAAAGAGAGAAAAGAGGAAGAAAGAAAAAAAAAAAAACTTTTTTCGTTATGCAGTCATTTTCTTACGATGGGAAGAAAACGAACCGTTAAACACTCTTTTAATCACTCTCTGGACTTTAATCGATAGCGAGAAAAATAAAATGAAAAAAAAAAAAAAAAAAAAAAAAACCAGACCGCTTTTTTAAATTTTTTTTTTTTCTTTTTCCATCTTCGGATTAAAACTTAGCCAGGCTGATGTTTTAATTGATGAAAAAAAAGAGGATGACGGGGGTGGAAGGTCTTTATACTTAAAAAGAACAAAATTCTAATATAAAAGTTTTTTATCGGCGTTTTGAATAATTGATTGAAATATTAAAAGCTCTTAGGATAAATTCAAAAATTATGATGGGAGAGAAAATATTTTTCGGGGATAAGAAGAAAAAAATGGGCGAGTCGATGGTAATTCGTGCCTGGGGATCTTTTATATTACGTTCTTTACTTATTTATTTATATTTTACTTTTTTTTTTTTTTTAAATCTTGATGAGCGTGTTGCATCCTGAAATGTGAAAATAGAATCGAGCAAGGAGGAGTAATTTGCGGAAAGACAAGTTGAAATCAGATTAAAGTCTTTGCTGAAGTTTATTAAGTTGTTCATTTGCTTCGTTCGTAGGGATTACGCAATTTGATGCTCTCGAATAGCTTTGAACGTGAGAGAGGCTGCAATCCGCATATTCACATGTACGAAAATTTTCGTGGGAAAGAGACAGGAAAATTCCGAGACTTAATTTAATTTAAAATTTCCGCTTTGAAAAAAAAAAAAAAAAATTGAATGCGAAGAGAAGAGAAAGTAATTTTTGGGGTGTATTTTCTTTTTCTTTTTTTGCAGAATTCAAACGGCCAATCTGTAAATAATGACGGTTTAACGAAGCAGCAATTAGATTTAATTCATCAAATTATGCAGCAAACGCAGCAACAAGCAGCTAGTCAGCAAAATAAACAAAAGACAGTTTCTAGTTCTACTACAGTTAGCAGTAATAGTGTGACTAATGTTACCTCAAAGGCGAATACTCTGAATAAGACGAAGACTTGGACCGTACAGGTAGGATTTCTTTTTAGATTTACCGTACCTTTCCGAAAATGCTAAATGATTTTTGACGAATTCGACGAACCATCCATTTGCTCAATGAACATTACAATGAATAGGTCATTTATGTAGCCTGTCGATTCTTCTTTTTTTAATTGCTCAGTCAGTCATTTGGTCAGTTAATATGTCGATCGATTGATTAGCCGTCTTTCAGCCTCTTACTTCTTGTCCTCGTCTGTCTTTCATTTAAGTATTCAGTCGGTTGTTCCGTCTATAAGTCGGTAAATTAGTCACCAGTCAATTAATCAATCAGTCAAATAGTCAGTCAGTTCGTAGTTAGTCAGTCATTCATTCAGGTAAACGGTCGTAGTCAGTTGGTTTGGAGTAAGTCAGTAAATTAGTCATCAGTAAATTAATCAATCAGGCAAGTAGTCAGTCAGTCAGTTAGTTCGTACTTAGTCATTCATTCAGGTTAACGGTCGTAGTCAGTTGACTGGACAGTCGATCAGTAAGATATTTAATGGGCCCATTTTTTACTTTGTGGGTTTGAAATTTGACCCATTTGACTCTGATTTTTACCAGTTAATGAGACGATTAATTGGTCGTTTAATCGGTTTGTTTGTGTTTAATCGGTTTGTTTAATCGAATTGATTGGTCGTTTAATCGGTTTGTTTGTGTTTTGGACAGTTAGTCAGTCAGTCAGTTACTCAATCAGTCAGGTAACCAGTCAGTCAGTCAGTCAGTCAATGAGTAAGATATTTAATAGACCAATATTTTGAATTTGAAAATTGGTCCATTTGATTCGTTGATCTGCTTGTGAGCAATCAATGAGACGATTAGCTCATTGATTGGTTACTCTATTGATTAATTCGATTGCCTTCGAAAGATCGTCGTTTCTATTAGTCACCCAAATTATTTAAATAATCGATTGAGCATTAGCGCCCTCATTACTATGAATAAACTAATGCTTAATTATTGAGCTTACTCATTTATTTTGTATTTATTTAGTCAGCCATTCATATCCATCAAACACCACTTAATAAGTTAAAAAAACAGGAATGAACGAACTAACGAATGAATGAATGAATGAATGAATGAATGAATGAAAGGATGAACGAATGCATGAATAGATGAATCACCGAGTGAGTAAATAAATGCATGAATTTATCACCGAATGAGTAAATAAATGAATGAATGAATCACCGAATGAGTAAATAGATGAATGAATAAATCACCAAATGAGTAAATAGAGGAATGAATAAATCGCCGAATGAGTAAATGAATGAATGAATGAATGAATGAATCACCGAATAAGTAAATAAATAAATGAGTAAATAAATAAATTAGTAAATCACTGAATGAGTAAATAAATAAATGAATAAATAAATGAATAAATCACCGAATGAGTAAATAGAGGAATGAATAAACCACCGAATGAGTAAATTAATAAATGAATGAATGAATGAATGAATCACCGAACGAGTAAATTAATAAATGAATGAATGAATAAATCACCGAATGAGTAAATAAATAAATAAATGAATAAATCACCGAATGAATGGATGCATTGCATAAACGAGTGTATGAATGAATGATCAAATGAATAAATCACCGAATGAATGGATGCATAAACGAGTGTATGAATGAATGATCAAATGAATAAATGAACGAATGCTGATAGCTAAATGTACACCAATAAACGATTCCAACCTCATACCCTGACGTCAAGGTTCGCAAAAGCCCTTTCCTATACTTTTATTCAAGTCTGAACCTTGAAACACAGGGCACACGATTTTCGTTTGTTTAGGGACATGCCGACATGTACTTATTTTACTGAGAAAGCCGAAATGAAAATTTTAATTTAGTTTCACTACTTTCACAAAGAAACAAAAAAAAAAAAATTCTTATGGGATTACGCAGATACGACATCCTCCCTTGTTTTATCTACTTTTTGCTTATATACGAACAAAAACTTATAAAAAGAATATTATTTCATCGAGTTTTTTTTCTTTTTTTTTTAAATTTATGATAAACAAGGACGAGGCAAAATAAAAATAAAATGTGTAAATCCGGGATTTCAAAAACTTATTCGAAAAAATTCAAAATGAAAAAAAAAAAAAAAATCTGATTTGAAAGTTATCACGTTTTTTTCAAAGGAAAGGAGAGGAGATAAAATTATATCTGTTTACACCTTCGAAATCCCTTTTATTTTTTTCTTATTCCGGTTCAAATTATTGTTAATTACATTACAACCTCGAATCCTTTTCTCCAAAAATTATTGCTTAAAAGAATCATCACTTAAAAAATTTCTATTTCGGAGGAGGAAAAAAAAAAATCGAAAGAAAACTTTCCTAATTATCAAAAGTCATGTAGTCGCTATGGACGTGGTTTCAACTTACTTTTATTTTCGGGGTAAAAAGGAATAACTTTTTTGTTGAAAATCATTTTTGTAAATCCGGAGCGAAAAAGCTTTTCTCGTATTTCCTCTCTTTGAGAAAAAAAAAAACCAAACCGGGGAGGGGTTTTAAGCAAAAATAAATAAATAAATAAATAAGCGAACGAAGAAAACGTATCATAAAGCAAGAAAAATGATATTTCAAGAAGGTAAAGAGGCTTAGGGAATGACGGATGGTGGGACTATAGGTGTAAACAGAAACTAAGCTGAAATGTATACAGGGAAAAGAAGGGAACGCGTTTTCTCTGTTATTTTTACAATGAGTTTTTTGAGACATTTTTAAGTGGGCGGAATATGTCTTCTTTTTTTTTTTTTATTCTTTTTTGTTTTAAAGTCGCGCCGTCTTTAAGGTCATCTTTAATTTATGTTGTGATAGTCACGATTTTGGCAAACGTTTTGTGTTTTGACTGCGTGGCTAAATTAAAAATTTTTTCGTAGGAAAGAAAAATTGTTCTTATAAAAATCAAAAAAATTGCAAAAAAAATTTTTTTTTTTTTTTTTTTGGAGCAACTTGCCAATAAAAAGAAAATCTTTAAAAACCTTATTTTTTTCTGAAAGGACGAAAAAAAAAAAAAGATTGATAAAATTTTATCAAGAAAATAAAAATAAAAAGATATCGAGGAGAAGGAAACGGAAGGGAAAAGACAGAAAAAAGGAAGGAAAAAGACTGACGTTTTAAATATTGCACACGCATTGAATTTCGGAGGAAGGATATTTCCATTGACTGTTAAATTTTCCTTTGATTTACTTCTAATTAATTTCCATTGAATTTGTTTCATTATCAACTCTTTGTCAACCTTCCTCTCTCCCTCGATTCTGTTTAAATCGTTCATCGAACAAACAGAAATTTCATCACCCTTGTATTTCCTGATGGGTGTTTAGGACACTGTCGATTCCCTTGACAACACCTTAACAAGAGAAAGATTCCTTCGTTCCCTTTCCAAACGAGATTCTTTTCCTCACTTGTACTTTTGATTAAAACGGGGGAAGGGTAAACTTTTAGAACGAACGACGACGGGTTAGTTTTTACAAGCCCGGAAATCGTTTTCCCTCTTTTATTCTGTAATTCCGTCATACGGGATGTTTTCGGGGGGGTTGAATAAATTCTGAGATTCGTTGAAAATAGTTTAAGAAATCCATCGAGAAAACCGTGATTTAAATTTCGAAATGTGAGAACCGCACCTGACTTTGGTGTCTGGAAAGCGAAATAGTCACTATTTTTTAGCTTATTTGGTGAGGAGGTTACTAAAAGTTTGAGTACTTAACGCCCAAACGACAGTATTAATTTAGTGTTAAAAAATTAGCTTTTTATATTATATAGATATAGATATAGTTAGAGTTATTTGTTCACTTAACCATTCATTCATTCGGTCATTCATACCTTCATTCGGTGATTCATTCATCATTTACTCCTTCGATGATTGAATCATTCATTCATTCATTCATTTATTTACTTATTCGGTGATTCGTTCATTCATTTATTTACTCATTCGATGATTGAATCATTCATTCATTCATTCATTCATTTATTTACTTATTCGGTAATTTATTCCTTTATTTATTTATTTACTCATTCGGTGATTTACTCATTCATTTATTTATTTACTCATTCGGTGATTCATTCATTAATTTTTTACTCTTTCGTTATTCATTCATCCATTTATTTACTCACTCGGTGATTCATTCATATGTTTACTCATTCGCTTATTCATTCATTCCTTTTTTACTCATTTGGTCATTCATTCATTCGTTCATTCATTCATTCATTTATTTACTCATTAAATGATTCATTCATTCATTTATTTACTCATTCGGTGATTCATTCATTCATTTATTTACTCATTTGGTGATTTGTTTATTCGTATTAACTAAAATGCAACTTTTCCGCGCTGTGGCATTTTCAAATTTGAAAATTCGTGTTTTTCCATCCACCCTAGGGATGTCTTCGAGACCTGTTTTTATGACCGTGACCTTTAGGTAATCGTTTTTTGCATTTTCTTGGATTTAGCACAATTAAATCAATTAAAAGGTAAATTTACCGATTTTTCTAAAGTCATGTTTTTGACTGTTGCAACTTGCAGCTGTCTTTGAATAGAGAATTAAGACTTTTTCATCAGCGCGTTTTAGAAAAACCTTTATTGCGCTGTGCTTCGTGATGAAAAGTAGCTTACAACGCAAGAACTGCAAAAGAATTACCCGTCGAGACCTTTTCAAAGTCGCCTTTTCAAAATCGGCCTCGACGGACAATTTTTTCTTTTGCAGCTCTTGTGTTGTAATATACTATTTGTTATGAAGGGATTTGTATGAGGTAATCAGTTCAATGACCCAAGTTGAAAAGAAGTAGAGGAGACAGTGTGAGTGAGTGTATAAATGGCAGGAATGAGTATGAGCCATTGGTAGCTTTAAATAATTTTTTAAAAAATTGAAAAATCGTTTTGCATCTCTTTCCACTAAACCAAAATAATGCTTTCCCCCCCGTTTTCAGAAAATGTCGGCGATGTAAAATAAATTCCGGCATCTATCGCCATCCTTTTCCCTTTTTAAGGGCTCCTCCTCTAAATCTTCTATGTATTTCTTTAATTTAGGCATAACCGTAAATTTTATTTAAAATACGTATATACTAAACATTTCAAAAACGTTAATAAAAGTCTGAATAATAGTACGATATTTTTAAGGGGGAGTGAAATAGAGAGCGAGAGAGAGAGAGAGAGAGAGAGGAAAAGAGCAAGGCAGCTTAAAATTTTCGTCTTTTCCGGTCTAGAAAACCTTCCCAGCTCTCCCTTAACATCCAAAAAGTAATATCTTTTCGGTTTCAACATTGTTGGATTTCCAGCCAGGGAATATTGCTTTTTAATTAAAATCAATGCTAATAAACTCCAGGAATTTAATAATAACTGAACAAGATAAATGAAATCAAAAAGGGAAAAACAAACATCCTCTCCTCCGTTTTATAAACGCTTTTTAAACCGGGAATGCATTTTATCAACTCATCTGTTTCGTTTTATTATGGAAATATTTTTTAAAAAAATCATAATGAAATGGCGAGAAAGTGGGAAAAACGACTGATTTATACGGAAACGGTCATTAAATTTATAATTTTAGTTTTACTTTTGAGAAAATTATGAAATAGGACCATTAAAATTTAAGTTTAAAATCGCTTTTCCCTCCCCTTTTCTTTCATTCTTTTTCCGCAATTTCAAAAAAAAAAAAAAAAAAAAAAAAGTTAAAGTCGATTTTATAGAGCGCCGGGAGAAAATATTATTTTCGCAATCTCGAAATTACTCCGGTTGCTATTTGCATAATTGAAAATTTTACATGAGCTCATTTCTGGGAAATTCACGGCTTTCGATTTCGAAATTTAAAGTGGAAACCGATTTCTTAGGGAAGAAACCTTTTTTTTTTTTTTTTTTTTCCTCCCCTCCTTTTTCTTCGAACATGTTTCGTTGTTTTGTTTTGTTTTAGTTTTTTTTAGAGTCAGGAGTATTTTTCTTTCCGGGAGAAAAATTTTCTTTTTATTTTGTAAGTTTTGATTTCATAATTTCTTTTTTTTTTTTTTTTCTTTTTTTTTCGGGGTAAAAAAATGAAATAAATGTTTAAAGTAAAATCGAGTACATATTTTTCCATTTCATTTATAATTTCCGGTAGAACTTTTTTCTTTTCGATTTTTTTTTAATGTCAATAGAATTTTTTAGAAATTTTGATTTGGAAAAAAAGTTTGGAGGCGGAAAAGGAAAAGATTTGAATATATGAACTGGATGGATAAGTTTGAGAGAAATCCGATATTTATAGACTTTCGATACGAAAAATAAAAATAAATAAAAGAATTGGCGACTTTTTTGCAACGAATGCAGAAACTTATTAAGGGACAAGAAACGAATTAAATGAAATCGAATCGATTTTAATTAATCATCCCGGTTTTGGGCTACATCAGTCATCATTCCCCGATAATCAGTCAATTGAATATTCAGCTTTGTTATTTGAAATTATTTTTCAGTCCATAAAAAAAATTTCGAGTCGAGGACTTGAACTCCGGACCTTCCGGGTATAGATTTAGCTCAGCAGGTAAAGCAGCCGACAGTAGAGTAGCCCTTATTTTACGAATATTTGAGTTTTGGTGAACGCACCCCTAATTCTTTTATAGAAAAAAAAAATTCCGGAATTTTTGCAGATTTTTTGGGCGTCGTTTAGCCGTGTCCCCGGTGATCTAAAAATTTCGAAATTCCCGTGAAGACTGAAAAATCAAAAATTTTATTTTTATATAAAAATTGTTGTTTCTTATTCGGATTTTTATGCAGATCACGAAAATACAGTTAAAATTTAAATATCTCATACGGCTTTGATGGTAAGTGGCCACTGACTTGCGACTTACTCTGGTTTTTCTTGGTGGAAGTTGTAACTTGTCGGTACAAGTTTCAACATATTCCAAAGTAAATCTGTACGTCAGAGCCAAAAGGTTCAATATGCAAATTAAAGATGTCCGCTAAACGTTGTTTACCCATAACAAACGGCCATCTTTAATTTGCATATTGAACCTTTTGGCTCTGACGTACAGAAATACGAACCAGGAAAACGAAATCAAAGTTTTTCGACCACAAATTTTTTTGAAATTATTTTCCTGCCGAATACATATTTTAGACAAGATGAAACTTGCACTATGCAAGTTTTAACTTGTAAGTTAAAACAAAAAAGAGGCTATTCCGATTTGTGACGAGTCTTGAATAATGTAATTATTATGGAAAATAAAAATTATTCATTCATTTAATGATCCATTCATTCATTCATTCGTTTGTTCGTTCACTCATTCAGCCATTTATTTGTTCGTTCATTCATTCATTAGTTTCGTCATTCATTTGCTCATTTATTCATTTATTCGTTTGGTCATTTGTTTGTTTGTTAATTTATTCATTCATTTATTCGTTCATTCGGTCATTTTTTTCATTCATGTATTCATTTGTTTATTTATTCATTCGTTTGTTTGTTAATTTATTTATTCATTCGTTCATTCGGTCATTTATTCATCCATGTATTCATTTGTTCATTCATCCTGTCATTTATTCATCCATGTATTCATTTGTTCATTTATTAATTCATTCGTATGGTTATTTATTCATTCGTTTGTTAATTCATTCATTCGTTTGTTGATTCATTCATTCATTCGTTTGTTAATTTATTCATTCATTCGTTTGTTAATTTATTCATTCATTCTTTTGTTGATTTATTTATTCATTCATTCGTTTGTTGATTCATTCATTCATTCGTTTGTTAATTTATTCATTCATTCGTTAGGTCATTCACTTGTTCATTTATTCATTCATTTATTATTTATGTATTCATTTGTTCATTTATTCATTCTTTCGTTTGGTCATTCATTTGTTCATCTATTCATTCATTCGTTTATTCGGTCATTTATTCATTTATTTTCGTTCGTTTGGTCATTCATTCGTTCATCTAATCATTCATTCATTCGTTCTTTCACATCCATTCATTATATCCCTTATCCCTTATACTCATTATCCGTACGTTCATTCATTCATTCATTCATTCATAAAATATTAGTGATTAGAATATTGATGCAAGTTTTAACTTGTACTAAATCGAGTATTAGACAAAAGAGCTATTCCTTCCAGTATTCACTGAATCTTCCTCACCACTTGGTCATTCAGAACTAATTAATTCAGTTATTCCGAAATTAAATTTGTTAGTCGTTCATTAATTTCTGAAGTAAGCTTAAGACGAAGTAGCAGAATCGGATCAGTGATTGATAACAGTAATCGATTAATTTTATTTTTTACGTAAATACCGTACGTTCAATAAGTGTTTTAATAATTTAATTATCTGATTCAGTCATTTTGAAACATTCAGTAATATCCCCAATTTTGTTCTTTCACTCTTTTCAAAAAAAAAAATATATTCATTTCGAATTGATAATGAATTTCTCTCCATAGGATCGGGAGAAAAAGTCAGGTGAAAATGCAAATCGAAGTGGACGAGTGTAACATTCGTTATTTCCTCTCCGGTTCGGAGAGCAACCCTAGCGTCCCTCGAGGCTCTCTTCATTTGCATCACACATTATTATTTTACGAATACATCCATGTTTTATTGTATGCCATGGTCATTATGATTGCTTTGCAATCTTCGGCTCCTCGTTCCCATTTTTTTCTTCCTTTCTCTCTTTTTTTTTTTAGATCACCAACTATTTTTTATTAATCGTCCTCTTTTTTATTTCTCCTTCCCTCGCCGCGAAATTAAAAAAAAAAAAATATTGAAATTTACCATGTGAAAAGAACGTTCGGGAAAAGTTGATGAAGCGAATTGCTATCGACCGATAGCCAACCGCTAACGAGTTATATAAAAGCCATTATGAAGGCGCTTACTATGTAAATGAATGGCTTTGATCTTAGTATCAACCGAGATTAATGTAGGTCCGGCATTTTAAACTCGACATTTTGAAACAAAGTCCTTTTTCGTGATGACTAACCTCTTTGCCGTCCTTAACGCTTTGTTTGTTTACAAGCCGTTAAAACACGGAATATTTTACGTCAGGATCTGAAAAAAAAATTATAGATTTCATCACGTCGAAACAGGCATGCAAAAAAAATCACCATTATCCTGCGTCGATAATAAAATGAGTTTTCAAAAAGCCTCAAAATTCAACGCCGGCATATGGAGATTAACACTAATTCCGCGCTTTTCGCTTTTGGAAATTTTGCGTTTTCAAAGTTAATTAATATCAATTAAAAATTTAAACTAATTGCTTCACTTTGTAAAATCAATCGTATACAATTCGGATGAATGAGTAAGATGATTAATATCCCATCAAAAACGGTTTGCTTGGTGTGTCCTCGACATCTCCTCTCTCTCTCGCTCTCTCCCCCCTCCCTCCCCTTTTTCCCTTTTTATAAATATTCTCCCATATATTTTAATATTATGATTTTTGTTAGATATGTAAATTTACGGGGAAAAGGATGAGTTACCTGGGGCAATTTTGCCGTTTTAACATAATTCCCTCGCTCTCTCTCTCTCTCCCCTTTTCTCCCTTATACTTTTAAAAGAGACTTTTCCGGAATTCGCAAAACTTTTATAATCTTGTCATGTGTGTCATGAACATCAGCGAAATGACTAATAAATTTTTGCCTGGGTGAATAAATGGAGCGTGAAAAGTTTTTCGATCGTTTAGACGGGAATCCGAGCCGTGTACACCTGCCCTCAAAAAGTCGAAATCCCATTTTTTTTTTTTTTTTTTTTTTTTTTAGTCAAGTAAAGTTACTTGTTTATCAATATGTATAGACAGGGCCTTGTAGGGTCGGGGAAATAGGGTCGAGTCTAGTCGGATGGATGATTACCATAATTTTATGTGACACCTACGAACGTCAAAAAAAAATTAATAGTGGATTATGATCATGTGTCAACATTGAGTTTGGTCAGTAATTCTGATCTTTCGTTGTAGGAATTAAATTATTTTGTCATTCAGGAATTAATTCAGTGCAGTCATTGACTTTTTAGTGATTTAGGAGAGGTGTTTTGTATATCAGAGGACCTGTCTGTACTTGTCTCTACCTGTCTGTGCCGGTCCTTACCTGTCTGTGCCTGTCCTTACCTGTCTGTACTTGTCTCTACTTGTCTGTCTCGTGATCCTTTCTTACGTAAAATAAATAAGTAGCGGCCATCTTGATTTATTCCTATTCGACGCCTTGAATCGGAATTGCAGAATTACATAATTGCACAATTGTTTAAACGGTGCATGTTATGACAGGTCATTGATGTTACATAACATTTTGTCACTCATTCAAGATTGGGTTAAATGTGTTTATTTGAGGAAGAAATTGATCCTTTGTAGTGAATAAACATGCTGCTTTAAGAAAACAGCTGTTACGTTGTGGTTATTGTGCTTAGAATGTTCTATTTCGGCAAAGTCTACAAAAAAAGGGGAAATTAATGATTATTAAACTTATCGAATTGACCTATTTATTAGTATAACAATTATCGATATATCGATGTATAGAATTTTTCATTTTCGAAAGGAAAATTATCAACAATTATATCTATACAGTATATCGAATTTTTTATTTTCGAAAAAATGTCGATAATTTTCCTTTCGGTATATCGATATATGGAATTTATCATGATCCAAAAGTATTGACAGTTTTTTTTCTTTCGATATATCGATATATCGACTTTCTCATTATAAAAATTATCGATAATTTTCCTTTCGATATATCGATGTATCGAATTTTTCATGATCAAAAATACTAATAGTTTTTCTTTCGATATGTCGATACATAAAATTTTTAATTATCAAAAAAATCGAAAATTTTCCATTCGATATATCGATATATCGATTTTTTCATGATCAAATAATATTGATAGTTTTCCTTTCGACATATCGATACATCGAATTTTTCATTATAAAAAAAATCGATAATTTTCCTTTCGATATTTCGATATATCGAATTTTTCATTATCAAAAAATATCGATAATTTTCATTTCGATATATCGATATATCGAATTTTTCATGATCAAATAATATTGAGAGTTTTCCTTTCGACATATCGATACATCGAATTTTTCATTATAAAAAAAATCGATAATTTTCCTTTCGATATATCGATATATCGATTTTTTCATGATCAAATAATATTGAGAGTTTTCCTTTCGACATATCGATACATCGAATTTTTCATTATAAAAAAATCGATAATTTTCCTTTCGATATATCGATATATCGAATTTTTCATGATCAAATAATATTGATAGTTTTCCTTTCGACATATCGATATATCGAATTTTTCATTGTAAAAAATATTGATAGTTTTTCTTTCGATATATCGATACATCGAACTTTTCTTTTTCAAAAAATATCGATAATTTTGAACGCCGCTATCGTTCCCAAGAATTATTTGTAACTGATTATCGGGATTGGAACATGAACATCGATACTTTTCCTTTCGATATATCGATACATCGATTTTTTCATTTTCAAAAATATCGATAATTTTCGAAAAATCGATATATCGAAATGTCGATAATTTTATCGAGTATATTTGAATACATTTGGCCGAAAGGAGTTTTAATTTTCGGACACCATTGAAGCTACAAGAATTTCAGCCCAATTCATCTGCCTCGAAATTGAACGATTTACTATTTACCTTAAAATTAAAACCTTCCGACTGAATACCGAGAGACAATGGAAACTTGATAATGCTTTTAACCGTACATGCGAACGCGAACATTACGCTCCGGTAAGAAAACTCAGACCCAGGGCGTTTCCGTTCTATATCAATTAACAATCAAAATGATTTAAACAACGGGAGAAGGGTGTGAGGGTGTAAAATAACAAATCGTCTAAGACATGATGCCTGTCAAGAGAGATGTCATTATGAAGGAAAGACGCAATCAAAGTGTATGATGGCATATCCAGAGGGGGATGATGGTTGACGATGACGAAATTCAATTCTAAATAAACATGATAGTTTGTGTACAAACTAACTATACATTTTCCACCTCCCGAATTAAATAAGTTTCGAGAAAACCCCCTCCGCGCGAGTCAAAAGAAAACTCCCCCATAATTTTTTTTTTTTTTTTTTGTGCCCCAGATAAGGAAGAAAAAAGGCTTTTCAAACCAGATCAAGCATAATACGTGAAGCGGAAATGCTATAAATTTTATTTTACAAAAGGATAGAAAAAAAAATATTTATTTTCTTTTATAAAAAAAATAAGATTTTTTTTTTCTCCCTTTTCCGTTTTGGGAAATGTCGCAAAAAATGACAATTAAAAAAATGAGAAGAATAAATATAAATAAATTACGAAACGTTAAGGATTAAAGTCACCGGGAAAAGGAAAATAAAAGGAAAAATAATAATAAGAGCTGAAATGGTAGAATTAAATTTTCGGGATACGATAATGATGATAATAATGGGAACGGGGTTGTGTGAGAGAATAGACGAATCCTCAAAACATTTGATAACGCTTTTCCTATACCTTTTAGTACATAAACATAAAGAAAACAAAATTACAAATATACAAATATAAATATGAAGTGAGATGGATTGTGACGCCTCGGGAATTTTCAATTTATTACGGTTATGTCTATATTTTGTCGAATTAAATGTTTGCTTTTTATTACATTTTTTTTGAAAAAAAAAAAGGAATTTATCATTTTTCTTGAATTTTTTTAAAAAAGAAAAACGCTTTAATTACGAGCGGAAAACTTTTCGAAAGCCTTAAGGATATTATATGTTTGTAAGATCGATTTGTTTGAGTATTTACTTATTTTTTTAATTCCACTTCATGATTATTCGTTCGTAAAATCCATTACCCCCCACCCCCAAGGGGGGGGAGGAATGAGGCAAAGGAAAGGAAGTAAGTTCCACCAACCTGAGAAAAAAAATGGAACGGTGAATTTTTACTTGACCTACATAGGGAGTGTTCAAGTATCACGTAAGACTTTTTTTCGGGTTTTCCGACCCCCTCCCCCCCTGTCGAAGGATTTAGTAAGATTTCTTTGACCCCCCCCTCCCTTTAATTTATGTAATATTTTCGCTGACCCACCCCCCTTTGTTTTTCTTTGTCGCCAATTTTAAAAAAATTTTATTAGTTTCCAACAAACCTAAATCCGCTTTTTGGGGCGAGGGGGTGTGATTCTCTCAGTTTCTCTCAGTTGGGGTTAAAAATATCTTACAGAATTTAAACAAAAAAAATTTCTTAAAATTAAAAAACAATTTTTTTTTTAAGAAGGTGGCAGTGGAGGGGTGTCCATTTCATTAATTTGGTTTTCTGAATTCACAGCACTTTCCGGGGGGTCCGTGGACCCCCACTTTTTTTTCCCGATTTCCATAGGTTGCGTAACTGGTACAAACGTTTTTTTGTGGTACAAAATACTACTAAACGAGTACAATAATTTGGTGCAAGAATTAAATTTTTTGGAGAAAGTGGGGGTCCAGCAATTAAGTTGGACCCCCCACTTTTTATTCATTTTTCTCGGGAAGCCGAACTGGTACAAAATTTTTTTTGGTGGTACTAAACGAGTAAAAAATAGTACCATAAACGTTTTTTTCATAAATGGGGGTCCAAAGAACCCCAAACGTTTTTTTTTCCAATAAAAGTGGGGGGTCCAACTTAATGCTGCCGTGTCCATTTTTTATATTAAATTTGAATTTTTTTGAACAATAAATAATAATAATAATAATAATAATAATAATAATAGTAATAAAAATTCTTACGTAAGACGTTTTTCGACCCCCCCCTCCCCCATCCCCTTTGCCCCCCCCCCTCTTCCGGTCTTACGTAATACTTGAACGCTTCCATATTTTTCTATTTTTCCAATCTCAGGGAAAAATGTGTCTGTCGTGCTTTAAACGCCGTATAGACGTCAGTCATACACATACCGGTGACGTCATCAGGCATGACTGCTTTCCAAGACCGTTTTTACGAAATTTTAGACGTCAAAATGACGTCATTTTTGACGAAATCCTTGTTTCTATGTTTAGCTTATGGGAGAAATATTTTCATATCCAGGCAAATTATTGAGACTTTTATTAAATTTGGGCAAGCCTTCGATCTGGCTGCTGCGGGCCTTAGGGGTCATTCAAGCATTTCGTAAGTTTATTAGGGGTAGGGGTCTTCATGGTAAAATGTTTTTGAAGGGGGGGGGGAGCCTTAGCCGTAAAGATTTTTTCGTCTGAAATTCGGTTGATCTTCAGTCAGCGTTGGAAGGACTTGGCGAAAATTCAAATTTCGGTTAATTCTGGAATATTCTGTGCAAGTTTGAACTTGTCTCAAATACACCTGCGACTGGAAATTACACGGTGGAACAATTTTTGATGTGTGATTTTATTAAGGTAAACGTAGGAAACACCGCACAGTGGTCCAAAACCAAATTTTAGGTGGCCAAAATTCAGTTTTGATCGCTGAAGGCTAAAAATTGGTATCTGGGGGTTTTTGGGGTCGCTGATTTTGAATCTGATAACGGTTTTTTAAAATTCAAGATGGCGGATGCAGTATGGCGGACATCATTTTGAAAATTTGATCCTGAGTGCACGAAAGTATGCATTAAGGGGTTTTTAGGGTCGCTGATTTCGAATCTGAAGGAGGTTTTTTTAAATTCAAGAAGGCGGATCCAATATGGCGAATCCAATATGGCGGATCCAATATGACGGACATATTTTTAAATTTAATTAGTACTATTTTAAATTTATTGTTTTCAATTTATTATTTTTCGTGTGATTATTACTCGTGTTAAAAACTGTATTTGGGTTAAGCGGGCCCTGCATCTCTTAAATCCGCTAAGAGTATCTAAGTTATGATATTATTATTATTTTATCCTGAGTGCCCGAAAGTATGTATTAAAGGGTTTTGGAATCGCTAATTTATAATTTGATGACATTTTTTTAAATTTCAAAATAGCGGATTCAATATGGCCGGCTTATTTTAGGAAAAAATAACATTCGAATATTAGGAAAACACATTAAAGAGGCGGGGGTTGGTAAATGCTTACGAACCTCCAATATAATCAATTTTGAGGGGAGGGGGGTTCGAAACTGAAATCTTATTTGATGAAGGGGGATGGGGTTGAAAATTGTCAAATTCATGCTTACGTAATTTTGAATATCCGTAAATAGTGAAAAAATCCAACGTCATTAAATTTCTCTACGTATTTTAAACTAACCCTCGGGCCATCTATTTAAAACTGCAAAAAAAAGTCTTCCGGACCGCAAGGTTAAATGCTAGTTTCCCTCTTTTCCAAAAGTTACATACAATTTTTAGATTTTAAAAAGCGAAGGGTTCCGGAATGTGTTAGTATTTGATTTGCATATCAAATGAAGTGGACATAACGGTCAACTCTCCCATTTTGCCTGTGCAGATTTTTCACGAATCTCCGCTCCGCAAACTTTCAACAAAAAGAAGAAAAAAAAAATTATATTTAAATACCGATTGATGAGCTTGGGAATATTTTTTTTTTGTTTGTTTAAACTGCGTGGGTGAGCGTAGGAAAGTAAACGAAAATCAATTAATTTTCCCGGATATGCGAAAAGGAAAACTTCCATCACCCGCGTCCACCCAATTCATAGATTTCCTTTTAGGAAATTTCACGTTTTCCCAAGATTTGATGAGTTTTAAAAAGAAAAAAAAATTGCGTATCGATTACCTTGACTTAAGCTAATAAAATCGGAATGATTTTTTTTTTTTCTTTTTCCTTTTCGAAAGATGATTTATTAGTTTCGGAGGAAGATTGAATCCTTCGAGTGTTAACAGACAGACAGACAGAAACTTGACGTGTTGTTGTTTATCATTAAGAGATCCGAATCTAAGAAGGGCAGAGTTGTCTAGTTTCCTTTTGTCATTCAAATTACATGAAAATCAAGTTACGCCACATGTCTGCTGTCCTCTCATTGACATTTTCAGTGTTTGACACTTCTTCATAATAATCCATTCCGCTACATGAGACATGAAAAGACTCTTCTTTTTTTTTTTTTTAGATCTTTCTTTAAGGAATTTTTACCAATTTGCATAAGACGACCGCAAAATTTAATTTTTTTTTCCACTTTTTTTTATTTTTATTCCTCCTCTTCCTTTTTATTTTTACCGGAAAAAGGGGGAAAGGACAATAGTTGAGTTGCGAAACTTAAGTTTTAAACCCATAGTTCGGCTGTTTGATGATCTCATAACAAAGTTTCCAACAAGTTTCCAATCAGCTATCAATCGTGGTTTCGACACTTTAGGTCCCGGAAAGCCTGCCTTTCCGCAATTTTAAGTTATGAATTCGTTTTCCCCGCACCCGCATTTAAATTTTCGGAATCGGATTTAACAGATGAATCAGCTGAAAATTTTCCTTAAAAGCCAGACAAGGGCAAAAAAAAAAAGTTAATGAAGCGTAATAAAAATCGTAACCGATGACATTGGCGAACTTGTTTTAAAAGAAAGAGAAAAAGGACGATAAAAAAAGGGGTAGAACCCTTTTTTCGTTTTTACTACGATCAAGGTCGTGTATCTTAAAGATGTCCATTTCTTTTATTTTTATTTAATTTTTTTTTTTTTTTCATCTGGACACCCTCTTGTGAGAAGATGAAAATATTTTTAAATATCAAATGACAATGAAGTTTTTTAAGATCTGAATTTATAGGTTTCTAAAGGGGGGGATTTTTTTTTTTTTTTTTAAATGTTGGGGGAATATCTGGTTAATGGATTCAGAAATTTTAAATCGATATTATTTTATTATTACGGTCAAGATTTTCTCATAGCACGAAATTTGTAAAGAAAATAGTAAGTGGAAAAAAGCTACAACGGAAGTTGGTGAAAAAAATAATGGATGAGCGTAGAAAAATTGTGGATTGAAAAATTCGATGTTTTTGATACCGTTCAATTGAAGGCTAGTGTGGGCTAGAGACCCGACGGAAAAAATTGGGCCCGAAATTTTGGAGGCATATGATTAATAATCATATGCCTCTTTTACGGCTTCGTTGGAAAAATAATTTTTTATTTCAAATGTTTAGTCAAAAAACAACATTTTCCGCCTCATTAAAAAAAAATGAGATCGGTGAACCGATCAAAGTGCTTTATCGACGAATTATGAAATGTATATTATAAATAATCTAGTACATAACGGTTAGATTTTTGATCAGAGGTCCACCAAAGCCACTGTACGGGCATACGGAATCTGAATTTGGAAAAATAATTTTAAATTCGGAATCCTCTACCCCGAAAATATTCTCAAAAATACGGTTAGATTTTTGATCAGAGATCCACCAAAGCCGCATTACGGCATAAGGGATTCGAATTTCGGAAAAATTATTTCAGATTCGGATTCCTCCCCGAAATATTCTCAAAAATTCGGTTAGATTTTTGATCAGAGGTCCACCAAAGCCGCAATACTGGCAAGGGATTCGAATTTCGGAAAAATTATTTCAGATTCGGAATCCTCTACCCCGAAAATATTCTCAAAAATACGGTAGATTTTTGATCAGAGGTCCACCAAAGCCGCAGTACGGGCATAGGGATTCGAATTTCGGAAAAATTATTTCAGATTCGGAACCCTCTACCCCGAAAATATTCTCAAAAATTCGGTTAGATTTTTGATCAGAGGTTCACCAAAGCCGCAATACTGGCATAAGGAATTCGAATTTCGGAAAAAATTTCAGATTCGGAATCCTCTACCCCGAAAATATTCTCAAAAATGCGGTTAGATTTTTGATCAGAGGTCCACCAAGCCGCAATACTGGCATAAGGGATTCGAATTTTGGAAAAATTATTTCAGATTCGGATCCTCTACCCCGAAAATATTTTCAAAAATACGGTTAGTTTTTGTTAGCTCCCACGAGAAACCGCCAATCAGCATCCAAATCGCTTTGTTGACGTAATCGATGACGTCATATCGTGACGTTTCAAAAGTCGACATATCGGTTTTTAGGCCTATACCCATACTTTTAGCCCTGCTCACCGTTTCTGAACCACTCAACAGAATTTAACCAAATTTCAATGGTAGCGTATCTGGATGAATATCTACTGCAGTACGAAAATAGGACTCAATGGTAGCTGCGTTCGCGATTTATAGTCAAAAAAGATCTTGAAATTGTTGAAAATTTAACATTTTCACTCACTGCTTCCGAATCCCTGGATCGATTAACTCAAAAACTAATCAGCACCTACATTTCATTAGAAGTTGCTACCCACCAAAAATCATCGAAATCCGTTCTTTCGTTTTCTGTTTTTCCTCCGACAGACACTTTTTTTCCACATATATTCATATATTCATACACACATACACACATACACACATAACACATACCAAATACACACACACGGCCACCATCCAAATTTTGCTTTTTTCGGCATCAGGGGACTTCAAAACGTGTAAAAATATCAAAAACTAAAAATCTGAAATTTGTGCTAAAAACAATGCTTTATTCTCCCTGCGGTCGATAAAGCAAAAAAACGATTTTTAGATTCGCGATGAAAATGACCTAACAAATTAGGTTCAGACTTAATGACTCAGTGAATTGCAGGTTTCGACTGGTCGCGCTCGAGCCTTGACCAGTCAAGATGTACAAGTCTCCCTAACCCAAACTCCAGCGCCGACCTGCAATTCGCCTTCTCCTAAACCTGATACGTAATACACTATTTTCTTAAAAACCAATTTAGCTTTTCATGAAATTAATTCTCCTCATTAATTCAAAATTCGTACAAGTTTCTATTAAAAGAAACTAAACCCTTTTAAAAAAAAACATTCCGAAATTTTTATCTGCGCAAAAGGATCCATTTTTAATTCGCCTCAGGCTCTCCCAACAGTCGGTTAAAGAGGACGATTTCGATCTTTTGAGTTAAGTCAATTCGCATTTATTCATGCTCAAATTTACTTAAAGATTTCGAAATATAGGCTCAACCATCGCATCTTTTCACATTAAAAAGCTATTTCGCCCGATTTTGATTTTATCCTGTATTTACACATATTTATTTAGCATTTATAATATTTACACAAGCCAGGATATTTACCTGAAATCCAACTGCGAATTCTAGAATTTCTGTATAGTCGAATCCGACTCTCTCTCTCTCTCTTTTCTTTTTTCCCTCTCCTCTCCTAAAGGATTTCTTTTTCGTGTTTACTTTTTGTTTTTAAATCCTCCCGGGGTAAAAATAACCCTTTTTTTTCCTTCCGAGATAAAAAGGGTTGATACTGATTTCCATCTTTTTTTTTTCTTCTCTCGCTCTTCTTTTTCTCTCTCTCTCTCTTATAGCAAATACAAGAAAACTGAGTCATCTAATTTTCTATCGAATGTGGGAAGCTCATTAAGCCAAGTTTCCATTTAAATGGATAATAACTTTATTCGTTCAAGGAAAAGAAACGATCGGTAAAATGATGGATTATTAATATAAAGATGAAGAGAGAGAGAGAGAGAGAGGAAAATGAGAGGATTTATCACATTTAATTCGAAGAGAGTCTGTCAAGAAACCCGTCACTAGGATAATTATAAAGTTTCTATGAAATAATGAGGTTGTTTTTCATTATATAGGGAAGTCAATAATCAGTCTTCATTTATGATCTTGAGGAGTGTATCGAGGGCTTTAAGGAGAAAAGGAAACTTGCAGCAGCTTTTTGATTCCAAACTTGATAGGAGTAAAATTTGTTTTGAACGGCAAGACGTTCGAAAAACAATGGAAAACCCACTTACAACTTGTGCTTTTCTTCTTAAAAAGAGTCCGACTCGAAACCAACTTCCCTCAAGCTTTTTTCTCCTGATGATTATCGCCAGTTCATATTCCGCAGGATCTGATTCCGTAATATAGTCACTCCAAAAAATCTGAACCGGCAAGCCCATCCATAGGGGAAAAAGTTTATAAAAAGCGGAAGAAAATAAAATCAAAATTTATTTTATTTAAAATTTTTGCTATCCGTAATCTATTTGGGTGCCCGTTATGTGGGAGTGTAAAATATTTTTGTGGGGTCCCCCTTTGAAAAGGATTCCCCACCATTTTTCTAAAAAAATAAACTCCTAATCCGTTTTTTCTAAAAAAAAAAAAAAAAGAAAATTTCCTAATCCATTTTTCCTAAAATAAAAATTCATAATCCGTTTTTCCTAAAAAAAAATAAATTCCTAATCCATTTTTCCTAAAAAAATAAATTCCCGATCCGTTTTTTATAAAAAAATGAATTACTAATTTGTTTTTCCTAAAAAAGATAAATTCCTAATCCGCTTTTCCAAAAAAAAAAAAAAAAAAAAAAAAAAAAAAAAATTTCCTAATAGGGCAGTCTCCACTTGATGACGTTCACGGCATTCGCGTTGTCCGTCATCGCGGTTAACGTAATCGCACCGGAAGTACTTTGCAGGTTTTGCTCCCGTAAACGTTTGTGGCATAAAAAGAGTACCGTAAATTTCATTAAGTATACAAAATTGGCTTACCCAGAATTTGTTTTGGAACAGATTTATTGTCTTCCCCATGCCCGAATTAAAATTTTTCTTTTTAAATCCGTAAAAATATCTTTCAAAACCGCCATTTTTAATGTTTGTAAATAGAAAAAAGCAGAAGATGATCAAAAAAATCGTGGTAAAAGATCCGCAAAACTTCCGGTGCGATTACGTTCATCGAGAAGGCGGATAACGCGAATGCGGTGAACGTTATCAAGTGGAGACTGCCCTAATCCGTTTTTCCTAAAATAAAAATTCATATCCGTTTTTCCTAAAAAAATAATTCCTAATCCGTTTTTCCTAAAAATTTTGATTACTAAAATAAAATTGCCTAAAATAAATATTTTTCCTAATTTTTTGGATGCCTAAAATTAAATTTAAAAAAAAATCCTTAGGTATTTTAAATGGGGAAAATTGAAGTGCTTACAGGCACCTGTTAGAGTAGAGATGCAGGGCTCAGGTTTTGCTCACAATATTTTTGATTTTTTTCGGACACTTTTGAAAGGGGGGGGGCCTACAAAAAGATTTTACGCCCCCTAATAATCTGTCTGTATGGAAATCCGGGGTTAAAGAAAAATTATAGGTTTAGTGTAAACTCAGGATAATTTAAAAGGCAGTAATCGAGGCTAGTTTACAGCTGAAGAGAGGAAAGAGGTCTCAGAGTAATTACCATTCAAAAGGGTTGTATGCTTTTAGAACACCTCCCGGGAGTTAACAAGAATTTTATAAAAAAATATTAAAAAAAAAAAAAAATAGAAATGGGAACGAATAGTCTTTTATGAAATTGGATGTTCATTAAAACACGTGAGAGGGATTATTACTGGAAATAAAAATTTGGGTTTGGTATGATTTTTTGCCTGGATGCAGAATTTTTCATTATTTTGTTTTATTGGCTACTTTAAACTTCTTACTCCGTGATCTTCACATTAAAAATCACTTCATTTTTTTTGGGTTTGGATTGAGATGCATATGATTGCTCTGAATCCCAGTCCTTCATTACCGGCCCCCGAGTTCCGTAGACTGGCCACTTGATGCCCAATTTTCGAATTATTATAATTCCGTGAGTCGGAAGTCAACTAACTTATCTCGATTGTAGATATAAATTATGTATATGGCTCCAATTATTGTAAAACTGACTTTATTTTTGAAATTTCCGGTCGGAAATAAAATCTTTTGCACCAAAATACGGCTCTGATTTTTTCGGCCCTTATGAGACTTTGAAAAATTTTAGGCCTCTGGGGGCCGCAGAAATTGGCCTCCAAAAAATTTGAAACGAATTATGGAGGCTAAAATGCAACTTTTCCGCTCGGTTTCAATAGGCAAAAAAATTTTAATATTTTAAAAATATTTCATACATATTTTTAAAACGCTGAAAAATATTTACCAATCATTTTCAAAATACTAAAAAATTTTTACAAATTATTTTTAAAACGCTGAAAAATATTTACAAAGTCTTTTTAAATTTTTTTTTTTTTCTTTTTTATGTTTAAAAGTTTCGTAAAGGTTCTATTTCGTTTACATAACCGGCCGGTTAGCCGGGCGGTGTACACATTTTAACGATAAAAAATGTGTTAAAAAAATTTTTTTAAACCCAATATTTTATACAGGAAAACAGGGTCTAACTGCACCGTAATCGTACCAAAACATTTTGTTATGTATAGAGATAAAGATCCAAGTTACTAGATTCAAGAACAAGAGTTAATAGTTCTTATATTTGTTAATATTTAATTGTTTTGCAAAAAAAATAAATGTTTCTTTCCGAGAGACTAGTGCAGCGCTCTAACGGTGAAACCGCGAACTATTTCAACAACAAAAAGGAAAATGGCGTCTTATTTTTTTATTTCGTAAACATTTAAGAAAATAATCAAATTTAAAAAGCATAAAGCCTTTTTCATACATTTTCAATAACGAATCTTTACCTTTTAAACATGACAAAACGTATTGGCGCGGTTTCGGTGCGATCCGATCTCATTTTCACGTGCAAAAACCGAATTTCAAAAAAAAAAAATTAAATTTTTTTTTACCGTTAAAAAATTTTCACCGCCCGGCTGACCGGCCGGTTATGTAAACCAACTAGAACCATAACCTTTTTAAAATGTTTAAAAGTCATTTTAAAAATCTTTACGAAACATTTTTAAAATGCTGAAGACTATTTACGAAATATTCTTAAAACGCTAAAAAAAATTTAGGAAATATTTTTAAAATATTGAAAAGTATTTACGAAATCTTTTTAAAACGCTAAAAATATTTACGAATTATTTTTAAAACGCTGAAAAATATTTACGAAACCTTTTTAAAACGCTGAAAAAATATTTACGAAATCTTTTTAAAATGCTGAAAAATATTTACAAATGATTTTTAAAATGATGAAAAATATTTACGAAACTTTTTAAAATTTTTAAAAATCATTACTAAACATTTTTAAAATGCTGAAGACTATTTACGAAATATTCTTAAAACGCTAAAGAAAAATTTAGGAAATATTTTTAAAATATTGAAAAGTATTTACGAAATCTTTTTAAAGGCTGAAAAGTATTTACGAAACATTTTTAAAATGCTGAAAAATATTTACGAAGTCTTTTTAAAATGCTGAAAAATATTTACGAATCTTTTCAAAACGTTAAAAAATATTTACGAAACATTTTATAAATTTTAATATTTTTTTTGCTTATTGGGGGGGGGAGGGGCATTTTCAAATTCAAAAATTTGTGTTTTTCGATCCACCCTATTATGCACAGCCTCCCATGGTAATGGGGGTGTATCGATGTCGATGGGGTATCGATGTCTATTAATATCGTGTGATGAAAAAAGTTGGGCGCTTTACGAAAATGTTACGAAAACATTTGAACGATCCCTAGGGATGGGAATAAAAAAAAAATCCTCTTTTCACAGTAAATCTAAAAACCATTGTTATTACACTTTTAATATCCGCATCTGCGTTTCACTTGGGTATTATAAGGTTTGCCAAAACGAAAAATACTCGCATTTATCACTAAACGAAATAAACTATACGAGCCTCATAAATAATACACCCGATCGAAAACGATGCGCTAAGTTCTCGCGTAAAAAGTAATGGGAAGGAGCAGGTCGTTTTTTGGGGGGGGGGAGGAGGAGGCGGAGGACGAGGAGGTTAAAAGGAAAGAGAAAGAGGAAAAAAAGGGTACGATGAGGGATGCGAACGTTTCGTTTTTGAACGAATTCTATTCATTACGAGATGAATAAAAACGATGTAATTTCCACGGTCTCCCCGGTTTATTTATTTTGTTTTCTGAAAAAAAATTTATGTCCGCAATAGAACTAATGACAAAACAGCCGTTGCATATTCTTCTCCTCCCTCCCGCAAAAAAAAAAAAAAAAAAAAAAAACAGACAAAAAAAATTGGAAATGCGAAATCAAAAAATTGTTTTTCTTATAGGGGAGATTTTTTTAAAAAAATATTATTTTTAAAAATCGTAAAAAAATAATCTCCTTGGCGAATCGAAACGGACAAAACCACGTCCTTGGAAAAGAAAAAAAAAAGCAACATGTGTAATGAATAAGATACGGTTTCCCATGATTTCTGAAACACATCTTGACGATGTCTCATTGTTAATATTCGATCAATAAAAAGAAACAAATATGGAAAGGGGTGAATAGTCTGGAATGGATTTTGGAACCTGTTCGATCTCGTCGGGGAAAACAGGATTCCCTGTTCCCATTCAATTTCCAGTTTCATCTATCTTGATTATTATTCAGATAATTCGGATGGGTGGTGGTCAGTTAGCGTTTTGTCTCTCTCGCGTTCCTTTTTTTCAATGTTTTTTAGTTCGTGAAAAGAAAATGAGTTAGTTCGTTGAGTTCGGGGCTAAAAAAAAAAAAATCGAAAATGGATGCTTGGATCGTTTTGGATTCTTACGACGCTCCGACGTCCTCCACTTCTTCCGTGGTTTCGGGTCACCTGAAAGAGGTTTCGTCCTCGGAGCCGGATCAGGATCAACCGACGTCCACGACCGTGAACGAAGGAGACGAAAAAATGATGGAAATTCGAAAGAGTCCTCCGTCCTCGTGCGACGAGGTTTGCATACCCACGTCGAGCACGAACGAGAACAAAAAATGGGAGAGGTCCTCGAATTCCTCCATCAGGTTGAGCCACAGGGAGGAGATGAAAAAATCGTCGGACGTATCCTCGAATTACGAAAAGTTCATGAGGATTCAAAAAAGTTACCCGAACATTTTGAATCAGGGGATTATGTCGATGACGAAGGATTTGATGAATGCCGGAGCTTTCGGTTTGGAATGTTTTAGAGCTATTTCGAATCAGGGGAGGCAGGAGCAGGATGATTTGGAAGCTGGGATATTTCTCAAACCTCAGGATACGCGTTTCATGAAATCTGGATACGAATGGGTCAGTGAATTTGGTTTTTTGGTTTTTTTTTTCTTGGAAGAAATGGTTTTTCATAAAATATTTAAAACGTTCGATTTGAAAAATTTAAAAAAAAAATTCTGGCGCGCAAAAGGGGATACCGTAAAATGGGGCCGATAGGGCCAAAATGGAAATTTTTTTCGGCGTAAAAGACCATCGATTCCTATCGGAAATTTTGCGTAGATCACGAATTTTAAGTCCAAAATTAGCTTTGGTGCATAGATTTTGAAGCAGAACTTTCGGAATCGGAATCGGAATTGCAGCTCTGCTCGAAACCCCAATCGGCCCTTTGGTCCCGTTTCACGGTACTAATTTTTTTTTCTCTCTCTCTCTCTCTTTTTTAAGCTCTGTCAAAATTTTAAAAGTCAAAAATAAATAATTTATCTCCTAACTTTCTTGAGGAGGACAAAGCGGCGCCGGCTTTTTTTCACGTTAACATATAATGAAAAAATAATCCCAAGGTATCAATTTGAAAATACAATAATTAAGTTAGTTGCTTTTGTCTTTGCTAACGATGCACGGAAGCTTTTGGGATTCGGCGAAAATCGTTAAAAGAACGTTAAGCACAAGGGAGTAAAACAGCAGAGCCGGGTTTTCCTGCAGAGGGAAAAAGGGAACGGATAGGAGGTATCAGGAGGAGGAGGAGGAGGAGGAGGAAACTATCTTCTCTTTCTCTCCCAACGTTTTCCTTTATTATTTCTAAAATATGCCATGAGGCAATCACTAAACCATTATCTTTGTTAATAATAACTACAGCCCAATCTTTTATTACGTTGCTATCGCTGCAAAACGGACGAAAAGGAACGGAAATTTTGAATGGTAAAAAGAAAGGGAACAAAAGAGATCAAATATCATTTTCCTGGGGGGGAGAAAAACTTTAGCGTCGGGAAAATTAGAAAGTCGCAATGCGATGGTGATCGAAGCTGAAGCGAACGATCTGGTTTTTGCTAAAATTAAAAAGTTGTTGAATAACATAGGAAGATTGAGTTCGTGCTTTTGTTATTTGTTATCATCTAGTAAACAACCTTCCGATCATTCCAGGAACATGCGTGGGTTGTTAGAATATTTTTTTTTCGCTATCAGAAAATGCCACGGTTTTCATTGGACCATAAAAGTTCTCGCAGATTTTAAACGTCGTATGAGTACGGCCAACGCATTGATGCAGTTGATGCACTCAAAAGCATTATTTTTTGTTATCTAAATACAATATTTTCTATATTCTGTAGGTTTCATACTTGTGCGGATATTCCCCCATGTTCGAAATGGCCCGTTCATGTTGAGATCCATGTATTTGAATCACTTTAAATTATTCGGTGGACGAATTACTAATTGAGCGACTTAAAAAAAAACATACGAATCTTAGCTTAAAGAGTGCTTAATTGAACGAAAGACTAATTATTAGGCTGTCCACTTGTATAATACCCTTTAGGAATTTTTTGAAAACATTCGGGTTGTTTGAAGCTAGTTTGAAAACGATTTAAAAAATGCAGAATTCTTTTTCCGCCATTTTGTTTTTCGTATTACGTAAACAACAAACATGGCGATTCTTATTCCACGACGATTACAAAGCTACGTTAAAATATTTCATTTTTGCCTCGTGAAATCTTTCGTAACCGTTTCTTTTGTAATTCGTCTTAAAAATTGAACCTTGATTGAATTGAAAATAGGTGATCTTCTAATGACACGTTTTTTTTTTAGTAAGGGCGATGCCTTGTAGATTAAAAAAAAAAATCAGGCTAAAAAATGGCATTTAATTGTTCTCCTATTCACGAAAACTACTTTTTGACAAGGCAATTGTTTGGAATTTGTATATGGTGCTCTCCAGTGACAAAATAGTTTTTAACCTGACTTGACATGCAGTTCTGCGATAGAGATCCTGTACAACCAGAGATTCCAGAGAACCAGAACATTTCCGCTTGCGTTCCTATTGGCTGAAATTCTCCATCAGTGAGCGACGACATATTGGCACCGATACATTTTGCTGCGCCGGTATTACACAGTTCAGTCTGCACTGTTCAAGTTGACACTTGTTTTGCTTGAGTTAAACATGCGGAACCAGTATCAACCCGAACGTAGCAGATACAAATGTGTTTACTTGCCCAGTCATTTTCTTTCTCTCTCACTCCTATGGAATTAAACAAGTACCAAATATGGCGACCGATGGAACATGCCTCATCTCTGATTGTATGGGATTTCTAATCTGCAAGTCTCAACAGGTCCGGAAACTCTTATTCCATATACAGGGGAGATCTTGTCCCGCTTAACCACGCGAAAATTAGCTCTTCCTTTCCACCACCGTAAGCGCTACTTGTACGCGAGACGCCTTGTGATTGGTCGTTGAGATTTGTAAACAATGATGGCGGCGAATTTCTCTTGTAAATTTTTGTGATTTTTTTTCGTAAAAATGTAATTTAAAAAAAAAAATACCGAATGGAATAATGGTGCATAATCTACGGGTAAAAAAACCGTAAAAGTAAGTTATTAACGAACAAATAAATATGGCCGTTACGAGAGTCACAGTGGGAGTCCCAATTTAAACGATTAGACATGTTGCCTCTCTCAAGATCCCAGCTCCATCAATGGCCCGTTTTAGAACTAAAATGTGCGTAGTTAAGCGGAACAAAAGACATGGAAAGTTTCTGGACCTGTTTTTATGGCCGTAGCAAGTCTTGACAAGTCAAATCACACTTCCTGACGCCATTTTGAAACAAAATTTTTAACGCGCTTTTTTTTCTTCTTTTTTCAGAGTCCTGCAGTCGGCGGAGTAAAAGCCAATGTTTCTCCTTCAAATCAAAATGGTCAGGCGACTGGGATGCCTAAACCGGAACCGAAGCCTGTCGAATGTAATTTGTGCCACAGAAAATTTAAAAATATCCCCGCGTTGAACGGTCACATGAGATTACACGGCGGATATTTTAAAAAGGTAAGTCGCTTTATGATGTAAAAAAAAAAAAAAAAAAAAAAAAAAAAAAAAAAAAAAAAAAAAAAAATCTTGCGTTTACATAATTAAAATTTAAATAAAGAGGGAGACGCGGGGGTATTTTTTTTTTTTTTTTTTTTTTTTTTTAATTTTTTTATTTACTTCGTAATGCAGTAAACTAAAAGAAAATAAAGCAAACCGACTTCTCCGGAGTGCAGAAATGAAAAACCCGCGGCTTTTTGCAGAAAAACTAACAAAAGACGAGGTCGCTTGGAATTTTTATAAATAAAAAGAAACAAAAGTTATTAATTCCGAGGGGATTGACAGGTTTATGTTTTGACAGACCTGCGTCACTTCTTTTTTTTTTATTAACTAATAGAATGGGATTATAAACTTAATTAAGTTAATTATCGATATCCCTTGCTGCAGTTATTTTTAATTTAATGACAACGCAGCGAAGTAAACAAGTGATCGTCATTTGTTATGTTTGTTTGTTTGTTCTTCTTTATTTTTTTGTTTCAATTCCTCGTTCACAAACGATGGGTAATTAGATTTTTTTTTTGTCTCTAATGTTGCTAAAGTTGGCAGCGTGCATGCTTAGCATTTTCATTTTTTTTTTCCCTCCCGGAAATCTAAAAAAAGGAAAAGAAAATTTTTGCGTTTTGTTGGTTTTTTTTTTTTTTTTTATATTCTATTCCGAGAACCGCATGCGGGTAATATTTTATATTTATTTGGAATTCATAATAGCTTTTACTTTTCTTTTCGCCAACTTCTGGATGAAAAGTTTATCTAGTGAATATTTTATTCGGCTTTTTTTTTTCTTTAATATTCTTACGTACGCCCGGGCGGGGGAGAGAAAGGTTTCGATTTTTATTTCCCCCCTCCCCTTTTTTCTTTCTCTTAAAAAGCCCGGAGAAATTGCGAAGGAGTAAAAAAAAAAAAAAAAATCGTAACCGGTGCTTTTTGAAAGACCTTCGTCAGCAGTGTAATATAATAAATTTAGTATTCGAGTCCACCAGCGTGATGTCTAATGGCGGAAGGGATATGTGAGCACACGTCTGCTGGAACGTGTTGAAAATTGAGGTCTTTCAATTCTAAAGCTCGCTCCGAATATTCTGCCATCAACGTAATCTTAACTTTCCATAAATCCGAGATATATTCATTCCACACCGCTCTTTTTTTTTTTTTCGTCTTTCCTTCCTCCGCAAATTCGTAGAGTAAAAAAAGGAAACTTACATTTTACAATGATCGTCCGTTCGTGATTTTTTTTTTTTTTTTTTTTTTATAATCGATAAACTCGGGGGAGAAGAAAAAAAAAAGAACAAAACGTACAGATAAGAGACGTGAAAGCACGTTTTCACTGTAATCTTGGACAACAAAGTTGGTTCAGGTAAGTTAGCGAACTACTTGAGATGGCAAAGATAAGCTCAGGGATATAGCACCCCGTGTTTCAGCAAAATACGTGACTCTCAAGAATAAACTTTACTTTCATTAGTCATCGCCATCTTTGTTATTGCATCAAACTTTTCGATCCTTTTTTTTTTCTCTCTTTTTTTTCCTGACAACCAGTGAAACGGAATCATTCTGCCATCTTATGTAACATATCGTGGAAGCGCGGGAGTTTCAATATCCTACACCGATATATCACAACTTCCTATATCCGGCGATGTAGTTACGACATCGGTATCCGCTAATCTTTGCTTGCTACTCCCTCCTCCCTCCTCCTCTTTTGAATCATTTCTTCGTTTCCTGAATCCTTCTCCTCTTGTTTTCCCCGAAATGACGAAAAAAAAAGTTTAAAAAATATTTTTTTGCTGGTTTTTGGTCAAAAAATTCGAATTTTTGGATAAAAATATAATTTTTTTTCCTGGCACGAAAAAAACTTGAAATTTTTGAAAAAAATTAGTCAAAATTTTAATTAAAGTCTTCAAAGTTAAAATTTTAATATTAAAACATTGCTTTAGCTCATATTCTTGGCTAACGATATTAAAAATTGTAGTGAACATTTTATTTAAAATTTCGAAGTTCTTGTTTTTGTTCATGTAGTCTAATTTTAATATTTAAAAAAAAGATATTTCGCGACCTCAGTCGAAAAGTTCTTGCTTTAGCAACTTTAAGTTTCTTGCAAAAAGTTAAGTTTCTTGAAAATTTACAAGATATTGTCTAAGTCCTTACTTTCATTGATGTCGTCTAATTTTAATATTAAAAAAGGCCAAAAGTTAAAAAAAAATAGTCAAAATATTATTAAAAATTTAAACTTTTTACAAGTAAAATTTACAAGAAATCTTTTAAGTCCATGCTTTGTTTCACTTTGTTCATGTGGTCTATAAAATTTTAACTTTAAATTTCTAGTATATTTTTGAAGAAGATTTCTATTAAATTTTGAAGAAGATTTCTAGTAGTTTTATAAAGATTTCTAATAAATTTTTGAAGAAGATTTTTAGCAATTTTTTGAAGAAGATTTCTAGCAAATTTTTTGAAGACTTATAGTAATTTTTTTGAAGAAGATTTCTAGTTTCTTGAAGAAGATTTCTAGTAATTTTTTGAAGAAGATTTTTCGTAATTTTTTTGAAGATTCCTAGTAATTTTTCGAAGATTTTTTTCCTCTTTATGGTCCATATACCGATAACCCCAACTAAGAGAATTACACCCCCCTGCCTTAAAGCAGTTTTTGGTTTGTTGGAAAAATTAAAAAATTTCTAGTAATTTTTTGAAGAAGATTTCTAGTAATCATTTTAAAAAGATGTCTAGTAGCTTTTTGAAGATTTCTAGTAATTTTTTGAAGAAAATTTCTAGCAAATTTTTGAAGATTTCTCGTAATTTCTTTGAAGAAGATTTCTAGTAATTTTTTGAAGAAGATTTTTCGTAATTTTTTGAAGATTCCTAGTAATTTTTCGAAGATTTTTTCCCTCTTTATGATCCATATACCGATAACCCCAACTAAGAGAATTACACCCCCCCTGCCTTAAAGCAGTTTTTGGTTTGTTGGAAAAATTAAAAAATTTCTAGTAATTTTTTGAAGAAGATTTCTAGTAATCTTTTTGAAAAAGATGTCTAGTAGCTTTTTGAAGATTTCTAGTAATTTTTTGAAGGAAATTTCTAGCAAATTTTTGAAGATTTCTCGTAATTTCTTTGAAGAAGATTTCTCGTAATTTTTTGAAGAAGATTTCTAGTGAATTTTTGAAGAAGATATCTAGTAATTTTTTGAAGAACGATTCTAGTAATTTTTTGAAGATTTCTAGTAATTTTTTGAAGGAAATTTCGAGCAAATTTTTGCAGAACATTTCTGGTAATTTTTTGAAGAAGATTTCTAGTAAATTTTTGGAGAAGATTTCTGTTAATTTCTTAAAGAAAATTTCTTGTAAATTTTACTTTAAAAAGCGGCGAAAATTTAAAATAAAGTTGAATAAAATTTATAAGGAATTTTCAAAGTCCTTTCTTTCGTTCATTTCTAATTTTATTATTAAAAAAGGTCAAAAGTTAAAAAAAAATAGTCAAAATATTATTTAAAATTTTCAAAGTTACCTAAAATTTTAATATTAAAATAATTAAATATTAATTTTTGGTGCGGACAGACCGACACCACCCGAACAGACAGATTTTCCCAGGACAGAGCTTTATGACGTATTCCAACAACAAAAAAAAAAGCTTTTAATTTTACATAAAGGAAAAAAAAGAAAACTTTTTTTATAAATAATAACGAGGAGGGGAATCTAAAGCCGCTTCTTCCATGATATCAAGATAAAAAAAAAAAAAAAAAAAAAAAGTTGAAGCTAGGTCGAAAAAGCGGGGGAAAAGAAAAACGCTTGATAAAATATTTGTAATACGAAAAGTAGTAAAGAGAGAGTTTTTGCAAAGTCGTAAAATGGCAAGTGTACCGTAGCGAACGGAGATAAAACCGGAAGCTAGTGCTGGGGTCACCATCGACTTGGAAACTGCTAATACTATATTTTCTTCTTCCTTAATGAGGACTTTGTTAGTTCCTTTTGACTAACTTCATTCTTTTTCCTTCCCTTTCTCCTCTCTCTCTTTTTTTTTTCTTAATACTTTCATCGATAAATAGATTGTCCTATATTCCCCTATTTTTTTTTCTTGGAATCCTTAAGTTTTTTTTCGATATTTTTGTTTTCATTATTTGGGTATTTGATTTCGGATAAGGGAGGGAAAAAAAATCCCTTTGAATTTCTCGGAAATTTCTAGAAAATTGAATACTGGAAAAACAAAGGTCGATGCCTTTTGGGAGCGTAGAAAAATTGTATTCAGTTTCTGCTTAAGTCTATTTTTTTTCGAATATGTGATTTAAAGGTGAATGCCATTTTTGAATTTTTTTTGAAGCCTCGGGAGGCATGAGTAGTAGGAATTCGGTGCTAAACCGAAAGATTTAAAGGTTCGACTCCCCCAATAATTTCCTTAAGCCGGATGTCAGCTGACGTACCTCCGTAAATAAGATTGGAGATAGTTTGTTTTGACTGTTTTTTCAAATCATGTCGTGACAAGTTTACGCCAACATGAGCGGGTAAACAAGTTGTCACGATGCTGCTTAAAAACACTAAACAGAGTGTCCCCAATTATATTTATGATGGGAATACGTCAGTTGACCTCCAGCACACGGACCTGAGGTCTGTGAAAATTTTCTTGAAAAAAAAATGAACGGTAAAGTGGCATTTGGAATAAATTACCGGTAAAGCGTTTGAAAAAAATTCCCGGTAAAACGGTATTTGAAAAAAAGGCCGGTAAAGCGATATTTGGAAAAAATTGCCGGTGGAGCGGTATTTTAAAAATTTTACCGGTATAACGGTATTTGGAAAAAAATTACCGGTAAAGCGGTATTTGGGGAAAAAATTGCCTTTAAAGCAGTATTTGGAAGGAAATTTCCGGTAAAGCGGTATTTGTGGAAAAATTTCCGGAAAAGGGGTATTAGGGGGATAAATTGCCTATAAAGCGGTATTTAGAAAAAATTTTCATAAAAGCGGTATTTGGGAAATAATTACCGATAAAGCGGTATTTGGAAAATAATTACCTGTAAAGCGGTATTTGGAAAAAAATTACCTGTAAAACAGTACTTGGGGAAAATATTGCCGATAAGGCGGTGTTTGGAAAATAATTACCGATAAAGCGGTATTTGGAAAATAATTACCTGTAAAGCGGTATTTGGAAAAAAATTGCCGGTAAAGCGGTATTTGGGGAATAAATTGCCGGTAAAACGGTATTTAGAAAAAATTTTCTTTAAAGCGGTATTTGGGGAAAAATTACCGGTAAAGCGGTATTGAAAGGAAAATTACCGGTGAAGCGAAATTTTGGAAAAAAATTACTGGTAATCCGGTATTCAAAAAAAAATACCTGCTACCGGTAAATAGAAATCCGTTAAAATTCCGAACCCTAGTTTAGAGTAAAGAATTAAAGAGGATAACCGGGCGGACCAGTGATACTCTGCCTTCTCTTGAGATTTTGAACCTGTTATTTATTTTTCCTACGTCCCTTTTTTACACTCTCTTAGTGCGCCCTGTTTCCACTTCATTCTCTTTTTCTTGTTACTCATTTTTCTCTCTCTTCGATTTTTCCCATCTCAGAAACGAGTAACTAAAAAAAAATTCTTTACCCTCCTCCAATTTTATAAGAGCTTTTCTTTAGAAGAAGAAAACTACAGGAAAAGAAGAAGAAGAAACAAAACTCTCGATTCGCACCGATCGCGCTGTGACCCAAGAACACGTAAGCGTAAATACAATTCTTCCGGGTCGCTCGTGTTGAAAAATCCTAATTCCCCTGAGGTAATATAACTTGTCGAAAGCATCTTCCCACTCGACGATTGTGTTTTATATTTCCTCTTCCGTTTATGCAATTTTGCATGATTTATTGACCACAGGGGCTTGAACGAGGGATGCTATGGGAAACGCAGAAAAGGGACGGTTTTTCAGCTGCACAGTTTTCGCTGTATAACCAGAGAGAGGGAGAGATAGAGAAATAAAGAGAAATCGAAATAGAAAGGAGGAAAAAGAGAATTTCTGAATCGCCCGGACATTTTTCACTAGGAAATACAATATAAATAATATTTTTACAGCGGAGATCGGTCGGAAGGCCAGCTCTCAGAATTCGAGGCTGCCCTTTTTTTTTTTTTTTTTTTTTTCTTCCTTTCTTTTGTTGTACTCTTTTCCCTCCCTTCTCTTTCTCTTGTTTTTAAATGCCGTTTTGCTTTTGCGAGCTTGTAAATTATTCTTTTCTTTATATTTCGAATTTATGCTACTTCTCTCGTATCCTAAAGGCATTTTTGTATTACATTTTTTTTTTTCGAAAAAAAAAAAAAAAAAAAAAATGACTCGCGGAAAAACTGCATCCGGAGGCAATCAAAAAAAAATTATTCATGAATTTACAATGAGTTTGAATTTTTTTTTTTTTTAATGTAGAGATAGATACACTGTAACTTTTTTGATATAGATTAGTGATTAGCTTTTTTTTTTTCTTTTTTTAATAATTTTTCGTAGGATTCCGATGCCAAAAAGTGCGAGAAAAAGGAGGTTAGTGGCCCTCCTCTTCAGACGGCAAGCATGAGCGTCAGAGCTTTAATCGAGGAAAAAATCATTCAGAAGAGAATAACAAATCCACAGAACGGAGTTACCCTAACAAGTAAGTGTTTTTGATATTTAGGTTTTATTAAAATTCAAATTTTTCCGCTTTAAAAAATTGGCCTGATTTAGCCCTTCGTTAAGAGGAAGCTTCAGTGAATGCCAGAAGAAATGGCTGTTGAGTCAAATATTCGATTTAAGGAGAAAAATTCAAACATTGGCATATAACGAACTCCTTTGACTTTTTATTGTATTTTCGGTACAAGTTTCAACTTGTTCAAATAAATGCGAATCCGAAAAACAAAATCAAAGTTTTTTGAAATTATTTTTCGGTTGCATATACAATTCCGACAAGTTTAAACTTGCAATAAAAATTCTAGGATACGCCAAAGGAATTTGTTAGATACCGTAACGGGGTTACTTTTTACTCCAGGGGGTTACTTTTGACACTTTTATTTTTTTATAAATACTTGAAAACGGCTAAGAATTTTTTCAAAAATTAACTTATTCCAAATTATTGATTATTTTTGAGTGTTGTGTTCGGGGCCGTTGAATAACCTCGATGTGCTGAACCTCGAAAGTGTTAAAATCGTCGAAGTTTTCGAGGTTATGAAATCGGCTGCTTTAAATAATAATTTTATTTATTTAAAATTTTTTTTTCAAATTTATTTGAGTGTTAAAATCATCGAAAATTTCGAGGTTTTGAAATCTGGCCTTTATTGTAATTATTTTATTACATTATATTAACTTGTTAAATTCCTCGAAAATTTCGAGGATTTGAAATCTGGCCTTTTTATTGTAATTGTTTGATTTTATTATATTAATTTGTTAAATTCCTCGAATGGTTACTTTCCTCGAAAATATAATATGTAATTAATTATATGAAAATAAAATACGAGTCATTCCTCCAAGAAAATAAGTTCAGAAGGACTAGGGGAAGACCTTGAGGAGTGAGAGGAAGGGGAAGACCAGCAGGAGCCAGAGGAATGGAGGGAAATAATATACACGTGTTTAATGCTGAACCTGCCAGGAGAGGTAGAGGCCAACCGTCAGGTGCAAGGGGAATGAGGAGAGGAAGGGGAAGGGGAAGAGGAAGGGAAGTTTCTGAACCTGCCGAACCTGCTTGGTGCAGCACCATTACTATTTTGGATGCCAATGATCGACTTCCTCAGGATCAAGTGAACTACCAAAGACAGCGGTTATTAAACTGTCTAACAGATTTGGAGGATTTGCAGGAGACGGAGGCAGGGAACCTGCCATGCTGCATCTGCTTGACTTTTGCCGCTACGAGGCTCGCCGTTCCTTGCTTCCACAGGCTCTATTGTGCTAACTGCGCTCTCTGGCAAGTTTCGATAAGAATTTTATTGGAGGATACGACTGTCAAACCCATTACCTGCGGCCCTCATTGGAAACCTACACCGATTTTATTGATTTATGTTGTACTCATGTTTTCTTAATTTTTCGACATTTTTTTCGATGAATAATTTTCGAGGAATATCACAATAAAATACATATTTTTTCAATAATATTTAAATAATTCTAAGAACGGTCAGATTTCAAAACCTCGAAAATTTCGATGAATTTAACACATTAAATTAATAAATTTAAATAATTATAAAAAAGGCCAGATTTCAAAACCTCGAAAGTTTCGAGGATATTAACATTTCGAGGAAAATCCAAAAAAAAAAAAATTCATTCATTATATTATTACTTAAAACTGTCGATTTCATAACCTCGAAGAATATAACCTCGATTCGACGATTTTAACACTTTCGAGGTTTAGCTCATCGAGGTTATTCAACTGATCCTTGTGTTCAAGCCTAGTTGCCTAAACTTGTTTTATATTAAAAATATTAAGTTTTTAATGAGAAAAAAAAATTAAGAAATCACGCAGCCTAAAATACTAAGATGCATTCTGCTGCATCCACCGGCGAAATTAAAATTAAATTGCTTTTAGCACTTGCCCTTAGTATGTAGTCCCTTAAACGATCATCCTAATTTCACTCAAAATTAAACTACATATTAGAAGCCAAAACAAATTAAAAAGAAAAAAAATTACGATCAATGGGGTTACTTTGAACAGAATCTGTTCAAAGCAACCCCATTGAAGACATCAGTGGAAGAAGGGGGCCGTTCAGGTTCCAACGAAAAACTGTAGTCAATAAATGAAAATTGAAATAAGATCCAACATTTTCTACTGCTTGTTTACAAATAGTAAATAAATAAAATTGACGAAATCAAAATGGCGTCCAAAATAAACAACAGGAAATGGCTCGTTGTCAGAATTTTTTTTCGAGAGGTCCAACGGCCTCCTTCTTCCACTGATGTCTTCAGATATTTCAATGCCGATGTCCTATGGGTGCTAAATCCACAACGAATCGACAACTTTTCCAAGGTTTTGATTACGTTTTAACTACGTTCACTAATTTTTTTAAATAAATAGCGATAGTCATTAATAAAACATCTTAAAAGGTACCAATCGTTTTTATTTAAGACATTTTTCGTTTACAGAAGCCAGAAATTTGTCATATCCTCTTCAATTATTAAAGATATTCAGGTGTAAACATGATTGTAAAAAGTAACCCCATTTTTGTTAGAACGACCCTTTTGTAAAATCGAGTTTTTATTCGTGTTAGAACAAGTACAGATATTCAACAGTGTATCAACTTAAACCTGAAGAACGCCTCTTAATGTTGGTATAAACAGATATGAATTTTGTTCTACATTTTACATCTGTTTTCGGAAAAAACGTTAAAAAGTGTAAAAAGTAACCCCCCGTTACGGTAACTGAAATTAGTTTTCCTTCTGGTTTTCAGTAAAGCTCCCTCTTAGGGCCTATCTGTTGCCGAAAAATAACCCGGCAGCTTCAATTCCCTTATTAATGTGTTGCTTTGTTTTAGCTAATTTTTGTTAGCTAAGGGTCACCTTTTTCTGTATATTTTTGACCTTACTCCGCCCCGCCTAGCCCAGCCCACTTTGATCTGAAAATAATTTTTTTTGGTAATAAACGTTTAATATTACCCTCGCCCTCTTTTTTCTTTTAAATTACGACGTAATATTTGAATGGGCCATTAGTCAAGCTAAAAGTGGAATTTAGCTGCACGATAATCATTCCTCGCAAAATTTTTTAATCTATTCTGATTTCCCTCCTTTTTTCTTTTTCGCAGATGATAGTAACGGAGTTCGAACGGTTCCTCAGCAACTGCCGAACACGCCACCCGGAAACAATCAAGACTCCGATTTAAATATAAAACTATCGTCTTTCGTTGTACCTGCTCCTCCGGTTCAGACGACCATTCCCTCCGCCGAAAAACTCAGGCGGCACTCTGATTCCGAACATTTCCTACCGCCGAGGGCTCCTTCCGGAGTTCAGCAAGAGGCGCAAGCCCTGGCCGAATTGCTTCTCAAACGAGGGAAGAAATTGTCGGTTAAAAGGGCCAGTTCGGATCCCGGGGCGCAAGTCGATCCGAGCAGTCCTCTCCAGTTAAGTGCTAGCAGTAGCCCCGGTCCGCCGTTACAGTTAAGCTTCCAATCTGCGGACTACGCTTTAAGTGGTGTTACCTATCAGACTGAAGACGGGGGTTACTTCTCTCCGAATTTGCAAGAGGACGTGTTCCAACAAGTATCTGCGGATTCCATGCTTTTGCAAGGGGTCGATCCGAATCAGCTCGCGGAATCCCTGCAATTCCAAGCTTCCTTGCTGCAAGATCAATCCGATCAGTTATCTTTGGAGGAGTATCAGGGTTCACACAATCAAGATCTGCAAGCCGTTTTGAATTCTCCGTTACCTGTCAGCCTGGCGGAGTTCGGAGCTTACGGAAGTTCCCAGACTCAAAGTCCGAAAGACCTGCAATACCATCAGGATTCTCCACTCCAACAAACCAAGGATTTTGTTAATTATGTTAATTCGCCTCACCCGTCCTTGGCCACACAGAGCCCGCTTCCATCTCCTATAACCCATCACGACTCACCCAGTTTCACGTACCCGACGCCGCCTGCGAGTCAAGAGGGTCAGAGCCCGTCTTTCGGTCAGGGACTCCTCGCCAATTCCCTGAGAATGTCTTCGCCGCAACAAGCGACGGATAATTTCGTTCAGTCTGTCATAGCTCACGGGGGCGGGCCGGTTCCGGTCTCGTCCCCGTTATCTGCTGCCTTTTATACATCGACGATGTCCAGCGCTGCCGCGGTGGAAGCGGCTCTATCCGAAGTTTTACCTCTCGATAATCAAAATAGTTGTAACGGTCCTGTCCGCCTGGGCATGTACCAACCTTCCCCTCCACCTCATTCCCCGCTTTCCGGCACGCCGGTACCGTCGCCGTTATCGCTCTCGAGCGTGCCGGCTTCTTCCTCGTCTGTGTCTTCCCCACTGCCTCAAGCTGCCTTTAATACTTCCCAAACACACACCTCTTTCCCACTTTCCCCACAGCAAACGTTACAATCTCAAATGATGCCAAATTCGGACGATCCCCTGTTGTCCAGTAGCCCGAAAGACTTTGCGAGTAGGAAACGTTTCGATTTTAACGGTGTCCATTCTTTTAAACTCATCGGGAACGGGATGGTGGATCTGGGGAACGGAGGGCTCGGGATTATGGTCGATACCAACGGCGAATTAAAGATATTCCAAGCCGCGACGCCCCAACAGGCGAAAAGTTTAGTCATGTCCGGAGCTGCCATTATCAACACTTCCGGTTCGTACGTGAGGAAGGTCGAACCGGGGACTCCGATTAGGATATCGGGGAAAAGTAGCCCAGCCGTTCAGCATTTTGCGTCATCTCAGAATGTACTCAGGAATCAACGTCCTAAACTTCATGTGACTTTAGAAAATTTGAAAGAAGAAATAGAAGATGATGTTTTCCTTAGCCCTTCCAGGTGAGTTTTATCTTCGTTTTTAATGCATTTACGGGGGGGGGGGCGAAGGGGGGATGAAAATAACGCAAAAATTACGCAAAATTCCTTTCATTCCGTTATTTTATGCAAGTTTCAACTTGTCTCAAATATGCTGCACATGTAGCCTCTGTCTCAAACAAATTACACGTGGAAAATATTTAAAACATATTTTGGTCGAAGTGTTTTTTGACAAAACCCTTTTTTTAGATTGATTGTGATTTCGTATTTATTTAGAACAAGTTGAAACTTGCATTGAAAATAAAAGATGGTTAGATTGTTAGGTTAGGTTGGGTTAGGTTAGGTTGGATTAGGTTAGGTTAGGTTAGGTTAAGTTAGGTTATGTTAGGTTAGGTTAGGTTAGGTTAGATAGGTTAGGTTATGTTAGGTTAGGTTGGGTTGGGTTGGGTTGGGTTGGATTACGTTAGGTTAGGTTAGGTTAGGTTAGGTTAGGTTAGGTTAGGTTAGGTTAGGTTAGGTTAGGTTAGGTTAGGTTAGGTTAGGTTAGGTTAGGTTAGGTTAGGTTAGGTTAGGTTAGGTTAGGTTAGGAGGTTAGGTTAGGTTAGGTCAGGTTAGGTTTTTGACAAAAAACTTTGTTTGGATTGATTGTGATTTTGTATTTATTTAGAGCAAGTTGAAACTTGCATTGAAAATAAAAGATGGTTTGATTGTTAGGTTAGGTTGGGTTGGGTTTGATTGTAGGTTAGGTTAGGTTTGATTGTAGGTTAGGTTAGGTTAGGTTTGTTTAGTTTAGAGTTTTGACAAAAACCTTTGTTGGATTGATTGTGATTTTGTATTTATTTAGAACAAGTTGAAACTTGCATTGAAAATGAAAGAATAGGGCAAATGAATTTCGTAAGTAAGGGAACTTATAAAGTATTACGAAGGCACGTTGGGAGAGGTATTCACCATGCTTAGAATAGTTGGAGGAGATGTGAATGCTTACAGTAGCATAAAATAATAGATTTTAAGGGGCCGTTAGGGACTTAAACCTTACTTAATAAAGGGGGGGGGGGCAAGATATACAAGATATAAGCAAATAAGTATAATTCTTATGATAATGTAGAGAGTTTTTCTTACCCTAAATTTTTAAAATACCAAAGCGGCACTAATATTTTATTTATTTATTTATTTATTTATTTATTTGTTCGATAGCTTTTTATCCTTAATAGTGAAATTCAACAGAAATAAAAAACTCCAATGAAATTTCGTATATTCTCCATTTTTATATTTGATTAATTTTCAAAATGACCGCTTGAGCGCTATCTTACAAAAAAGGAAACCACAGAGTTTATAAATGCGACTACATTATTTATTTATTTATTTATTTATTTATTTATTTATTTATTTATTTATTTATTTATTTATTTATTTATTTATTTAATTATTTTTTTCAGTATTCCCGCTAGTCCATCGAGAGTAATGCGAAGACGATCTGCCAGATCGGATCCTTTCCATAATAATTCGCATCACCACTCATGCCACCATTCTAGGCTACGAGCTCCGAGGATAAAAGAATGTGGGACTCCACCTCCTTACACTCCAGCACCTATGCTTAGCCCTTCGAGACTAGGGCAGGGGCTTTACTGGCAAGCCACTGCTCCGGCGACGTCTTGTTCATGGCCTACGTCGACGACTGTCCATTCCGCAACCAGTAATTTTTTTTTTTTTTCTTTTTAAATTATCAAATTTTAAACGATTTATTTTAATTTTTAATATTCCATTTTTTTTAGGTGGAATGAACGATAGAAATGAATTCTCAGATTCGCCTTTGGAAAGCGACGCGAATCCTCGGATAAACATAGGAGCCAAATACCAGGCGACCATCCCCAGTTTAGAGACAGACCGCACAAAGTTAGATAGGGAGCCGTCATATGAACATTTGCTCTGGGACCCAGGCATAGGGAAATTGTGCACGGATTCCGAAATAGAAATGTATTTAGAATTCGCCTGTTGTGCTGCAGTGCCGGGAGGAGGTCGGAACAAGGAGTACGCTCTCCATCTGCTTAATATGTGCCATGGAAACATTCACGTAAGATATCGATTTTTCTTTTTTGATTTAAATTTAAGCAATATCAAAAAAAAACAAAAAAATTAAAAATCGATATTGTTTCGGAATTTAGGAGGCTATGTTAAAATTAATGCAACCAACCCCGTGGCTTCCGCCTGGTCATCCGTTATTAGCTTATGAATACGCGGAAAGTGACCGGTGGAACGCAGACGAAGTCGACGCTTTCCACCAAGGTTTGCTCAAGTTCGATAAGGACTTTCGGACAATCGCCCATGAGGTAATCTTTTTAAAAATTGTAAGGCCTCAGAGCCAATATGTTGAATTTAGAGAAAACAAAATGGCCGCTGTTTGTTTATTTTTTAAAAGAAGCGATCACGTGATGACAACTTGCATTTTGGCTCTGCGGTACAGGTTTGAACATGAGAATCGGGATTTGATAAAATCAATTAATTTTGTTTTTTATTTTTTAGATTGGGTCCAAAACAATTAAGCAATGTATCCAGTTTTACTATTTATGGAAGAAAATCTGCCCTGAAGAGTACAAACGGTTGCGGTTACTAAGGAGAAGAAAAGAATCGGAAACGATTAAAACGGAGATGGATTTGGATTATGACGACATCAAAATGGAACCGGATATTAGACATTCTAGTCCGGTATGTTTTTGTTTTCCGAGTCATTAAAAAATCTGGATAAAACTGGAGTGGATGAAGGAGGTCGTTCAGGTTCTAACTAAAGACCTTTTATAAAAAGAGACTGGTTAATTCACTGTTAAATCTGATTGGTTCGCTTTTTAGAAGCCATAAAGGGTCGCCATATTGGAAATTGAATATTTGAAGATTTCTCAGTTTTACGAATAAATGAAATTTAAGTCTTTTAACTCCGTTTTTTATTCGATTTTCTTTTGTTTGAGAAAAGCCTTCTGGAAATTTTCTAAATCCAGACGGATTTTACTTGGAAAATGGCGATTTTTCTTCTGCTCGAGCTACTGCATTGTAAGCTGCCATATTGAATAATATGGCGTCAATTTAAATTCGCCAGTCTCTATTTATATAAGGTCTCTAGTTCCGAAGAAAAATTCCAGACTACAAATGAAAATCAAAAAGGGTTCCGCTTTCTTTTTTATTATTTTTTTCCTTATTTAAAATTTTTTCTATTTTAAGGAGGATGCTTTATTAAAGCTTTATAAAATTAAAATGATTTATTGCTTAAAATTAGCTTTATAAAAAATTAGCTTTATAAATAAATTAGATTTATAAAAAAATTAGCTTCATAAAAAAATTAGCTTTATAAAAAAATACTGCCCTTCGATTATTAATTACTGCCACTCTGCAACTTCCCTAAAATATAAAACTTTACTGCTCAAAAAAAAAAAAAAAAAAAATTAATCCGCTGCCAATTTATTTAAAAAACTGCCCCAAACTTAAATTTACTACTGCCAATTTTATGGGAAAGAAAACTGCCCTACTGTTTCATTTATATAGTCGCCTTTTCTTTTCTGAGTGAATGCCTTCCAACTGAAACTTATTTATAATTTAATTTGAATTCTAATTCAATGAATCGTTTTTGTTTTCATCAGGCCAATGATGTCGACCTTGTTTCCACGAGTTCAGAAAGCCGCCTCTTCGTCTGTGAATATACCGATTGTTCAGCTGTAAGTGCACCAATTAAATTCCGCTAAATTTTTTTTTTTAAACCTAAAAAAACTTTTAATAATTTTAAAAATTTTTTAAAAATAAAATTTTGAATAATTTTAAAATTAAAATTTTTAATCATTTTTTTCCCCTTTTTTTTCAGAGTTTCAATTCCCGTGCAGCTTTAAGTGGTCATATCCGAATCCACGGGGGAACCTTGGGGAATCGAGCACCGACGCCTGATAGAAGGGGAACCGGAATAGGCGACTCCTTAGAGGAGTTCCCTTGCAAGATCTGCGGGAAGTAAGTCCACTCAATGTTGTAAAACTTCTACTCTATATTCAGAATATATATATAAGGTAAAAATTTTCATACTGCCTGAAAACCTCGAGTGCCTTTATGTCAACGGTGTGTGACATTTTGTTGCCCTCGACCTGCTAGGCAAAAAGGAATGAAACCAAAATCTCAACGGAAGTGAAGTGACCCGAGTGATGAATTGAAACCGAATGAAACCTCCAACGAATGAAAAAAAAAAAAAAAAAATTAAACTCTTGTCTGACTGACAGAGGGAGAAGATCGTCCAGGACAACGAAACCGATGGTTTTTGATTTAGTTTTGAAAGTATCCAGCATGTTTTCAAAAATAAAAAAAAATATCCGACTGTTTTTTTGGTTGTAAGCACTGTATGAAAATTTTATAAACTAACAAAATTTCAAAGCATGATTATTAATGAATGAATTTTTTCAATTGAAAAAAAAAAAGATGATTCTGGCACTGGGGCTATTTAAGTATTATGTCAGCAAGTTGGAAGGGTAAAAATAAAAGTTTGGCACCGAATTAATTTTTTTCAAAATTATCAAAAATTAATTTTTTTCAAAATTATCAAAATTAATTTTTTTCAAAATTATCGAAATTAATTCTTTTCAAAATGATCAAAATTCTTTTTTTTTTTTTTTCGTTTTTCAAAGGCGGAAATATCTGTAATCTGGCATAATTAGAGAGTGGGGGGGGGGTTAAAATTTAATGGCCGCAATTGTGCTGGCATAATAAGTGATTGGCCCATTGAGTTGCAGAAATACGTTTCTAGGAAACGAGAAATAGAAAATAAAATATTGAATCGATCGATTTTTAAATATCAATTTACTAAAACTCAAATTACTCGATTTTTGAAAAATTAAATTGATTGATCCGCGACAATTTTAGTAGACTTATAATTTTGATTGGCTAAGAGAAAGCTTCTGTGAAAACCGGAAGGAACGACTACTTGTGTCTAATACTCGATTTACGGGGAATAAATAAAAAATGTAACAAACGGACTCCTTTGAGTCGTGGTTTCAACTTGTTCCAAGTAAATAGCTACCCGGAAAACTAAATCATATTTTTTTAAAATATTCTTCCCGATCGTGTGACCCCCTAAGACTTGTGTTTTCTTCTAAATAAAATTTAGAAGAAATTTTCTGAGTCCTTGCTTTCGTTCATGTTGTCTAATTTTACTATTAAAATACCGAAAAGTTGAAAAAAAAAATGTTCGAATTATTATTTAAAATTTTAATATTAAAGTAATTAAATATTAATTTTCGGTGCGAACAGACCGACAAACAGACACAGATTTTCCCCAGGGCTGAGCCCTAAGACGTAGTTTTACGTCAAAATTAATTAACAAGCGATGTCAGTTTCACGCCAAAAATGTAAAAAAAAAAAAAAAAAAAAAAGTGACCATAGTTTTTCCGGCCGACATGTTGAAACTTGACGTAAAAAATTTCTGGATATACCAAAGGAGTTTGTTGGAAACTTAAAATTAAAATTTCTTCCTTGTAAATCGAATACTAGGCAGAACAGGTTTTCCTTCCGATATTGAATGAAGCTTGTTCTTAATGAAAACATAAATCGGTTGATAAGTATCAATAATCGAAGTTTGATTGATCAATTATTTTTTGAATGAGTGATCAACCATTTTTTTGAATGGTTAAATAGAACCTGAATGGGTCAACGTAGATTTAAATTAAAAAAGTTGAAGAAAAATAAAATTGTTCCTACTTGAATATCATAACCTAACCTAACCTAACCCAACCTAACCTAACCTAACCTAACCTAACCTAACCTAACTTAACCTAACCTAACCTAACCTAACCTAGCCCAACCTAACCTAACCTAACCTAACCTAACCTAACCTAACCTAACCTAACCTAACCTAATCTGGTTAAATTTGGTTAGGTAGGTGGTCAATTAAAAAAAATTGCAATTATTTCTTTGGTGGTAAAATTAAATCGATCGATTGGTGAAACTTTAATTTGATTGAATATTAAATTAACGTTGAACCCGAAAATAATATTTATCGATTAATATAAGAAAATTAATTGATCTATTAATTAAGTATGAATTTAATCGATCGGTTAAATAAAATTTAGTGCTTAAATTATGTTTCTCGATGAATGATTGAATTTATGAATTAATGATTATTTTTAATCTTTCGTTTTTCAGAATCTTCAATAAAGTGAAAAGTCGTAGCGCCCATATGAAATCCCACAGACCCCCGGACGCTGAGCCGAAAAAGCCAAAGCTAGAGCCTCATAAAATGGAGCTAGCAGATCAAACGGTCGGACGAACGGTCGGAGTCACCAGTTCCAGTATACCTGTCTCAAGGCTAACCTAGTCTTATAGCTAGTCTAATCGCTTAGCCTGCAAAGCCAAAAAGGAAGAACCTATCGAAAGATAGGCCGTACTCCAATGGAAAAAAATAATATATTTAAAAAAAAGGCTTTTTAGAGAAAATTAAAAAAAAAATTAATGGTGGATGTTTTAGATTCGCGATTAAAAAAAAAATAAATAAATAAATAAAAATTAAAAAAAAACCGCCTCTCTATTTTCATAATATAAATGTTTTTAATGGAAGTAAAAAAAATAATAAAAGACTTACGTGTTAATTATTTATTATTAAACTTATTAATTATTATTATTATGATTCTTTGTTTATTATTCGTTTTTATTTCTGTTTGAAAGGAGGTTGAAGAAGAAAAAATGAGCGTGTGGACTATCAGTCGAAAATTAGATTTAAAAAAAAAAAAAAATCTGTCGGTGAAATAGAATAGATTATTTTTAAAGGAAAAAAAAATGTCAGTAGATTTTAATGAAAAATCGTCTTAGAGCTCAAAAAAATATTTCCCCGATAGATAGCAATAGTGTGGAATCATTTTTTTTGAATGATTCGTGTGATTTTCATAAATTTTTAAAAGAGAGAAAAAAATAAATAAATAAATCTGCTTTAAATTTTTTTTCTGCTATTTTAGTGTTTTACATACTTTTTTAATTTTTTTTTGTTACGAAAGATTTAAACGATTCCAATGGCCTACATATAAAATAAATAAATTTTAATTTCTTTTTTTAAATAATTTTTGCGTTCGCCTAATTAAAATTTTTCTGAATGCGCAGTACAAATTGTAAAAAAAAAAAAAAAAAAAATAGTCGAACGGACCATAAAAAAGGAGAAAAAAAAATTTCTTCGGGAATTTTTTATTTAGAAGAAAAGTGTAATTTTATTATGTGCCATGCGCTTCTAAGCCAAATTTTATTATTCTTTTTTTAAAAATAAAATAATAATAAAAAATATAATAGATGAAAAACACGCTCGTGGGACATAAAAGAATCGTGATGTAGATAGCGAATTAAACTAAGAATAAAGAGAAAAAAAAAATATGGAGGCCTAAGTCGTATTTTAAGACTCGCATCTTTTCTTTCTTTTTTCTTCAAATCCATGAGAAATGTTATATACTCGAGAAAAAAAAACCTGTGCTCAAATTATTTTATTTTATTTTTTTATTTTTATTTGCTGAAATCGCAAATAAAAATAAAAATTTCTTAATATTCTTGTTATACTTGTTTGGTTGTGTTAGGTTAAGTTTCTTTTTTTTTTTTTTTCTAAGGATACGAATCGGACTAGGAACTAGTCATTTTCCACCGTAAAAATTTAACTGGTGATATTTCTTTGAAAAATTGAGGTTGATTGATCGCTCATTTAAAAAAAAAGAAAGATCGCAGGCCTCTCAAAGCCTATTAAATTTTTAAAAAAATGAAATGTTACCTTTGATATCCTGTATTAGATCGAAAAATTCTGTAGCTCTGTATATATTTTAAAAAAAAGTAAATATTTAGACCTGCATTGATTTTTCTGTCGAGTTAATTTATTTAATAAGGAGGCAAAAAGATTTTTTTTAAAGAAAATAAAAAAATTCAACTCGATGATCAATGCGGATAAAGACATTTAAAAAAAAAAACGAAAGCAATGTTATTTAGGACTCGAAAAAAAAATGTATTTTTTAGGCAAGCAACTGTTTTATTTGTTCTGCCTATTTTCACTGTACCATAAAAAAAAATATTCCTTGTTGTTATACTATTATTTGTTATTGATAATTATCTCCTCTCTCCATCTTTTTCTTAATTATAATGTTTTTTCTAATCTCGATGTAAAAAAAAAACTTAAAAAAAAATCTTAAAAAAAAAACAAAAAAAAAATATATTTGAGTAGGGATTTTTATTTTTGTTATTCGGACTCAAAGGTCTTCTCAATAAATCATTTATATTAAATGTGTGTAGCTATAATCGACATTTAAAAAAAAACGAGGCTAAAAAAAAAATTGGGTTATTTTTTTTTACTTGATAATAATTTAATGAAATTTTAGTCACATTTTTTTTTTTCATAAAACCCCTAATTTTTATTATAGTCAATCATTCCCATCGGTTGTGATTTTTGGAAAAAAAATAAACTCCATTATCGAATAATTAAACATTTGATGTTTTTAAATGGTTTTTTGTAGCTTTGGATTGAATTTTTTTTTTTTTTAATTAATCGGCTTAATAATAAAACTTTACTGGCCTAATGTCATGCTTTTTAACGTTTTGATTTTAAGCACATTTAAAAAAAAAAAAAATACTTTTTTCACATGCATTTAATTAAGAAGTGTGCCTCACTCATTTCCTTTTACCTTTTTATTTAATTAAATAATAATTATTCGGTACAAAAATAACCCAAAATTTAAAAAAAATAAATATATATTAAAAAAAAAAAATGCAGTTTATACGTAATCGGTGGAGTGTGTACGAGTGCAGAGTGTGATAATGGAAGATATTGAATATTCAAATTTCGATTAGCAAAAGCGGACAATGTCAGTATTATTATTAAAAAAAACGTAAATTATAATAAAAAAGGTTGTAGGCCTAATGTATAATTTTTTTCGTCTTTCAGAAAGTAAAAAACCCCCCCCTTGTTGTTTGAATAATTTTTAAATTATTGGTTTTTGATAAATAAATTTTTGTTTTTCAATTAAGTTACCATTAAGCGCACTGATAATGTAAAAAAAGAATGAAATTCCATTTTTTTTTCTTTTTAACTGAAAACGGTTGTACCGTCCAGATTTGGGGTCTTTTAAAAAAAATTAAAGTCAGCAGTGCAGCCTTACTTTTATCAAAAGCCAAAAAAAGTCTTTTTTAATTCGTTCAATTTTTATTTTCCTGTTTTTTTTTTTTTTAGACTGGGAAATATAAGAAGACAAAATCCGCTCGGGTGTGGGATCTTGCCACATAAAAATGACACTGTCATAGTTAAAGTGCCTTGTAATTGAGCTGAAAGATTAAAAAGTTATCTTTGAGATGGGAACCTCAGAGAATGTTTAAAAAAAAGGCAAGAAGCGGAACGATTATTTTAAAAAAAATGAATAAAAGGAATAATCATAATTAAAACAATTTTTAAAAAAAAGTTATTTTAATATTTTCCAAACAATCAGTCTATAATAAAAAGATTTTGCTGTTATCGAAAAAATTTTTAAAAAATTATTTAAAAAAATAAATAAAAAAAAAATTAAATAATGCTCTCTGTGTTGTGAAAAAATTAGGGGTAGTTAAATCCATTTTCACATCTTCTACCCAAAAATCCTTTTTCCATCCCCTATTTTCTAATTTTCAGTCCTCTCACTTTGATATTTTTATTGTACAGTTTGTAAATAAAATGAGGCGGGAAGAAAACTTAAGGTGTTTCGATAGTAAAAGCCAAAATGTTCCATATTCTTCAAACTCGCACAGATGATATATCAGGTATCCGCGGACCTCCCTTAAAAATTTAAGCAAAAGTTACTTTCTAGTTAACGAGTTAAAAATTTTTAAAAATATAAAAAAATACATGGCGTTATATGGGAAGTTCCAAAAAATAAACAAAGCGTTTTCATTTATTTACGAAAAAAGCCTATTTCTAGATGTTCCGATTTTTCCAAAAACTAACATAACATCTGTTAATAGGTATCGAATTAATATTAGCTTTAAAAAGTGAATGTAACTTTCTAGTTTGAATGTTTCGGTAAAGAAAATCGGAAGCTTTGTTTATTTCGTGGAAAAAAATGGATGCCATTTTTTTCTTTTCCGTAGGCTAACAATAGGATAAAATTTTTTTATTTTTTCTTCAATTTTAACGAAATTATAAGAAGACCGAAGAACGATGCTTTTTTAACTAATAATGAAGCGGTGCTATCGAACCACCTTAAACAAAAACGGTCAAATCAATTTTTAAAAAAACGTTTCTATTGCCACGTTTTGTTTACAAAATGGCGGAATATTGTTTTCTTTTTTTGTACAAAAATGTTTTGTTTTATTTTTTTTAATCCAATGTTAATCATGTACCTTGATGTAATTTAAAAAATGAAAAAGATGAAAATCCAACCAACCTTCGTACCTTATAAGTAATAAGTTATACATTGGACAAGTAGGAAAAAAAGATAATTGTATAGCTATAAGTGATCTTGATTTAGATGTACAAAAAAAAATGTTTTTAATATTCTTTAAAGCATTCTTTTATGTGTTTTTAATATTTAAAAAAAATTCAAGTTTGTAATTTGTAAAAAAAAAAAAAGATAAAAACTTTTTTAAAAACAATCGAAAATATGAAAATAACAATTGAGTCTTCTTTTATTTCTGTTCTTTTTTTCCACATCCCAACTTTTTGCTAGTATAATTATAAGTAATATTCAAAGGCAATAACATTAATAATGTAATATTGTCAAATCGGGTAAATCTTTCAGGGGAGTGATTGAGAAATTTTAAATTTTGGAGAAAATAAAAAAAACACAATCATCTGTACAAAAATTTTAAAAGGTTTTTGTATGATGCAGTAGAGAAAAAGAAGAACTATAATATTTTATAAAGAAAAAATATACGAAAAGTAGTAGAGTATTCCATAGGTAAAAATATATATATTTTAAAAAAATACTGTATTTTATGTGGCCTATTTTTACTACAATAGGGAATGGTGTAGCACCATGCGAACCAAAAGTTTTTTTTTTTACGGAGACGGAAATTCAGCAATAAAAAAAATCATTTCTACTGCATTTAAAAAAAAATTATTTTCGATTCATTAAAAAAACTTTAAAAGAATGCTTTTTTGTACATGAAAAATTTTATATGGTATATTAAATGTCATCTTTTTTTCTATTTACAAAAAAAGAAAAACGTTTTAAAAATTATTTGTTTTTATCTTCAAATCTGTAGGGCCTACTTAATTTTGTAGTTTTGATAGGAAAAGTAAAAATGTCAAAAAAACGAAGTAATTAAAAAAAATAGGATTAAGTCAATGTAAATTTTAAGTGGGGTGTTGATAGTGGGCTAGCCGCTAGTGTATGAGATAAAAAAAAAAAAAATTAAACGAAAACTACTTAAGAGATTAAACAAAAAAAAATGTTATTTATTGATTAATTAATTAATTTTTTTTTTCGTTTTTCCGTCTCGCAGTTTTTGCCATTTTTTGTCAGAAATCTCTCACCCCGCCCCTGCATAACAAGTACAACTAAAAAAAATATTTATATATAATGTAAAGACAAAATAAAAAGCTAGCTCAATAGTCCTTTCTTAATTTATATAAATTAAAACGAATTACATTTTAAAGAAAAATGATAAACATCGAATTATGGTGACATAATTTCAAAACTGCGACATTAAATGATTAAAAAATAAAAAAAAATATGATAAAAAAATAAATAAACTTATTTTTATTTATGGTATTTGTTTATATTGTTATTTGTACAAAGGTGCTACAAATATCCCTGTTGAACATGAAATATTATAAAAGAAAAAAAAATCAAAAAATGATGATTGTCGTGTGAAGGATGTTAAGTGTGAGTTTTGAATGCAGAAAACAATCATTAAATAAAAACCGTCTGTGGATTTTATATTATTTTATTTTCTACTTCATTTATTTCCTTAATTCAAATCCTATAATGGCGGCTAGAACCGGCTAGATTTTAAAAATCTTTTTTAAAAAAAGATTTCAAAATGCAGCGGTCGTTTGGTTCGCGCCAATAATTTGAGGACCTTTAGGGACAAACTATTCCGCTAAAAATGATGGCGCTGACTACCTTTGGGTACATATCATATCCGACGTGGAGCTAGACTAAGCAAATAAAAAAAATTTAGGTTGGCAACGCAACGTGGAGCATAGAAATTAAGATGGCGTATTAATTATATTTCTTCTTGATCAATTGCATTTTATATTGAGATAAACCGCTTAAAATTATGTAAATAACTAATGAAATCGGTAAAATCATTCATTTGTTGGCAAGATCAAACTTTTCAAGCTATAAAATGTAAGTATTTTTGCACTGAATTGTTGTAAGTTTCCCACATGGTTTCCTGCTCTTTGGTGTTGTCGTTTCGCAGTTGAATATACATGTCTCGACGAGTTGTAGGTATATATAGAATTTAAACAAGGATTTTAATTGTTTGTTAGTGATTGGAGAGGTATAAAAAGAAGTTAATGACTGATTTGTGATATTTTTAATCATTGCTATTGTGTGCATAACTTGAATCATTCTCTGAATTTTTCATATTGGGATATGTTACACGGTAGAATTGCGTCTAGCCGTGGTTATACTACACTCATTACTGCGGTATAAATATATGTTTAGGATGTTTAAAAAGCCTCTGACATTATCAAATTCGAATTAGATCATTCCACTTATCAACTTCGTCATAAATTAAATAATGTAGTTGTATAGTTTAATGATCTCCAGGGTTTTTGCACTTAAGCAGAACATGTTCAAAATTGTATGGTTTTGTTTCAGGTGGAAACAACAATTTGCTTATCGTAATTATACTATTATGAATTGGGATTTTGGAAAAGAAATATTTAAATCCTTCAGGGTCAGAATGCACAACCATTCAGCGATTAGTCGATGGAGAGTTATTAGAATATGGAATGGATGAACATTGAAAAAAGGTACGCTACTTGATTTGCTTTGATATTGAGTGAACAATCAGTTGATTAAGAATGTTCTGACGAAGCTATATTCTGTTTTTTATGATGCTTTCTTTCTCATGTACTTAATGCCAGTCGTTAAAGAGCCAAATTAAAGAAAACAAATTGCATACAAGCAAACAGAAAATTATTTATTTAAATACTTTATGGTATTTTCTGTTTTCCTTGAATAGATATTGCATATATACAAAAATTGTGTCTGACTGTAATTTTATGTAGTTAAATGTTGACTTATATACTTGGTGGAAGTGTTCAGTTTTTTTATTACATTGCCACTTATTGACTTTATAAAATTGTTTCAGCAAATTCACAGATGGTTCCGTTTGAAGTAGTCCTTGGAGATTTGGTTGTTTCGACTTAATTTCTTGGATTTGGAGCTACTATCCTTTGGACGAGACTAACAGTAGGATGATTCAAGTAGCAAGTTCAGTATGTCACGGAAAAATGCATTTGTGGTAAGTGTGAATTTATAGTATCATTTGGAGAGGAATTGAATTTCTTTGAGTTTTAGAAGATTTTATTGATGTGTAGTGTAGTGATAGATTAAATTTTTCGAATATTATTACTTGCTATAATTTCCAATTAATTTTTACATCTTTATGTTGTCATTAGAATTTGCTTTTAAATTTTCAGGCATAAGCATTTGAGTTGCAAGGCAGGATATAATACTTTGTAACTGGGTTGTCCCTTGTAAATAATATTTAATCTTTGCATTTTTGTCGATTTTGGCAAAAATTTTAGGTGTCCTTTTTTTTGGCTTTTAAGGGGTTTTCCAGGTCGCTGAATCCGAATATGAGGTCAGTTTTTTGACCCGAGCATTTTCCGAGCCGTGGGAGCCGTATTTCAATTGACTCAAAAATGGTTTTCCTCGATTTCCCGCTCAGAAATTGGTCCGATCGGAAAACTGACTTCACCACTGGATTCAGGAGGGTCGAAAACCCCCGGAAACACCAAAAAACCCTGGAAAAGCCCAAATTTTTTTTTTCGTCGAAAAAAAAGGAAAGACTGCATTTTTGTCGATTTTGGCGAAAATTTTAGGTGTCGATTTTTGTGGCTCTTAAGGGGTTTTCGAGGTCGCTGAATCCGAATATGAAGTCCATTTTTAGATCCCAGCAGTTTCCGAACCAGGAGAGCCATTTTTCGATTCTCTCAATATTTATTTATTTTTTTTTTTTTTATTTACTGCTCATAGCAACTCATCGAATTAAAACCCGACTAATAATAAGATCCTCGTCGATATTATGATACTAATGTTTTGTTTTGTTTTATTTTTTTAGGAGTCAAACCGAAGAATAAAATTCGTTGATGACCATTAACGGCCTTCAGCTTTGCTTCAAGAAGTTGCAACAGCTGAGCAAGAAAAGGATCCTAAACACGACCAACAAAACTACCGGACTTGACGAACGATATCATCCCATCTACGAGAAAAACTACTAGACCATCATTTCATTGAAACGTTTTCCTTTAAAAATTTTCAGCCTATAGTAGCTATTTCTTTTTTTACATTGTGTAAGAAAATTTTTCATTTTAGCATTTAGTTAGGATACTTAATTTTATGATAAGACAGGATCTACAAAGCTTATACTAGCTCGAGCAAGAGAAAAAAACAAATAAAAATATAATTTATTGTAATTAATATAAAGCCTTCTGATATGACCACCCACAATTATCGCTTATTTTATTTTAAATTAAAAAAAAATATTTTTTAATGTGGGACGGGCGCAGGAAATCGAGGAGGGTGGGCGATTTTCTGCCTCAAGTCGTAAATGTTCATACTTATGGACATTTCACTTGGGAGGGGACGTTTCAGAACTTAAAATGATGAAATGTCCCCATCGAGGGGTGCTGTTGCGTTAACATTTTTTTTTTTTTTTTTTTTTTTTTTTTTTTTAATAATTTTTTTTTTTTTTTTTTTTGTAATACAATTTTCCAAGAAAATTGAATTACTTTTTTTTTATAAATGTTAACGTAAAAGCTCCTCTCACAGGTGGTCGAAGCGGGCTACTCTCCGAAATGAGTCTGGCGATCTGTATCGTGAGGGATAAGTAGTCACATGAGGTAGTACTACCTGAGCTTTTTTTGGTTTTGAGTCAAGTCACAGGTGTTAGGCTACTTTTTTTTTTCGTTTATGTCAAGGTGGCGAAGGAGAAGTTACCGATTTTACATTTTAATATCGGTAGTTTCTTTTTTGCAAGTTAGGAAGAGGTTTAAAAGCCTCTGAATATTTTGGGAAAAAATATTTTTTCCCCTTCCTAGGGCATCGCGGTTAGGGACTTCTTACAATTTACCTGTGTCTAGCTTAAAACCCCCAGGTTCGTGACCAATAGGCACTTCTCATTGGGTGTCAACTGTTAGGTTTTATGTCTGACGACTTTCTTTTTTTTTTCCTGCTATGGAAAAGCAAACCGAAAAGTTCAACAGTGCATTTTAATGCAAAATGCACTGATTTAATTTTTTCTTGTTTGACTTTTCCAAGCAGAGACCTGCGATCAGGACTTCTTTTTTCGCTGATCTTTTTCTTTCCTATCTCGAAATGTTAGGGAAATGTTAGGAAACTTTTACCTAATTACTTTTTCTATATGCTTTTACTGTACTTTATCTCTATTATTATTGTTATTTTTTTTTCTTCCTTTTACAGGGTATTTATTATTATTATCACCTTATTTTTTCGTTTTTTTTTTTATATTTATTTATTTTTTATTATTATTATTACCTTTATTTTTTTTTTTTTTAATTTACTTTATTTTATTTTCTATTCTTTTCTTTTTTATTATTATCTTGATTATTATTTTTAGTTGCACGGCTCTCTTATTCCAAATTCATACCAAATGTTAAAGTAATTTTGAATAATTACCTTGGCATTTTGGTTATTTCCACTTAAATTTTCCAACCAATGTGTAGGTAATTTTTAGGAATTATCTTAGCATTAGGTTATTCGTTATTCGAGAGATAGTTTTCAATAGAGCTTGCGGGTGGGTCAAATTTCTCGTCCAGTGCTGCCATCTCCCCCCCTTACTCACCCTAGGGCTCTATTTTTCCCCGTTTGGCAGGGTAACTCTTATTAGTTATTTTGTCAAGTCGGTCTTATAAAATACTTTTTACACTCTCTGATCGCAGGTAGCTTTTTGCACTCTTCGCATTTTGATTACACATCCTAGAGTTCTGTCTGGAGCGAACCGGTCCACTGTCCCAGTAGGGTAGTACGAGGTAATGTGGCGAACACGTCCTGACCTTTCATTTCTCACCTGACGAGTTGGAGTAGCACATGTGCGCTGACAACCACCTTTGGGTATGCTATAACATAAGGCATTAAACAAGCATAGCTTGTTTAATACCTTATAAGGCATACTAACATCTCCCCTTCCTACTTCGCACGACTTGAGCTAAGAGTTTCAGTCGGGGTGACCCTTTACATTTAAACTTGGTTGCCTTTTCAAGAAGTTATTAGAACATGGCAACGTTTACGACTTGCATTGGTATCCGAGTAGTAATTGGTTATCTCGATTGGAGCGCTTAGCAACGGTCGTGCGAGGTAGGAAGGGGAGATGGCAGCACTGGACCCCCGTTAAAAAAAAAAAAAAAATTCTAAGAAGACCCTCTAAACTGAACCGCACGCTCTTTTTTTCATCATTTTGGTCACGTGATCTGTGACGTCATAAATAGGTTTAAATGAATATACTGTATATTTCGTTTTATGTATTTTTATTTCTAATATATTTTATCATACAATTACAAGTTTTTTTTTTTTTTTCTAGAAGTAAATGATTTGCGATTTTTTACGACTTTTTAATGGTTTTAAATGGCAATTCAAAAATGCTGTTAATTCGATGCGTATGTTGGTTGCAAATCTTTCTTTGCAAAAGTCTTATTTTTAACAGAAAACTTTCCAGCCACCCGCTCGTTCGTGTTAATCAAACTCCACGAAACGCAGAGTCAGAATAATTCGAACGGACAGAAGCACTCTTCGGAAAATTTTCCTGTTAAAAATACGATTTTAGCAATAGAAGATTTTTGCAAACTTATTACGCATCGAATTAACCGTAATTTTGAATTGCTCTTAAAACCATTAAAAAATCGTAAAAAAATTGCTATCACTCCATTTTATCCAGTTTCATTTATACCGTAACACCGAACTCGAAATTATCGAAATGCTAGTAACCATACTGTTATTAAAAAAAATAAATTAAAATACTACGCATCAGCAACATCTGGAAATTTTTTAACGTTTTTGGATAGTACCAATCTAAAAGAATGAGTATATAATCTGCCTTTAACAAATTATGATCTATGCTAATAAAATATCTATGAAAATTAGATTCAATACAATCAAATATTTAGATGTTTTGATCTCTTTAAAAAAAAAAAAAATGCTAAACGCAGCAGTCAAATTGCCGAATTTGTTCGAATTAACCCTGACTCTATAGACCCGCAAAAAAAAAAAAAAAAAAAGTTTGAAAATTTCACGAATGGATGTATTTTACTGGAACATAAAAGTAATTAAAATTGAAGTCAGCCGAAATGACTTAACGATTTTTTTGGGAAAAAGTTTCATCAAATTTCGAGATCAAAACTTCGTAAGTTTCAAATTGATTAGTAAAAGATGCTGATGGCAATAACAATTTCAAATTATCAAAATATCAGTATTTACAGCGTCGTCAAAATTTATATTACCGTCACTTGAAGAGTGATTTTTTGATACTCCTGACACATTTTCTAAATAATTCACTTATTGCAAGTGCTTTAAAAATCTTAATAAAATGAATGTTACTAGCATTTCTTAAAAAGAGCCACCTTAAAACTTCCGAGCAATTTCAGCCAAATTCTAAAAGGACTTAATACTTTACGACTAAAAAAACAAAATACTAAATTAAGAGTCGTGTCAAAACCTTGACGCCTCTGACGGGAATTGGAAAAGTTTGCCCTTCACTCTACATTTAATTTGCTTTAAAAAATAATTAAAATATTAGATAGATGATAGTAAACACAGATATCTCAAATTTCAATTATGATTTAGATTTTCAAACTTAAATGATTAAAAAAAAAAAAAAAAAAAAAAAATTGGCTCCATATAATAATGATTTTTGCTCGGCGATTTAAAGTGGCAGTGTTCAGAAGCAGATAAAAACCTTTATGTGCTACATTTTATTCGGGACATGTTAATTCATACAATCTTTTGAAGTTTAACTTTTGAAAAAGCCATATTATTTGTAAATTAAGTAATTTCAGAGTAAGAAAATGTTGAAAAATCTTACGAAATCTTACGAAAAATGTTTGACGAAATTCATAAAGTCTATAGACGAATTTTCGTATTTGCCGTAAAAAAAAAAAAAAAAAAAAAGCTAAGACATTTTTCAAACTTTTTTCTTCCAGTTCTTACAAAGGAAAAAAAATTCTCTTAACTATATAAAATCGTGAAAACCTGAATTAGCAAAGTCAACTTCCTCCTTTTCCAAATATGATTTATCGATTAAATGACAAAATTACGACATTAACAATAACGATAATGATTTGAAATTGTAAAAAAGATCAGTTTTTTATCTGCTTCTTAAAGATTCTAGAGTTCAGCGTTACAGTTAATCAAGGGAAAGCAGGCGCAAAAGATTCCGTTGCAAGTCTTAACGCTAGCCACTCAGAAAATTTCTAGCAGAGGAAATTCAATTTTCGGCTCGGTTACTGAAATTCTCAGTAAACTATTTTGTTCAGCGGAATGGTTTGCGACAGTCGTCTTCCCGTTAATTTTCTAAATTACAGATTTTTTTTTTGAACGAGCAGGAATGTTGTTCAAATTAGACTGTTTACTAGTTCCTTAAACAATTGGAATTTTTTTTTTCCTTTCAAAACTGCTGAAATATTCTAATAATATAGTCAAAGTTTAAGTTTTTGAAAAATCCAAATAAAAGACAAGTAATTTTATTTAAATAAAGGAGAATGAAAGGAAAAGTCGAGGAAAAAACTACACAGTTGAACCCAGGGTATGAATAGAGAAAGTCACCAATTTCATCTCGGCCAGTCTCTACCCAAGCCACTGGACTCAACGTGCAATCTTTCCTCGGCTTTACTTTACCTGCATACAAAATCGGATTCATGGGATTCATACCAAAAATTCTGAGTGCATTACAAGTCCTAGAGCCACAGTTAACAGTTTTTAAAATACAGCAAAGTTCCTACAGCAAAATTTAAAAAGAAAGTCTTTTAGACGGCCCCTAACTAATAGTTTAACTATTTCCTGCTCGTTCGTTACATAGTGCTATTTTTTATAGAAACCAAAATCTTTTTTTTTTTCCTGCACGTGATGATGACGTCGGCTGGGTCAACTTCGATGCTATCAAGAAGACGAAAAGTCCCAATGGATGCGAGCTCCTGATGATGAATGGCCTAAAGACTTAGAGAGCATAGCGAAAGAAATAACAAGTAATTTCATTTAAATAAAGGAGAAAGAAAGGAAAAGTCGAAAAAACTACACAGTTGAACCCAGGGTATGAATAGAGAAAGTCACCGATTTCATCTCGGCCAGTCTCTACCCAAGCCACTGGGCTCAACGTGCAATCTTCCCTAGGTGAGGAGTTTCTAGTCTTGTGACAACAAAATTTTTTTTGTGTCCCAAAACTAATAAATTACTTTTAATTTTTTCGGCATGCCCTCTTGGTCAAGAGTCACATACAACAGAGCGTTCTTTTACCCCTTCGGCCCCATTCGCCTAACATTTAAAACGACCTCAAAAGTCCCTATCGCTAGGTCGTCCCCACGGTGGTGGTCATCATGTGCGGGAGTCGTTCCACGGGATCGGTTCTCAGCATTATAGCTCCCCAATCCCACTTGCGGATCAACAAGTCCCCGTCCGGACCTCATACAGCGCCGGTAATTAGAAAACCTAACAGGATATAGGAAGCCCTAGTTACGCCTACCCGGCCACATGTCTGTATGAGTGCGTGAAGCACGTCTCAACCGCGTCATTAGACAAAGGCCCAATGACACGAATCGGTTCGCTACATTCCGGTTAAGGAATGTTCCCCTCTCCTACGGTCAGCAGCACATTCACGCCCCGCACGACTGACCACCACATCGAGTCTCCATACCAGAGGTCACCTGTACGTGGGCTAGGAGCTCTGTAAAAAGCTGGCTCTAAAGCTCCATCCCTCCCCTTGCGTCAGGGATGATATTGGCCGCCCCGACGGCTTAACCACGACGTCGAACGCGAGACGCTCGGGTCCCCTCACCAGCGACAAGCAGACCCTCGCTCCCTACCCCCTCCCATCGCGACCTCACTAACCCCATGAAAAAAAAAAGAAAAAAAAAAAAAAAACCTAAAAGTGACAGCCTCACCAGCGACGACAGGCCGTCATACGCAAAAAATGGTCTAAAACGACCAAAAAAAAGAAACCGCCGCGGAACGCCTGTCGTTGTATGTGACCCATCCCTAAAATATCCCTCGAAGATCTGTTGAAGCGCCGAATCTCGAACTCTTGAAGCTTTGAAAAAAGAAAAAAGAAAGAAATTAACATTACTTAAAAATTTAAAGAACTTAAATCAAAAGCAAATAAAGAATTAATCAATTAAAAGTTTTAAATTGCATCACTTCTAAAACTCCAGCACCGGTACCACCAATGGTCTCTTCAGTGCAGTACAATCGAAGAGCTATTTTAAACTACAGAATTTTCCATTTACAGCATTTAATTTAACATAATTAAGCATTTTTTAGCTCCATTTAACCCCTCACTTTCCCCACACTTAGCAACAAAAAAGGCTTTCCCTTATAAGAATTTAGACTTCTCCTTTAAACGTAATTTACCATCAATCCCGTAGGGCCCCATTCAAATATTACACTTAATCAACGATTTTCGAACAAAATCATCTTAACTAATCCTTTCGCAATTTTAAGAGAACCCCCATCTCGTAACTCACATTTTTTTTTTTTCTTACATCAATCCTGGAAGATTCCCAGTCGTTTCCAATTTGAACTCCCCCATTTGAAACGGTGAAAATCGGCCAATAAATACTGATATTTAAAGTCGACAAAAACTTTATTCTTAGTTCTGAGTGTAGCTGAAGATTTCCTCCGGAAGGGATTATTATTCCCCAGCAGTTATTCAGCTTGAGCCTGTAAAAAAAAGAAAAAAAAATTAAAATTCACATTGTACCTTAAAAAAAAATTTCCTTCTTGGACTACAGTGAAGCCAATCAGGACTTAAGTGGTGGCAGCCACTTTTTAGCTTGCTTACAAGCGCTGACAAAAAGAAAATAGTACCTTAATTTTTATTTCGAACAATATGGCCCAGAAAACAAAATATTTAGAACGACCTACTTATTTAAAAAAAAAAAAAACAGCTTTAAATATCATTCTTCAAAAACAGCTTTGGAATAAAAGCAGAGCGCAAAAATGATTTTATAATCGCACAAAATACCAGTAAAAATTAAATAATTATTTTTTTTTACTGCCTCATTTAACTAAGAAAAATAATTACCTGATAAATCTTGACAGCTGTCAACAACTACAAGCGACATCAGCACATGGTGAAAAACATGGTGAAACATGGTGAAAAACCAAGCCACAAGTCGGTTAAGGTGGTTGGATGAAATGGGTCCATATATGTCCATTTTAAATCTTAATTAAACAACAGTCCAGCCAGGCAAAGAATATTAAACGGAAACAAGTATTAGGTACAAATACAATATAATAGTAGTCCAAGGATGATTATCATAAGAAACACTCTTGTAACACTCTTGTAACTCTTTCCACCTGTAACAGAAAAGAAAGAATATTAAAAATACTGCATTCTTAGAAAAAATTTTTTAAATTTTTGAATAAATAAAAATCTTGTCAGTTTTGAATTTTAATTCTACGGGACCTTACACCACATTCAAACAGTGGGCCAGAAAAAAAAAAAAAAAAACATTTTCAGAACAACCTAAACAGCACAGAATTATACTCCTCTGGTTTTTAAAGATCCTGATTAATTTATTTAAGTGTTTTATTTCAATTTAGGAAAAAAAAAACTTATGAACAATTAAAGTAAATTATTTGAGGACATACATGCTGTCTACAATTCTCCAAATGTTAAAACTTCAAAAATTTTTTATAAAATTTAATAACATCAAAAAAATTGCCATCTTGTTTGACGAAAGACATATTTTCGTTACAATTGAAATGAAATAAATTACCACTTGCTGCAAAAAATGTATAAACGGCTGAACAAATCTAATTATTGACTTCTTGAACTTTGGAAAGGAAGAGCTTTAACTTCAACCTTACGTCTGTGAAACCAATAATGTCTTGATTCTGCCACAACTTCAAACTAATTTCAACTAATTTTCAATCTCTTTTCAACTAATTTCAAACAGGCAAAAATTTCTTTGAACTTTGTACGGTAATTGTTTTAGCTTTTAATTTTATACACAACCTAATATTCCTGGGTTTCAAAGAAATCTTAATTTGTGCATAATAACAAAACATCTTACCTTTGATCGTTACTAAATCCATAAATGTTTTAACAAAAGCTGAAGGTTTGCCTGTAGATGACAGTCTGCTCACTCCATCACATCCACTTATAATTTAAAAACGCAACCATTACTTGTTCTGTGACAAAGTTCATTTTTACTGCAAACAAAACAAAAAATAAAAAGATTTATTTTTCACATCCAACACACATACATTATTTTAATTTGCCTAATAATCAATTCATGAAGAAAAAACAAAATCATTTTCTCATTAAATTATAAGTTTAGTTGTTGCTCGGTAAGCAAAATTTTAAGCAACTTCAAAATTGGTCAACAAGAAATTTCAAACCACAGGTTTTAAATGGTTGTCAAAAGTGTCAAAGAGTAAAGAAAGAATTGTCAAAAAGTAAAATCTACACGCAGTCATCCAGTTTAATTTTTTAAAGATTTTATTGCAAAAAATCCTCAAATAAAATAAAAAAAATTAAAATGTTCAAGATGAAAAAGCAATCAAACTTGTATATCACATTTAATTACAACCATTTAAAGTTTTTTAATCTTCTCAAGGTCAAACAAGTGGCTTTTTTTTTTTTTTTTTTTTTTTTTTTTTTTTGCAGTAATCTATCATTTTACAATACAGTAAGCTGCGGCTAAGAGCGCATATAAATTTGTTATAAGGTTCGATAATGAAATTGTTCTTGCGTTAAATTTTTCGCAAAACTATTTACAAACAAAATTATATTTTTCAATTACTTTTAAACGATTACGGCTTAAATTAAAATTCGACCTAAATAGTATTTATCGCCTCACAGCCGAAAACAATTTGCATTTATCGGAATATCGCAATAGAGGCAGAAATCCATTTATTACTTACATTAAAATAGAAAGAATCCATTTTAGCTATGAATTTGAATGTTCGCGGTGGATATCTGAAGTTTAAGTATTGCAACTACAGCATTTGGTTAGGTTAAATCAAGATTAAAAGAGCGAGAAAGGCATTGTTTTTCATCCAACAGGCGCAATGAATCGACGTTCTGGAGCATGAGTCTGTAAAATAAAGAAAAAAAAATAACGAATTAGGTTTATGATTATTAATTTTTTATTTAAGATTTTTTTTTTTTTTAACTTAATGGCATGAACGATAGTTTTTTTTTTCTTTTCTTTCATTGATCGATTATGGAACATAATCAAAAAACATAAATCTGGTTCTTGCTTACAATACACAAAGTACTTTCCATGTTGGTGTTTATGGTAAAACATGCTAGGTTTTTTGGTTATACTCCTCGTCAACAATAAGCAAACCATTCTCCTATCATTGATACACGGTACAAACAATTTAATAATACAAACATCTTACAATCCATTCAAGAAAAATATTAAAGTTAAAATCTTTCAAACTATCTTGCTTTTAAAAATTTTAAAAGCAAAACTTACCAACAATGTTGATCACAGTTTACTGCAATACCAAAGGATAAGCCTTATCCAGGAAAAAAGTGGTCAATAATAAAATACATATTTGAAAGTACAAACTGCAAAAATATTCATTTTCTGTCTCTCCAAACATATTGCGAAACCTTCACTTTTTTTTTTTTTCCTAAAGGTAACAACAGAAAATAACAGCTTATTTTTCCACAGAAAAACCAACATTTCAATGACTAACTGCGAAGTTATATCTTTGATGCTGGATGTGCCTGTTTTTAACTTATGTTTGGTCAATAAACGAAACTACTTTCTTTTAAGCTAAACTTAAAACGCTTTGCAATTTTTTTTTTTTTTTTTAAATTAACCTTTAATTTCACTGTTTCAAGGTCACAGTGTCATTTGTTAAAATAAGGTTAGGGTATTGTCCATAAAATTAATAAAAAAATGCCAAATTTACTAAGGTAATGGTACCAATTCCTGACCATGTAAGGGTTTTTTTTCAATTAATTTGTTATTATTTTCAAACTAATGGATCAATTTTTGGCGTAATCGTATCAAAAGTATTAGAAACTTGTACTCTACAGGATCCAAGGTGAAATTTCAGTAAAAGCACGAATTTGGCATTTTTTAGGTGAGGTCCAAAAAATGTTGACATTGTACCTATTCCTGACCGGGAAAAAAATTGTGTGTTCCTAATGGTGAACATTATTGTACCAATTCCTGACCGGGTTTAAAAAAAGTATTTTAATTCCCGTCTGAATGCGTTATTGAGTTTCTAGCCGTTCTAGATGAGGGAGTATTATCCATTTTTTGTATGAGATTTATTTTTAATTTTTTTTGTTTTTGTTAAAGGGTAATTTTAAAGATTTCGGGGAGGTAATTTGGGTTGATTTCTTTCAATATGACGTGTAATTTATATTTTAAATAAAACTTAAAAGGGATTACTATGAAAAATACCGGAAAACCTCGATTTATCAAATCGTAAATCACGAGAAAAATTCGTTACATTCGATATTTTTTTAAAGAGGGAACTCGTCAAGTAGAGGGAAAACAAAAAATTCCTTAAGTGGGGGGTTTTGGGGGGAAAAATTTTTTTTTAGATTATTTCTTTGAATTTTTTATTTTATTTTAACATGTTTGATCACCTCAAGCGAAACTGAGGATAACTAACGACTGAAAAACATAAAGAGCATTCAAAATGTGTCAATTTTGTGTTAAAAATATATTAAAAATGACATAAAATTGACATTAAAAAAATTAACATAACATTATGTGGACCGATTTTCACATATTTACAAAAAATTGTTTACTGTGTGCATGCTTCATCAAGTATATACGCATTTGATCGAAAACATGAACAATTTTCTTCTAGTCACCATTGGGTGATACCTCAATATGGAACTGTATAAATTCCTGACCGCGTGATCAGTATTTGGTACACTACAAAAAATGTGTACCTATTGGTGACCGCCCTCTTATTTTAAGGTTATATAATCAAAGTAGGTTTGATCGCGATCACATGCCTTTTATAAACGTATCACAAGCTGTTTTATTACGAAAACATCGAAAAAAAACGGAAACATATTGTTTGAAACCTTATTTTCACAGACAAACCGCTTAAAAAAAACGTTAAGAAAAACGCAAATTCAGTCGTCGCGAACACCTTCCGATCATATTTTTATTTTTTTTCATCAAAGCGTTACCGGTTGTACCAAATTAATAAGCAAATCTTAAAATACATATATTAGAGCCACTTTTGTCACAGGAACGAAAATTGCATGTCATAAGGGCGGCTTATTTTTTAAGATAATTTGACGAGTGGTCAGGAATAGGTGCGCGGTCAGGAATTGGTACCATTACCTTATTTCATAACACCGTATAGTGATTCATCTTTGAAATATTTTGCTATCAAACGTTCTTTCCACTCCGCAATCAAAATTCTATTCTCTCTTGAAACTTTATAAATTCAGATCCTATTTTTATGAGTATAATTATTCAATTTGCTTGAATGTATATACACTTCATCAGAAAGCAGTAAAAATAATAATTAATTTGTCAGTTCAATTCTATACCATTTTGCCTTTCAAAATTAAATAAAAATGTCATTTCTCTTCTGAGTGTTTAAGAACGGAATCAATCCAGAGTTTACCTTTTATTTTAACAATTAATCTTTATTAATTTAAAAGCGTAAAATGCCAAATCACCAGCCCTCATCAGCCTAAAAAACTTGTATTATTCAAAGGTTCTGAATTTGAGCTTTCTAATGATGTCAATTTTATAATTAATTTCAGCTTTTAAAACTCAGAAATATTGCAGACATTTTTTACAGAATGCATCTAACATTGTCTGACTCAATCGACTCAATTTCGATTTCAAAACTCAACTTTCTAAAATAATTTTCTATGTCACCACAACAACACTATATTTTTTTTTTATAATTTACATACCTCAAAATAATTAGGAGCATCAAGCTCCTAGACTTTTTCTTATTCTGAGCATTACGCTTCACAGCAAATAAACTCAGCTCTCATTCCAACTCTAATTTGTTAATCTTTGTGATGTCCATTTGGAGAAGGGGCAGTAATGGGTATACTGAAAGGACACCAACCGACATGGTCCAAATTATCTCTTTTAAAATCCAAGAGTCTTCAAATTCCGAATTCACTCCTGATGTTTCAATTTCGATCACTCTCCCAATGGGTGTAAAGTACAGACAGAGAAACAACTCATCCTCCTGGAAATATTTGAAAAACATTAGAAAATCTCACACAGAAACAAAACACAAATGCCTTGACTCATAAATGGCAGTTGTAATTTGCAGTTTGAAAAATTAAAGGGGTAAAAACAAAGACCATGATTTTGTAATGCAAGGATTTAAAGTAAATGGTTTTAAGACTTTAAATAACAGATACACTGTACAGCTCAAAACGTTCATAAAGTGCTATTAGCAAAACCAAAACCAAGGTACCATTTTCAATAACTAATTATGCAATTAGTATAAAAGTAGTAAAAATATGAACATAATAACAAAAAAATTAAAAATCAAGAAGTATTGGCATTACTACTTCAAAAAAAATCGATGTTTGTTATTATTACCTACAGGTGTTCTAACTACCCACATATTACTTGTTTCATTTGAAAGGATATTTCATTACTTTGGCTTCAAAACCATCTATGATTACAATTGATAAAGAACAATTTAAATGTGAAATATACCCATTTGAATTTGACAAGCTAAACTTTGAACCAAAATCTCTAGAGCAATAAACAGTCAATAAAAAAAAAACGATAAAATTACCTTTCGAGTTTGCAAACCCAGACAAAAGAGATCAAAAAGTCTTTTATTATTTAATTAGATAATAATTCTTCCTCATGTATTTAAGCAGCAATTTTAATTTAAATTACCTTCTAGTTCATTAATCTCACATACATATAAAAACCGCACATGTTGAGGATAAAAATTCACACTTCTAATTTACTCACCTGTTCACAATTAAGTCCAATGAAATCTTAAAGGCATTTCGAATTAATATTTGATGTTTTTAATTATTTTTACTCCGTACTGAACTCGATGTTCGACGATTAAAATCCCAACACCAAAATCCATTCCAACTCTACCGACGCCATTTTCCTAAATGTCACCGCCACCGTTGACAACTTCAATTTCCGGTTCTTCCGCCATTTTGATTCCATTTTCAGATATTTAAAAATTGGCGAAAATTGGAGCCGTCGTGAGTCTTTTTGAAATAAATATCTGCAATATAAAAATTTTTTTTTTTTTTGTGGCTATGTATTTTACTTTTAAAGAGACAAAAAAAAGGGGCGAAAATATTTAAATTGCTGGAGGTTTTACTCAGTATCAAATTAAACAAGCACGATTTCATAACAACAACATCCACCAAATAAATATATGAAGCAAAATATTTTTGTCAGAAAGAAATAAAATCAAAATATGGAATTATTAAAAATAAATTTGGTTGCAATGAGAGTTTCCAAATTACAAATTTTCCTTCAGCAACCATAAGCAGCTACAATTCAATTGATATAAACAAAATGAAATTGTGACGATTGACGAAACCAGTTTGAAATCAAAATTTAAGAAGTTTCATAACACAGTAAGGTTTTTGAGGAAAAATCTGTGGAAAGAAACAGAAATATTGTTTGTTGATAATTTTACTCATAACCCTACGCAAAAAACATTATGAGATAACCATAAAATTTATGGTCAGAAATGTTATGGTCCTCCTTTAATATCTTATGGCGTTTTGGACACGGGTAAACAGTAACATGTTGCGGTTTGACCATAAACATTTAAAGGTCCAAAACTACGAGAAAACCATAACATTTATGGTTTGCTAATAAGGTGAATGGTAGGATATTTTACGGTTAAATAATAAAGTTTTATGGTTTAAAAATAATATTATTCTATTATTAATAAACGATCATTTTAAATGAATGATAGTTAACTATAATTATTTGACAGATCATTTTTTAAAAAAATTTTTTAACATGAAGATATGGAGAACTTTGAAGGAAAAGCTTGGACCAAAAATAGAAAAGCCAAGTTGAAAGTCTTATCTGAAAAAAAAAAAAAAAAAAAAAAAAAAATCACAAAGGATCGATATTCTTTATATAACAATGCAAATAAATAAATAAATAAATAAATAAATGAATATACGTATCTGATCTGAAATGGTAGGCTGTGAACACTTTTTTTTCAGCGGTTACTTAATGAACCTCATCATGCAGATTTTTTTGTTTAGGATGATCGATTCTCCATTCCAAAATAATGATAATTTTTTCACTAGACACATTATGAAATAATTTTGCTATTTATTTTTGCAATCACACTCCCAGCAATGGCATTTTTTTTTCAACAATTATATGAGATGTCTTATTTGTGAAACGGCATGCAACATGTTTTACAACATAAGTGATTCTCTGTTCCAAAGTAAACTAATTTTTTCACTACGCATATTATAAAGTACTTCCACCTTTTATTTTTAACAAATCACAATCAAACATCCAGCATTGGTAGCTTTTTCTTCAGCAATTATGATGGGAGCTGCTATGTTTGGAAACAGCATCATTTTTTTTCATAATAATTATTGATTGTCCATTCCAAAATCAATCTTTTTCTTTTTTTCTTCACTCGACACCTTACGGATTATTTATACTTGATTATTATTCGCGATTCACATCTCACTGAGACTAATTTCATGATGCATTTCAAATAATTTCCAAACGGCTGTCTTTTAACAATAACGTAAACAAACATTAGCACCTTGTTTTGTGTTCGATTTTTTCGGTTAAATAAACGTTCCCGAATAACATTTTTTATGTTACTTATTCACAAATGCTTCTGAAAAATATAATTTTCGTATTTCATTAATTAAAACTCACTATTTTACTGACTAAAACGAACAAATAAACATTGTTTACACGAATACCGTTGAACAGACGCCATTATTTTTTTTCCGTTCTCTATATCCCCGACTTCACCGTTGATGGAATGTTTGATGTTAACCAATAAAGACTGAGCATTTTGTTACCGCGCTTAACGATTTGAATTTGAATTTTAGTTTTTTCTTTCTCAATTATTTTTTTTATTCAATTTAACATAAAAATGCTCATTGGTAATTTAATTTTATTCATTTAAATCAGTTAATTATTATTGATTTTAAATTTGAATCGCAGAATGCATGAGTACTTTATTAATTAGTTTTAAAAAAATGTTTTAATTAATTTTTCATTAATTCTATGGCTCATTTTTTTTTTTCTCGCTTGAAATTAAATTAACAACTCAACATTTTACCTATTTCTTTTCTTTTTATTGCAAAATCTTAAGGTATAAGATTTTTGGGTTGCACAAAAAGGCTCATAATTTCTAAAAAAAATTAAAATACAACTGTAAGGTTAATTCATATATAGCAGTTATGATGTTTATACGGTCATCCATATCTTTCTGATGGAGGAGCAACACCATCGTAACAACCATAGCACTTAATGGGTATTCAATACAACTAATGCAGCTACTAATGCAGCTGGTTACCGATAATGTTAATGGTCACACCATTGATTCATTGTTATCCATAACAATGTATGGCTTAACCATAAACATCATTCAGAAACCACGTTATGGTCAACCAATAAAACTTATGGTCCTATGGTGTTACCATAGTTGCCTATGGTAAAACCCTATGAAAACCATAAGCAATATGGTTTTACCGTAGTTTCTATGGTTCATCTCTATGGTCCTTTTGCATAGGGAAGTTAAGCAATAGGTCAGAATCTGGCAATATTACATATTTTTTTTCATTATTCCTGCAAAAGCTATGGTTCATGATTTCTCTCCTCTTTTCCCATATTTTATGTATGAAAAACTGTTTCCTTGCAAACCACTCTATTACTCAATTTACATTCAGAATTAAAAGCAATTTTATGCAGCAAATTTTCACCATATTATTTAAAACAAAAATTATAATTCACACAAAAATTAATTGTAGGAAGAAGAAACAAAATAATGTTCTGACTCAAATTCAAGATTAAATGAGGGACTTTAAAATTTCAGCTTGAACGAAATAATACTGCATGATTTTTCAATTATTCAAACGATAAGGAATAAGATTAACTTTTCTTCTTCGTCTAAAAACAATACAGAGAATACAACTTACCAATGAATCATTCTGGTAATGTTGGTTGTACCTGGACTTCCAACGATCATAACTTGTTACTATAGTTTTTATTGAACCACACAAGTTTGAATTGCACTTAGTTTGAATTGCAGAACATTGAAGTTGAGATCCCAACTTACACCCCATTATGTTAGTTGCTTCATCTTATCTTAAAACTGTACCATCCACATCCTTTACAAAAAACCAAAACAAATTAGCTTAAAGCTCTTTAGGAAAAACCCATTTTTCTATGTAGTTCGAAGATTTACACATATGAATTTCTGCAAACTCTGGTAATGAAGAACAAGAACATTTTTAATGCAGAAGTCAATCAAAATTTCATGGGATCACTTAATATGTTTGAATGACTTCATCTATTATTGCGTTCTGACTCAATGAAAAATATTCTCGGCATTATTTTGAAAAACGTAACTACTGGCATAAAACACGAATAACAGTACAACCTAAATACCATACCAATAGTTAAGTACATTACTTTATGCACAATTATGAAATTTCATGGTTTAAAAAAACAAAAAAGATTATATAACCAGCTGGCCATTAATTCACTAATATCCCTAGAAATTCGTACTTTGATAATAAATGAACGAAAATAAAGTTTCAAGACGAACAGACGGAGAAACATGATGAGTATAAAAATTCTTAAACGTTAATTTACTGACCTAAAATTTTTACGCAATCAAATCTTGATCCTTTTAATTGGTCCCCGTCTGTTTTATTTCTCTTAACAAAGCACAAAAATGTTTCCCGAAACATGAAACGTTTCTGAATATTATTGACGCCATTATGCCACTTACTCACCGCCGACGCTGACAAGCTGTCATTTCCGTTCCCTCGCCATTTTGCTACACAGCACAGCATTCACTCCGATTCACTCGCATTCAAATATTTAAAAAAATCGAGGGAAAAGAAAAAAAGCACTTTCGTTATAAAAATTCTTATGCTTTCCAAACTGAAATTAACGGTAAATAGCTGAACTGGTATCATATTTTAAAAAAATGTCATTGTAAAAGTATTTAATTAAATTTTAAGACTTCGTTTGAATTTTTCATTACCAGAAAATTAAGTAGTAAAATCATATATATATTATTTTTAGGGAGCGTTCAAGTATTGCGTAAGACCGAAAGAAGGGGGAGGGGGTACTCGAAATTCTTACAATTTCTCACTTGGGGGAGTTTAGCAAATCTTACGTAAGAATTTCTGTTATAACTTATTGTTCAGATTTTTTTTTTTTTTTTTTTTTTTAATTTCAAAAAATTCAGCTCTTTTAATTTTTTTTCGAATGTCTAAAGTAGAAAAATTGAAAACTGTTTTAAAAAAAGTTTAAAATAAAAAAAAAAGTTTTTCTTTTTAATTTTAAACTTTTAATTTATCTTTTGATGTGATTTTGTGCCAATTGCAGCCATCTTCAAGCATATGAATAGGCCTATCAACTTTAAATCTAGATTTAAGAAAAATATTAGTCAAATTTAAAATTGGTGTTAAAAAAAGGGGGGAGGGGAGTCCGCGAAGATTTTACGTAATATAATAAGGGGGGGTCAAAGAAATCTTACTAATTCTTACGAAGGGGAGGGAGAGGGTCGAAAAAGCCGAAAAAAAATTCTTACGTAATACTTGAACATTCCCTTAAGGAAAAATAGAAATTAATAGACGAAATATTTTATTTATGCATTCATTTATTTCATTAATTGATGTTACTTTTTTGGTCTTCAATTATACATTTTAACTTATACCATCGATATTCTTTACATAAAATAAAAATTCCATGAGCTCTCTGTAATAACCTGAAAATGCTTAATCAAGCTCGATGCTGCTACCAAAAACTTGACGAAAACTGTCTAAAAATATTACGGTTTTTGTATTCCCCGAACAAAAAGATCGTAAAATGACAGTTGACTGATGATTGACTTTATAGAGCTTAGCTTGCTTAATAATAATAAAACAAAAAAAAACATTCCTGACATCTGCCTCAAAGGAAAATCATTTCGGAAAAAGTTCAATTATGCATGTATGTTTGTAGGTCTGCAGGTATTTTACACCAAAATTACAAAAAAAAAAAAAAAATTAACGTGAACAGGCGTTTAAAAATAAATTATTATAAAATTCTAGCTAATTTCTTTTCATCCATCCATCCAAGTCCCTTGAAATTTTATTTGGTGCGTAGTGTATTTCATAGAAGACCGTCGAATGTGCTTTCCAGGCCTGCATGGGTCATCGATGACCGTGAAGTCCAACCACAAATTGCAGCAATAAAATTCTGATTTGAATCTGAAAACATTATATAAATAAATAATATAAATAAGAATTAAACATCCTATAAATTTCTGTATAAACATCCTAAAACATTCTATAAATTAGAATTAAACATATCCTATTTATTCCTGAATTTATTAACGTAGTTAAAGACTACGAACGATTACGTATGTTATGTCCCTATCCTTTCTTTTCCCCCCTGGATTGCATTTATGGACTTCGTTTTGCCAAACTCGCGGATAGATGTGCGTCTCAGCATCATCTGCCTCACGAACATCTGCAATTACCCTTATCAAAATTTCATAAATGCAAATGAACAAGGATGTCCATAACATCTTTGCTTATTCCCGAGAAGTCTAAAAGGAAAGTCTAGGAAGTCTAAAATTCCCGATAAATATAAAAGGAATGACGACCAAACGGTTGTCCTTTTAATATTTCACATTTGGTCCAATCGGAGTATGGGTTGGACCGGTTGAGTTATAGAAAAGTGGCTGAAATCACGGCCGGAATGCCGCAAAGATCCTAGATACTGGATCCTGGATCCTGGATGGCATTCGCTCATGCTTAATATCATGTCAGTTTACTCAAAGGCAAACGGAGTCATTGATTATCGTTCTGGACTTGCATGTTAAGGTACTCCGAGCGCAGTCCTGGGGTACTTCCGGCCGAGCGTATAACGAGTGGTTTGAGGAACGGAAGATGAACTCCTCCGATTTTTTGAATGATATATAGCGGTGGGTGGTTCCTGATCTCATCCATATCGGCAACCTGCGCTACTTCAATGTGTTACGCCGCTGTCTATACGTAGACAGCCAGCCCCGTAACACTCCCTATAATATCCAAAAAAAAAAAGAAAGGATGTAAACATCATAAACGGGAAAGCCGATTTAACCGTTGAAACTTCTTTCGATATAAATCCGGGGAATTCCCGAGTAAACAAAAACAAGAAAAAGGAGAAAGGCAGAAGGATAGATAAACGTTGTTTCACCTTAAAGTTCAACTTTAAGGTTTCACCAAGGTGAAACAACGTTTCAACGTTTTAACTGTTGAAAAAATAAGATGCGCTGCGCTGAGAAAAAAAAGTAGTAATGTATGAAAGATTATATTAACCCTTTTCTTTTCGTAAAAACAGTCAGTCATATTTTAGATTTATCCAAAATTAAATATTCGGACATATCCTCGATGAAGAATTTCTTAAAACCAAAATTAAATCGACCTTTGCTTCTTTCATAGACTCTATGACCTCTTTTGGCATCTTCGTTTCTTCTACTATCGGTATTATCACTCTTATAAAAATGGTTTGTATGACTATTGAAGTTTTCATAAATATGACGTCTATATATCGCATTTACGGTTTTTCTTATCGACTATTTTATGCTCTTTTCCATTCTGCTACGGCAGCCCTTTTGTACCGTTTTAAACAGAACGATACCACGAAACCATTCCCCTATAATTCTGAAACTTCTGAATGTCCTACTTCCACATCTCCCTCGACGCATACAGTAACTTGCAAAAGTTCCTATTATACTCCTTTATTATCTTAGCTTCCCCTCCTATAGCGAGGGTCTTTGTCTATAATACTATACATTTAACTTTACCTCATTAGTTTGAATCGATTTATTTCGATCCTTTAAGAAACACATATTAAAAAAAAAAAGGAACATGTCTTGACTATATTGTAAGTTCCTTTCGTGTACAGTATTCTAGTTTAAATTTTACTCTTCTTATTAATTCTCCCCTATGTTTCTCATAATTCGTTTTTTTTAATGTCTATTGACCGCGTTCCCGATGGATTTACTCCTCTGGGCCTAAAATACAAATCTTAAACTATGTATTATTTATTTTCTATACTCATGGTACCATGTATACTCAATTGTCTATTTAATTCTATTTATTTAATTCTATTACTTATCAGTATCCAAAGATTCAATCATAAACCGAGTTGTAAATCAAGATTTTCTTATCTCCCGTTTCCAGTAAACTAAACATTAAAATTTGACAGTTTTCGTGCACGAAAAAGAAAATTGTTATCTTAATTAAAATCTACTGGAAAACTTGTCAGATTTCAGTGTCCACTATCTATGCGCAAAAAGATAAAAAGGAAAAACCACAAAAATTCATTTGAGTTCTTCTCCAACTTTGCCCTCATAAGGATAAAACTATAATCGAGCGGAAGTAGCCATACGGATATTGTGATATAAAAGTGAAAAAAAATATATATATTATCTATATTCTAAGTTCTATTGTGGAAGAAAGAAAATTTGATGTGATGTGCCTATGAGAAAAAATATGTAATCAACGGTGTTTCAATATAATTTTTTTTATTATTATTTTTATTTATTTATTTTTTTTTAAATCTTATTATTATTTAAAAAAATCGTTAATATGTATTTAAATTTATAGTAAAGCCCCACAACTGAGGGTAAAAAGTTTTTTTAAGTTAATTATGCTGTATTAATATTATAAAAATGTATTTCCATATAGTTCGCGTGGATGGGTGGCTTGATTGAAATGAACATGTTACGCCGCTGTCTTCCCTTTTTTTTTCCATAAAATAAGTATCATTTTGATACAATAAGATATTTAAGAACGTATAATCTAATGTACTAGACACAAAATTCCAATTATGAAACACGACAAGGTTGGTACGATCGTTCCTAGTTGTTTATAAAATATTCCGACATGTTCCGTTTGAAATAATTCACAAATCGATTGTTTTTTCAGAGAAAATCGTATTCACTCGATTGGGAGATATCCAGGAATTCGCGGAGGACGAGGGATACGAATAGCACTTGCGGATAATTGTTTTTCTAATGGCATTTTGGTTGAAATTTATCGCGGCCAAAATGGCTGCCATCATTGACACCGGTTCGCAATGTTCTTCTTTTTTTTTTTTCAGATAATATTTATAAATGCGGCTGAGTAGTGTTCTGGATGTGTTCCTTGGGGACCTCGGCGCACAGAAAGCACAAAACACGTTTGTGCTACTCAAGTAGATATGGCCCAATCCACTTTATTATTTTTGATACCCATGTATAATGGGGACCATTCAGTCCTTACCGTAAAACAACATTTGGCCAACGTCGAAAATCACGCACCAATCTCATCTTGGGATGATGAAAAGAAAATACTGTTACGCAACAGTTTCTCTTAATTTTCTATAAAATCAATACGAGAGAAACTGTCGCCTAACCTGTGTATTGAATTCCCCCTTTTTTAATCAACAAACAGAAGGTTGAATGGGAATCCGGCGCCGCTTACGAGTAGGCCGTGTTTCAATAAAATAAACACGATTTCGAATCAAAAAGAAAAAGAAACAGTTTAGAGAGATAATAGGCGAGAATGATCTTTCACAATTTTTTGCGATGACACATTTATATACAAATTACCGAAAGGTAAGACAACCTTTTCTTTTAGGCGCCATACGTCTAAGCCAATCAGGTCTAAACCAACGCAAATGCGTAGTGGTTTACCGTAGCCTTACGCAGAAGTAAGGAAGGCTGAAGAAAATGGTTAAAAGGTCTTACCCGCTGGTAAAACTCTCAGATTATTCTCGGTAATCTTTTAGAAGATTTCTAAAACCGGAAAAAGCGGCAAAACGGATAGTTGTGAAAATTGTCTTTGTGAACCTGTTGTCTCTGAAGTGTTAATATAATTATTGTGCAAAACTAAATATTTATCCGTATATTCTTTATCGGCCGCTGCCTATCCCAGTCAACATCAAGAGAAAAGCCGAGCATAATTGATGCGTTGCCCTGAGAAAAAAAAAGTAGTAATGTATGAAAGATTATATTAACCCTTTTGTTACGCAACAGTTTCTCTCAATTTTTATAAAATCAATACGAGAAACTGTCGCCTAACCTGTCGCTCACCCTTTCTTTTAATCAACGGCCAGACGGTTTTATGACGATCCGGCGCCACAGTTCCTCAAGCCTTGTTTCAATAAGTGAAACACGCTTTTGGACCAAAAAGAAAGCGAAGACGTTTAGAGACGTAATTGCCGATAATGACTTTTCGAGACATCTTCGAAAGTCAGCAAAAAATACGAATTATTGCCAGGTAAGACCAACCCTTTCTCTTAGGCGCCATAGGTCTAAGCCAATCAGATCGAGACCATCGCAAATGCGTGATGGTCTATCTGGGTCTTACGCAGAAGTAAGACAGGCCGAGAAAAGGGTTTAAAAGGTCTTACTGGCAGTAAAAACAGTCAGTCTGTTCGCGAATTTTAAAAATTAGTTTTAGAACTAACATCGTGGCTAAACGGGAAAAGGCGGTAACTGTTCAAATGTATTGTTGAACCTATAACTCCTCCGAAGTGGAATATTTAATAAAGTTGTGTATGTGAAAAGTTGTAAGTTTTATTTAGTGCCACCTTCCTGACCCAGTCATTTACCCCCAAGAATAGACCTATAACAGTGGTGTCCAGCGGTTAGTGGATTTTGCTTTTAATCTTTGACTGGGCAGTAATTTTAGTCACTTTAAAATTTTCTTTTTGAAATTTTTTTTTTATTCGACGTCGATTTAAAAGTGAACTGAACAAAATATAAAATAACCTACAATCAAAGTGCAGCAAGTATAAAATAATAATATTATCAATAAAGTGCCGCCAATTTATCTAAATAAATAAATCAAGTTTTCGCAAAAATATTTTATTAAATAACTAAATACAGTGCAGCAATTTTTCTTAGAATTTAAAATTTTCTTTCGCCCCTTGAACTTCTTTTAATTCGAGTTTAAAATAAAGTGAAGAAAAAAAAAAATTTTAAAGTGCACTACACACAAAAAAAAAATTTTTTTTTAAAGTGCCGTAAATAAAAAAAAAAAAAAATTACAATAATAACAGTGCCGCAAAATTTAACAAATTACATAAAATACTAAAAATATAACCCGTATCTTTCCATCACCTAATAATACAAGTGCAGCAATTTGAGGCACACTTTTCACAAGTGAGCAAAGCACACTTTTCTTTTCGTAAAAACAGTCAGTCATATTTTAGATTTATCCAAAATTAAATATTCGGACAACTGACCGGACTCAGACAGACGGTGCATAAAGATATGTTATTTGTATTGTGAAGTGAAAGATTTAAGTAATCAAACATTGTAATTGGATTTATCATTGGACACTTTACTCAGATAAGTTATACTCTGCTAAGATAGTTCAATATATTGTGTCTACGCTACCTATATGAACGAAATGTTTATTTAATATTGATTTCTCAGACAAATCAATAGATAAGGAGACTGATCCTTATCAGTAGCCAAAGATTGAATCATAAACAGTATTGTAAATCAAGATTTTCTTATCTTTAGTTTCTCATACGCTAAACATTGATTTGACAGTTTTCTTGTACGAAAAAGAAAATGGTTATCTTAACGAAAATATACCGGAAAGATTGTCAGATTTCAGTATCAGCTATTGTGCGTTGTCACCGACATCTTCAATTTTATATCAATGCTTCCAGGGAAGTCGCTCGAAACGACTATCAGGCGTTGCTGCGAGCTGCTCCTTTTTCACAAAATGTCCGCTTCCCGAATGAGTATTATGTGGATGTAACCGATGCACGGTTGGCGCCCACAATTGATACCATGATGAATGCTCTCGAATTGCCGACTCGTGGCATGGACAGGACAGCCGATGTGCCTCACATTTCTGATCAGAAACGTTCTTTTGAGGTGAGCATCGCTACTCTCGGACGCATTCTTACTTCCACTGTTCCTGGTGAACTCCTGGAACATGGAGTTTATAATCGAGCGAGCTTTGAAAATGCTCTCGGCTTGCAATGGCAGTAAAATGCCTTTATACGATGGTTGCACCGCTATCCATTGAAAATGTATTGTACCTTAGCGACTGTTTTGGAAAATACAATAGGTCATTATCATCTCTAAGGTCTTCTCTGATATTTGAATTCCAAAATCTCCGTAATCAGTTAGGTTCTTCATTTTTCTCCTTGGTAAAAAATATCGAAGGGTTAGTTCAAGGGAAAATTGTATCATCCGATGATGATATGGGATTCAAAGATCTGTTTGATACGACATTACTTGCCATTTTGAAAATCTTCCTGAGTTTAGACAGAGTAAATTATATCAACTGATTTTACCCTTATCTGATACAATCACAGATATTCAAATATCAGTGGAGATGTTAGGGATAATCAAATTATTCGGTCACCCAATTTTAAATCCGTATGATAGCATTGCAGAAATCCAGAAATATGCACGAAAAGTAAAAGATCTCGACATGCAACACTGCATGGATGTGGCATCTATGTGGCGAGTTTTGTTCTGTAAGCATTACTACGAAAAGCAGAGGAAATGGCCAGCATTAAAACATGCACCTTCCATTCATTCGCCTCTCGGACATCACATTGCAAACTACACATGGCCGACAGAACGTGAGCTGCAGAATATCAAGATATGTGAATGGGAGCAGGTAGTTTTTGATAAGAACTTTGATTATGATATGACACCGGATACTGCAGAATTATTGAAAGACAGCTCTGTAGCCCCAAAAAGATCTAATTGGGCATATAACTTTGATAAATGCGGATTGCCAAATCATTATGGTAAGCCAAAACCAAAACCAACTTATGAATGTCATGAAAATAGATGTATTATCCGTTATTTACAGGGCCAACCTGATGAATGTATGATTCATATAAAGAAAGTGAATAATGGTGATTTAGATCCGGAAAACGATATTTGTGTACTTAGTAGAAAAGAGAGGGAAATGAAGGAAGAAGGTAGAGCTTTCATTAAACAGAAATACGAACAACGTTTGATCCAAACAAGTATGGAGAAAAATCTTGCAGACACTATTTTCCTCAGCAAATTCTGACGGATTCAGAACTTGATAAAATTAAGAAACAAACATCCACTGCAAAACTGTTAACTGAGGAAAATTATGAGGTGATCCAACTCGACAAAGTGGAACATGACGTACCATCATGACCTTATCAAATCTGTTTCAAAAGACCTAGATAATTTATTCGGATTGAATTACTTATATCAGGATAGCCATCTCTGGTTTTTGCGTTGTTTGGTAATTACTAATGCATCAGTATTCCCTCCTGATTATAATGTTGAGACTAGTTACTGATACGTCTGACAAAATGGCGTTTATTTCAAAATAAAAAGAGCGCGCAGTTCTGTTTCTAGAAGTTTCCAGAATTGTCGCCGAGGTTATAAAACAAATGACACTTGACGCCATTCGGTCAAACGTGTCGAAGCTTTACTTTAAGATAGTGGATACTTTTTGTAAAATGATTTTATTTTGTTTTAAATAAAGAGATTTTTATAAAAGACATATCAGTTACCCTATTCCGAAACCTTTCTGTCATTATTATCAAGAGGGTGGATTCGAAGGCATGCGTCAAAAACTTTGGACGTTGATTACCATCGCCATAATTCATCGGACAGCTTTTAAAACCAATATGAAGATTCTAGGGATTGGTCAAGGCGACAATCAGTTAGTTTTAATGCGATGGGATCCTCTGGTAAATGACCAACAAGTGAGAAGACAATTAAGAACTCTTTTTATTGATGCACTTTTTCAAGAGTTTGAAAAATCCGGATTAATTTTGAAAAGATGTAAGTGATAGAACAATTTAGAATTCTTAATTTTTCCATTTCGAATTGAGAATTCGAACGACAAGTAAAAAAAATGACAATAGCAAAAAGAAGAAGGGAAGAAAGATATTTTTTTTGATCTTGTAAATAAAAAGTCATAAAATATAACTAAGGTTGATTGATATTTAAATTCGTCTAATATGGATGAAATCAACATGGTCCTTCGAGCCGGATTAGACGAATTTAAATATCAATCAACCTTAGTTATATTTTATGACTTTTTATTTACAAGATCAAAAAAAACATCTTTCTTCCCTTCTTCTTTTCGCGATTGCCATTTTTTTACTTGTCGTTCCAATTCTCAATGTTACGGTACCGTCCTCTTTTTTTTTCACGTCGCGACGCTTGGCCAAGCGAGCGTCTCGACGTCATATTAAATATATCAAAGAATAAAGGACGGTCCCCTAACACCGTCTTACCTTTTCTTTTTTCTATCAGACGAATCAATAGATGAGGCGACCGATCCCTATCGGTAGCCAAATCATAAACGATATCGAATCATAAACGATATTATAAATCTAGATTTCCTTATCTTTTGTTCCTCCTAAGCTAAACATTGAAATCTGACAGTTTTCTTTCGCGAAAAAGAAAACCGTTATCTTAATAAGAATCTACAGGAAAGACTGTCAGATTTCAATGCCCGGTATCTATGCGCAAACAATAAAATGCGAAATTATATAAAGAAAATTTGCAAAAAATTCAGTTGAGTTCTTCTCCAACTTTCCACCGGAATACAAAAAAAATCTTAAATAGCGGAGTAACCTAGTGGTACTGTGAACTAAAGTGAATTCTCAAAATAAGTTAAGTGAAGATAGAAAAATTCTATTGTGAAAAAAAAGTTGTATGTGAAATAACAAATATAATATTCCAAAGAAAATATCTCAAGTTTTGGTGAATTAATTATTAAAAAGTTATTCAGTTCAATCTACAGAACATCCTTTCCATCGTAATAACGAACACTGGACTCAGAATCGGAATCAGATAAGTTTTAAGTGTACTCCCGTTGACTATCTATTATCAATAACACCAGCAGAATATTTCCCAGAATTTCCCCTACATAACATCAATTCGAAATGGAAAAATTAAGAATTCTAAATTGTTCGATCACTTACAAAAAGAAAACGAAACAGTTTAGAGAAATAATAGTCGAGAATGATCTTAAGAGGAATTTGCGAAATTCCAATAAATATACAAATTACCAAAAGGAAAGGCCTACCTTTTCTCTTAGGCGCCACACGTCTACGCCAATCAGATTTAGTCCAACGCAAATGCGTAGTGGTTTACCTGAGCTTTACGCAGAAGTAAGCCAGGCTGAAGCGAAGGGTTAAAAGGCCTTGCTGGCTGACCAAAGCCTCAGATTTGCCTTAGATTTTCAAATATTATCTCAGTACCTTTTCAAAGAAGTAAGACGGGAAAGCGCGGTGTATTGTGTTACGTAACAGTTTTTCTCTATTTTCTATAAAATCAATACGAGAAACTGTCGCCTAACCTGTCGCTCACCCTTTCTTTTATTCAACGGCCAGACGGTTTTATGACGATCCGGCGCCACAGTTCCTCAAGCCTTGTTTCAATAAGTGAAACACGCTTTTGGACCAAAAAGAAAGCGAAGCCGTTTAGAAACATAATGTTACGCAACAGTTTCTCTCGATTTTTATAAAATCAATACGAGGAACTGTCGCCTAACCTGTCGCTCACCCTTTCTTTTATTCAACGGCCAGACGGTTTTATGACGATCCGGCGCCACAGTTCCTCAAGCCTTGTTTCAATAAGTGAAACACGCTTTTGGACCAAAAAGAAAGCGAAGCCGTTTAGAGGCGTAATTGCCGATAATGACTTTTCGAGACATCTTCGAAAGTCAGCAAAAAATACGAATTATTGGCAGGTAAGACCAACCCTTTCTCTTAGGCGCCATAGGTCTAAGCCAATCAGATCGAGACCATCGCAAATGCGTGATGGTCTATCTGGGTCTTACGCAGAAGTAAGACAGGCCGAGAAAAGGGTTTAAAAGGTCTTACTGGCAGTAAAAAGAGTCAGTCTATTCGCGATTTTGTAATAATTAGTTTTAGAACTAATAACAACCAGTACGGAAAACGGCGGTAAAGGTGTAATTTGAAATAGTGAACCTATACTCCTCTGAAGGATTTATTAAATAAATACGTGTATGTGAAAACCAGTGTTATTCTATTATTTCATACCCGCTACCTTACCCAGTCTTTACCCCCGAGAATAGACGTATAACAGTGGTGGCAGCGGTGGGATACGAACCCACGCCTCCGAAGAGACTGGTGACTTCAGAATACGGTATAAACCGTTTAAGTTACTCAGAAGCAGCTGAATTGGCTCAAGGTATACCCGATGGGTATATGATCACAATAAGCAAGAGGTCGATGGGAGACGTAAAAGACATTTACGTCACCGTAAACAACGTCTTAAGAGCGCGGTTTAGCGCGGAGGTTTCGCACGCGATGGGCTATGGGCGGTTAGCCTAAGCAGAGAAAGAGAGAAGAAAAAATAAAATGTAGGGTGAAAAGTGTAATGTGACGTGGTCGTGTTTGTGTTAGGACAACTGAGTATAGAGAAATATACGACAGTTAGGTTGCTTGAATGCGGATCGAATTTTGTGGTACTGCTACTGTATCATTATGTGAAAAAAAAAAAAAAAAAAAAAAAAGACGGGAACTGATAACTTTCAACAAAAAAAGAAAAGAAAAGACAAACGAAAAACATCTCCCATTCATGTTAAAGTATATGTATTTCCTATGTTCGTTACGCTCTAACGTTCATCTTTTCCTTTTTCCTCAGATGGTGCCGTTTTGCGTCATCTTCCTCTTTACCATCCAGGTCTCATCGGCACTCACAGGCTTTGATTGTAGCGTCCCATCGGTGTCCATTACATCATTTTCTACCACAGATGTACTTGAGTGCAACGCACCCGTTTTAAATACTTCTAACATCACACCAGTTAATTATCAAGTTCTGCAGAAACGAACGGTAATTCCGATGAATGGATTAAGATGCAGTCTTAAATTTACAGAACAAATCTCTCATTGTGGTATGCATAGCCATAGCTCTGTCGTTAAAGATGGTCTTAGATATAAATCTTATAATTTCACTAGATATGAATGCGAACAATTATTGCTTACGAATCGTATCGATTATCCGCATAAAAAGAACGTGCGTCTACCTCCCCTCTCTCCTAAAGTTTTTAATCAAGGTTCCGTTGTAGTCGAAGTACGGTAAAGGTGTAATTTGAAATAGTGAACCTATACTCCTCTGAAGGATTTATTAAATAAATACGTGTATGTGAAAACCAGTGTTATTCTATTATTTCATACCCGCTACCTTACCCAGTCTTTACCCCCGAGAATAGACGTATAACAATAATAGCAGATAATGAATTTTTGAGACATCTTCGAAACTCAACAAAAAATACAAATTATTGCCAGGTAAGACCAACCTTTTCTCTTAGGCGCCATATGTCTAAGCCAATCAGATCGAGACCATCGCAAATGCGTGATGGTCTATCTGAGTCTTACGCAGAAGTAAGACAGGCCGAGAAAAGGGTTTAAAAGGTCTTGCTGGCAGTAAAAACAGTCAGTTTTTATTCGCGAATTTCAAAAATTAGTTCTAGAACTAATATCGATCCAACGGAAAACGGCGGCAATAGTGTATTGTAAAGTAGTGAACCTATAATCCTCCGAGAGTTTTATTTAATAAAGTTTTGTGAACGTGATACCCGTGTTAGTTTATTATTTCATGCCCGCTACCTTACCCAGTCATTTCCCCCCGACATATATAATTATAACAGTGGTGTCCAGCGGTTCGTGGATTTTTTACAATTGACTGGGCAGCAACTTTTATTAAATTCAAAATTTTCTTTTCGCACTTTTCGAAGTTCTTTTAATTCGACGTCGATTTTAACATAAAGTGAAAAAAAATAATAATAATAATAAATTAACCGACAACTTGACCACCGAAAATAAAGATTTAACCGATCGCCTTCAACAAGTTTTACTTGAACAAAATAATTTAGAACAACGCTTAACTCTAGCAGATCAAGAGTTACTTTCTTTACAAGATCAAATAAACGATTTAAATATTCAACTTACTCAATTAACTGATTGCAATAACCAACTCCTAACTGAATTGCAGCTCGAACAGGATACCCAATTAGAATTACATTCAAAATGATTACAATATACGCAAAACCGTGGGAACGTCAACCTAGAGCTCCCTAGTTCTGAACTATCTAACCATTCTCAATCCAGTGAAGACGAATCTATTCCAGATCTCAATCAAACCGTTACTAATCTAAACGTTTACGCCACCCAAATAGATATGGCTCAATCAACCCTTTTATTTCTAATCCCAATGTATAATGGAGATCACTCCATCCTTACAGTCAAACAACACTTGGCTAATGTTGAGAATCATGCCCCCATCGCTTCCTGGGATGATAAACAAAAAATCCAGGCAGCAAAAGCCCGAACATCTGGTATCCTTTCCTGCTTTGTGTGCGAGCATGTGGCTCGCGCCAAAAGCTCCTCGCATACCGCAATGAGAAATTCATTCTGCAGTGGGTTGATGAGTCCGGAAAGCATATCCGAGCACAGCGACGGACCGCTCATTGGTGAGGGAAACGACACGTGGCCGATTACGGATTTGGACGATATTAAAGGAACGCTAGGAGATTTGGCAACCGAAAGCGAAAATGAGGAAGAGACAAGCGAAGAAAAAATTTCGCCTGCGGCTCCGGTGGAGCCAGCTACGATGCGACCGATTCCTCCTCTATTAGAACCAGTTAATTATTTGACGATAGCGACGGCGCGCGAACTGATGCGGACCGATGCATCAATGTTGCATTCCAGAATATGGAATGTTAATCATGTAAGTGTGGTGGGGAGAGAAAATTTGATTAGTATGATGCAATATTACTTTATTATTTTGTTGTTGATTTTATTTTTGTATTTTGGATTATTGTAGAGGGCCATTTCCGAGCAGGATGCGCTTCGCATGGATAAGGACTCAATGAATTTTTGAGACATCTTCGAAACTCAACAAAAAATACAAATTATTGCCAGGTAAGACCAACCTTTTCTCTTAGGCGCCATATGTCTAAGCCAATCAGATCGAGACCATCGCAAGTGCGTGATGGTCTATCTGGGTCTTCAGCAGAAGTAAGACAGGCTGAGAAAAGGGTTTAAAAGGTTTTGCTGGCAGTAAAAACTAACAGTTTTATTTCGCGAATTTTCGGTTTAGTTCTAGAACTAATATCGCGAAAAACGGAAAACGGCGGCAATAGTTCTGTTGTAAAAGTAGCGAACCTATACTTCTCCGAGAGATTTATTTAATAAAAGTTGTGAACGTGATAACAAGTGTACTTTTATTATTTTATGCCCGCTACCTTACCCAGTCAGTTTCCCTCCAAGAATATATACTTATAACAATACTTATTCAATATACGCCGAATAAGCTACCTTTAAATGAAATACCTTTCAGTTATTTTGCTACCCTGATCACCTGATCGACAAACCACACAACAGGACATTTTAGACTTGTTCGGGAATAAAAAGGACTTCATCCAGAATTAATTAAAGCTTCAAAAAAAGAAAATTGTACTCAAAAGCCAGTCTTTTTTTTCTTTTCTTTTCGTGTTAAATCCACTTATAACAGCCAGTGCAAACAGCCTGTTTGCGTAATAATCCATAAAAAATTATATGTAAAAAGTTAAACCAAAACCTTTAAAAGAACTGTTATTTTTTATTATTTTTTTAATCTTATTATTATTGAAACAATCGTTAATATGTATTTAAATTTATAGTAAAGCCCCACAACTGAGGGTAAATACGTTTTTTTACGTTAATTATTCTGTATTAATATTATAAAAATGTATTTCCATATAGTTTGCGTGGATGGGTGACTTGATTGAAATGAATATGTTACGCCGCTGTTTTCCCTTTGTTACGGTACCATCCCCTTTTTTTTCTTGACGTAGCGACGCTCATCCGTACGGGCGTCTTGATGTCACATTAAATAAATCAAATATAACAGACGGTCCCTTAACACTTTCTTTTACCTTTCTCTCATCCTCCTCAGACAGATCAATTAATGAGATTGATACTTAACAATATCCAAAAATTCAATTATAAACCGAGTCGTAAATCAAGATTCTCTTATCTCTCGTTTCCAATAAGCTAAACACCTGCTTCCGGGAGAGAGGTAGAAGTTACCAGTAAATATGGGAGGGATAAGATGACGATGGTGGGGTAACATTTTTACCCCACCCGCCAGGGCCAACCTTAAGATGAAGACCAAATTGTTCTGGTTAAGGAATCGGGCTGCAACTCGTGGGACTTCCCACATTACTTCAAAGAAAGCATATCCTTATCCTGGGGAGAATTCATCTGTGCCTTCCAATCAGCCCGCGAAAAAAAAAAAAAACACAGTTTACCTCAAAAATAGAAGTAAATTACTGAAGAAAATTAGAAGAGGAGTACAGCAATGGAAGTTTTTTCCACCAAACTTTTACATTGACACGTCAGCTTCCTTTTTATCATAAAAAAATATTTTTAACTTATGATCAAATTTTGTAAAAATGATTAATATATAAATAATTGTAATTTATTAAATTCAAATCAAATCAAAAAATCAAAGATTTTTGGTGATGGTCTGAACATAATCCCTCTTTGCAAAGAGGAATTAAACGCTCTACTTGACGTCGAGAGCCAATTCTTTTCACAAAAATATCACGATGAGATGGTGAAACAAAAACAAAACAATGCTGGAAATATTCAAATTTTTTTTTTCACTGATCCGACTTTATTTTATACGATACATCAAGTCGTGTAAATATAAATCTGAGCTTCGAAAGCTTCAATGTTCTTGAGGAGGAATCCATGAGATTCCAATATATACAAGAAAATTTCGTCGATAAAGTGGAAGTGGGGGTTTGAATATGGTAATGTCTTTGTTTTTTTTTGTTTCAGATCTTGTAACGTCGGATTACGGACTAAACCGGTTAAGCTATTCCGAGGCGGCAGAGCTCGCACGGGGTATACCAGATGGGTATATGATCACAATCAGCCGAAGATCTATGGGCGATGTCAAGGAAATCTTCTTGACGGTAAATAACGTGCTGAGGGCTCGTTTCAGCGCGGAAGTGGGGCATGCTCTGGGTTTCGGGCGAGTGGTATAGAAGAGAGCAAACGAGAAGGCGAAGATTGGCCTGACCTCACGAAATTGTGTATGGTGATGTGACATGGTGGTGTGCTCTTTGACTGACAACAGATGACTGTGTTACGCAACAGTTTCTCTTAAATTTTTATAAAATCAATACGAGAGAAATTGTCGCCTAACCTGTGTATCATATCGCGTGAAAAATCATGTGAAAAATCGTTTAAGTGTAGGCGTGACACACGGTAATGGCGTTCAAGACTGAAGCTAGCCGTTCGCATCCCCAGTCGTTTCTCAATGTAACTCGCTACGTCGAGCTCGTGAGTGCAAAAACAACGTGTTTCGTTCAGACGTATAATCTGGACAATCGCATCTCCAGTATTGTTACGCAACAGTTTCTCTCAATTTTCTATAAAATCAATACGAGAAACTGTCGCCTAACCTGTCGCTCACCCTTTCTTTTAATCAACGGCCAGACGGTTTTATGACAATCCGGCGCCACAGTTCCTCAAGCCGTGTTTCAATAACTGAAACACGCTTTTGGACCAAAAAGAAAGCGAAGCCGTTTAGAAACATAATAGCAGATAATGAATTTTTGAGACATCTTCGAAAGTCAACAAAAAATACAAATTACTGCCTGCTAAGACCAACCCTTTCTCTTAGGCGCCATATGTCTAAGCGAATCAGATCGAGACCATCGCAAATGCGTGATGGTCTATCTGGGTCTTACGCAGAAGTAAGACAGGCTGAGAAAAGGGTTTAAAAGGTCTTACTGGCAGTAAAAACTCTCAGTTTTATTCGCAGATTTTTTCCGTTTAGTTCTAGAACTATTATCGCAAAAACGGTAAACGGCGGCAGTAATTTTATATTTGTGTTGTAAGAATTGTAGTGAACCTATACTCCTCCCAAGAGATTTATTTAATATAATTTATGTAAGTGAAAACAAGTGTCAGTTAGTATTTTGGGCCACCTACCTTACCCAGTCATTTTCCCCTAAAATATATACCTATAACAGTGGTGGCAGCGGTGGGATTCGAACCCACGCCTCCGAAGAGACTGGTGACTTCGGAGTATGGTATAAACCGATTGAGCTATTCGGAAGCTGGAGAATTGGCGCATGGAATTCCGGATGGATACATGCTTACGATTAGTAAGTGGTCCATGGGAGACGTTAGGGATATCTACATCACCGTGAACAATGTATTAAGGGCGCGTTTTAGCGCCGAAGTGGGGCACGCGATGGGCTATGGGCGGTTAGCCTAAGTAGAGAGAAAAAAAAAATGTATATATCCTTTCATTATAATATTTTGTGTCTAATAAAGCTCATCACTTGCTATATATATAGGTATAAATATATACCTATAACACCTACCTTACCCAGTCAGAATCTCCCCAAATAAATACATACATATAACATAATGGAAACGCGTATTTACGACGTTGGACCGAATATTAATCTCAACGTGGAGTTTCGTGGCGGCGAAATTATAATTGCCTTGAGAACGGAGAACGCCGCCAAGGTAATTCTTGCCGTATCGGACCGGATACAACTCAGTGATTGGGAACAGTCATACAAGGGCCTATGTTTAGCTCATGGGTGTTCGCAATCACTGACAACTTAACACAAGAATACGATCTTCTCATGCATATTTTAAAACTTCAAAACGAAGCAAAGCGAGAAAAAAAATGTAAAAAGAATACATAAACCTTATAAAAAGGGGAAACAATTTTATACAAAAAAACAAGTATAAAATTATTTTAAACTCAAAAATAAGTTTTAAAAATGAAAAATCCATCGGAGCTTTCGAAGAAGCATTAAGTCACCTAAAAATCGGTGATCTGAAAGTATACAACGATGGAGATAAACTTGTTCTTATGAAAGAATCCGGAAGTAGCTCCTGGGACTCTCCAAGAGAGTATTTAAAAGAAGTTTTGACTTTATCACGGTTCGAATTCGTCAAAACATTTAAAGGAATCGCAAAAGGAAAATCAGAATTTAGTTTGAAAAAAGGCGGAAGTTTCTAAAGCGAAAGTAGTTTGTTAAAAAGGGACAACGACAGTGGGAGATGTTATGGTACCGTCCTCTTTTTTTTCTCGACATCGCGACGCTCAGCCAAGCGAGCGTCTCGATGTCACATTAAATAAATCAAAAATAACGGACGTTATTTTGATTTTACCTTTTCTCCTTTTCTCAGACAAATCAATAGATGAGGAGACTGATCCTTATCAGTAGCCAAAGATTGAATCATAAACAGGATTGTAAATCAAGATTTCCTTATCTTTCGTTTCTCATAAGCTAAACATTGATATTTGACAGTTTTCTTGTACGAAAAAGAAAATTGTTATCTTAACAAAAATCTACCGGAAAGATTGTCAGATTTCGATGTCCACTATCTATGCGCAAAACAAATAATACAAATATTATCACATTCTTCCGAAGTTTTGCATGGATCTCAGTATTTTACTCATACTCTTACTCAGCACCTACGCGAAAAACTGATACGAACAAATATCTTTCCTTATCCTTTTTTACCTACCGAAACACTCACTCTCAAACCAGGGGTTAAAAATCAAGGCTCCCTCATTATCAAAGGTTCTTTATCCTTTTCCGGTCATTGTTATGGTGAAACATTTGGTGCATATTCTCGCGCGGTAGTTCAAAATACTGTACATATACAATATTTTATGAAGAAATACAAGCCACTCATGAATCCGATTTACAATTAATTCATTTTCCAAACGGCCTCCGTTGTCTATAAAACCTTTCTTTTGCCACGACGCCGATTCTGGAGATTGTTTTGGGAAAATCCTGTTGTTTCGTCTTGCGATTATTCGTACTATAAAGTTATTTACGAAGGCCCTGCTTCCACCGTCGTACTTAAGGATTCAAATTCGGGTACTACATTCAAAATTTTAACGGTTCGTCATTCTGCTTATTTATATTCCCTTCTCCTCACTGGGAAAATTGTTCCTTGTCTTCATGAATTATCTACCTCCGATCAAACTAATATATTCGTCAGCTTCCAAGACCAACTTTTCAAAACAAATGTTAGCGTCCCGATGTCACATTAAATAATGCTGTTACTTCGCATATCATCAACGTATTACCCACTGCGGAATATTATCACATTCTTCCGAAGTTTTGCATGGATCTCGGTATTTTACTCATACTCTTACTCAGTATCAACGGGAAAAACTGATACGAACAAATATCTTTTCTTATCCTTTTTTACCTACAGAAACACTCACTCTCAAAGAAACTCGAAAATATCAGAAACCTCAGATTAACACGTCCAATCGCTCAGGCAAACATTTTGTAAAATTTGTAAGCGATCAGGTTATTTAGCTGAAAAATGTTTCAGAAAGCAAGAACTCTCAGTTAGACCCGTGCAAAAAGATAAAATTAATAAAACTTGTAATTACTGCAAAAAACCAGGGCATTTCGTTCGAGATTGTAGAAAGCGGGAGTATAATAATTCAAGGGCTCAAAACTCCCAAGCTAATAGTTTTGCTAATAACTCTAATAAGGTTAAATCGGATAATCAAACTTTCGAAATTAAGACTTTAAACTTGAAGGGTCAGTCCGCCACCTCCGCCGAGGGCCGGACACTGAACGTAATAAGGGCGGAAACAAAAGATCAGCAAGCAGACCAGTAACCACATAAATAAATATCTTGATCCAGGAATGAACTTGATTAAATACCAAGGATATCCAAGGTCGGTGTGTTCGAGTCCACCATTCGCCAACTCGATTTAACTTTTAAACTGATTTTCCTTGGGTTTTTTCTATCCTTGATATTAAATCAAGCTTTTCTCTTATCCTTGATATTTAATCAAGTTCATTCCTGGATCAATATGCCCGATATTCGATTGTTTAATTAAATAATGCGATCCGAAAATTTTCCTTCTAAATAAATATCTTGACTTCATTCACTCGATTATGAAATGAAATAATTTCTTCTTCTTAATTAATTCACACTCTTAAATATATTTTAATATGTTTTCTGATTTATAATTTTTTGATTACTGAAATTTCTGATTCGGATTTCGGAACCGACCGATTGTGTTGAGTCCTGATCTTCGACTGATATTAGTGAAAAAACTGAAAACTAATCAGCGCGAGCAAGCGTCTCTTAGCTTTCCCAATTTTAGCCAATTCGGAATAGCGTCCCGGAAAGCGGGATTAATTTTCTATAAAATCAATACGAGAGAAACTGTCGCCTAACCTGTGTATTGAATTCCCCCTTTTTTAAACAACAACCAGACGGTTGAATGGGAATCCGGCGCCGCTTACGAGTAGGCCGTGTTTCAATAAGCTAAACACGATTTCGAATCAAAAAGAAAAAGAAACAGTTTAGAGAGATAAGAGGCGAGAATGATCTTTCACGATTTTTTGCGATGACACATTTATATACAAATTACCGAAAGGTAAGACCAACCTTTTCTCTTAGGCGCCATACGTCTAAGCCAATCAGGTCTAAACCAACGCAAAATGCGTAGTGGTTTACCGTAGCCTTACGCAGAAGTAAGGAAGGCTGAAGAAAAGGGTTAAAAGGTTTTACCCGCTGGTAAAACTCTCAGATCTAAAACCGGAAAAAGCGGCAAAGCGGATAGTTGTGAAAAATGTCTTTGTGAACCTGTTGTCTCCGAAGTGTTAATATAATTATTGTGCAAAACTAAATATTTATCCGTATATTCTTTATTGGCCGCTACCTGTCCCAGTCAACATCAAGAAAAAAGCCGAGCATAATAGTGGTGTCCAGCGGTTTCGGGATTTTTCCTAAAAATTAGTTGACTGGTCGGCGTTTTTTTCTAATTAAACACTTTTGCAAATTTGTATTCGACGTCGGTGAAAAAAAAAAAAAAAAAAAAAATTATATATCATAACAATAAGTAACCACATAAAATAACAATAATAAATAATTAAATCCACAAAAAAAAAAAAAAAAAAAAAAAAAAAAAAACGAGAAAAAGTGAATTAAGTGTAAAAAAAAAAAAAAAAAAAAGCAGAGCAAGTGAAGTGTATCACAGTACAATAAAATAAAAGTACAAATATAATACAGAGAAAATAATAAACTTCCCCCCTTCACAAAATATACAACACGCAATCAGCACCCCGTCTTTTCATCGCCATCCATCCCCATTTTGTCTCTTCTTGCATCGTGTTCTTCGGGTACAACATCCTTTTTCTTCATTTTTTTAAACTGATTAACTTTTCATCACGACCACTAATCGTCGCTGGAGCAGCAAAACAGTAAGCTTTCGTCTCATTGTATTTTTGCACTCTTTTCATCATTTTTAGAGGTTACTAAAGACAAAGTGTTACTATATACAATTTTCTCATCTTCATAACGATCATTCATTTAAAAAAAAAAAATTAATTACCGTACATTTTTTGTTTTGTACATATTATTTCGTTCAATTATTTTTTTTCGTAAATAGTTATATCCCTATTAATTTAAAAAAAAAAAAAAAAAAAGAGGGAAGAATTTTATTTTTTTATGTAATTTATTAGACACAAAATACTTAAGTATAAAACAGTTGTATAAACTTTTCCGCTTCATTGATATTTTAAACGTTTTGCTTTTTACTTTGTTCATCCTTTACATAATTGCTTATTATTTTACCGGTCCTTTGAGAACAAATGTTCACCAGGCAATCAGTCGAGGCATTTAAAAAATTCTTTTGTCTCTCCGAATTTCCTTTTGATCAAGTACCTAAGGACTTAGAAGAACCGATCACATCTCTTTATAATAACCTCCTTCAAAGTTATCAAAATTTTGATACTCCCACCCAGGAATCAGTAGGACACTTAGTAATCCAACCCATTGGTAAATTTCTCAAACATTACATAGAGGCAGTTTATAAATTTTCTGAGAATAAAAATTTAACTGATACGTTGACCGAAGAAAATAGAACTTTAAACGATCGCCTTCAGCAAGTTTTAATCGAACAAACCGAATTACAACAACGTTTAACCATAGCCGATCAAGAATTACTCTCTTTCCGTGATCAAATCCTTACCCTAAATACTCAACTTACTGCATTAACCGATCAAAATAATCAACTTCAAACGGCATTACAGTTAGAACAAGAGACACAATTAGATCTTCATTCGAAATTGTTGGAATATACTCAACGGCGTGACGATTTAAACCACGAGCTCCCTAGTTCTGAATTATCTAACCATTCGCAATCCAGTGAAGACGAATCTATTCCAGATCTCAATCAAACCGTTACTCATCTAAACGTTTGTGCCACTCAAGTAGACATGGCTCAATCAACCCTTTTATTTTTAATCCCAATATATAATGGAGATCACTCCATTCTTACAATAAAACAACACTTGGCCAATGTTGAAAATCATGCCCCAATCGCTTCCTGGGCTGATAAACAAAAAATCCAGGCAGCGAAAGCCCGAACATCAGGTATCCCTAATCAAATCCTAACACATGACCCAGAATTCGCAAAAATTACAAAATGGGATGAGTTCAAAAAACTTATGTTGGATCGCTTTCATCCACACAAAACCGCAAGCGATCACGCTGCAGACCTAGTAAAATGTGGTCAGAAACCGGACGAGCATGTTTCTACTTATATTAATAGATTTATTTTGAAACTGGCTAAGTGATTTTTTGCGATGACACATTTATATACAAATTACCGAAAGGTAAGACCAACCTTTTCTCTTAGGCGCCATACGTCTAAGCCAATCAGGTCTAAACCAACGCAAATGCGTAGTGGTTTACCGTAGTCTTACGCAGAAGCAAGGAAGGCTGAAGAAAAGGGTTAAAAGGTCTTACCCGCTGGTAAAACTCTCAGATTATTCTCGGTAATCTTTTAGAAGATTTCTAAAACCGGAAAAAGCGGCAAAACGGATAGTTGTGAAAAGTGTCTTTATGAACCTGTTGTCTCCGAAGTGTTAATATAATTATTGTACAAAACTAAATATTTATCCGTATATTCTTTATCGGCCGCTACCTGTCCCAGTCAACATCAAGAAAAAAGCCGAGCATAATAGACGGTTACCCTGATGCTTTGCAGCCAATCAGAGATAGCGTCAGGGAAAGCGTCGTTTCCACCGTTCGCCCCCAAAACGGTCGTTCCAGATTGACCCTTAATTGGAAAAGTCCTAATAGTTTTGCTAATAACTCTAATAAGGCTAAATCGGGTAATCAAACTTCCGAAATTAAGACTTTAAACTCGAAGGGTCAGTCCGCCACCTCCGCCGAGGGCCGGACACTGACCGTAATAAGGGCGGAAACAAAAGATCAGCAAGCAGACCAGTAACTACATAAATAAATATCTTGACTTAGAAAAAACTTAGTTTTTTCCCTCCAAAAAATTAACTTTCGTATTGGTCTCTAAATTGCTATTGTTAATAAAATTTGTATTAAGAATTGGTGTATAAATTAATTGAGGACTAAAGAGAAATCTGAATATAAAACATCCCTCCAAGCTCGGACATAACATTAATATTATAAGAATGAATCACATTCGAGGGGTATACCAGGTAAAATTGATCAAGCGAAAAGTACCCGACACCAAAACTATTTTTTTTAAACCTTACCCTTCCCAAATAGTTTCCTGGAATTCAGGAACCAACCCGCTATATCGATGATTATACGACCAATCCTGATGTATGATGTAGATATGACCAATCCTTCCATTTTTTTTCATCAACTGCTAATGATGTACGAAAATTCATCATCATGTATACTATACAGTATGACAATGACGTTGGATTTTTCTCCGTAAAAGCTTCGTATTTTATCACAGAGTTTCTGCAGATACTTTTTCTTCGGGCTTCTAAAAAAAGAAAAAAAAAATAGTTACTATTTAAAATTCATAGCAATTCATTTACAGATTTTGACTTACTTTTCAATTATCCCTTGGATATTCTTGGAGTAATCTTTCGAGTCTTCCTCGTATTTGAAATTAACCGCCAGATTTTTGACGGTCGCAGCATCCACAAACGTTCCCACTATTTCGATATTCGGACGAGAAGAAAAATTTTCCAGAAGCGAAGAAATCTTGGAGCGTATTTGTATTTCGTATTTCCGCCTCGAGCTGGCTGCCATCTTGTCTTCCGGAATAATGTGCATGTTAAATTTTTGACTGCCGGACGAAGATTCGCTGTTGGAAGATTTACTTTCTTGCCTCTGGACGCTTCCTTCCAAATGATCGTTGCTTGATCTCGAGTAACGAATGATATGATCTATCACTTCCTGAAATCCGACTCGCCTTTCCTGATAACGCTCTTTGTCTTTTTCCCAACTCCAAACTCGAACTACGTTTTGATCGGATTCTTTTAGGGTTATAATGTGCGTGACTTTGTTTTCTTCGCTGAAGGCAAGAAGCTCGTCTATCGTCTGTAACAAATAAAATAAATAAATAAATAAAATTATTAAGCTGATAGAAAATTTGAGCCTCACGGTGATTTTTTTTTTTTTTTTTGCGGTCGTATAGACAGCTCTGGAAACTTCCCATGCCGTTCATGTTCCGCTCAGCTACGCACATTTTAGTTCTAGAATAGCCCACTGATGGCGCTGCGATCTTGAGAGACGCAACATGTCTCTGATCTGTAAGTTGGTACCACAGCCTTGCGCCGCCATCGTTGTTTACGAGTCTCAACGACCAATCAAAAAGCGTCTCGCGTACAAGCAGCGCTTACGGTGGTAGAAAGGAAGAACTAATTTTCGCGTAGTTAAGCGGGACAATATTTCCCATGTATAAGGGATAGGAGTTTCCGGACCTGTCTATACGGCCGTGCCTTTTTAAGGTCTTTCAATACTGTAAAAAATACTTACGTCGATATTTTCCTCGATGCTGCATTTGATTTCTGATGCCCACAGGCTTTTGACTAGTTCGGCTTTTTCCTTCACCATGGAACTTGAACCAAGAGAGCATATGATTACGTTTTCAGATAATGCATTGTCTTCCTTTAAAACAGACGCGATTTTGTCTAAAGAAATGCTCATCCCGACTGCAGATTGATTTACGTCCTTCGGGAATCTTCCTGTCATTTCGAATAATTTTCTGAAAGTAAAAAACAAAAGGTTAAAATAAATAAATTTTTATGAAATGATTGATCTTCCCTCTGGTACGCTTATTGATTATTTCTTTATAATTTTGATACGAAAGAAATGATATTCGGCAAATAGAAAATTATTATTATTCTTGGGAGCGGAAATAATTGTCATGTACCTACCTACTCCATTCGCTTATTCATCCCTTATTAAGTGGAAGCAAAGGGTGTGCAAAAAAAATTTGGCTTGTTTTTAAAAAAGCTTGGAAAAAATTGAGATCGCAAAAAAAATTTGAAAAAATTTTCCGGTGCCAAAATTGGAAATTCCTGGTCGAAAAATTTTATCTTTCATAACTGTGTTTCTTTTGCCATGAGGATCAAAAAAGTCTTCCGGACCCATCTTTGGGCGAAATTGTCGGGCATCGCCGATTTTTCCAGGAAAAAAATTTTCAAAACCCCGTATCTTTTTTTTTCCAAACAAATATAGAAATATTTATCTCAAATTATCAAATTTTGAAGTCATGGCACCGATGCGATGCCCCTTAATCCTTTAATTAACAAAAAAAAATTTAATAAATCATATTTTTGAGCAAATTTTCCGAAAAGTTTATAAAGTGCGTAATTAGGGTCTTTTTACAAGCTCTATAAACTTTTTGAAAAATTGGCGCGAAAATGATATACTAATTTTTTTTTTTCTGTTAATTAAACAATTAAGGGGCATCGTATCGGTACCATGACTTTAAAATATGACAGTTTGAGATAAATATTTCTTATAGTTTGACAGTTTGGGATAAATATATATTTTAAAAATCAAGGCTTTAAAAAAAAAAAAAAAAAAAAAAAAAAAAAAAAGATGCGGGGTTTGAAAATGTTTTTTCCGGAAAAATCGGGATATCGGAATGCTATAATTTTCGACTATGGGTCTGGAAAAATTTTTTGATCCACATGACGAAAGAAATATAATTATGAAATACAAAATTTTTCGACTAGGATTTTCCGCTTTTTCGATTTTAATCTTATCTGTATCGGAAGACCGGAAGCAGTAAAATGATTTAAAACTAGGCAAAAGCTCTCTTTCAGTCTCTGCCTCAAAACCAAAAATCACACACAAAAAAAAAAAAAAAATTAAGGTGAGTCTGTTCTTTTACCTCTTTGAATCCCGCGTATCCTGCCTTTTTCACCGTTCTCATTCTCTTATTAATAGTTCCTCTAATAACTAACTATTACTTTATATAAAATAAAACTTGAGGTCAAATATTTAAAACGGTATGTTTCCAACTGATACGCTCCGTGAATAAAAGAATCGAAAAAAGTTTTCCGTGAAGAACGCGCAGATGTCGTATTCACACCCTATTTTTTTTCAATGCCTTTCAGGATTGCAAGAATAAAAGAGAAGAGGCTGAATACGCCATCTGGGAAACGATAAAATATTGTCAGAGAGACAATGAAAGTACATTTTTATGCTAAAAGATTCAGAACCCTCCCAAAATTATAAACACTATTGATTTTGAAAAAAAAAAAAGAAGAAGAAAAATTTACATTTCCTCTCTCAAACTGGGAATTTTTTCCTCTTTTATACTTGAATTTTATTATTTCAAAAACTACCTTTTTTCGAGGTCAGTTAAACGTAACCAATTTTGATTAGAAATGATAGAATAGATTTTTAAGGGAGTTAATCATTTTTAATCATTCACAATCGCTTAGGAGCAATTCGCAGTCATTTTTAATGACGTTTAAATCATTTAACCATAAAACCATTTTTTTTAAAATTTTTTCATCACTTATAATAAATTAGCGGTTTTTCCTACGTTTCGATTGAAAGGAAAAATCCGCTATTTCATTTAAAATGCTTTTAAGGAAGCTTTTCATTTAAAATTCAATCATTGGTTCCACTTTAGCTGGATTAAAACAATTCGGAAAATATAATTAATTTCCTGCTTAAATATTAGCAAAAAAAAAAAAGTGTCTGAATAGGGCGCCGCTTGCAATTCCAAAAAGAATTTTTGGCTTAAGGGCAAAAAATACAAATTTCTTTTTCAACGCACCCCCTTCGATTATCTAATAAATAATAATATTTTTCGTTAGAATCACTTCATTTCGAATTACGGCAAAAAATTAGAAATAAATTGAAGCACTTCAATTTTTCCGTGTATAAAAAAAAGAACTATTTTTTTAAATAGAAAAAAAAAATTCTTCAAAGCAGAATGCCCTTTATTCGAAAAATATCTAAGTACACTTACAAAACAGATCTCCATGGCTAACTTTTAAACTGGGCTTCACTAGTAAAATAAAAATAAAAATTCACGATACACGACACACGACTTATCTCTTCAACAGCTAGCAAACAAAAGAGAATGTTCTAAGACCGAGGGGAAAAAATCCTATTAAATTAACGAGGGGCGCCGACTTGACTGGCAGCTGCAGAGGGGGATAATATGCGGATAAAATCAATACAGGGAGGAAATAAATGAACACCAAGTAATTGGATTTAGGCAAGAGCACAAAAAAAGGCATTTGTCCGATATTTTAAAGAATAAAATATCACCATTTTTTTTTCTGTTCGTGTTGGGTTCAATTGTTTATCTCTTTACCTGAAAAATCATTGATTTCGCTCTATAAAAAAAAAAAATAATAATAATAATACAAGAGAAACACACCGGTAACTTAAAAACTTTCAAAATGATTAAACATTTGAATTCAGACCATAATTAGGTCAAAAAAAATTTTTCAGGCTTTAGCAACGTGTTGTAATATAATTCACGTTATATTCCTGCAACTGTAACGGATTAATTATAGAAAAGAGCAGTAGTCCGATCCCATAAGTTCAAAAACCAACGGAATTTTCGTGTTTTGTAAATCCCCTTTTTACCATCAGTTCACAAGCTCGGTTGTTCGCCAGCTCTCCCAGAGATATAAGTCCAAACTTACATAAACCTACTTTTAAGAAAATGCTTCTTACCTAAATTTAACCAAAAGAGAGTCATATCTACATCCTGAAGCCAAAACGTCAACCCCATCTTTTTTCTTTTTCTGCTTTGTTTGGCAAACCAAATCAAACATAACTCCGGAACAATGTTCAATGTTGTAAACCATCCCTGGCGCTACTTTAATCGGTATCTGATAAATAAAAAGAAATTTTTAATTAATTTTCATTTTTAATATAGGGATTCGACATTTATTTTCGACAGCTTACATTTATTCCCAAGCACTCCGCATTACTTATAATCGCTTTTAAATTCTGAAACCCGATTTTAGCCATGCTAACCGCCTCCTCTCTTTTATTACTAAATATTTTTAAAAAATCGGACGAAATTTTCTGAATGGAATCTTCTTTCACGAAATGGCTCGCTAAAGTAGCAACTACTTGTTCCCCTAATTCTCTTAACAGCATTAAATCAATTTCTAATTTGCTTCTTGATTTGTTATCCTGAAAAAGACAGAAAAAAAAACGTGAAATGAGCAACAAATAACTAAAAAAAATTTAAAATAAGAAAATCAGGGGTCCGAAGCCGGTAAAAATTGATTGAAGCCGACGCCGGCATCGGCGCCGGCACCGGAATTGCAAAATTTTTGCAGCTGGTGCTGGTGCCGGAGCCGATTCCAGCATTGGTGCCAGCACCATCATCAATTTTGTCAATTTTTTTTTTTTTTTTACTTAAAAAAAAAAAAAATTGCTACAGTAACCGCCGTTTATTGTAGTGCCGGTTAATACAATCGGCCTCTTAATACGATCAAAGCTCGTAGCCATTTACAATTATATTCAGCATTGACATATGGTCACAATTACAAGTTTAAAATAAATTATCTAGCTCTGGAACCAGCTTCGGCACCGACCTGAGCTTCTAAACGGCCGCGTCGGCTTCGGACCTCTGAAGAAAATATATTCAATTTACCTTGGCATCAATTAAAATTTTAAAAACTTCACTATACCATTTCTCAGCTTTAAAGTGAATTAAAATGGCTTTTAAAAGGAACGTGTGATTCAGTCTTATAAAACAGTTTCGACTCCTTAATGACGGTAGCTGATTGACCATTTCGTTTAGGACTGTCAGCATTTCGGAGTCAGCTACTAAATCTCCTGGTGAAAAAAAAGAGAAAAATAATTTTAAAAAGCAGTACATTTTTAGACAAAAAAAAAAAATGGACATACCAGGAGTCGGAGTAACAATGTCAAAAACGCATTCGTATAATTCTTTTGGATGAAACCCGTGAATTTTTTTCTCCCTGTAAACCCGATCCACGGCGTACCTCCTTAATCGCTTTACTTGTTTCGATGCGACGTATCGAGCAAAAGGGACCCTCAAATCGTAAGGCAAGTTGACGATACTTCCGGAATGTGTCATCAATTTTACGCAAGACTCCACATTAGCGTAAATTTCGCTTTTTGGCAGTAACAAAGGCGTTGGTAAGTAAACGGCTCCATGCTTTTTTAAAATTTTTTCGATTTTTTCTTTGGCTATTTCTTGCAGAATGTGCAGCTTTTCGGATCGGTTTTCCAGATGGTAAGAAACGTCGTCTTCGATCGCTGTTTTCTGAGAAAAAAAAAAAATCAGATATTTTAGAAAAAAAAAAAAAAAAAAAAAATGCAAATAAAATAGAATTTAAAATCTCACCTGATCGAAGCAAGACGATATTAAATATTTATACGCTTTACTTTGAGGGTTCGACAAGGTGTTTTTAACGAACTCTTGCACCTCCTCATCTTCTATTAAAGGAGGAGGTAAAATATCTCCTTCTAAAATTTCTTGACAGGACGGTCGTAGCTTCGGGTCGTGATTCAACAACATTTTAACAAGCTCCATTTGTTTTGACATTTTTTTCTCCAGAGCAGGAGCAATTATAACTTCAGGCAACCTCAAATTCGATATTATCTTGGCTTTTTCCATATTGGTGCTAAACGGACTGTGACACATTTCGAAAAAAATTATTCCTAAGCTGTAAATGTCAACCTTTTGATTGTAGTGTAATTTCCCGAATTGTTTCGTCAGCTCCGGTGCTATGTAAATGGACGTTCCTACACCTCCGGTATGTGAACCTTCATATAATAAGTGTGCTGGAGGTTCGTTATCACCGAAACCCGTTATGATTCCAGTAATATCCCTGAAAATACGTCTCCAATTAGAAAATTAATCAAAAAAAATTGTGAAAAAGATTTAAGCTTACTTATTAATGACGCTCGTAGCCAAGCCGAAATCCCCAATTTTGACGTGATCTTTGAAGTCTAAAAATATGTTAACAGGTTTTAAATCGCGGTGAATCATATCTTGTTCGTGAATGTAGCTTAACCCTTCAACTATCTCTCTGAATAGTCTCCAACAGCGAGCCTGATCTTCGTGCAGGTTGTCCGTGTCGATGGCTTTTCTGTAAAATTTAAAAAACAAATTTGCCTATCCTTACATCAATATTCAGAAAATAGGTAAAATATGAAAATAATTTAAGCGCTCTTTTAAAATTTAAAAAAAATTGGCAGATTTAAAATGTAAATTAAAAGCAAACATTTTTTGGGAAAAAAAGAAACAAAAATGTACTTAAAAAAAAAAAACGGCGGATATACAGTATGTATAAATGGGACAGTAAAAAAACAGCTTTTTTTTCATAAAATTGGCAATAGTATTTAAATATGGGTTAGTTTTTTAAATAAACGGCAGTGAATTAATTGCTTTCGGGACAGTAAATTTTTATATTTTAGGGAAGTTGCATAGTGGCAGTAATTTAATAATCAAAGGGCAGTATTTTTTTATGAAGCTAATTTTTTTAAATAAATTTTGAATAGTCAACCCAAGTTATAATCCATCCGGTTTTAATGCAATCTCGGCTATAATGCATAAATTGGGGCGGCCCCTTCACGAAGTCCATCAGAATAATGTGATCTGACTTCGGTTTTTAATCGGACTGAAATCGATTACAACACGGTCAAATTTGGAAAATAATTGTAAAAAACCTCCATAAATGACGAAAAAGTCAAGAAAAAAATGGCATTTTAGTTCATCGATAAAATGTTTTTTGAATTCTGAAAGTGTACAGAATTTGAACGCGGGACTGTAGCACGTTTTCCAACAATTTTAAGAATCCGATATTTCAACCCCCCCCCCCCCCCCCCCCCCCCCATTTCAACCCTTATTAACAAAGGAGATCCCAGACGCAGTGAATATACGTATCGGATCGGTCCAGTCACATCAGTTATTAAAAAAATCAAAAAATTCATTTATTCATTTTTTTACTGCCAAAATATTCATCAATTCATTTTTTTACTGCCAATTCACATATTTTAATGCCAAATTACTTATTACACTGCCAAATATTTTTTTTGCTGCCAAAATTGGACTGCCAATAAAAAAACTGCCATTTTATTAAAAAATACTGCCCTACTATTAATAAATTACTTCCCCTTTAAATAGACGTAAAAAAAAAATTACCTCAATGTGTTTTTTTCGCAAAACTCCATTTGTATGTACATGGTTTTCTCTTTGCAAATATCAATTACATCTGATTCTTCAGACTCACAATTTTCGCTCCCTTTTAAACTGTCTTTTTTAAAAACTATAGAAGATCCATCCGAAGGAAATTTCCCACTAAAACAAAAAGCAAATTTTTCCTGTTAAATACAAAAATTTTTCATATTTATTAACTTCTTTACGCACTTTTCGCGACTTTCTTCATAATCATCATCGTCGTAGTCGTCGTCTTCGTCTTCGTCTTCATCATCATCGTCCTCCTCTTCATCATCATCTTCATCGTGATCTGATTCTCCCTTACGAGAACTTGCACTTTTCAAGGTCGTTAAGTTCGTGTCACCGTCGAACAACTTTAACTAAAAAAAAAAAATAAATAAATAAAAAGCATAACTCTACTAAATGTACACGTTTTTTTTTCCTATTTTCCTCCAAAATCAACAACAGAAATTACCGATTGTTTTCCAGTTAGGGTCTGCAAAGGCGTCGTTGTAACATTCGTAATTTTACTCGAATCATCTTTATCTGTCGTTTCAATCCAAGAATTATAATAACGTACAACATTTTCATGATTCAGCTTCGACAGCAATTGGACTTCTCGAATGATTTTTCTATTTAACTGCTTACTCTTTGGGTTCAAATCAATAACTTTTATAGCATAAATATTGCCGTCGAGATTATTCCTCGCTTTTAAAACCTTACCAAACGAACCAGATCCTATCACTTTTAAAATCCCAAAATCGTTTAGCAACCTCGATTGCCCTTTGAGGTCTTTCGGTATCGATCCTAACAATTGTTTATCGATTTCTTCGGAATCCTCATCCACGTTGCTTTCGGAATTCCTTTTACCGTCCGGTAAATTTCTTTTAAATCTCAGTTGCTTCGGAAGAGGATTTTTTACAAATTTATGTTCTAACAACTGTTTTGCTCCCCATCTTTTCTCCTCGTTTTCGATTAAACATTTTTCGATGAAATCCTTTAAATCCGGAGATATATAATCAGGAACTACGAAGTTTTCCTCTTGAAAATACGCCACTCCCATTATATTCAACAAAATATGCCCTAATTGTTGGATATCTGACTTTGGTCCAATTTTTTCTTTTGTTTCAGGTGAAGTCCCAGTATGATAAGACAGAAAAATGTCATCCATTCTTTTTTTAATACTGTGATCTCCTACTTTAATGATACCTATCAAAAAAAAATTCAATTCACCTCAATGCAATCATAAATTAATATTTATAATTTTTTACCTGATTTACTGAGATAAATACTCGATGCATTCAAGTCCCTATGAATTATTCCATAACTATGAAGAAAAACTAACGCATTTAATATTCCAATGATAAAATATCGTATCACATTGATTTCCAGTTTTAAATGCTTCCATATGAAAACATTCAAATTAATATTAGAAACATATTCTTGCAGAACGTAGACAACACATTCATTCTTTTCTATCATACTTTTGAACTCTATGTACGAAATAATGTTATTGTGCTTAAATTTCTTTAAATAATTTAATTCTTGTTGCAATCTGTCTAGTTGCTTTTGAACCTGAGAAAAAATTTCAGGTTGTTTTTCCTTTGGCTTTAAAATCCATTCACGTATAGTCAACAATTTTCCAGACGTGTTATCGATGGCACAATATAATACACTATTTCCTTCATGTTCAATGCAACGACCCCTTAACACCTTACTGCTAAAATTAATATACCGACAACAGTTGTGTTCGCAGTTATTGTTACTGTCTTCAGAGGAGCTACCATTATGAATGGATTGAGATCTTAGAGATTTCATAATGTATTCAGGCGATTGTTTTGAATCCTCTTCATCGGAAGAACCTTCTTCATCTGCCATCAAGGCAGCTTTTTGTAGAAATTTCTCCCTGACATCTTGAATCTGAAAAATTCATCCCAATTAAGAAAAAAAAATTTATAATTCCAATTAAATGTGAACATACCTCTTTAAATTTTTTATCCTCTTCAATTTCATACTTTTTCTGTTCTTGCTGAGTTTTTCTGGAAACCATTTCATCATAAAATGATTTATTCCCAGGTATATTATTTTTTAGGAGAAATTCCTGAACATGAAGGGCTAATTGATAAATCATCACCTCTCCTTTTAGTTTATTTGACAATTCTTCCAGTTCCGTTTGAAGCAACTTAATTTTTATGTTAGATAAACCTTTACTTTTTTCCAAATGGATAGTTGGAGCTCTAAACAAAAATAAAAATTTACAAATCAATAATTATACAATGAAAAATAAAATTAAAATTTTTTTTACTGACTCTTTCGGATACAGCTTGGATGGAATAACGTGGAGATCAATCTGTGTGTGTATTTCTTGTCGACTTCCATCATGAAAAGGATATAATGTAATAACAGTGCCACTGTCATCAGATTTCAGCTCATTGTCAAAAATGTATTTTAATGATTCTAGTTCTTCCTGCCACTCTTCATTATAATCCCCACTTGACATTCTTCAGCAAAATATTTGGTTCAACTATAAAAAAAAAATTTAATAACATGTGAATTTGATGTAAACTGATTACACAAGGTTTTTGTAAACAGAAAAAAAAAGAGGAGTTTGTTTTGTTATCATGGACATGTGCATTAGAGTCTTATCATATTATCATATGTATGTTTGTAATTCATGATTGAAAAAATCAATTAAAATATACTTCGCAGATTAGACCATTCATCAGGCCAGTTGTAAAATCATTTACCTCATGAACCAAAAAAATGCCGCTACCTCCACACAGGACTAAAATATAATAAATGACTATGTATGATTTTAAATAAATTCATTTATATCATTAATACGATTTCTGCAAGCACTGCAAATTATATAAAATGCAGACTCAACAAATATCACTTTTTTTTAGTGAACTTCTTTTTTTTTAATCGCATTTTTTTAAAAGATAATAAATAACAATCGCCACCATTTAGTACCCCTAATGTAAAGTTCATACGCAACATCAAAGTATTGTGATTGGTTCGTAAAATGTTGCGGTACAAAATGGAGTCGTATAAGAGCCTCCTGATTGGCCAAATTGGCGGCATATAGCTTATTATGTTCAAAGCAACTAACCGCAGCAAAAGCGCGTTCAAGAATCAACCGGAAACTGGCGTCGTTCATCAACTGATAAATGATTTTTTAATGTTTCTTATGAAAACAATTTCAGTGAGAGCAGTAGTTCAAAATTAAGCTTTATAAGAATTCCTAGGATGTATAATGGCATATGACTTTCAAATATCAAGTTGAAATTTGTTTAAAAAATTTCAAAAATTTTCCATCGTCTTTTCTAGAAGTACATGACGTCATAGGCTCCTTTTGACAGCAATGAAGCTCCGGTATTTCTGAACGTAGTCTGTGTCGACAAGAAGAGAACAAACTTTGCGCATTTTTGCCTCAATAAAATATATGTGGGATGCGAATACATTATTTTGACTGGTTCTGTTAATTTTAAGACTTATAAATACGTGATTTCTAGTGTGTTTAGAAAATGAATAATTCCGAAGAAAATAGTCCTAAGACCTTATATGTAGGCAACCTAGATGTTACAGTGTCAGAAGACCTGCTTTGTGCCTTATTCTCGCAAATTGGCCCTGTTAAGGGGTGCAAGATTATCCGGGAGCCCGGCAACGATCCATATGCATTTGTAGAGTTTACAAATCATCAGTCGGCATCGACGGCTTTAGCTGCTATGAACAAACGTTCTTTCTTGGAAAAAGAAATGAAAGTGAATTGGGCTACTTCTCCTGGTAGCCAACCGAAGCAAGATACGAGTACGCATCATCATATATTTGTCGGGGATCTAAGTCCCGAAATCGAGATGCACACTCTTAGAGAAGCATTTGCCCCGTTCGGCGAAATTTCCAACTGTAGGATTGTTAGGGACCCACAAACCCTAAAATCAAAAGGTTATGCATTTGTATCATTTGTTAAGAAAGCAGAAGCTGAAAGTGCGATACAAGCAATGAATGGTCAATGGCTAGGAAGTAGAAGTATTCGAACTAATTGGTCAACTAGGAAACCTCCTCCACCGAGAACTGAAAGATCAAAGCAAGGGAATATGAAAAGCGTTTCATATGAAGAAGTTTATAATCAGTCAAGTCCAACTAACTGTACTGTTTATTGTGGTGGGTTTACAAATGGTATTAGTGACGACATAATTCAAAAGACATTTTCAAAATTTGGTACGATTCAAGATATAAGGTGTTTCAAAGATAAAGGATATGCTTTTATCAGGTAAGATATGCTGTATTTAAATGTTTAAGGATGTTCTGAAATATTAATGATTTGTATTTTTTTTTCTCCAAGTTTTGATTTGATTAATGTCATTCAAGGTTCAGTTTTTTGGTAGAATAATTTATATCTTAAATGAAAACACTGAAATTTTTCTTTTCAAAGGTTGATATATATTGTTATGTTAAAATATAGCCTTGAAAGGTGTATGAAAAATTTCTTGGTGTGGATCATACATCTGCCTGCAATAAAATCATTGAATTGCCTTAATTTGTTTTTTTATTGTCTGCTTTAAACAAAAAAAGGAAACTTTAATTTTTTAATGTTGGTTTAACTGCATGAAAATGTATTATTACTCTTCAGTTAATGAACATTTTGATTTTAGGAATGTCAAATAAGGCAGGAAGTCAAAAAATGCATAACAATGGAAAGGCTTCTGATGTTTTTTAAATGAGTTTATTGATGATTTAATTTATACTGGAATATAACTGATTGAAGAAAAAAAAAAAAAAGTTACAAAATCGAGAATTAGTTTTTCATAAAGGAGCTAGAGTAAATGCAATCGTGTAATCTGTTAAAAATTTATTTGCATAGGTGTAATTTTTATTCTGCAATGAAATTATTAAACTGATAACAAAGAAGTCGGAAAAATAGTTGAAGATGTGTTTTGGAAAAAAGCATTTGGTTCATATCCCATAATTAGTTTAATTGGAAAATTGATCTAAAATGACTTAAAGAAAATTCATTTTAAAAATTACAGCTTAAATCGTTAAGTCATTTTGATCTGTTTTAGTAGTTTTTATTTTTTTAAGGAAAATCCATGTTCACACCATGACAAGCAATTTTAGAAAAAAAAATTTTACAGATTAAGGATCTTGTTGATGCTTGAAAAATATTTTTAATATTTCTCAAAGTTTACTAACCATTTACTAACCATTTTGTTTTTCATTTTTCTGTATCGCTTCTACAGTACTTGACAATTGGTTCCAGATTTTCAACTAAAGAAGCTGCTACCCTTGCAATCGAGGCTATGCACAACGCAGAAATAAATGGACAGCTGGTGAAATGTTTTTGGGGTAAAGAATCAAGCGATCCGGCGCAGACTCAAAATGCTCAACAAACACAACAGACCCCGCAGACGGGGAGCACGGTGGCAGCTGCCGCAGCCGCAGCAGCCGCAACAACTCCACAATACCAATACCCGGCGTATCCGGAAGTCGGCTATTGGTATCCGCCCGGGACTTATCAGGCACCTCCAGTAACCGCCGCAACACAGATGCCTGGACAATATTTGCAAAGCGTTCAACCTCACTACGCTGCGGCTTATGGTCAGTTCCCTTATCAACCACAAGGTGGATATCGAGTTGTACCTGCAGGATGGCAAGGGATCCCCGCACAAGTTGCCGGGGCCCCACCGGGTTCAGGTATGCCTCAACCGATGATGGCTTATACAATGCCGCAATTCCAGACGCAGTGATTTAATAATGAACATTATGAAAAACTCTTCCATTGTGTCGAACTGAACACATAAATTTTAAAATATTGTAAAGAAAAAAAAAACAAAAAATGAAATAAAAAATTAAAAAAAAAATAATAAATAAGTGAAAATAAGAAACAAAACGATTTAATATGACCTGATATAAAAAAAAAATATAGTCAATTAACATCTCGTTTTTTTTTTCGTGTTAAAATCTTTTTTAACACTGGAAGGTTGTAGTATAGGAGAACCAGGAATAGCTTGTTTTGTAAATAGTAAAATAAGTATTAAAAAAAAATGTAATTATATTTCGTTTAGGACCTGAAAAAGAAATGATGAGGAAAAAAATCCCCTTTTTTGAAAGCGATTAAAAAAAATTCTGTGATACAGTTGAATGTATCAAATGCGAATGATAATTTTTTTTTTTAATTATGATTTTGTAAAAAAAGAAAAGAAACAAAAAATTAGTAATAATGATTTTTGTTAATAGTAGATTGAACTAATAGCTTTCAAAATTGTGTAGTATTCCTTTTTTTTTGTGTCAAAAAAAAATTTTTTTTGGTGTTTTTAGTCAGGTCATACTTATTTCTTTAATGAATTTTTTTTTAAAAATGAATAATAAAGGGCAGGACATTAAAAATAATATGAAAAATGAGGTCAAAAGTCAATGGCATCTAGAAAATAATTTTTTCAGGACTCGAACTCGAGGTCTCTCGGTTTAATTTTTGATTTTGTATGTTTTTGTAATTGGATACGCCGATAAGGTCTGAATTTTTTGGTTTTCTGCCCGATGGAAGGCAGTGAATATCTGCCTGGGTTCATTTCCCCTGTTGTTTACGGTTAAGCTCTTACTCTTTATCATTTGTAATGCCTTAACCTAGGGAGAATTAAAAGCCCTGTATTTGCTCATCTGGAAGTCACTTCCTACCTGAAAACCAAAAATTCATGTACAATACCTTGTTGCGTTTGAAATTTTCATGCATGATATTTAATTTTAAACTGGAGTCCATTTCTGAAAGAGCGGTTCCAATTTTGTAAGAGCCATTTTGTTATTTTCTTCATGTCCTTGACTCTAAACCTTATTTTATTTTTTCAAAATGTTTTTGGCTGGTTCTTTTTGTGAAAAAAAAATTAAAGAAATTAATTTTTCTTTAAAAAAAAAAAAAAAAAAATTATTAAAATTTAGAATGTTGATTTAATAAATTTTTTTTTATTAGAAAATATTTTAATTTTTTTTTTTTTTTCATTTGATTTTGAAAAAAAAAGCCGATTTTTTCTCTTGTAAGATTTTTAATTTTAAAAGTGTTTAAAAGTGTAATTTAAACGAATTTCCAATTTAAATATTTTTTTTTTTTTTTAAATGAACTGAAGTCAATTTTGCAAAGTGAATGATGAAGGGATTACTTAAGTAAATTAAGAGTTAATGGAGTAATCCAATTTTTTTTTTTCAAATATAAGAGAGAAAAAAATGATCAGCCTGAGCTGCGAGGAATCGAACCTTGATCTCTCCGTTTGCCGAACAGAAGCTCTACCTTTAAGGCATGACCCCTGGTCACAGACAGACTAAACATTTCACTCTCTTACATTTAAAGAGTCAAACCGAAGCAAACGTTGTTCTGTCTGTCTGTGACCTTGAGTCGTAGCTTAAAGGTAGAGCTTCCGCCCGGGAAACGGAGAGATCGGGGTTCGATTCCTGGCAACTAATGAGCTCAGACCGGGAATTTTTTTTTTCTCTTATATTTGATAACCGGGTTTTTCCATTTAAAATTCGCCTCTAAAGAGTTAAGGAAAAAGGAATTTTTTTCCGATTAAAATATTTTTTAAAAATTAAGAGGTACTTCTAATTTTTAAAGGTTCGAAATCATGATTCGATTTCGTGAAGTGTGTTCCCTAATATTTATATTTACAAAAAAAAAAAAATGATAAGGCTGCCGTGTTAAGCCCGATTGACGCAAAAAATTCTTGAAATCTTCTCTTCTGTAATTTATTCAAACCCGGAAATTATTTAGGTCGATTTGGGCTTATCTCGGCAGAATAATACATTTTTTAAAAAAAAGAAAAAATTTTGAAGAGCTTCCGCAAGTTAACGATACCCACCAAGTGCCATATAAATTAATTTAGAATCACTTGAAACTACTCATGAAGTTGTAAAAGCAACTCAAATTAGTTTTAATTTATTTTAAAACGCTCTTAATATTTTTTGTGTGTGCAAGAAATCGTCTGATTTTAGAACCAGCCAAAGCATCCCCCCAGCGATTATTTTATTATTCATTTTAGAAAAAAAATTCATTAATCGGGTTATTGTGTAGATGATTAGAACGTTTCTTAATCGGGTTCCATTTTTAAAAATTTTTTTTTTTTTTTTTTCGTTCCAAGCCAAATTGATTTGATTGGTTGTTGCAAGTGTGATGTTGCAGTAACTCGCTTACCGAAAAATTAGTTTTTTAGGAAAAATATTTGAAAGCCTTGGATTGGAACTTCGTTTCCTTTTTCTGTTGGAAAGCTTATTAATCGTGTTGCAATCCTCGGTTTCTTGGCACTTTTTTTCGTGGTAAGCAAGTCACCCTTTCAAAAAAAAAAAAATGGTTGATCCATGTGTTGTCATGCACCGGTAAAATTTGTAGAATTTTTTGATCATTTTAAATTGAAAAAAAATTAACTGGATTTTTAGTCTAATTTCGAAAATTTCTCGAAATTACAAGTCTGAACAAGGGCTGACTGGTTGGGGCGTCAGTCAACTTAATTCAAAAAAAAAAAAAAAAAAAAATGAGCTTTTCAGGCATTGCTTTTAAACTTATATTCAGGCTACTGGGCAACGAATTTTAAGAATTTTTTAGCTGCTTATAAACTAAGTATGGGTTTTAAAAAATATAAAATTTAACGTTTCCATCATTTTGTGCCAAAATCGGGAATAAAAGTTTCCCTTTAAATTGAGAGTGAGCTTAAAAATGAATCAAAAAAAATCTTGATTTTTCTGGGGAGCCATGGATCAGTGCTATTAATCAAATGCACTTAAATCTGGACGTTTTTAGCTTTTAAAATTTGGTACAAATTAAAAGGCGTTCTCAATATGTATATAATAACCCTATTTTCATGAGAATAAAGACCTACAACGTTACAAAGTACTTAAAAATTTTATTTTTATTTTTTTAGGTAAAAAAAAAAAAGATTCCAAATGCTTATTACACTCGTAGAAAATCTTAGAAAATAAGTTTATTCGTACTTTTTTTTCCCATTTACTTTTCGAAAAAACTGACAATCAAGTCATTTATCAGGTGAGTAAGTTCTGACAATCAGGTATTTGTAATAGGCCTATTATATTTTTTAAATTAATTATTAGATTGCCAGACTTACAAACTCGCTTGAATTTCCAAAAAAAAAAAAAATTAAGTCAGCTTAAAACCTTCAGATCCAATTTCCTTTTTTAAAAAAAAAAAAAATCAAAGGTGCTAATTTAGCGTTGATCTCTCCGTAAATAAAGCCAATTATAGTTTTTTTTATTGTAGCTTAAAAAAAAAAAGAACACCATGCTTGCTTCCTAAATGTATATTATAAATAATTTTATTTAAAAAAAAAAAAAAAAAAAACCAAAATCTTCCGTCTTAATTTTTAAGAATTTTTTAAGTATGAATGATCAAATTGCGGGAAACTTTTTTAGTTGAAAGAGAAAGGCAACATAAATTTAGTTTCGTTTTAAGAGTAGGAAATGATTTTTTTTTTTTTTTATAGACGAGAAAAAAAAAGTAATGTTCCTAAAAAGTTCAGGAAATTTATTTATTTAATTTAATTTTTTTTTGATTGTGATCTTAAAAAAATGAAAAACGGTAGTTGGCGCAAAGACGTAAAAAAAAAATTGTAAAATTGTTCATTTTTAAGGAAAAATTTGTAAATTTTGCATCCTAAAAAGATTTTTGCGCATAGATTTTTTTTTTTTTTAACGAGTGTACTAAGGAAAGAAAAGAAAGACTTTTTGCATTTAGGTTTATGAACGAAGTTTGAAGATTCTGGTTCTCCTATATCAATTTTTAAAAAGAAAAAAACAAAACCTAAGTCGATTTTTTTGTAAATACTGTATTAGAGGTAAGTTAATTTTGCATGGGCGCTGTTAAAAAAAAAAAAAAAATAATAAAGTCGAGCGTCATCCCTACGAAAGCTGCGACTAAAAATGACTTAAAGAAAACTAGTCGAATATGTCCTTTTTTTGATCAAGAATAATGAAGAAAAACCAAAATTAAACAGAAATGAGTAATCGAAACCCCTCGCGACTAAAAATGACTAAAATTCGATCATTTTTAATCATATTTTTAGTAGGGATTGCAGCCTATAGATGTAAGTATATCTTTTTTTTTAAAAACGATGAAAAGTAAGAACTGACTTCTACTTTGAGTAAATCCGGTAAAAAAAAATATTGTACACGTACTTTCTTTTTTTTAATTTTGGAAAAAAATTTTCAAGTTATTAAAGAAATATTCTTGTTTTGGTTTCAGTTTTTACAATTTTTGCAATATATCAAATTTCTAAGGTATATTATTATATACTTATTAAAAAAAAAAAGACGTTCGTTTTAAAGGACAGAAATGAATTTAAAAAGTGAATAAATTAAAAAAACTATTACACTAGATTTAATATTTAGAGACATAGTTTAGGACTAGTATTTAGTTTGATAAGTTATTACATGACGAAAACGTTAAAAAAAAAGATTATAAATATAGATTTAATTACGATTTTTAATTTTTTTCTTCTAAAAGATCCTCCCAGAAAAATTATTTTGGCCATATATTTTACTCTCAAAGTTATAGGAAGCCGTGTAGAGCCCCCTCTCTAACCGGAAAAAAAAATTAATTATGGATCTGCAGTTTTTAAATTTAAAACATCAGGATTTTTACCACGAAAAGAAAAATTTCAAAAAATCTTTCGGCACATTCATTAAAATTATATTGTTCTTTCAAATGTATGAAAATACAAAAACTTTTGTTTTGTGCAAATTGAAATTTTAACATACCAGCTTTTAAAAAAAATCGAAATCATACAGTTTTTATACTAAATTGAATTTTCTAAAAATAATTTTTTTTTTCCCGTAATTTTAAGCGATGGGTAAATTTTTATAAGCTTAATTTTACATACGTCTACAATATCTTATATTTTTTTTTTAAAGAAAAATACTTGTAACGACTAAGCTTTTAAAACTAAAAAGAAACATTGAACTGGATTTAAAAACTTAAAAAGTAAATTTAAAAAAAAAAAAATTATAATAACATTTTCGGTAAAAATAACTAAAAAATAATGACTAGTATTTTCATATGCATTGCTTAAAAGTTTTTAAATCTACAGTTTTAAGCAAAGCTAAAAAAAATTTATTCATCACAGCTCGAGACACGTAATCCAATTTTTTAACTGGACTTCACATGTCGCTTTAATGAATACAAGGAATGATTATTTTTTATATATTTTTTTCGAATACCCGCGCATTGCATTTAAGAAGCTAAAGTGAACTGAAAAACCATGATCACGAGCTGCATATATTCATTCGCAACAGCGCCGTCTGAAGCGGATGCAGCTCTAGGAAAGCAGGGGCTCCATTTCACCCAAACTGAAGCGGCCGTGGGTTGCAAAACCATATCATCAAAGTGTTGATCACTACGTTATGCCTTAAAAGTCGCATTAGCTTGGGGAGGAAAGGAGAGAGCAACTGACTCGTGCTACCCTTAAATGGCACCCCTGTACGAAAGTCACCTAGCTGAAAATGTTTTAAATAACTTTTGAAAGGCATGATTTTCATTTTCGTTAAGGCAAAATTAAAGTGAGAGCTTGAAAGTAGAAAAAAAATTTTTTTTTTGAGGGTATCACAATACTTATTAAGAGAATACTTTTTTTTTATATAGAAAAAGAAAAAAAAAAGAAATTACAATCTAGACAACAATAAAAGCGTCAACAGTGAAAGAAAAGATAAGAAAAAATCGTTCAAAAAAAAAACTAAACGCTCACGTCTCCGTACTCCTTGTTCCATTTGTCATACCCTGCGAGGTTTATTGGTGATAGTGAATGTCTTATTCGCTTTAAAGAATTTTTGAAATCTTGGATTGTTATGTTTCTTATGTTTCGTGGGTCCATGCGGCGGACTTCATCGGGATTCAACTCTGCAAAAAAAAAAAGGCGAAAAATTAAATTATTTAATTGAATTTAATTAAATTATTTGGATTTCAAACATGCCAAAACATCGACATTAAAAGTCAGTCAAGTGATCAGCGTGAAATAAATAACGGCCATTTTAAATGAAATTCGACATTTTGGCTCTAAGCAATAGGCTGTGCCAGCCGCCTTCTGCAATATGGTTATGCTATCAACTTGGAAGACATAAGACCCTGTACTTAGCGGCCATATTAACTTGGAAGACCATTATGGACAAAGTACATGGGTGACGTCACGTCGACACAGCCTAGAGAAATCTGTACGTCAGAGCCCCTACGCTCAAAGTAGTGATGGCGATAAGTTTGAAATATATCGATAAGTCGATATATCGAAATATATCGATAATTCGATATATCGAAATATATTGATAAGTCGATATATCGAAATATATCGATATTTCGATATATCGAAATATATTGATAAGTCGATACATCGAAATATATCGATACGTCGATATTAAATATATCGATAAGTCGATATATTAAATTCGAATTCAAGATGGAGGACGAGTAATTCTCAAATACTTACATCTGTCTTAAGACAAATAAAACGGTGAAAAATCGGCGGGGAGTTGTGAAATTGCTAATTACAGGGTGACTGTCCAAAGTGGCAACGACAAAGTCCAGAAGAAAAGGAAAAATTAATGATTTGAAAACTTATAGAATTCTCTCATTATCGAAAAAAAGCTATCGATACATCGATATATCGAATTCCTCAAAGTTTCCGCCATCTTGAATTTCGACTTCAAGGAAACTTTGACGTCTTTTAATTCTTAATTTCAGTTTTTAATTTCATCATTGAAAAAAATATCGATAATTTTTCTTTCGATATATCGAATTCCTCAAAATGTCCACCATCTTGAATTTCGACTTTAAGGAAATTTTGACTTCTTTTCATTTTTAATTTCAGTTTTTAATTTCACTATCGAAAATCTCGATAAGTTTTCTTTCGATATATCGATAATTTATCGCCCTCACTAGTTCAAAGATGTCCGCTAAAAATTGTTTGCTCATACCAAAAGGTTGAACTTTCTGGCTTCCTGAAATTCAGTATTTAATTTCATCAAAATCATTACCTCGAATCGGACCAAGAGCAGCGTCCTTCGCCAACCCGGTCAAATCGCTTCCAGAATAACCAGCAGTTAACGTCGCAACTTCCTCCAATTCTTCCTCCGATAACGGATTATTATGCTTTGTCAACAACTGTTTGAGTAACTGAACTCTAGTCTTATAATCTGGTAGTGTAACGTAAATCCGTTTCGAAAAACGCCTACAAAAACATAAAAAAAAAAATATACGGTATTTATTATTGCTTCTTCGATTTTCGGTAAATGGATTGCTGAATATTTTTGGGTCAACTTTTGAAATTTATGAAGAATTTTTATACCTTAAAGCAGCTTCGTCTAGTTCCTGGGGGCGATTCGTCGCGGCCATAACTAAAATCCTTTCGTCGGGACGAGATGGAAGTCCGTCAAACTCAACCAAAAACTCAGTTTTAAGCCGTCTGCTTGCTTCGTGTTCGCCTTCTCTTCTCTCGGATAATAAGGAATCTACTTCATCAATAAAAATGATGGATGGCTAAAGGACAAAACATATTTTCGCTAAGTTAAAGCTAATCTAAACATGCTATTTTAATTTTTTTTAAAAGTGCTAATGAATAAACTAATAAGTGACCTCATGAACAAAAAAATAATAATATGTACCATGACAAAAAAAGAGGACTTTTTTTTAAAAATTTTTAAGTTAATAACCCTGTCGAAAATTCAGGATTAAAGCCGTAAATATTTCCTATCGTCTAAACTTTTGAAATCTCGTCATGATTATCTAATAACTATTGTTAAAAAAATAACAAAGAAAACTTATCATAATTTTTTTTTTTTTTTTCTAAAACAAAGAAAATTACCTGTAGCTCTCTTGCGACTGCAAACAAAGCTTTCACCAGTTTTTCTCCTTCTCCTACGTATTTTGAAGTTAATGTTGCAGCACTTATGTTAAAGAAACTAGCCTGGCATTCTGAAGCGACAGCCCTGGCTAACAACGTTTTCCCGTTCCCAGGTGGCCCGAATAATAATAAACCACGAGCAGGTGCTCTTAATCCCGTAAATAATTCCGGTCTCAAAGAGGGCAAGATAACCATTTCGTGCAAAGCTTGCTTGGCGATCTGTAAAAAAATTTAAAAATTTTTATGAGTTATTCAGTTAAATTAGGAGTGCTGACTTTTGTGGAGTCTTTTCATAAAAATTAAAAGTTCCTGTTTTGGAATCGGAATAGGCATAAAACCCACAAGGTGTTCAAAAACTTCTAAAAGTAAGGCTCCAGTTGGTATCTGTGAAAAGAAAAATGTCACACACCACTGGATATTCACTAAGCCACAAAAGGGTGTACTTAAGTTCAAACCATAATAGTGGAAAAATCAAACAAAAGGTGTGACCTTGAGGTTTCAAAAATGTTAAATTCTTAAAAGTTCATTGATCTTTTTCAAAAAAAAAAAAAAAAAAAAAAGGGTAAAATTTTTTTAATGTTACAAGCCGCCCTCGAGAAGTAAACATTCCTAAAACGATTTGCTTCTAAAATTTAAACATTCACCTGCTGTCCAGCTATGTCATCCCATCCAATAACAGGTCCACCATCATGAAGCTCATCTAATATCATCCCAGCTAATTTGGTATCTATACCTTTTAAATTTGGTGATTTATGAGATTTATGAGCTCCTTTACTGCTTGATTTGTTGCTGTTTGCTTTGTGTATTGGTGAACTACTTGGACCAGATAATTGTCTTTTCACTGCTGGAGGTGTTGAAGTTGGTTTGATTGGTCTACCTCCCATTGTTGCAACTATGTTCGGTTGAGATCTGGAACCTAAGTTCCTGGGAAGTGTTTGGCTTTTTCCCATTTGTAAACTTCCTTGCTTCCTTCCACTCAAAAATTTTTGGCCTGAAGCTGTACCAAGATTTTTAAAGATAAAAAAACATTATAGAAGAGCAAGCACTGAAGAAAAAAAAAATTATTGATTTTACTCACCCAAAAAATCCAGACGGTCTTTAGCCATTGACAAATTTGTTTTCATCTTTTCATGCAGTCTTTGAGCCCTTTGCCATAATTCCCCTTTGCCTAAATTGCATTCTACAGCTATTCCTTTTTCAAGTTCTAAAATTCCTTTTTTATACAGCTCGATAGCAAGTTCCTTATGCCCTAATAAAAAAAATTTGTTTTTGTTATTCTTCTACTGTGTCTGGAGAAGTTTCCAGCAAAAACTTACCTTCATTCTCTTCGTCTATTTTTAAAGCCTTTGATATGTATTCAAAAGCACGTCTGTGATGTTCTTTTTGTTTAACGAGAAGTGGGTCTCCTGGACCTGGTTGGTATTTAGCTGCCCGTGACATTTCTTTAGAATATTCTAAGCTTGTTTCGCTTTTAGTGTTTTCATCGTTTTCAATTTCAACTTCTCGCTTTTGAGCTTCGCATTTCGGTTTAAAAATAAATCTCGATGAAGTAGTTGCAATGGCACCCAGTGTTTTGAACAGAAGAAATAAACGATAAATAATATACCTTAAAACTACGAATAAAAAGATGACTGGAAATGAAACGAAGTACAAGTTTCTTTTATGAACAGAAGGAGTTTCTTCTTGAGCTTTTTGCTCGTCCGATTTTCTTCCTTTTTTCGGTAGTCTAGAACTGTCTTTCCGCAGCATTCGGCCTCAGCCATTACGTTTGAGAAACCACTGCCTTCTATTATTGTTTTCACTCCATTTTGAATGAAAAATTAAAAAGGCGGTAAAAATTCAAATCGATAACAATGTCAATAATTATGGACTACTATACCACTCGGGTTTTTATATTTTTGAGATACAAGTACCTTGAAATTCTAAGCTCTGATAAGAAAAATAAATAAATAATTAAATAACCTCTGAAATTACTCTCATGTGTTTGGTTTGGTAATTGAGGAAAAATAAAATTATATGTAGTTCAAAAATTTGCAACGATGGCAGTAACCATGCTATGAGCATCACGAAACAAAATGCCCCTGTGCCTCACAGCGACAATAAAAATTAAAGAAAACTATCTTTGGAAATTCTTTATTTAGCAATCGAACAAAACTGACAAGTCAAAAAATTAGAATGACACTAATTTTGATTTTCTATTCTTTTTGCTCTATTTAAAAATCTATGTATTAAAAACTACTTCGGCCATCATTCATTTTGCTGTTCAGCCAACAAGATTGTCAAGAATCCACTCCATATACTCAGTAATTCTAGTGTACACGCCAGGAATATTTTCGGTTCCGCATTTCCTAGGACCGAAAGAAACTATGCCTATTAAATAATATTTAGGCAATCCCTCGAAATCCTCGACCTGTAATTTTTTATGAAATTAATTCATTGAAGAATAGTTTCCGCCTGATGTTAGACCTGAAAAGCTCCGGTACAGTAAAATATTTACCTTCATTAACGGCCCACCAGAATCACCACCACAGGAGTCTTTTCCCTTCTCACCTCCGACGCACAAATGTTGCTTTGTTATGGTAGTAACTTTTGCATAGGTATTTTTGCAAATACTGTTATCAATAATTGGTAATTCTACGGCAAGCAGTATTGGACTCGTGGCTAATGTATCTGAAAGAGCCGTTTATTTTTTTATACACTTTTTTTTTGTAAGCTCAGTAAAGTTGGGAGTACCCTAGTTAAAGGCGTATGGTTTTATAGGTTTAGATTTCAGATAACACTGACTTCCCATAAAAAATTAATAATATTTAAGAAGATCCAAACTCACCAGAGTCGGTAATACCCCAACCTGCAACTATCGCTTTTTCATTTAAAAACGTTTTAGTCATCTTGTCCCCATATAAAAAACAAATCGGTTGTACATAAACTGCAAAATAAAAAAAAAAAAAATCAATTTTACAACCATTTTATTAGGTATTGGCAGTACAAAACTAACTCGAATATCATTTTAAATTCTTGTTACTTATTATAACTTACACGAATATTTAACTTTTTTTTTTAACCTTATAAGGCCAATATCATTTGCGAAAGGGTTATTGAAATAATCCTCGTGGATAAGTGTACTATCTGCGTCTATATCTTGAACCGCTTTAACGCAGGTATCTTCATAACAATCTTCGTTTGATCTAGTATCATATTCTCCCAATCGCACAAAAGCTCTAGCGATTAAACAAGAGGTTAATTTCTTCTTTTTTTTATGGCATCCAAAATTTCTTACACTTTTGAGAAACTTCCTTTTCCTTCCAAACAATGCGCGGCTGTAATGACAGTTTTCTCATTTGCTAAAACACCTCCACACTTAAAAACAGTTTTACTGAAATAATCATTGCTATATGCTATCCTTGCCATCCATGGGTATGCGCCCATCGTGACAGGAGTACCTCCGACAACACGGTCTTCCATTTTAAATCCACATTTCTTACTGTGTAATAATTTCCAGTTCTTATGCGAAACAGGATCTAAGAAATTATAATTATTACTAAGTGTTTTAAATAAACATTCTTACCAAAAAATTGATAATAACCATAATTTTCAACATTTAAAACCAAATTTAGAAAAAAGAGCAGTGCTAATAAATGCATTTTGCTATAGAATGCAAACTTAATGATCTGAATTTTTGATAAGAAAATTTTTATTACATTGCATCGTTAAATTGTAATAATGTAATGTGAAAACATTTTTTTTGTTAACTGAAGAAAAAAAAATATATGCAGAGATTTATTTCAAACATTTCACATATTTAATTAACTTTAAGTTTTTTAACTGGAGATGCATCTTCATGGTCATCAGTTTCACTATTTCCTGTCCTTTTAACTCCTTTTTCACTTGTAATATTTTCTGAGTTTAAGTTTTTTGCTTCACATGATTGGGAATTAGAATTTGAATTATCATTAACATTAACAAGTTGGTTGTTTGATTCTTCAGTTTCAGAATCTTCCTCACTATCTAATTCTTCCAACTCATCCATCCTAGAAAAAATTTTAAAATTAGACAATTATTTAAAAAAAATTTTTTTTTTTCAAATTTTAATAACATACCATAATGTTCCCTTTATCTTTTTGTTCGGTTTACTAGTAGATGAACTAGCCAAAGGTGTGGGTTCTGATGGTGCAGCTGACACTACTTTTAAACCTTCCTCTACAGCATCATGAACTTTCTCAATTAATTCTGATCTAACTTTATCATAATTTGGATCAGAAAATTCATGTTTGGGTTCAGCACATAAACGTTCTAATTTTTTTTTCTTTCTTTCAGCTGCTTCTTTTTCCCTTTCAGCTTGTTCTGCTATCCATTTTTTTAAACGTTTCTCTTCGTTTATATCACGCAAACGTCTACCGCTTAAATCTCGACATGCTTCTCTATTTGTTGTTTTCTCAATTTGGGCTCCAATAGCTCGAAGCATTGAGCCAAAGCCTCCTTTCCCTCCCAGTAATCGTGGAACAACATAAATCCTTCCTTGAAGGGTATCATTTTCTTTGACAACTTTACCATCATGAAGTAAGTAAAAATCTATATTTTCAGGATCCTAAAAAAAAAAAAACAAAGTTAATAATTTTAAAGGGCTATTTAAAGAGATTTTATATTGTTTCACATTACGCTTAATAAACAATTATATTATCCGCAAACAAAAAAATTATCATTCGATGAATAAGCATTGATAAAAACTTTAAAGGTTATCATCTGGTTGCACTGAATTGTTTTCAAAATGAAGAAATCGTATTGTAAACGAATATTCGAGAAATAGGACTCACCAAATATGTTGATGTGGATATGTGATTAAAAATTCGTTTCCGTAAATCATTAGGCGTTAAATTATCAGGCACATCAATATTTAAACTGGATAATCCAATTGAACGATCGTAGATAATTTCCATCGTAGAATTTCGTAAATAAAATTTTATTATCGAATTATTTGGAAACAAAACTCAATTAAATTGGCAATTCTGCGATTCAAATCAGGTTGACCAATATATCAAGGTCAAAAATTTTAACCGCCAAATGAGTTACTTTTATTTTTTAATTGATCTTCCGAAAAACTTAACTGTTTAGAGTCTTGCTTGTTTTATTATTAATTATAATTTTTTTTTTCACTCGTTGATGAGGTTTATGTTTAATGCATTTAAATGTCTGAAGTAAAATTTAAAAAATTATCAGAATGGGCGATAAGTTTAAAAGACACCAAGCCTTCGTGACGTCATCTGATTTCAATAAAAATATGCTTAACTTCTGTACAAGCAGTTCACTATTAAGTCGATGGAGAAAATATTTAGCTTATGAAGAAATTTGCATTCATCCCCTGCTCTGCAACGGTCCACCGCCTTTCTCAAAAGATGACCGATGGTGATGACGTCATTAATTTCTTAATATTCATGCGCGCCATCTATGCTTATTGATTAATTGCATTTTGTGTTTTTATCAAGAGATTCGAATGAATATATTATTATTTATAGTTTAAAAAGAAATTTTAACTTAATGAGGATGGTACTTATTTTAGAAAAATAAAAAAAGATGTATTTTAATAGGTTAACATGGGGTTTTCTTACTGTCGCGGAATGCCCTGAAGTTGGATTTGTAAACCCCGTAGAGCGTTGTATTGAAATTATTCAAACAATCAAACATGGCTGATATTTGTGTGTTTATAAAAGTGTATATCCGTTTTTGAATAGTGCATCGTATTATCTACATATTTCAATGAAGTGAATTAATAAATCAATTCATTAATTAATATTTATTAATAATACATTAAAGTGTGACTATAGTTACTTTTAAAATATTAAATATTAACTACTATTAAATTTCTGCAGTTCCTTGCGTCTAAACGCAGACATTTCTAGGCCTACCGAGGTAACAAAAAGCAATCGATTGGTTTGATACGTTTGCCTTTTTCCACTATTATCGGAATTTACAAAACATCGAAACCTATCAAACACTTTTAATTTCGTCAAATGCATTAGTTTTATTTATTCGAATGCCCCTTTCCGTGATATTAGTCATAACCTACTATTCGCTCCTTTACGGTTACGAATCAAAGATTTTATTTGGAGGCAAATTTCTATCGTTATTAAGTCTTCCGAAGGGTTGAAAATAGTATTTTAGTGTTTATCTATAAATTCTGCGAATTTAGATGGTGCGGTAGTGTTTTTTGATGATTCTCTAAAACTTAATGATTGATGTTCTTATTCAAGGACATTTTGCTGTGACATTGTCATAGTACAACGTTCTCCGTTTATAATTTACCGGTTTTTAATTCATGTAATTTTTTTTAAAATCATTATCACTATCAAAGGAACTCAATCTAAGAAGCTCAGCTTTTAAATTATTATTTGATTTGTAAATACATAGCTTAAATTTTTTTTCTTTTTTTTTTTTCGTAGACCTCTGCAATAGAATGAAGCTATCAACAAAATCGACATGGTTGTGGTAGAAAATAAATATTAATCAATTAATATTAAAAAAGAAATTGCTATAAAAATGACAGACGGAAAACGTAGAGTCAAGTTGTATGCCTTGAATGCAGAGAGGCAGTGGGACGACAGGGGGACTGGCCATGTATCCTCTGTGTATGTGGATCGGCTAAAAGCTGTATCTTTACTTGTTAGGGCTGAGTCTGATGGTAAGTCATTTTACTTATGCACATTTATATATGTTATTATATTTCAAAATTATCGTAATATTCACAGGCTCGCTTTTACTTGAGTCAAAAATCCAGCCAGACACAGCATATCAAAAGCAGCAAGATACTTTGATTGTATGGTCAGAAGGTGATAATTTTGATTTAGCTTTAAGTTTTCAAGAAAAAGGAGGTTGTGATGAAATTTGGGAAAAGATTTGTCAAGTACAAGGGAAAGACCCAACACTGGAAATAACTCAAGACATTGTTGAAGAGTCTGAGGATGAGAGGTTCGATGATATGAATGATCCTGGTAACCCTCCTGTGGAGAGTTTACCATTATGTGAATTGAGTCGACTCGAAGAAATAAATGAGGTACTGCTTTAATTGGACTCATTAAATTCATACGGGATGGTTCTGAAATGTTAATTTTCATATTTTTTAGGTTATTGCAAGTTGTCTAACTTCAGTTAACAGAAAAGATAAACTAGCTGTCCTATTAGAAAATGAGGGATACATTAAAAAGTTACTGAACCTATTTCATATGTGTGAAGATTTAGAGAATGCACAAGGCCTACACCATCTGTACGAAATTTTTAAGAATATATTTTTGTTAAACAAAAATGCTTTATTTGAAGTTATGTTTGCTGGTAAGTTTCGTTTCAGCCATTAAAAAAAAAAAAAAAAAAAAACAATTGATTATTTGTATTTTTTTATCTTTAATTTTTCAGAGGATACAATATTCGATGTCGTCGGCTGTTTAGAGTACGATCCTAGCAGCCCAACTCCTAAGCGGCATAGGCAGTACCTCAAACAGTTGGCCAAATTCAAGGAAGTTATACCAATTACCAATCCCGAATTATTGGCTAAAATTCATCAAACGTATCGAGTGCAGTATATCCAAGATGTAGTCCTTCCTGCTCCTTCTGTCTTTGAAGATAATATGCTGTCTACACTCTCCAGTTTTATTTTCTTTAACAAAGTTGAAATAGTTACTTTAATTCAGGTAATTAGTTTTGTTTTCGTAATTTATTGAACTTTATTGCAGAAAATATTTTTTTAATGTTAATCTAATTTTTTTTTTTTCCCCATTAAAGGAGGATGAACGATTTTTGAGTGAGTTATTTGCACAATTGACTGACGAATCAACGGAAGACGCTAAACGAAGAGACCTCGTTTTATTTTTAAAAGAATTTTGTAATTTTTCACAAAGCCTTCAGCCACAGGCTAAAGAAGCATTTTATAAAACGTTGTCGTCTTTAGGAATTTTACCAGCTTTGGAAATAACTTTAGCAATCGATGATCCTCAAACGAAAACTGCGTCAATAGACATATTAACATATATAGTTGAATATTCACCTTCGTTTGTGCGAGAGTATACCCTACAACAAGCTAATAATGCGGATGAAGTAAGGATTAATTTTATAAATATTTTTATCTTAAATTGCGAATTTTTTTTTTATATTCTTGTATAATTTTTTCAGGACCAAATACTAACTATTAATGAGCTATTAATGAACGTCATCATAGAACAAATGATGTGCGACAATGATCCGGAACTAGGAGGTGCTGTTCAGTTATCTGGAATTCTTAAAATACTGTTAGATCCTGAAACCATGTTGACTTCGTCAAATAAATCAGAGAAAACAGACTTTCTTAATTATTTTTATAAACATAGCATACATGTACTTATTGGTGAGTATTTTTTTTTTTTTTTTTTTTATTTCAAAAAATTAATCTGTAATCCTTGTTTTAATAAAATTTTTCGCTTTTTTTTATTTTTGCAGCCCCACTGTTATTAAACACAAGCGAAGATAAACCTGGCACAGAAGACCATCAAACTGTCCAGCTTTTAGGATTAATTTTAGAACTATTATCCTTCTGTGTGGAGCATCATACATACCACATAAAAAATTGTATCCTTAGCAAGGACCTTCTTAGGCGAATACTTGTTCTTATGAAATCATCACACGGATTCTTGGTTCTAGGTAAGTGGCATAAAATGGTTTCGTGTTTATCAATTTAGATATTACTAAAATTAATTAATACCCTCTATTAAAACCAATTATATGTATAAAGGATAGCTGGCGTTTGTCTCCTCTGTAGAGACCCTTTATTGTAATTTGCATCCCCCCCCAAAAAAAAAGTGCAAATAATTTAATTAATTGTTGTTCTTTACAGGTGCTCTCAGATTTATGAGGAAAATCATAGCATTAAAAGATGAGTTTTATAATAAATATATTACGAAAGGGAACCTTTTTGCTCCTGTAATTGATGCTTTTCTTCGAAACAATGGTAGATATAACCTTCTGGATTCAGCTATCCTTGAAATGTTTGAATTTATAAAATTGGTAAGATTCTTAATTTTTTTAATACATTTTTTTTTTTTTTCCCCCTGTTAATACTGATTTTTTTTTTTCTTCGTTTTAATAGGAGGACATAAAGACACTATATTCACACGTTGTAGAGAATTATGGAAAATTACTGGACGATGTTGAATATGTACAGACTTTTAAATCTTTGAAGCTGAGATATGACCAACATCAGGATAGGCTTAAGGATAGGGATAGACCTACATTAGAAAGGTAAAACAGTGCATCCATGATTTTTTTGTTTGTTTTTGTATTTCTTAAATTTTTCGACGTTTTGGATTGGAACATAAACGGTCAATCCTTATTAGTACAGTTTTATGCAAAGTAGTTCGATCTGTTCTAGTGTGCCATCAATTCTGCGCAACTCCAGATACAGAAGAGATCAACGACAATTGGAAGAGGAAGAAGAAATGTGGTTTAATGAAGACGACGATTCTGATGAAGTTATTCCATTTCCAAATGAAATTATAGGGAAAAAAATGGATACGGATTTGGAGTCAATAGGTAAAGTTATAACAAAAATCAAACCATCGCCTTTGTTCCAAAATTCGGAGAAAATTTGTTTACATTGATTCCGTGAAAGTCCCTCATTTTCAATACAGGCATCGAACCGGGGTCCCTTTTTTTGGAAAAGTCCCTATTTTTAACATGAGTCCCTAAAAGTCCCTATTTTGAAAAAAAGTCCCTAAAAGTCCCTATTTTTCTTCATTTTAATTTTTATGCCTGGATTATTTTATTAAATCAGAAAATGATGCTAAAATTTCAATAAATAGTCAACCTTTTTTCAAAATTTCTAAAATTTTTCGCTCGGCCTTCGGCCTCGCTTAGCTTCGTTTAAAATTTATTGCGATGCAGTTTAGAAAAGAAAGTAGTGGAAGTGAAAATGGATCCGAAAACCTGGATAAATAATATTTGGGAAAATTTTTAAGAAATTTAAAACCAAAATGAAAAATTTAAATCAAATTTTAGCTTAAATTTTGACTTGACAAATTTTAACCAATTTTTTTTGTTCCATATTGCCTTTGGCCTTATTTTATTTTGTGCTATGTTTTTAAGTTAGCGCTATGCTGCCTGCTTCAAATGCTATTTTCCGAGCTAAAATATGGAAAAAAAATTTTGAGCCGTGATATCGTTGTCAGGTCAAAATTTCGTTGTGGTTATATCAAGAAACTTGTCGTAACTTGACTAAAGAAATGTATGTGACTGCAATTTTAGGTGAAAATTGTTGCTGAAAAAATGGCTAAAGCTAAATCAAAAAGTTTTGAGCCGTCTCAGCCATTTTGAAGCAAAATTAACCACATAATTCTTAAAGTCCTCCGAACAAAGGTTTCTATGAAATTTCGGCCTTTTTTGTGAGGGTCAAAGTGAATCAAAACTGGGCGTGAGGGGGTCAAATCAAGCCTGGACTTAATAAAAATTAAATGTTTTTGGTCCCTAAAAGGTCCCTAATTTTTCCAATTTTGGTCCCTAAGTCCCTAATTTTTTTGGGCTAGAACGGTTCGATGCCTGTCAATAGAAAAAAACAAATGCCTGTAGAACTTTTTAATTTAAATAAGAACGGCATTCAGTGAGCTCCTAGACGCTTGGTATTGCATGCAAGAAAATTGGGTTCAAAATATTTCAAAAGGTTTAAAATATTTTTCTTAGCACGCAGAGCTGTGAAGTTTGCTTTAATTTGAACCAAACAAAATGATTGCAAGGACTTGAGATGTTACGAAGTTGATATTTTATTTTTCAAAATACTTTTGGACATATTCTGCATAAAATTATTATCTTCGTGTCATTATTAGCTGGAAGCCTGTTACTCGAGAAAGTTGCCTCTATTACCATGATTAATCTGACTTTTGTTAATGACGGCACCTGAAGTAGGTCAATTTTTGTATTTAATGTATTCGTATTCGATCGTGACGTCACATATGTAGATGTCCAAATATGACGTCACGGAGTTTTAACTATTGACCTACTTCCGGTTAATCATTTAATGAGGTATTTCTTTACCATTTATAAAAAGAAAAACAAAGACTTCTCGGTAACTTTGGCTTCATTTTGACACAAATTTAAAAAATTAAATTTTGCTTCAGGGTTTTTATTTTCTCCGATCTCGGTCCTAAAATGTTTTTCCGCAAAGGGAAGGGAATCATAAAATTTTTAAGATATTGTTCAATGATTTGTTTTCTTAAAAGTTTAATTAATTTTTTTTTTTTTTTCGATATATTTCAGGTAAAATGATGGATAGCAAGAAAACGGAAGGGAGCAATCATCCAAAGCTTGTGAATAACACAAGAACGGGTGGAATATTGAATAATAACGCTACGGGGGGATCTCCGCTTAGTCCGAACTCCAATACTAATTCCAATACATCCGATAGCAAAACTAATTCTCTCTTCAAAAAGGTAAGACTGTTTTTTTTTTTTTTTTTTTAAATAAAATGTTGTGCTGGGGCTGAAGCAATTCGCCGATCACTTTTCTTCACTCCGTTCACAATTGTTGGAAAATGTGGTGAAAGTTGAGCAGGGACTTCAAATTTTTCCTCGTTATGTCAATAAAATGAAGGACTCCTAAAATTTTACCATTTTTCGGGAACTGAAATTATCTTTTCAAAAAAAAAAAAAAATCCTGGGAATGGGGAAATGAATCTCTTTCCCGAATTTCATTCTAGGTCCATCCTTGGAAATTTATTTCTGTACATTTATGTAAATGAAGGCTCCTTTTAAAATTTCCAAAAAAAAAAAAGCAGGGATGGTATGCCGAATAGATTTTAATCGGAATCGGTATCAGATTCGATCGATGGAAACTAATCGGAATCAGAATCGGCATCAAGGGTCAAATTTCTCCCAGATACAATGGCTCAATGTCCCCGGCGCCACCCAGAACGAAACAAAACAAAATACATATACAGGCTTAATGTACTCAAAGTGTACCTGAATGTACCACCCATATTTCATTTTGTACCGTTCTGGTTTCCTAGGGAAAGTATATCATTGCGGGTGATTTCAGGGACATTCAACTTCACCCGATGTTCCCGATTGAGGATTAAATGATTGTACCCGACAGAGGACCTTTGTACCAAAATGTACCTAGTCAATTTTTTTTTGTACCTTAACCGTTCCGGAGTTGTTCGAATTTTTATTGGGTGGCGGCGGAGACACAATTAGGTCAACTGAAAGATTCATAAACGATTTAGCAAGGCTTAAAAGAACGCGTTTTGTGCCGAAATGTACAGTAAAAATTAAATTTTGTACCCATACAGATTCCGAAAAAATCAAGGTTTATTAAAAACCGCGATTTCCTGCAATTTCGGGTGAAACTCTGGACATGCATTTTTATTTCAAGGAAAGCGTACAAGCGATGCGGCAGAAAGTTAGTATTAGACGTGTACTAAAACGTACCGGTAGAATTGTACTTTGTACCCCTCCCCTAAAAAAAAAAAAAGGTCAGAGAGAAAATTTCATATACCTGATTTTGACCCAGGACACAAAATTAAATTGTTTATAAAGGAATATTTTGTCCTCGTTGTGTACCGGACTGTACCAACCATTTTTGACTTTGTACCGATTCCGATCTAGAGAAAATGCAAATTGCAAAGAAAAAAAAAATGGAAAATGACCCACATTGATTTTTCCAATTTTATCAACGGAATCATGGTGTACCCGTTCTGTACCGGACTGTGCCAGGCTCGGAAACGTTTGTACCTTCATGGAAACGTTTGTACCTTGATTCACAGGCCGAACAGCTGACAAAAGTGACATCTAAAAGCGACCCGCTGTTATTACAATTATCCAAAAAAATGTTAGATGAAGGATCCTACGAAATGTCAACGGACGCAATATATTTGTGGATCAACAGGAGGAGATACGGGCTAGGTAGGATCCCTTCTAGATCAAAATGACGTCGAAATTGAGAATTTGGAAAAATCGGAATTTTCATCTCAGGCCTCATCGCCTTCAAGAAAAAGTGAAGACTGGAAATCTGATTCTGATCGACCGGCACGAGTTCTTTTCGGCCGGTCTGAACCGCCGCACTTTTCGACCGGCAACGCTTTTCGGTTAGCTAAAAGCCGTGAAAAAACATCGACTTTACTCCATGAAGATCCTGTTGTGGCACTAGCGATAGCAAAACACACTCCTCCTTATGAAAATGTTATAAGAGATATTGGATATGATAAATCAACAGAATGAAAGATTTGAGAGATTTTACTAGGCAGTTACTCGAAAAGTTTGAGAGATTTTACTCGAAATTGAGAGATTTTACTAGGCAGTTACCGCTCGGTGGTTTGCCATTGCCTTCCGAGGGGTGGTGACCGTTCATTTTCTGACTAGCGCACTAGTTTTGACCTGAGAAAAATTCCTAGCTGTGAACTAGGATAGAAACACGACGCGTCGCATCTCATGATTGAGAGTCGAGCGCGCTATAAACTAGGCTACGGGCCACCACTAATAAAGCAGAACATATTTAATGACATTAAGCCACATATTTAATCACATTAAGCCTGTATATGTATTTTGTTTTGTTTCGTTCTGGGTGGCGCCGGGGACATTGAGCCAGATACAATAATTTTTTAAGATTTCTTATACCCATTTAAATCCCAAAAGCTCGAAACCGCGTCTCCTAAAAATGTTTTTTAACAAAACCTAAGGGCGTGCTTAACCCATATCTTTTCTTTTTAGGGTCTCGTGGACTACGAAGGGGATTCCGATGAAGAAGAGGAGGAAGGTAGTGACTTGTCACCTTCAGCTAAACGGGCCCGGGTGACATAGTGCAATGTCCGCTCGGCCAGCTGCCGAGGCAAAGCGAAGCCATGGCTGTTGGCTGGAACCTCAACCTCCGTTCTATCGTTGCCTCAGCTAGGTTTCGAACTTAACGTTGAAATCCCTAAAGTGTTGTGCTTTGAACCGGGTGGTTCAAGTGGATCTTCGGAGAATAATCGCGGTGACGCCTCTGTTATTTGCCAGTCTGGTTTTATCAAATCCTCCGATTCCACTTGATCAATATGGTCTGTGAGACAAAACCGGTTACCTCAATAAAATATATATTTATATATATTGAAGTTGGAAGCTTCTCGAACAAAGAAAAAAAAAAAAATGAAAGAACTTCTCTCCGTTTATTTCCCAGTAATTGACCGCCAGATTTATATATCAGTTAAAACTCGGATTGTTTAACGAATAAAAAAAATTGATTTCTTTAAACTATTTTTGTAATCCAAGGTTAAGTAATTTATTTATTTTTTTTTTTTTTAATTGGTAGACTTTTTTTTGTTCTTTTGTTACGACTGGATAAGACCCAGTGATAACCTTAAATTATCTTTTTAAAAAAAAGGACATTTGTGAAATATTATTTACTACTTTAAAAAAAAAAAAAAGGAATAGGCGTCTAAATAGCTGAAAAAAAATTTTAAATAATTGCAACGAGACTTTAAAAATTTATATATGGTAGTTTATTTTTTTTTTTTTTAACAAATCTCGGTTAAATAAAAATTTTAATCGTTTCGTTTCCGATATGATCAAAAAAATAATTTTTAAGGATACGATTTATTGATTTTTCTTCCTGATCATGTCAGAAAATAAATGATTAAAAATTATTTTTTATTTATTCTAGATTTAATTTTGACTAATTTTATTTCGCGTTAAAATTTAAAAAATTTTTTTTATCTTTTATAAAAAACGGAATTTTTTTTTTCCTTTTGTAATCTTTACCTCCGTCAATTATAATTGTATACAGTATATTTTTTTCGTTTCACTTGATAGATAACAGATTTTAATAATGAAAATATTTTTTATAATGGACTTTTCGAAACGTTAAAAGCAGTTCCGTTTTTATATCAGATAAAATAATTTTTAACTGCATGACGTATAATGAAAATCCCTTTTTGGCAGAAAAATTATTATCTCGAGTGCATTTGTTCCGCGGATGAGGAAAAATTAATTTAGCATTTAGATCATTGGGTAAACGGTTATCGACAAAATGTGCATTTTTGGGGTCGTTCTTCGGGACGAATTCATCATAAAAAAAATTAAATTTCAAGGCGAAATTAGTTTTTATTAACGAAAATAGGTTGTAGATATTGGAATCCGTAAATCGAAGATTCATAAAGTTTTTTTTTTTTTTTTTAAATTACTAAATTGTGATCAATTTGAGTTTTGTCTCACGGGATTAAAGCAAAAAAAACAAAAAGGGATTTTATTGTGTACAGTAGTAAATGTATTGTGTATGTGTGAAAAAAATAAACAAAAAAAAATTTAAAAAAAGAAAAAAAAAACAAAATTCAGTATGTATTATATTAATAATTTATAGGAATGAAGTTAGTTTGTGGCTGGCTTAAAAAAGTAAAAAAAAAAAATGAAAAGCTATCGACAGATTTTGTCAATGGTCTTCTGCCATTACTGTCACTTTCTTTTTTCTTTTAAAATTTTAAAGACATATGTTTTTCTGGTATGAGAAAACTTTAAAAAATTAAGCATGTTGATTTTTTTTAAGCTTTTTAAATTATCTTTAAAGGATTTTTTTTTCTGATGTGATTAAACTTTAAAAAAAAAAATAACCTCTTTGGTCGCATCATTAAATGAAATCATTTTGTCAAGTGCTGATAATATGAAGTAATTGTAATATTACTGTAATATTACTGTAATGTTGTAATGTTACTGTAATATTATTGTAATGTTGTAATATTACTGTAATATTACATTAGTATTTCGTTACATCGCATTTTAAAACTTTTATTCGAATTTACTAATAACGTTCGGATTCTAAGGCTCATAGTACAAGAAAAAAATCAGACCTTGACTTTGAGAGTCATTATGAGTTTTGTGGCTCAAAACCTGTAAAACCGTCTAAACCTGTTTTTGTGCATAAATTCTAATCATTTTTCTCCATGTTTTTATCGTTCATTTGCTAAAAATTAAAATACTTTTTGATAAACATAATAATGTTGAGCTATTGAAATGGCTACAACTCCTCTTACCGGGGAATAATTCAGTCGATTTAGTTCTTTCGCCTACCGCTTGGCGTCGTTTTCTAAATCTGCTTGTTAATTTTCAAATGAAATTAATTTTAAAAAGCTTAAAAAAACCTTATCACCTCTTCTAGTTAATTTTTTGCTTTTCAAAAAATTTTTTATTAATTTCTTGTCTTGTTTTCATTTAGTGAATTTTTGCTTTTCTGTCCTTCGGGATTCACCTTAAATTTTTATTTTTATTTAACAGTCTTAAACCGGTGCTAATCAAGACTATATATTTTGTTAATTTTCTTCATTAATTTTTTTTCAAGCCTAGTCATTTTCTGTAAAAAGAGAAAGAACGCGCTAAACTTCATTCGATTTTTTTTTTTTTTGTACCAAACCGTGAACGACCTTGATTGAAGGATGGTTTAAAGAAATATTAATTTTTTCAAAAAACAAGAAGAGAAAATAAAAGGGAGAATCAACTTAGAATAAAAAAGGTTCGATTATAAAAACCTAGTTGCAATGTATAGTTTTTAATTTAAATTTAAAGGACGGAAAAGTATTAATTTTAATATTGGGCACATTCTAATTTTTAAAAAAATTAATGTGATCCTTTGGCCGGCATTTTGGCACTAAATTATTATTACTATAATTTTTTTTTAATATCGATTATTTATTTTTTGGCCGCTGTCGGTATGTAAGTATGAATGGTCTCATTCTCCGAGTCACTGCAGTGGTTTCCGAACCATGGAAATATCTTTTTTTTTTTTTTAAATTAAATCATGCAGTTGATTATGTGCGAGGTTTTGAATATTTCTGATCTCTGAAAAGTTAATATTTTTTTTTTTTAGAAGAACGTCGATTTTATTTTTAGATGAATTTCATTTATGGGGGTAAAAAAAAAATGGATTGTGTATAGACTTAGATTAGGGTTTTATTTGGCTTTTTATTGTTTTATTTATAATATTAAAAAAAATTAACACTGAGAATGGTCTCAATTTTTTTTTTTTTTTTTTTTTTTAAGCAAGAGTAAATTTTTCCTAATTTTGTTTTTCCTTCTATACAACGCTCATTATTATTATTTAAAAGAAAACGTTATATTGTTATTATTTATCCAATATTATTTTTTATCAGCCTGTTTTTATTTTTATTTTATTGGATTCAATCAATTTAAAATGTAAATGAATTTTTTTTTTCTTTTAGCATTTGTAAATTTAGTTTTTAACGTAAATCTAAGAGCAACAATGTAATGCGAGATTTTTTTTAACGTAAAAAGAAGATAGCTCGTTACATTTTTGTTTATGTTAGTGGCGTCCTGTGCTTTTTAACAAAGTTGACTGGTTGCCATTTTTTTTTTTTATATTTTTTTTATTCGGCAGCTTAAGAGCCATTAAACAGAAAAGTTTTAATCGAAACTAATCCTTATGCTACTCATAATATATATATTATTCAAACTTTTATCTTTAATGGCTTTTATTTTATCGGAGAGTAAAAAAAAAAAGGATTATTTCAGTTTTTTTTTTTCAATTTGTAGAATGAAATACGGGCGACAACAGTGTAACTCAATTGAATCATTTTTTTTTTATGGATTTTTTTTTTTTAGTATCATTACAACCTTTGTTTCTGTCAGCATATTCCCGGACAATTTTTATTAGAAATAATCCTTGTAAATTTCAAAACGATCGCACATAATTTACGTGTAAGTTGTGTATAAATAATTTTTTAAAAAAATGCATAAATGATATTAGAAGTCCAAGAAAAAAAATTTTAAAAAATTTACAAAAAAAAAAAAAAAAAAAAAAAATTATTAATTAAGGAAGAAAACATTGTTTGGGTTATCAATCCCATATTCGAATGACTTGATTTTACTCTAGGATGTTTTCTACAATATATGTCAAATGTAATACAGAAACAGTTTTTCTTTATTATTACATAGGAATGTATATGTAAAGATAAAAGTTTCTAAACGTGGGTTTTAAATTATGTTTTCTTTGATTTTATTTTTTTTCAAATATCGCCCTTTTCCTATCCTTACAAAGGGAGGTGTATCTGACAAAGGCTTTGGTACACTCTGGAATTTTTACTGCAAGTTTCAACTTTCCTAAAATGCATGAGGCCAAAAAATTAGTTGAGAGGTCGAAAAACTTAATAGTGTTTTCCGGGTTAATGCAGTATTTACTTGGAACAAGTTGAAATTTGCATCAAAAATACAAGAGCAAGTTAAAGCTGTTTCTTAAGATACCTAGACTTTGGATTTCTTCTCCGTAAATCGATTTAAAATTAAAATAGGAAGATATCCTCATAATTAGTGCGAGGATTGTTAGGAACAAACTCTGCCGCACGACACCAGCGCTCGAGGGAGAATATCACTAATTCGACAATAACTTCCTCGTTTCAGCTTTTTGATGGTTATAACTTAACCAAAATGGTTTTTAAAAAATTTTCTTTCAGATATATTGAAAAAAAAAATCGAAATCACAAAATTATTAATAATAATACATTGGGTTTGACGGGACGCAAAAAGATATTTTAATGACAGGTGGCGCTCTCCTCTTGCATATGGAATCTGAGAGCGGCCGAGTTCGGAACTACCGCTTGCTGCTGTCCTCTGATTGGAACGAAAATGGTGGACCGTGTAGATCGGCATTTTGTTCTTAAATCCCAGCATAAAGAGTTTCAGTCCTGGGTACAAAATCGTGAATGATAATTTTAATTCGAATAATAAAGAATCGCAAAGCGTTATAATTTCTCCTTATCAAAACAAAAAAAAAAGTATATCGCAGACTCTGTAGGCGCTTTTTTTCCTTTGACACAGTATCCGTCGCCATGGAGACGCGTGTTCGATAAGTACAAAATGTCAGCTGCACACAGTGGCGTTTCATTTAATCATTCTTGTTTGAAAGTGCCTGTAGATCCTCAAAGTCAGCGTCCGTTGCCGAATTACGAACGTTTATCAACTCATAAAGTCATTGGCAATAATCAGCAGCATAATGAATTCCGTCGGCATTACGAAAGAAACAAAGGAGACTCTCTGGCGTCTCCGACATCAAGTTTGGGTAACTTTAAATCGGTGGAGTCTTATTTACAGTTTTACGAAAATATCCCGGATTATACTGAGCTTCATCATTTGTCCGACGAGGAATTTTATTCTCGACTGAAGACTTTAAAAATGACTCAGAAACGTTTTTGTAACGGTTCCGAAATTTTAGAAGGGAACGACGATCCAGAGCCGAATTATTTATCCAGGGACAGACCTTCCAGTCACAGTAGTTTCGATTCCCGGGACAATAAATATAAATACAGAAAAAGTGAATCTCCGGAAAGGAGTTCGTTATATAAGAAAGATCCGGAGACGTACACAGTTTCGAATTGCTATTCCTCCGGTACCGAAAAAAGTAGGAGAAATCCATCCCGAGCCACGCATTATTCGGAGCCTTTAAAAACGAGTAATCAACGCGAAAAATCTCCATTAAGGAACTTTATAGTCCAAACGTCCCCGAAAAAAAAACCTCCTCCCAAAATAAATATCATCAGTGACAGTGAAAATATTTCTGATCTCGGATACGATGAAATAGCATTAAGAATGATGTTATTAACTGTAAGTCACAGGATTATCATAGCGTCCCTCATGACATGAACATCTGGGATAAAGCCAGCACCAACGAATTCATGTCGAAGGAAGACGAATTAGACGATGCGGATTTAAGTGAAGATGGGATTGGTTTGTACGATAAAAAGTCACAAAGTCTTCCAAGTAGTCCCGGATGTAAGTCTAAATTATGTGAATGTGAAACGCCTAAAATTTGCCAAGGCTTAACAGAACTATCGTTAAGGTAAATCAGTGCTTCTGCTACGACCACGTCAACTGTTTGGTTCCCCAAAGCGAATTATTCCCTTTTCTTTTTTTCAGGGATAAAGACTCAAGCATAGACCCGTTGCAGTATCACGTCCATGGGATCCACGGTCATCTGTGCGGGAATAAGGAAAAACGTGGGAAAAAAATGAAAAAAAACCATGCTCGTCCGGTACCGTTACTCTCTCGAATTCCCCTTTTCGATAAAATCATGGCGGAGCAGGAAACGAGGCGGCGAATAATTCATCATCGTTATTCCAAAGAATTACAAGCTCTCGTTCAACCGTTTAGTTTTACAAAAAGAGAAGAGGAGGAAAAACAAAGGATTCGATCGTCGTGTTCCAATCCTGATCTTTCCACGAGGCAGCACACGCCTTTCAAAGCGAAACCGGTCCCTAAAAATTTATTCAGCAGTTGGGCTTACGAAAGAATGAGAGAGGACGACTTTTACAGAGCTTTAAAAAAAAGAATCCGAGCTGAGGAAATGTTGAAATCGGCTTCGCTTCCTCCGTCCATGGCTGCCAGAGAACAAAAATATCGATCCAAATCATTAGATTTCCTGGATCACAAATCGAAAAAAAGAAATAAAACTCGCGGTTACAGAAGAGCTTGCGAGGTTTTAAAAAGAGAAATCGAATTCGATAATGGTAACAACAAAGAAAATAGTGCGAAGAAACGTCGGAGTAAATCAGCGTGGTTGCCAAGCAGCCGAAGGACCAATTCGATAACCGACAGCTCCACAGAGATTTCCCCATACGAAAGCATTTCAGAGCCGGAAAGGAGATCAAATAAGGCAAGGCCTCATTCGGCTTTAAGCATAAACCGAAATAATTTGGCTTCCGTTTTAAGAATTCAAACTGTAAGGTATAAAAAAAGTCGTTTGAATTATCAGGAAAATATTTTAATTTGTGAAATTTTTCATTTTGTTGTAGGAAGCGACTGGAGAAAGAAATGGAGGAGAATTTAGAGGAAAATCGGATGAAAGAAGAAGCGAGATTCAAAGCTCGACTTGTCCGCATGACGCCAGCTTGGAGGGCTTTAAATTACAGCACCGAAGAAGACTTAGCTTTGAGAGTTGCTGCTCGTCGGGAAGAAGAACGTATGAGGAGGGAACACCATCAGAAATTAATGGGTTCTATTTACGGTCGCGTTCATCAAATCCCTCCTCTATTTCAACGTCAAACTTCACCTAATCGAGGATTAAAATGCTCAGTAAATATTTTTTAACACCTTTTTATCCGAAATATATTGGATCTTAAATATTTTGAATAGACAAGTCACATGTTTGAGATTTTCGCTGGAAACTAATGTATAGTATGTTTTTAACTATGCTCAGTCAACTTTCTACTTGGCACTTCCCTCTTATATTTAGCTTATGAGAAACTATAGTAATCTCGATTCAGCAATCTTTGGTGCTATCGGAAGTTCACACTGTAAGTCCAACTTTTTTTTTTCTTTTTCAGGGAAATGTAAAAAATAGATCTCAAGACGAAAAAGAAACTACAAAAAACATTTATAAAGGGATGTACTATGATAACGACAGCGCTAACGTCAAAGCCAGCGATAACGCAGAGAAAAATCCAGAAAGATTCTGCGTTTCGAGATCCACATCTCCTATAAAAAATCGTAACGAATTTAGAAGTCGAGATTCAGACAGTACTGTAAGTCAAGAAAAAAGCGATGGGACGAAAATCGATGAAACTGATATTGAGAGTGTTTCACACGACGACGAAATGGACGGTTACGAACCACAAGGCGATGGAGAAGAAAATTGAAAAAAAAAAAAAAAAAAAAAGTGGATGTTAAATGTTTATGTTTTTTTCTGTGTTTGTTAAATGTTCGTTATTTAATTTTTGCTTCTGTGAAAAACTGAAATCTATGTGCAATATTTTTATTCTCCTTAAAGAGTGAATCAAGTAATAAGTTATTACATACTTTATATCAGTGTCATCATTATATAAATTATATATTATTATTAAATATACAAAAAGTTTTCCTTATATTTTTTCTTCATTGACTAGTCTTTTTGTTAAAAGGTGGTTATTAAATTACAATATTCAAAATGAATTATTTACTGTGATATGTTATCAAGGATCCAAGGCATAAAATCTGTAACGTTTGTAAAAATACTTGGTATGTTTTCCCCTCCGCAATGTTCTGAACCTTTAAAGGATGTTATACCGATTTGGTATTGGCTAAGTTTTAGGAGCATTAACGGACCTCCGCTGTCACCTTTGCACACGTCAACCGATTTCCATCCTTGAACACATATTTGGCTCTGCTCTATGGGGCAATATTGTTCCTTTTTTTCTTCTTTACAGATGTTACATTCTTCTTGACTCACCCCGGCGATCGTCGCTTTTTTTAATACTTCGCTCCCCGTCAGTGCATCTAATAAATAAACAAAATTAGCTTTTAAAATGTTTGGAAGAAATGGAGCATTTATATGAAAATCATGCTTACTCCATTCAGTTTTACCCCATCCGGCTATTTCGTACTTGGTGCTGTCGGTTACATTCAATTTGGAAGGCTCCAATGGGAGACATATAGGAACTATGTTCGATTTACCTAAAATAAAGAATAAAAAAGTTTTAGAAACTAAGTTGGGAACTTTACAAATTTCGCGCAAAAACCGTATTGGAATTATGGATTGACGCGGGTTTTTTTATACGAGGAAAAATATCGCTAATTACATATATGGTATGAGGAAAACTATTGACCTGTTACAACTACAGCAATTATATAAACGGAGAAGTATAATTGTCCACGATTCCAGGAGAATTATAATTTTCAAGATCAATTTTTTTTTTTGGAGGTTAGTGCCACGTCAAAAAAAGACGCCATGTTGGATTTATAGCCGCCATGATCGCCGTGAAATGAAGAACGTAAACAAAAAGTTACATGGTGAAGTTATATAGTCTTTCTTACAATTTTTAACGTTAATTTATATTTGTATTAGTATTAATCGAAAGTTAATTTATCATATTATGAAGCGCTTAAAATGTTTTCTTAGGAACACTGAAAATCTGTGTCACGTACGACAGAAGATATAGATAGGCCAGAAGTATCAGTTTTTGTTTGATTACTCACTTGATCTTAAAGCGTTTCTGGACAGCCTGAGCAAGGCTATATCGTTCTTTATCGTTGTCGTGTTCCAGTCTGGATGAATTATAATTCTCTCTATTGGAATATCTTCAGGTGGGTCCAAGCATATATTTGCATCACAATCTGTTGCATTCAATAAATTATGCTCGCCTAGTCGTACAAATTCTCTGAAACAAGCATAGTAAAAGACATTTGTTATTTTGTTTTTTGCTACTGTCAGAATAAAAATAATTGATGATTTACATTTTTCTTGGTTTTTCCTCCCCTTCGATTTTGACTGATGTGCAATGAGCTGCTGTCAATACATAACGTCCACTAATTAAAGTTCCTCCACAATTAAACAAAAATTGGTTCGAATAAGAATCTGAAAAAATTAAAATTTTGAGTTATGGAATTTCTCATATTCGCTTCAGTAAATTTTTACGTTTAAATCCTAGAAGTGCCATCCAAGGATATTCTCCTAAAAGTGCCTCCTCTCCCTCTGTTATTTTATTTGGTACATTTCCCATACCACAATCTGTACTTGTTGGCAATAAATTAGCATTCCTATGGCGAGTAAAATCTGATGACTTCGTTTCTTTTTGATAATGAAAATCTTCTTTTTCAGGTAGTGTTGGATTTACAATTATTGTTTTGACTACGGGAGGGCAACAAACTTTGGTTTTTCTAGCACATTGGAAGAGAACTTCTTCTGTTCCAGTTCCTGCATGTCGTTCTGCACAGTCTTTAGTAGGAATGCAGGAATAAGGTGCTGGACATATTGGCTCAAGGCTTCCTGGAAAAAAGAAGTAAACAAAAAGGTAAAATTTTCGTTTTATTTACAAATTTATTTATTTATTTATTTATTTTTTTTTTTTTTATTTTTTTTTTTTTTTGAAGTTTAAGGAAATGAAGAAATGGTTTACACTAAACCAGTTTCACTTTTAAAAATACTTGTAAAAACAGTGTCAAATGTTTCCAATGAGTCATTGTCATTTAGTGTTAAGTTCAAACATATTTTTTCCCTTTTAATGATTAAATATTTATGAAAAAAGAAACTTACCACTTGTAGGAAACAGAAGCAGATAGAGAAAGCGATAATATAAAAAAAGATTTACAATCATTATATCTTAAAAAAAAGTCAACGGTTATTTCGGTGCAGTAAAAAAATTCACTCGGCACATATTCCGAATTTTTTTAAAACATTATTTTTAAGATCGCAACTTTTTTTTTTTTTTTTTTTTTTTTGTTCGCGATAAATCTGACCTATTAAAAACCACGAAAACCACTAACGAAACGATCTCGTTTCGCGGTCTGTCAAGTTATATATTTGTGTTCTTTCCGACCGCATATCTTAACGTTGGTAGTATCCAACTATTAATTAACCGCATCTTAGACTGAATAAACACAATCAAGTCTCAAAACATATTAAACATGTAACTGACCTTGGAGGATAATATTATACTTTTACGTATGTGAAAAAAAAAAAAAAAAAAAAATATTCCAAGTCTCATCCGTTCCGTCATTCTGATTTAATTACCCCAGGGTATTATTTTCATGCTTGCTTCCTCAGTCTCTTTTTTTATTTTATTTTTATTAAGCTTATTAAACTTTATACTGATCTTATTCTATTTACTTTAGGATTAATCATCGAACGAATGTAACACGACAGATGATAACGTAATTAACATTATCAATGGGCGAAAAAACGGCAAATATACATGACCTTTAATATGAAAGATGTGCGTAAGAGGACAATGGCTTTTTGCGGTTGGGAAAAACAAATCTGTAATTATTGGGAATGGAATTTTTAATTGAAGCAAAAAAAAAAAAATTGAAAAGGTATTTTAAAAAATAAGAAATCTGAAGAGTAAAAAACAAAAAAACCATAGGCTCTTTTATTAGGGAGTCCCTTGCGTATGAAAGTGCGTCAGTGACTGACTAAAATTAATAAAATTGTAGTGTGCAAAAATATTGGAAAAAAGATTGGAAGCAATTGGAAAATTAATTACATTTTTAAAAACGAAATATAAGGTGGATCTCATATCAAAATATTTATTTATTATGAAGTGATAAGGTGATGTAGCTCTAATTTAGATGACAGTTTGCCTCCTATAGAATGCAAAAGATACTAAATTTCATAGGCCCCAATCCTCTTCTAACTTTAAACATTTCTTTCATATTTTACTTGTTATTAAAAATAGTTCAAACTAAGCCTCTCTGACTTTTTATTTTTTTTTCTTATTTGTATGCTTCAAAATGAAATTGAAGAATTTATATAAAATTTCAATATAAAATTTAAATAGGACTTCGATTAATATTATATGCATGGGCAGCCTATAAATCTGGGAGAGGGGCTTTACAGAAAAATACTCCCCTCCTCCACAACATCGCATCACTATTTTTTTAATTAAATGAAAATTCCCAAAAATTCTTGAAAAGGGAACTAGGCTCCTAACCCAGCACACTTTTTCTTAATCCGACCCTGCACCTGTAGAAAATCAAAAAAATTTCTTAACAGTTGAAAGGTCTTGCGACGTGTGGTCTAAAACGATATTTTTTTTTTTTCGAGTTTCGCAAGTTTTTAGTTCGACTGCTTTCATAAAATGACAAAAATAAATTAAGACATGTCCTAATGTCATTGCAAACCTGATTTCGCTAGCGAAATTCCTTGAAGGTGTTGTATTTTATCTTTATCATCGCACTTTACCCCGTATCAATCATTGCATTTCCATAAGGAAAAAAAAAAAAAATTGTTCATCGAAATGACGCATCGTGCCTTCTTCCTTTTCCAAGAAGAACTTTCCAAGTCCTGGAAAGTTTTAAGGAAAATAATATAAAGGATTCGATACCTGAACCTGATAAGGTCAGTTTATAATACAATACAAAAAAAATGATTTTATATAATTTATTCATTTGGCAAGGATTTATTTTCATTTATAAAATATCATTTTATTCTCTTTATGGTCGCATTGTTTTTAAAATCCAGTCCATGTAATAACCGACTCTGGTATAAACTCCTGGCCTATCGCGAGTTCCGCACTGTCGCGGTCCAAATGACACAAGTCCATATTGAATATAAATAAGCCCCCCGGTTAACGGTTGCCCCACAAATATCAAAGGCCCTCCGCTGTCTCCGCTGCACGAATCTTTTCCGTCGATTCCTCCTGCGCAAATTTGTTTTTCGGTAATAGGGACCGATCTGTTGTAAATCGCAGCGCATTTGTGCAAAGGTACAATCGGCAAATCCACTTTTAAAAGGATCGGACTGTTCGTACCGTATTCTGTAGCACCCCATCCGGTTACTTTAACTTTTTCCCCTACCAACGTTCGTTCTTGGTGTTTTTTCCCAATCGGTAGACATACCGGTTGTACCGCTGTAAATATGAAAAAAAAGAATTGATTTTTTTGATTTTTGCAAAAATTAATTTTATTTTTTTTCATTTTCAGATTGTTAAGGAATACTTACAAGCTGTCATCGTCGCATCTCGGCTCAGTCTTATTAAAGCAATATCATTTCGAAGCTCTGGTTTGAAATAATCAGGGTGCGGGATTACTTCATCGATCCCGAAATCCTGGACGGCGGGTGCGCATCCTTTTTCTACTTGGCAATCGATATCTGAAGATAAATCGAATTCTCCTAATCTTACTTCAGTCCTGCAAAAAGAGAACTTCGATTAAAAGGTAGGCACTGAAAATTTTTGTTTAGCTTATGGAAGTTCATATAAAGACTTTCCGAAGCTATTGTTCCATCTATTCTATCATCTAAGATATATGTCTGTTGATATTTCTGCGGTGCAGAATCTGCACCTCAGAGCCAAAATGTCGAATTTGAACAAACCAATTTGGCCGCTATATTTTGTTTTTTTTTTACAATCGTATAGACAGGTCCGGAAACTCCTCTCTTATACATGTGAGATCTTGTCCCGCTTAACTACGCGAAAATTAGTTCTCCCTTTATACCACCGAAAGCGCTACTTGTACGCAAGACGCTTTTTGATTGGTCGTTGAGATTGTAAACAACGATGGCGGCAACTTTCTGTTACTGATAATCACGGTCTTACCGTGAGACCGTGCTGATAATTTTTTGTGATTTTTTTTTTTTTTTTTTCGTGAACATGTAATAGAAAAATATTGAATGAAATAATGGTGCCTAATTTAATTGAAAATATTTACCGTAAACGGGTAAAGAACCGTAAAAGTAAGTTAGTAACGAACAAATAAATATGGCCGCCACGAGAGTCCGAGTGGGAGTCCCAACTTAAACGATTAGACATGTTGCGTCTCTCAAGATCGCAGCGCCATCAATGGCCCGTTTTTGAACTAAAATGTGAGTAGTTAAGCGGGGCAAGAACGGTATGGCATGTTTCCTAATCTGTCGAGTCGAGATTTAAAATAGTTTTTATTTACTATACAAATTGAACTGTTTATTCAATAATGGGGATCGCTTAAGCATTATTCAAATACTAAGCAGCTTGGAGTTGGGTCTTTAAAATTTCACTTCAGTTTTAGGAGCCATTTAAATTTTATGTTAGCACGTTAGGGGGTCAAAAATTATCGAAATTATGCTGAAGTAATATTTGGAAAGCTCTTTAAATCACCATTAAGAGGCCTATTTTCCTTACTAAACGGGGATGTCGAAAATTGCCGATATTTTGTTTATGCAATTGCTTGAATAGCCCCTTAATTAAAAAAAGGCTTAACGGAATACCACAAGGATTGGCTGTTTTGTCTAACACTCTATTTACGAGGGAAAAAATCAAATTTTATGTGTCTAACGAACTCCTTTGACTTTTCCTTGTAGTTTTGGTACAAGTTTCAACTTGTTCCAAGCAAACAAAAACCAGGAAAACAAAATCGAAGTTTTTCGACCGCAATTATTTTTGAAGTTATTTTCCCGCCGTCCATACATTTCAGACAAGTTGAAACTTGCACTGAAAATTCCAGAAAATACCAGAGAAGTTCGTTAGATACCTAAAATTTGGATTTTTTCATCGTAAATCGAGTATTAGAGAAAATAGCCATTCCTTCCGGCAGTGAAAAAAGCTGTGGCATCCTAAGATGTCCGGGAGAGGTTTTACTGTACTACTCGAACGTATTTTTGGATTTTTCGACCCCTTCTCCCTTCGTAGACAATAATAAAATCAACTTGACCCCTTTCCGTTCAGCTTGCAAAGAATACTTCTCTCCTCTTTATGCTTACGTAAAGCTTTAAGCTCTTTCTTAGGTACTTACAATTGGAGATCATTGAGATGAGTTACGCAATGCGCTGCTGTTAACACGTATCGCTTACTTATAAGAGATCCCCCACATCTATATTGTATTCCGCCTTCTGCAATAAAAGGATTTTGAAATGTAGGCTATTAGTGCATTTAGTATTCATGTAAGGTTCATTAAAATTTACTGAACTAAGCTTATTATTATTTAAAAAATTTTTCAGTAATTCCGATTAATCGAAATCTCGTCTAAAAACAATTCGGAATCTTCAAGATCGGAATCGGCATCGGGATTCAAAAAAATATTTTTGATTCAGATTGACTTAAAAAGCACGAAAATATCGTTATTACAGTTAACAATTTTGGTTGGAATCGGAATCGGAATCGGAATCTTAGTCATAAATAGTCAAGATTCTGCGGAATCGGAATCGGATCGGAATTGCTGCTCTGAAAATTTTTCATTTTTTTACATTTTTCCCATTTGAAAAAATGGAATGCATTTTTGCAAAAAATGTACCGTAGATTGGGGTGAAGTTGAACAGGTGGGGTAAAGTTGAAAGGAAATTCAAAAAAAAAATTCTAAGTCTATTTTAGGCACTAAAAATAAAATTTTTTAATTTTTTCCAACAAACCAAAAACTGCTTTAAGGCAGGGGGGGGGGGGTGTAATTCTCTCAGTTGGGACTATCGGTATATGGATCATAAAGAGGGAACCGGGAAGATGTTCAGTAAAAGAATGCACCAGAGGCACCAGAGAGTAAAATTTTTTACTTAAGTATCCCAAAAACAATATCCACTTAATGAAATAAAAAATTTTTATTTTAGTGCCTAAAATAAACCTAGAATTGTTTTTGAATTTTCTTTCAACTTCACCCCAATCTACGTTATATAAAGCTAATCTTCAGTCTATTTTTTTTTTTTTTTTTATTTTTTATTTTTTGCGCAACTTTCTGTATTTTAAAAATTGTCTATGTTCTTTAATTTTGGAGCAAAATATCAAAAGACTTAAGATGCTTACTTAATATTTGAATGGCCCTTAAAAGAACAGTGGCGTAGTAAGCCTTTTTTGAAAATTTCTATGATGTTTTTACAAGGTTTTTCTCTCGACTATACTTATTGTTAAATCTTTTAAACACTTCAGCATTTCAAGGTCGGTGGAAGAGATGTCTTTAAAATGGGGATGCCGATGGTAGTGAGTGCTTCGTAAGAGAAACCCCAGTTCTGGTGAATAGGGGAGGAAGGGTCAAAAAATATATATTTTCCCGTGATCGGTCTTTTCCTTGATTTAAAACTAGTGGCCCAAAATCGAAAATTTGTATTTCGCGGTATTTTTGTCTCTTTATGACTTAAAACTACCGAAAAAAAAATGAGAGTTTTTTTTCTTATTTTTCTTGAGTTTTTTTGCCTCCGTTACCTTCATACTTCCAGAAGTGCCTTGATTTTTATGTAATTTTTAGGGGAGCAGGGAGAGGTGAAAAGGGGGGGGGGAGGGTTATTTTTTAATAATTCTAAAATTTCAATGGATTTTTATACTCTTAACAATTCTTACTTGTGACATATCCAAGAAGAGCCATCCACGGAAACTCGAACAAACTTGCATTATTCCCACCGGTGATTTTATTCCCTTCTGCAAAAACACCGCATACCTCCGGCAATAAGTCTCTGACCGCAGGATGCCGACTCACGTCCTTAGGAAATTCTCCTCCACTCGGACGAATAGGCTTTTTTGGAAATAAAATAAAAAAAATAAACAAATAATCATTTCAGAATGTTTTTTGCCTTGTCTCCATTGGCCAATTAATCGAAGGGTACAATTAATTGCACCACCGGGAATGCTGTGACTTTTTTCTTCTGCTACCACTTTTTTTTTTTCGTTTTTATTTTTTTTTAAAGTGGTAGCAAAAGAAAAAAGTCCAAAAATATACAGAATTTCCGGGGGTAAATAATTGACCAATAATGGAGACAGGACTTTTTTTTTTTTCTTTCTTAATAAAGAAAACTTACAACTTCTGTTTCTTCTTCTGACTCTACTTCCGGAAAAATCTCCGGAACTGGACAACACACTAAAGGAGTCCTTCCTTCGAATCCGCATTGCGATTGTCGAAGGAAATGGATTGTGCCTAGCGATGGGGGTCTCTCCCTTTGGAGAAGATCCAATAACGGTTGACATGATCTGATGTTAATGCACTCGCCGTTTCTGTTATCGGGTGTCCGACACCCTTCGGTATACGTTTCTGTAATTTTGCAAAAAAAATAAACGTAGTTATTAAAAAAAATTTAATTAATTAATTAATTAATTAATAAGAAAAATGCAAAATCATTGTCCAGTTGTTTTCTATTTAAAAAAGAAAAAAAAAAAAAAAAAAAAAAAAAAAAAAGATGGAATTAAAAAATTATGCAAATATATGATGAATTAGGCTGGTCTTCTAATGTTAAATGATTAGGTTAGGCTTCGGGTTTTCCAAGTTGTAATTCGTACGTTGGTTTTTTTGACCCTGATTTAATAAAAAAAAAAAAAGAAACGCGAATTAACGTTTTTTTTTTAAAAAGTTGATCTAAAAAAATTAACCGTTGATTTGAACCTGAAGAGGAGTTATTTTTTGGTATTCTTGGGAAAACCCAAAGAAATTAGACCTTACACTGAGAAAGAAAAAGATGGAATGCGTTCATGAATTTTAATTTTTTTTTTTAATATAGGTAGCTTTATTGTTAAAACTTTATATTTAAAGCATGAAGGTTTTATTTCGAACTAAATAAACAATAACTCATGGCCAAGCTTTTTCCATAGGATCTCCTGAATGTAATTGTTGGCTTTTGTTAATTGTTTTTGAAATTGCAGTATAAACAATAATTAATAAACAAATCCGTGTATGTTTATGTTAATCCTTAAAAAAAAAAAGCGAATTAAGCTTAACGTTTTTTTTTAAAAATTACCTAATCTAATTTTATTTATTTTTTTTTTTTTTTGAAAAAATATTGCCTTTTATTTTATTGTAAATTTTGTTTAACTCCGGAAAGGCTGCCCCCTCCGGACCAGCTATATACTTTAGTCTACAGTGTGGAATTTTCATGGAAATCGAAAGTGCCCAATTTATACAGTCAGACGTAAAATCAGACAGGGTGGCCGTTTACAAAAATAAGGTTCCATTTAGGTGTAATGAAATGTAAAACTGTCACATATTATTGAAAATTCTCTAATCCGAAAATAAATAAATTTATATCGATAGGTTCAAACCGTAATAATGCAAAAATGGAACAAAAGACAAATGTCTCCGTGAGATCTCAAAAATTTTAAATTCATTTTTTTTTTTTTTTTTTTTTTCGGCCTTTATTTTAAAAAAATGAATGGTTATGTGCAGTACAGTGGCGTAGCTGGGCTAAAATTCTAAATTCGAAAAATTTTTTAATTAAATTTTTGTTTTTAAGTTGACCCTTATTTTAGAAAAAAAATGAATGATTATAGGCTGAAATTCTGGGAAAGGGGAGCGAGGGCAAAAACATTTTGTTTGATAGACCAAAAAGAAAATAAAAAAAATAAAAAGGAAAAAGAAGGAATGACAATGAAAGAAAATTTTATGGATTTAAGCATTCAGACTATTCATTAAGAAAAAAAATTTTTTTGAGCATGAATGAAAATTTCAGATGTAGGGGGCTAGATACATACGATGAGTTTTCCGGTGAGAGAAGCAGAAAGAAATGTTGATATCGAACATAAGCGGATCTAGAATTTTTTTCTAGGAGGCGGGGGGGGCTAAGAATAGGGAAAAAATTTTCTGGGGGAGGCTGACCCTATTCAGGCCAAATGATTTTAAAAATTATGGGGGGGGGGGGGTTATTCTGCTTCAAAGATCCACCCATTATATTTTAGATTTAGATCCACCCATGATATTAAAGGGCTTTTAATACAAAAAAGTATTCTTTTCTGCATATCTCTTCATAAATTAAAAAGAAAAGTATAAATCCGTTTAAATGAGCGTAAAAAACCTGTCTGGAAACTAAATTAAGGAGTTTATGCAAAAAGCATGATTCTTTGACTGGTCATGTAAAATACTATCACACAATTCTTGTAATATAATTACAATCTGTGATTGCATCACACGGAACCTGTAATATTACTTATTTACTTATTTTTCGGTTTTTTAGGTAGTTTTTCGTATCCGTTCAAGATTTTAATGGTCCTTATCAAACTCTACGGGTTCAATTACATACTGGACCTGCTCTTCTTTGAAAAGGGTCAGCTCTGGGCAACCAGGTTTTTTGTATAAGCCCCCTTTATTTTTTTAAGATAATTTTCAGATATAGTGTTCAATATTTGGTTTTCTACTAGGGCTAGAAAAAAACTTTTCGTCTGGGGGGCCACAGACCCATCTAAGGGGGGCCACAGACCAATCTAAAGGGGGCCTGGCCCCTCTGACTACACCAATGATTATCTGTAGTCCAAAATCAGGGGTGGAAAGGGGAAATTATAGTAGCACGTCAGTGCGATACTTTACTTAATTCAGTATCTAGTGGAAACAAAGCTTGTTAATTAATTTAAAGTAATGTCCTGTCTCCATTGGCCAATTAATCGAAAGGTACAATTATTTGTACCACCGGACGGGAATGCTGTATATTTTTGGACTCTTCTTCTGCTACCAATTTTTTTTTATTGTTTTGATTACTTTTTCGAACACTAAAAATAATGAGAATGAAAAAAAAAAAAAAAAGTGGTAGCAGAAGAAAAAAGTCACAGCATTTCCGGTGGTACAATTAACTGTACCTTCCAATTAATTGTCCAATGGAGACAGAGCATAAAATTTAAAAGTTATAAATTAATTTATTTAAAGCTTGTTAATTAATTTTTTCAAATTTTATCTCGCATAACATAGCGTTCATAAGTCAAACCTAACTGGGAAAAGGAAAACTTCCGTTTCCCGGTATTCCAGGACATCCCGAATACGTGAACACAACTTTACTTTTATTTATTTAATGTTTTCATTTTGGCAATAAAATACCTTAAAATAATAGAAAATTTACTTTACTTGTCGAAGAATTTTATTATCATTTTTTAGGAACCCCCGAAAAATTTAAAATTATTTCCCGGGAATAGAGCGAAATATTTCCTTTGAATTTCCCTGAATTCCTGATGCCACTGTACAGTTTACAGCCATTTAATTTAAATTAGGTAATAAAAGTGGTTTTATTTATATACTTTTTTCTTTTAGATGAATTCTTTTGTTCCAGGGCTATCGATTTTAGGTTCAAAGTCTAATGTCCTTAAAGTCCAACTAGTTAAATGGATCTGTCTTTCTTACATTTAACTTAAGAAAAAATATTTCCTGCCTTGATGTATGGTATTTCCATGAAATATTGCAGATATTATCAAACTGGAGTTTTTTTTTTCTTAAGAATTGTATAAAATATTTTTATATGTTTTGTTTTTAAGCAAAACGATTAAACATTTTTTTTATTGTTTACAAAATTAGGATGCTTTGAGGACTGTGAACTCTGAATTGAACACAAACCTAATTCATTTCCATCAAAAATTTACTGCAACTTCAAATTCTAATTTTTTTAAAATTTTTATAGGATGATTTTAAAATGCTTTGAATTTAATTTTATTTTATTTTTGATAATTAGCACTAAAACCGCAAATTATTAAATTTAGTCTGTGGCCTGTGGTCATTTTTTTATTTATCTTCTAAAAAAAAGTTCAAAGCTTTAAAACGTTTTTTTTCTAAATAAATTCAGATGAAACTAAAAACAATTGACATTTCAACGAAAAACTTTTTATTAAAAAAAAGAAAAAAAATAGTTGTATATCCGTATACCATTGTCTATTGGAAACAATAAAAGCAAAAGTCATCTACTCACGAGTATCAACGCAATTCCAGCTACTAAAATATAATAAACTCGATAAGAATATCACAATGTCAGCATTATAAAACTGATTCATGTCACTGGTCAATGGTCACTCAACTCATCGACTGGACAAACATTTGAAACAAAATGATTCATCTTAAAAATAAAAAATAAAAAGTATGAAAAAAAATTTTTTTTTTGCTTTTCTTACACTTTGCTTCAAACACTGTTAACTTGTTTTCTCGTACAATCACTTGACTGTATAAAATTGCTACCTTCACAGTCAAATCTGCATTAGAGGAAGATAGGAATAACTGAATTCATATGTAGGAAAAAAAAAAAAGAAATAATGTAGTAATTAATTCAAAACATATCCTGTTCTGCATTTGCCAAATGTGGGAAAAAAATATGAGAAGCCAGTGTTTTAAAAAATTTGATTTGAGTTAAATTAAACGGTACCGAAAGTTTTAGTTTTAATCGAATTTTTTTCCCTGTTTAGTTTCGTTTAATTTTTGGCGTTAGTCCAACGGAAAAAGTGGTTACTACTTCTTTCTCCTATTAATTCTCAATAAAAGAAATTTAATTTTTTTTCCGTATTTAAAAAAAGAAAATTCACAAATGCCGCATTTATTTATTTATTTGTTTTCTTTTTTCAAATGGTTTCAACCGGTTGAACCTAATGACGTTTTAAAGTTAAAACTTGTGACGTCCGACACTTGGGCATTAGGAAGACCTTGACAAGGTTGGAATGATACGGTACAAATCCACCCACCCAATTTACCTGTCATTTAAAGTCACACTCAGGAATTATTTTTGTAAGTTAAACTTAAATTAGAAAAGAAAAAAAAAATTTTAAGTTTGAATTTTTGCGCGGTTTTTTTTTTAAAAAAAAAAAACCTGGTAAATTCTAAATGTTTAAAAAAAGGGTTGGTTTTTGACGTCTAATTTGAAGACCGGTTTTTGGGTTTTTCTCAAACGATGTAAAATTATCGTGGTGTACGGCTAATATGTATATCGCTATAATATCACAATATGCGTGAACTACAACGATGACTAATTGTGTTTTCTTGCAATTGGTCATTCTATTTCATATGTTTTTTTTTCTTATTTAAATAATTTCGATCATTTTTATTCCAGTTTTTTTTTTTAAGGATATAGAATTTTTGTAAAATGGAAATAACTGACAATTCAACGCGAATGAGCTTACGGTTTAAAAAATATTTGCGGATAAATATTGAAGATCTGATACGATGGTTGATAAAATCATTTACATTTGCGTAAGGAAATATCTCGTGCCAATAAGGAAATCAAATCGGTTTCTCGGGAAGGCCCCTATTCAAATTTAAGGAATTAAAACGAGATGCGATATTCAAGGAATGTCTGAGGATAGATATTGTAAATGTGGCTATTGTAATAGTGTTTGAGGACACGGAGGTCTGATCCTTTAGTAACTCCACATTTCAAGTTATTTCTGAAATGTGGAGTTACTAAAACATCAGGCAAATGTATGCCCTGCAAAATTCAGAATCAGTCAATTTTGAAAAACTGGAGTTTTGCTGATAACTATTTCAGAATCGTTACAGTGCTCTTGAACAAAAATATTATTTAAGTGAAATGGCAAAAAAACCGCTAAGGGGCAGTTATATATTACGTAAGCATCTTAGGTAGGGAGGGGGTCAGCATTAACCATCTGTGCCATGAGCTAAGTATGAAGAAATGCTTATACTGGGGGGAATGGGGTCCAAATTCACCAAAATCATGCTTACGTAATACTTGAATGGCCCTTAACGAGTTTTATTAGGAACCATTTTGGCTTCCAAAATCCACCTAGGCGGAAATCCTAGCTGATTGTCTACGCCAGTTATGTCCTGTCTCCATTGGCAAATTAATGGAAGAGTACAGTTAATTGTACCACCGGAAATTCTGCATATTTTTAAACTTTTTTCTTCTGCTACCACTTTTTTTTTATTGTTCTGATTATTTTTTTGAACACTAAAAATAATGAAAACGAAAAAAAAAGTGGTAGCAGAAGAAAAAAGTCCAAAAATATATTGAATTTCCTGTGGTACAATTTATTGTAATTTATTGTAATTTATTGTATTGAAATTAATTCTTCAATGGAGACAGAGCATTAATGCTCTGACAGTTTTTTCAAAGAAAGATACGACGACATTTTCGTTTTTCTTTCTTTTGGGGTAATCGAGGGGTTTTGGAGAAGGATATAAAAATTTTAAATTTTCATTGGAAAAACTTGTAGTTTCATGAGCAGATGTAGAGGATAGGCCTTTAGGGTCAAAAACTTTGATTCTAATAAAATCGGATACAATTCTGCATGAAAGTCAAACCTCGGTAACTTGCAAGCATTTTCCATAAGTTAAACATAGGTTTTAACTTGAAGGTTATGAAGCTTCAATTGTATTTCATAGTAATATGATTGCTTATTTTGCAACTTATGACATATTTTTCATAAAATTTAAAATCACACATTACTTCCTTAAGTTTCTGCTTTAAACATACAAAAAAAAAAAAAAAAAAAAAAAAAAATTGCGCTTATAATAACAATTAATAGTTGTTATAAGTGAACTCCAAATTCAGTAACAATCGTACTTAATGAACCTACTGATCGTACTTGATGAATCACGCTCTGACCCGTCAATGTCATCAGACGTGATTAATTTGATCAACACCCATTGTTACTATTAGATTTGATCAGTACGATCAGAGTTAATCTATATGATCCAATCTGATCATTACCCATCAACTTGATCGCGGACCTGATCGGTTTTATGTAATTTCATCCATTTGATCAATCTGATATTATACAACTGATGCGACCTGATCCATATCATCACTTGATTAATCTGGCCATCAACCATCAATTCGATAGGATCTGATCAATCTTCATGGGCGGATCTAGGGGGTGGGGCTGGAGGGTGCTAGCCCCCCTAGAATTTTGAAATTTGTTTGGCCTGAATAGGCTGAGCCCCCCCCCCCAAAAAAAAATGTTTTCGCCTGTTCTTAGCCCCCCCTAGAAAAAAATTCTAGATCCGCCCATGTCAATCTTATTACATTTGATCAATATTATAAGCTGATCATCATTATAAGATCAAATGCTAATTAGTCTGATTTTACCCATAAATCTGATGCCATTTGATCAATCTGATCGCATTTAATCGATTGGGTCATCACCAGTCGGTTCGAGCCACATTTTATCAATTTGGTCATCACCAATTATTATTTTTGCATTTGATCACTCCAATCAAAAAATTTAATCGGTATGATTAAATCTGAACAAATAAATGATCAAATCAAATATGATATCAATATAATGATCAAATAAGTGATCAAATCATCATCCACGATCAGATCCGATCAGTCAATCACTTTTGATGACCATTAGAACACTTGAAACAATTTATTGTTTGGTCCAAATTGGTTGAGAATGGAAAATGATAGAAAATGGAGAATTCAAATGATAATATCCTGTCTCCATTGGCCAATTAATCGAAGGGTACTATTAATTGTACCACCGGAAATGCTGTATATTTTTGAATTCTTTTCTTCTGCTACCACTTTTTTTACCGTTTTGATTGTTTTTTCGAAAATGATGAAAAATGATGAAAATAAAATGATGAAAAAAAATTGAAAAAAAGTGAAAATGATGAAAATGAAAAAAAAGTGGTAGCAGAAGAAAAAAGTTCAAAAATATTAGCATTTCCGGTGGTACAATTAATTGTCCAATGGAGACAGGGTGACAGGGCGTAACTTTTTTAAGATTTGGCCTATGTTGTTACCACTAAAATAGATTATTTAACCAGTTTACAGCTGGTTTCTACGATTTCGAAACGTTTTTGAAATGAAACGAATGAAATACCGTAATGGAAGACAGAATTCCGTTTCTTCACATAGGATACATCACCATAGCCTTATAATTAACTGTTGAAGTAATTTTCATTAGTATCCCTAAAATGAATTAATTTCAGAATTAATTGATCAAAATTCGAATTTTTTTTTTCTACATCGAAAAAAAAAATTTATTTTTTAGCCTTCAGAGAAATTCGTTGGCTCCATTAAAAATAGATTCTCACACATATTTTTAGTAAAAGGCCCTAATAAAAGTCTAATTTTTAATTTTTTTAAAAATACTAACCCTACCTACAATATATTCCGATGGTGATACACTCCACTGTTTTCACAAACACCTTCTCTGTCGAATCGTCTAAAGAGAAATGTCGATATTTAAAATGAGTGATGAATTTTTTTTCCCCCTGCAATTAATTACTAGTTTTCCTTGTGCAATTTTAAAGGGCCCAAGCTGGTCTTTGAATTCCGAGAATCCATTTTTTTTTTTTTTTTTTGGAAGAGCAAAAACAAGTCATAACTCCAATTAATCAAAACGTTTCGTTTATAGAAATGATGTATTTCTCTTAGAAAAAAAAACTAGATGAATTACTTCGTACCTGCCCTTTGGCTTAATACGTATTTTCCAAGAATAATTTAATCACGCATTTGTTTACAGCATGCATAAGATTCTTAGGAACATTTTTTAAACTCACTTTTTAAAATTACTTTAAAAATTTATTGGTTTTACATATTTACAAAAATTTTTGAACAAAATCTCTTCGTATACCGACTCTCGTTATTAAATTATTTAAGACATTTATCAGTCTTTAAATTGTGACATAAAATTTTAAAACTAAGCTTTATTTATGTCCTGTCTCCATTGGTCAATTAATCGAAGGGTGCAATTAATTGTACCACCGGAAATGCTGTATGTTTTTCGACTTCTATTCTTCTGCTACCCCTTTTTTTGTATTGTTTTGATTATTTTTTGAAAATAATTATCATCGTGGCAGCAGACTAATCGTGTTTTACTTTTTAAGGGGGAATGAAGACAAATCTCGAAACAAAAATTAATAAGTAATTTTCGAGATTTTTTCCTGAAAAGTCCTTGATATTTTTTGTTTCGAGATTTGTCTTCGTTTCCCCGTAAAAAGTAAAATACGATTAGTCTGCTGTCACGACTGATGATTATTTTTAAAAAAATAAACAAAACAATAAAAAAAAAGTGGTAGCAGAAGAAAAAAGGCCAAAAATATACAGGATTTCCGGTGGTACAATTATTTGTACGCTCCAATTAATTGTCCGATGGAGGCAGTGCAACAAAACAAAAAAAAAAAAAAAAAATGAATGTCTCACTTAAAAAATTTTTTAATAATCTTTTGATCAGCACCGAAGATTTTATTAATAAAATCACAGACTCGTTTCGTATTTTTAAATTTTTCTTTTTTTTTTTTGAGCTAATCCTTCATGTTGTCTAGGATCCAGTTGAGATATTTCGACACCCTCGTGTAAACACCTGCGGCATTTTCAGTTCCACAAAATTCCGCCCCAAAGGAAACGACCCCTTGAAGATGCCAACGAACCTCGCTGTCGATTACGTCAGCACTCATTAGCGGTCCGCCGCTATCTCCCTGGCAGGAATCTTTACCCTTTTGACCCCCGGCGCAAAGTTGAGTATTTTTTAAATTAATCCCGTTTCTAATGTAAAACGGACTGCATTCGTCAAAATCAACGTACGGGATGTTAACGCTTTGTTTTATTTTGGCTGAGCTATTCGGACCTTTTGTGTTTGTAGTTTTGCCCCAACCTGCTACCACAAATTTTTCCCCTTGGTAGTTTTTGTTTTGGATGCTGTCGAGCGGAAGGCATATCGGACTTATGAAAGCTGAAATAAAAATTGTTTTGGGATGATTTTTGATGTTTCGAAAAAATAAGTTTAGGTTTAAAAAAGAAAAAATATTTACCGTTCATTTGAATGTTATTTCTGAGCCTGATGAGGGCGATGTCGTTGTACTGAGCCTTGTCATTTGGTTTGTAGTTTTCGTGGATGATGATGTCTTCTACCGGAGCGTCTATTGGGTCGGGGCTGCATATACTTCCTTGGCAATCTTTCTTTTTGCTGATATCGTATTCTCCTAACCTAACTTTTGTCCTGTGTTACGGATATTTAAAAAAATATATATATTTTTGAATGCTGATTTTGAATATTTATTTTCTAGGTCTGTAATACTTACACTCTAACATTTCTGGGGACGCCAGGACCGGTGATGCAGTGAGCTGCTGTCACAACATATCTGGATGAGATGAGAGAACCTCCGCAGCCGAAGCCTACTCTTCTACCGTCGGCTGAGAATTTAACAAGTCAAACGAATTAATTTCAACCGTTAATGTTGAACGAGGATTTAAAATAAATGGTATGGAAATCTTCTTAGACTAGGGTACAACGCAGAAAAAAGATGAAAAGTGGATGACTTTATATTTTTTGGCAATTTAAAATTAGCTGCAAATAGCGGTTCAAATTCAAAGGACTGATCTAGCAGGGCTGCCGCCAAAAAGGGGAAAGTGAGGAGGTTTGAATGACAAATGTTTGCATTTTATGCACTTTTTCCAACTTATAAACACTAACAAAAAATCCCTGTTAAAAGTAGGTGAATACAAGAAAAAATGGTTTTTTTTTGTCTAATACTCGATTTACGGGGGGGAAAAAAATCGAAATTTTAGGTATTTGACGAACTCTTTTGGTGTACCCTGGAATTTTTAGGGCAAGTTTCAACTTGTCTGAATTGTAATGCAACCGGAAAATTTCAAAAAAATTTGGAGTCGAAAAGCTTAGATTTTGTTTTTCAAGTTCGCATTTGCTTGAAACCAGTTGAAACGTGTATTAAAAATTTCAGGATACACCAAAGAAGTTGGTGTGCGATATCTAAAATTTCGATTTTATCCCCGTAAATCGAGTATTAGACAGAACAGCCATTCCTTTTCTATATTTACTGAAGCCTACTCTTAAACCGACTTAAAAATGAATCAGTTTTGAACTTAATACTTTTTTAAAAGGAAAAACCGTTCTCATATTTAGCTCATGGCATTGTTACCTTTCCCGGTCATTTTTTCGAATGAAAATTACAAACGTTTAATTTCTCGAAAATAAATTTCTGGAAATTTATTTTTACGAAAAGTCTTTTTTCCGAACTAATTTCCCATAAAAGAAAATTTCGAATTTGAATTTTACGAAGAGTACATTGCCCAAATAAAATAATTTTTAATTATATGTAATTAAAGAGTCAATGAAGTCAGCAGTGTTACAAAAAGCTCAAATTATTAAAAGTGTACCAGGATTTTGAGTTTTTTTTTGGGCTTTCAGAAAAATCAAATTTCAGAATTTGAGCTTTTAAAACAAAGAAGTTATTAGCATTATCAACTTTCCGGGCAGTATAATGAAAACCTTAGATTTTAAAATAGACCTTGTTCTATGCTCCTAAATTCGAGCTTTCAAAAAATCATGTTCCCGAATTTATAGCTTCAAAACAAAAAAAAAATTTGTGCATGATAAAACCAAAGTTATACATACAACACGAAAATTGAGCACTGCCAGGTTCATAATTAGTCGATTCGTTAAACATTTTTCAAACTTGCAACTGGAAACAGATCTTATGTTATTCTACTGAATTTGAGCTTTCGGAAGACACAATTCTAAGAAATTTTAAGCTTTCTCCGTGAAATGAAAAAATATTAAAATATCGTAAATCTATGCAGCACTACCAGATTCACGTCAGTTTTTTTTTTTAACTTAGAAAATCTGCCTTAAATCCTTCCTCGAAATTTTTTTCCCTTTGGGTGCAAATTCACTATGGAATGTTGGACCAGTATGTTGGTACAACAAGTTGGACAAACATGATATACCAACTTGTTGGAATGTGTTGGACCAACATTCCACAATAATTTCGGCGTAGGAGTAAATTCTGAAATAGTCGATTCGTTCGCTTGTCAAACATATTGGTCCAACAAGTTGGTACAACATATTTGTCCAACGTGTTGTACCATCTTGTTGGACCAACATTTCACACTAATTTTAGCGTAGGAGTAAATTCTGCAATATTCGATTCGTTCGCTTGTCAAACATGTTGGTACAACAAGTTCTTCCAACATTCCAACAAGTTGGTATAACATGTTAGTCCAACTTTTTGTACCAATATGTTGATCCAACATTTCATAGTGAATTTGCACCCTTTGTTTAAAAAGAAAAAAATAACAGTTGCACAAGTTTAAACAAGTTTAAAACAAAGTGCTTAAAAGTTTCAATTCTTTTTATTTATTTATTTATTTTCTTTATTCGGAAATGTATTCTCTGTAAAATTAAAATTCGGAAATTTATTTTTCAGTAAATGAATTACTCGGGAAAAAGATTTTTCGTGAAATCAGATTTCGAGAAATTTATTTTCGGGGAATGAAACCTTCGAGATTTTTGATTTGGGAAAATGCTTTTTGCCATAGCTAGTAATTATGATTATCTATCAACTTTATATCCGTTTTTGTAGTGTCATGTCATGGCTAGCCGGATAAAGGTTGTATTTTTTTATTTATTTTAAACGCCTTATTCTGCTTTATACTCAAATTTCACAGAATTCCGTGTATGCTCCCATAGAAATGCTTGCAAATTGGGAAATTTCCTGAAAAAACCTGCTAAAGGAGAGAGGGTCAATGGTCACCACACCGGTCGCTAACAGCGACTAGAACTTCGTTTCAAGTTGTTTTCTTCATAATTCAATCCGCCATTTTTTACCGTCAGCTAATTTCAAACTGCATAAAATATTTTTAGTTATTTGTCATCTACACCTCTTTTCCCTCCGTCGTTGAAAAAGATTTTTGCTCCCTATTTCTTAAATCCTAGCCGATTATAGAGCGTCACTTATCACTTACTGCTCGAGTGCTGCAGCAATACCGCCCAAGGAAATTCGTCTAACCGCGTAGCACCTCCTCCAATAATTCTGTCTCCGAGATCAGCACCGCATGTATCCAACGGAAGCAATCTTCGATTACGGTGATTGGTAATGTCGTTATCACCGTAGAACAGATTTTCCGTTTTTCTTGTGGTGGTCCTCCTTGAAGGCCCTAAAAATTTAATTATTTATTTTTAATTTTTATACTTCCCAAATGGAATTTTTTTTTTTTTTTTTTAAATCAACACGTACAGAATGAAGTTGTCGATCTTGTCGGCCTGGAAGTGCTCGTAGTTCTTCTATATGGATCTTCTGTAGTTCTTCTATATTGATCTTCTGTAGGTCTTCTATACGAATCTTCTGTCGTTCTCCTATATGGATCTTCTGTCGTTTTCCTCCATGTCTCTTCAGTAGTGGTAGGCTTCGGCCAAAACCACGAATCTTTTTGAGTGGAAGTCAAATCAGAATCGTACCAATGGGTATTAGTCGTTCTGTGGGGTCTACGAGTGGTTCTTTCATCTATCAAGAAAAAAAAAAAGAAGTGGAATTTATTATCTTCGATCGTTTAATGAATCATTATTTTTATATCTTAATTAATTTCCAACTCACCTTGGATGTTGTTGGTAGGACAACAAACATGAAGACTATCTTTGCGAAAACCGCATCCGTATTTTTGTAATATGAATGAAACCTCATGCTTATTCCTCTCACGTAGGTAGGATTTTAACGTCTGGCATTGCGATAAGGGCTGGCATTTCCCTCTGGTTTCCCTTTTCGAACAGGTGTCCCACGGCAGTTCGTATGAAGATTCGAAAGAACTGTCTTCGTACGAGGAATGGGGTCTTTCATAATATTCTGAAAAAAAAAATTATGAGGAAGGAACTTAAATTGTGGGTTTCTTATGTAATTTTTGAATAACGATAATTAAGCAAATGGTATCGTTTAAATGTATGCAATTACCGTAGTTAATTTTTTTCCCCGATTTTTTTTATTTTTAGGATTTTAATGAAGATTCATTTACCACGGAAAACCACTGGAAACGGTGATGAATTAAATTCCCGTCAGGATAAAGGAGGAAGATTTTATAATTTTAAGAATCGGGGCGTGAATCATAATGAATGACGGCATGATATAATTAATTAGTTTTGGGTAAGATCATTGAATTTTTTTTTGTTTCCTGGAATGAACTGTGAACTTGCGGCTGAAAAATGATTGCCGGTTTATTTATTTATTTATTTATTCTTTCTCTTTTACGAACCCAGGAATTACCTGACCGTGGATTTTAGTATAATCCACAAAGTAGGCATCGGGTATGGAAAAAGGTATAAATTAAATGAAATTAAAATTAGGCCTATCTTCTTAGAATACGGCGATTATACCTTTTTCCACACCCCCTGTGGAAAAAGGTATAATTATTATAAAATTAAAATCCAATTATACCTTTTTCCACAGGGGTGTGGAAAAAGGTATAATAATTTTTTTTAAATTTAAATTAAAATTAGGTTAAAAATGTGGAAAAAGCTATAAAAGGCAACAACCTGTAAAATTTCTTGTTTTTTATTTAAAAAATGAGAGGTTTATCAGACTATTTTTGTCATTTCAACAGCCGACTATTTTATACTTTACAGCAGACTATTTTATATTTTACAGCAGACTATTTTTGTCATTCCAAAGATCAATTTAAAAAAGTCGAATAAAATTGGCCACCATGGCT